>VDFB02058242.1:353989418-354347118 GCA_007258455.2 Sequoia sempervirens
TGCATTTATTACATGTTCAAATTTAAAATTTGGTAGTGTCACTATATAGCGACGCTCATTTGAGAATAAGAAATGATAAAATGATTTATAACGATGCACTTCATGATTTAAAATTAGGGTTTCCAATTTGAATTACGATGCATATGTACATAGTGACACACTTCCCAATTTGAAAATTAGTATTAGGGTTTCAATTTTAAATCACGACACATGTCTTTAGTGATGTGATTTGTGATTTTCTATTTGAAATGCCTCCGGACGTTGCAATATGGAATTTTAAATATAGTGACGCTATTGCAAATAGTGACACTACTGTAATTTTTGTGCTAAACTTCTAAATAGAGTCAATTTTTTCTTTTCTTTTTACATCATGTGCTTCATGGATGTAGGAGGTCATTCCACCACTGATGTCACATGAGCACTGACCCACAGATTTGGAGAGACTGGGTTGTTTATTTGAGTTGCACCAGGAGCATCTAGGAGAGATTGGGTTATGGTACATCACGTATGTTCCCGTTGTCCAAACTTATTTAGCTATGATGACCACATTGTGTGAGCAATAGCTCAGTGAGACTTCGTCATTTCACCTTCCCACCGATGAGGAGATGGTGACCTTAGTGAATGTATGGTGGATTATGCATTTGTTGATACATGGTGAGTGAGTGATTTTAAGTGTCGACACTAGATATGATGCCTATCACGAGGGGATGGAGATGGAGACCATTATTCTCATCACTTGTCAGATTGACCTTGAGTCATACATAGGTCACGTGTCCACATTTCGATTGATCATAACATCCATTATTTTAGGTTTGGTTGTTCCTGACTGATGGTGCAAAGGGTTCAGCCTAGGATTGGTCTTATCATGACACATGACGCTCCATAGGAAGACTCTATTTGCATGGGGGCCAGTGATGTTGGACTGGTTATATCATGACATACATAACTTTTTCTATTGTGATGGCATAGCCATTGGTGTAGGGGTTACCTTGCTTCATACTTAGGCATGGGAGCATATCTTCATGCTCTGATTAATAGTTCAAATGGTTGATGTTAAGCCAGATGATCTCGTGGTTTGGGGGTATAGAGGTGCAATCACCTTATGACACATTGGGAAGATTGGGATCCTTTACTAGTGGTGGGTACTAAATGGCATGATAGTGTTTAGATGATGACCCTAGCTATAGATGTCAGGGTGGTATGATGATGCTAAGTAGTTATTTTTTCCCATATAAACTTGGTACATGCAGGTTTGGGAGCATACAATCATCAAGAGATACTTTCCAGACAGAGTGGCACGAGAGTTCAGTGAGAAACATGACAGGTTGGATGATGCTTATAAAGCCATTTTTGTGAGGTCAACTTGAGAGGTTCCCACATGGGGACCCACTATTCCAGCTTTGGAGGTAGTGGATGGTTTCAAGTAGTTAGTATCTCAACTATGGGCCTATGACCGGGGCCAAACAGTCGCATAGACAACACCTACTTATGTTGCATAGTTCACACCTCCTTGGAGATTGACAGATCCAATGGGTGCTCCTCCGTGAGGGAGACCCAAAGGCTAGGGATCAAGTAGGGCTAGAGGTAGAGGCCAAGATGGCCATGATGACCATGATGGGAAGATTTCAGGGGCTCCACTAGATGTACAACAACCTCCTTAACAACTTGTTATTCAGTAGTAGCCCATATAATAGTAACCTGTACAACAACCTGTACAAGCACCACCACCACCTAACGCAAGAGATATTCAGACTCAAAAATTGTAGTAGTAGTTGAAGGTTCTAATAGGTGAGTGGGATTAGGCCCAATAGAAAATTTGGTTATTACTTCTAAGCAAGACGAGACCAGATAGCAGTTTGAGGCCATTACAAAAAAAGAGATCATGCCAAATAGTAGGTTCAAGCTATGACTATTGAGAGGGATGAACAGATCGGGTGGCAGTAATAGTTAGAGGCCCTTATAGGAACTACCCAGGGTAGGATTGTATATACAAGATTATAGAGAGGTTGTGACTGAGGTGGCATATTATAATGTGCATTACGACTGAGATGTGCTAGTGCCACTCAAATAGCCCAACTATTCGAAGAGGGGTGATGCACAACCTAGGACTGAGGATCAACTAGAGACGCTGACTAAAGAGGGGAGCAACCATTAGGGCTAGTTCAAGTGTAAAGAAACTTTTTTATTTTTTTCCCATTCTTTGATATTGATATGCATTCATGGGCTCATTTTTGATAGCCTCATGGATATTGTATTTATGATTGATATACATACACTGATCCAAATTTTGTACCATGACATCCATTTTTATATATATACATGATACAGATATGGATTTTATATGATGTATTCATCTTATTTGATGCTTATTATTGTATGGATGCATATGATATGAGATGCTTATATTTAAGTATGTATGCAAGCACTTATGCTTATGGAATATGGGATGATAAGATGTAATGAGATGGATACAATATTATATTATTTTTCATTATCTTTTCATTATATGCCATTTGATATGATATGATATGATATGTAGATGTTATGCTATGATTATGTATGCAAATGATATGGATGTACTTATTTTTGTGTATTTTCTATGCAATTTTATGATGGGATGTATGCTTATAAAGCCATTTTTGTGAGGTCAACTTGAGAGATTCCCACATGGGGACCCACTATTCTAGCTTTGGAGGTAGTGGAGGGTTTCAAATAGTTAGTAGCTCAACTATGGGCCTATGATCAGGGCCAGACAGTCACACAGACAACACCTACTTATGTTGCAAATTTCACACCTCCTCAGAGATTGACAAATCCAATGGGTGCTCCTCCATGAGGGAGACCCAAAGGCTAGGGAGCAAGTAGGGGTAGAGGTAGAGGCCAAGATGGCCATGATGGCCATGATGGGAAGATTTTAGGGGCTCCACTAGATGTACAACAACCTCCTCAACAACTTGTTATTCAGTAGTAGCCCATACAACAGTAACCTATACAACAACCTGTACAAGATCCACCACCACCTAATGCCATAGATATTCAAATTCAACAATTATAGCAGTAGTTGAAGGTTCTCATAGGTGAGTGGGATTAGGCCCAATAGAAAATTTTGGTTATTACTTCTAAGCAAGACCAGGCCAGATAGCATTTTGAGGCCATTACAACAAAGAGAGATCATGCCAAACAGTACGTTCAAGCTATGACTATTGAGAAGGACTAACAAATCAGGTGGCAACAGTAGTTAGAGGCCCTTATAGGAACTACCCAGTGTAGGATTGTATCTACAAGATTATAGAGAGGTTGTGACTGAGGTGGTGTATTATAACATGCATTACCATTGAGATGTGCTAGTGCCACTTAAATAGCCCAACTATTCAGAGAGGGGCGATGCATAACCTAGGACTGAGGATCAACCAGAGAGGTTGACCAAAGAGGGGAGCAACCATTAGGTCTAGCTCAAGTGTAAAGACACTTTTTTATTTTTTTCCCCATTCTTTGATATTGATATACATTCATGGGCTCATTTTTTATATCCTCATGGATATTGTATTTATGATTGATATACATACACTAATAAAAATTTTGTACCATGACATCCATTTTTTGATATATATATGATACGGATATGGATTTGATATGATGTATTCATCTTATTTGATGCTTATTATTGTATGGATGCATATGATATGAGATGCTTATATTTAAGTATGTATGGATGCACTTATGCTTATGCAATATGGGATGATAAGATGTAATGAGATGGATGCAATATTATATTATTTTTTATTATCTTTTCATTATATGCCATGTGATATGATATGATATGATATGTAGATGTTATGCTATGATTATGTATGAAAATGATATGGATGTACTTATTTTGTGTATTTTCTATGCAATTTTATGATGGGATGTATGGATGGAAAACACAGATGTTTATGCTTCATCATGTGATATGCAATGTATGCTAATGATTTGTGGATGCAAGATGAATGCATTGATGATTTTTTTGTTGATTCTCATGATACCAAGTTAGTACAGAGAGAAGATAGAAGAAACAAGATGATTGATTGTTGATTTTGATGATTGCTTCAAAAAGATCCAACAAGTCTATGATCCACTTAGACTTTATTAGAGATGGTGATGAGAAATGCAGGATGATGAATACAAGATGATGATTTGCTCATATTTCAGGATTGAAAATTTTCACCGTTCCTTATTGTTTGATATAACACATAGACATGATACATCAAGGTATTAATAACCAAGACAACATTGTATCTAGTGTAATGTAATTTGACTCTGCAAATAGATAGGATGGTTCTTGTTCACACCCTGACATATGGAAACCTTTTCTGAATGTAAGTTAGAAGCCTAGAATACATTGGACCAAAGCATACGTAATAGTCAACAATGTGCTCCCAACAACTTCCCTACACACAACTAAGCAAGTATGCACCAAGATTATTTTACAAAAGTAGCGATGATTGATGCCCCATTCCTTTCTCTCTAAATATTTTGAAATAGACATCATTGAGAGGTACTCGGAATGGATCATTAAGATAAATCATAAGAAAAGATCAAGACAAATAGCCAGTGCTAAGCCGACCGGTCATTACCATGAAAGATGGGTTGTTGTGATTTATTTATAAAGTGTATTGTTTATTACATTATTATTGAAATATATAAGTATTTACTATTTTATTTATCAATTTATTTAATAATTTTAATAATTTTTTTAGTTATTTTTTATTATAATAGTGAAAGTCTTTATTTAGTAAATAAGAAAGAACAATATAAATAAATAAAAATAATTGTAAAGTAAAGCTATCATACATATTTTGAGAAAAAATTATATATATAGATTGAACCAATAATTAATAATTCCTTTTTTATTTATATTTTAAAAAACCCTAAACACACCACTACTAATCCCTCTAACTTAAAATATCAAATACCAAGTCCATGAGTTTATAGGCATCCCTATCTAATTGTCAATCATATTCCTCATTGGTGTTTGTTAAATGTAATGTATGTACGCTCCTTTCGAGTTCCAACGAATATACATAAGAAGTAGAAACACGTGCCATTACCAAAAAAAACCACCTCAAAAACAATACTTCTCTACATATTATACATAGATTGAACCAATAATTAATAATTTCTCTTTATTTATATTTTAAAAAACCTTAAAGACACCACCACTAATCCCTCTACCCTAAAATATCAAATACCAAATCCATGAGTTTATAGACCTCCTTATCTAATTGCCAATCATATTCCCCATTCATATTTGTTAAAGGTAACATATGCTCCTTTGGAGTTCCAACGAGTATACAAAAGGAGTAATAGAAACACGTGCCATTACCATAACGGTTCACTGAGAAAGCCCTAGAAGTTTCCAGACGCTTAGTCTCCCACTTCAAGCCACTATATATACATCATCGCAGTCAGAAGTAAATAGCCCCCTTTCGGCAGCTTGCTTTGGTAGGTTAACTTGCAATTTCTGTAAGTTATCTAGTTTCCATTTTTAAGATACGATTGTTAAGACCGCTTATGTTTTAGGGTATTTTTGTTTGCAGTGAGTCAAAGGAGGAGGTTGATTGTATTCCAGGCGATGATGGATCCATTGAAGGTTGATGCGTGGAGCCCAAATCCTCTTAGAGGGGAAATGTATAATGCCTCCGGGGACTACACAGTCACTATTCATATTCCTGTTGATTGGCTTGAAACTGATGATAACCACATCTTCAAAACTAATTTATCTTGTATTGTTAATTAATTTATGTGCGTTTTAATAAGTTGTGATAATTTAGATGGTATTTTTTTAGTTGTAGGATGTTTTTATTAAGATTTAGTTGTGTAGTTCTCAGTAATTTGTTTTTTTTAAATTAAATATAAGTGGTCGAAAAAACCTACGCTGTTCCAGGTCTGCTGTTTTAATGTATACCAGTTACAAACAACGCTGACCTTACAGTTATATAGTAGATACATGACTTAGTTTATAGTTATATATGTATATACATAGTTACACAACATCTTAATCATATACATGACCTTACAGCTATTGGTCTTTCGCTCTGCTCTCATCATATGTTTCTCAGCCTGCCCATCCTAGTCTGAATTTTCATTCATATGGTGCCTGGCCTTATGTTTTCCCTTCTTATCCTTATTTCCATTTTCTTGGTAATATTCCTCGCAAAGTTCATCCATTCCTTTTAGTAATACTGTGCTTGCTTCCTTGTCAAAAGCGCATGTGTGAAGAAATCTAGTCTCTTGTCTGTTCACCAGGACTTTCCCTAATAAGATTTCATACCAATTGATGTTACCTTTCCAGCCTTCAAGATATGAAAAATAAAAAATTCCACACTTCTTTACAATATAAGCATTCAAAGAACATATGTTTTATTGTTTCAGGCTATCTACGAGAGCTGCACAAATCAATATCATTTTGGTTAATCTTATAAGTTAACTTTTGGAGAAATGAAAATTATTTGAAGCAAGCTTTCTAAGGATTTTTTGCCAATAGTTGTAAGAAAAGGGATAGATTTGATTAAGGGAGTCAAAAATAGCATTGTTATTAGTGAGAGTTTTATTGATTATCTTGGAGTTAATAACTACTTATTAATAGGGGTGCCATCTCTTCACTTAAGATCCTTGAAGCTATCTTTATCTTTGTTACAGATGCTGGATCAAGTGAAGGTCAACAAGACAAATGGGGTGCTGACTCTGACAGTTCCCAAGACAGCTGAGAGTAAGCCCAAGATCATACCAATCGAAATATCTGAAAATTAACTACACTCATTCAATGGTTTTGTGTGGGAAATAAAGCATAGAGGAAATGTTCTCTGGTGCAATTAAAACAAGATTTCAGCTATTTCAATGTGTGAGCTAAAAACTGCTTGTTTTGACCAAGGTCTTTATTAATATTTGTTGAGTTTGATATCGAATACATATGTGCATGCAAAATATTTTGAGAATAATTGATGTAACCACTGTCAACTGCTCAGAGGTATGTTTCAAACAGACATTTTTCTCCCTTCTCTACTAAGCTTTGAAGCCCTCCTGCCCTATATACTACCATTATTGCTTTCCTTATTTTGTTGCTTCCTGGTATACTCGCATTCAATGAATGAAAGTAATAGTTTGAATATTTGAAATAATTAATGATAATGCCATTCCCTATACCACATTTATGCTAATTACGTTTCTGCTAGGGTTTGGAACTTCTCCTACTTGTATACTCTGATTGTTTATTGCTTCTAGATATCCGGTCCCATGTATCAACCAGCACAGTGAATTCTAATTTTCGAAACAGACCACTAAAATTTAAATTTACAAATTTTTTACTTTAATTTATTAGAGATGTCTATTATTTCTAATTTTATTTTCTTGAAACGTAAATTGAAGAGATTAGAATTAGTATTTTAAAAATTATATGTAACTTATGAACTGTAAAAAATTAATATCAATTTTTTTATTGACATTTTTTCTTATTTTATAAACAAATATTCCACTTTAGGCTGTTGTCTTCATATTTAATTTCTGTGTTCTTATAAATTTGGCATTTTAACATAATTTACTTTTTGTGCAAAGATCATCATACTACTATTTAGTGCACCTAGTTAAGGTCATTATATCATATATTGATACATGATAATGCTTATGATCTTGAGGGTTTCTCAAATTTTTCTTAATTTCACCTTATTTCATAAAAAAACTGATTGCTCTTACCTTCCTTCCTAATAGGACATACTTTCTACATCTCTAATTCACCTCATCCTATAAATACATTTCCCACTTTAGCATATTGTCTTCATAAATTTAAAATACTCAACATAATTATCAGATTGCCTTTCCTTGATCCTTGGTCTCATTTTTGTTTATTTGATTCAGTAAAGAACAAAAGCCTAAATCTAGCTCTTCATTGAAGGCTATGAATCTATTTTCCATGCATATAGTGTAGTGTATCAGATTGTCTTTCCCTAATCCTTGGTCTCATTTTTGTTTCTTTGATTCAGTAAAGGACAAAAGCCTACATCTAGCTCTTCAATGAAGTCTATGAATCTATTTTCCATTCATATAGTGTAGTTATAACATGTGAGTTGTGAGTAATGTTTTGAATAGATTATGAGAGAGTGTGAGAAATGCATAGAGAGTCGGGAGAGAGATAATAGGGAAAAAGAGATAGGAAAGTGAGAGAGATAGATGAGGACAAAGAGAGAGTTAAAGAGAGAGGGGGTTGGAAGAGAGAAAGATCTTGAGATAGATATATAGCATGCCACTATCTATATGTAACATTTGTGTTAACACCTAAATATCATTATCATTTTCAATGTTTTTTTTTCCATTATTAGTTGTTTGGTATCATCCACCTTTTGGTAAGAATAGATTGAGTAGTCTTAAAACCCTAGCATGGTATGTACTAATTGAATAATGTAGCAGCATACTGGATAATCTTTTATAAACCAAAGACAAAGTGAAAGGCTAGAGTATCTATGTTTGTTCCCTTGATGGTTTCTCATAGGTGTAATTGTAGAAATCTAATTTGTGTACTTGAATACACTGAGTATGTTTGATTTCAATAATTTTTTTCTTCTCATTCCCATTATATAACATATACTTAGGAATATATCATATTAAGATCATAAAAGTGGTATATCTTTCCTCCCAGCGCACATCAATTGTAGTTGAATCCTATCATATTAGAATACACTCTACCTTTGGATTAGGATGTGTAGGATCCTCCAAACATCCTCTAATATCACAATCATCTTTTTAGAGTGTCACCACTTTGACTAAAATTAGCATTAGAATTATGATTAAAATAGGATTACTCATAAGGTAAGGTTATAATTAATACTAGGGTTAGAATTAAGGATAAGACTCGAATTAGGATTATGGTAAGAATAAGGGTTATAATTAACCTATTTAAATAGTTGGATAAGATATATATAAAATATTTCTTTTATAAAATCCTCTATAAATATATATTTAATCCTCTAAAATATAGAATTTACATATACACAATTCAAATTATAATGAAATATTATATTATATTATACTAGATCCTTTATTTATATAATCTTTTGTTATAATTATGTGTAAATTTAGGGTTAGGATTAGTGTTAGGGTTAGAGTTTCACATGTTTAATTTGATATTTAGGATTACGGTTACAAGTGGTGTTAGAGTTATGGTTAGGGATTGAATTAGGATTATATTTTTCATATCTATCTTTAGAAAAATATATGCTACATGTAGTATTTCATTAATTATCATGACGATAGACTAAAAACTATAGCTTGAAACTCCTATTATAACATTAATTTATAAGAAAAGAAAAAGATAAATTTTTAAAGTCTAATTAAGGGGAGCATTGTGTATATTTTTCTTAGGACGTTTTGTACATTTTTTTGTAATTTTGATGTAAGCACATTGTTTTATATTATTTCATTTATTAAACTATAAATTTGACATATGTTATTTTAGGGTTTAGAATTTTTTTTTTTACTTTAGAACTATTTAATAAAATTTCATAAAGTGATTTTTGTATTATTTTTATTTGTATTTATTTTTAGAGTTTAGAAATAATTTAGATCACTTTATAAGTATGAAATGACTCTTTTTTCTTAACATAAAAAATAAAAAATATTTTTTAACCATTCTCTCTTCCATGATTTCTATTGACCAATTAAAGTATAGAATAATTGAATTGTACTATAAAATGTTATATATATCATATGAATCCATGCATATGAACCTCTATGTTTCCATTCATATCTAGATTAGTAATATTTTACAATCATTCATATTGAGGACAATAACTTGGAGATTTGCTGAATTGTCTTGGTTAGACAATAAATCAACATAGACATTATTTACTAGGTTGATGTCTTTCTTTTAGAAAGTGTGAATCTTATATTGCTCTTGGAGAGTTGAAACTTTCATTGTTGGCTCTCCAATTTCACTTTTAAAATTGATCGGAGATTATTATTACATCAAAAGGAATTAAAATAGAGTTGAAGCATTTATCTATAAAAGAAAATTTAATAACCTTTAATTCTATTTATAATTTTCAAAATAATTTCATATTATAGATAGTGAAGAGCAATCAAATCTAATGAACCTTTAATAATATCTTCAACTAAGATCCTACAAGGACCATATCTCCTATATCATTTCCCAATCTTATCACATAGATTTATTAACCTATCTCTCCAACTATTTAGTTATATTCCTTTAACAACTAAAAAAAGCATTACAAGTCAAGCCAGCTAAAAGTAAGATTGCTTCTCACATATTGAATTTGACAATTGAATATGTTTCCTAAATACGATTTAGGAGGCGATGATTATTTATGTTTTGAGTTATGCTAAATAGACATCTTAAATTTTAAATTTTATTTTTATAGAATATCTCCATCTTTTCATTAAATCATTTTAATACAAATGATATTCTTTCAACTTTAAAAAGTTTGAAGCTAGAATTCAGAAACTAATTTACATGTACTAAAACTATTATGTGAAAAATAGAATTACAATTGTTAGAGTCTGCATGCTTTCAATCAATTATGCATCAACTTATTGGGCTTTTGATGGTCATGGTTTACAGGTTTGAATCTCTCTATATATGTTAAAATAATACTCCTGCTTATAGAAATATCTAAAGTCATATGGTACTTGCATATTTGGCATTTCTAAACTCTCTTTTGATTTAAAATACAGTGGACTTAAGGGGACAAGTACGAAGTTTCAATCATTTTTATTGACTTTGGGTAATACTATAAATCGATAGCAGTTTAAGGAGTTGTTAATTATATTATTAGAGACTTAATAATAATTTATACATAGACCAAAGTTAACAACTCTATCATTGCCCTGCAAAAAAAATTCGACCATGCAGAACTACTATGGATTTTACTGAGATAATATCGGTCCAACTTAACAAGAATTTACATACGAAATAATAACTAAGTTCATATCTACTACACCCGAATATAATGCGAACAATATAGCGTTGGATTGTGGGCTCTATATAGTTCAATAGGTGTGTGTAAATATACGATATTGCTGGGGAAATTGCTGCAATAGTGCATAGAAATGCAACATAAATGATATGATCAATACATTTCATATAATATGAGTATCTAAGTAGTAATATAAAACATCATCAAATATTATATAAATATCAAGTAAATGAATTACATCATATGGTGGAAGCATCTATGAATAAGTGATAATGGATGCATATATATTTAGATTTGTAGTTTATATTACTATGCACACAATAATATTGTAATACACCTAAATAACGAAGAAAATAGTAGAAGATACTCTTATATATACCTCAAAATTGCAATGATTTTGGGATCCATATTATATTTTTCTTATGGTTAATATAAACCTTGTTTAGGTCCAAGAACTATAAGAAATGTACGTAAATACTATAAAAAAGCTCTGAATAGATCAAGGTAATAGGGCAGAAAAAACAGCCCACAAAACCCCGCACACTCACTACACAACTAGACCGGGCAAGAAATGAACCACACAACCAAATCAAACGAAAATACACCTCCAAGCATAATATAGCCGATGAACTCCATGCCTAGACAGGGGCAATACGACCTATCTATTAGCTACTTGAAATTCTATGATATCTTCCTGCATCAATCTGATTGCAGTCAAAGGGATATTATTCAACCAGCATCATACTTCAAGATAAAACGAGTGTTAACAGCCCAATCAGTTACCCAATTCCTAGCTCCACAACTATGTCAAACTCTTTGACCAACCATATAGGCCACTTGATAATCACTTATTATTTGGAATTCTACACTAATCCCCCTCAACCCATAACTTATTTCATCCCTTCTACCTTGCAGTCATTAGACCCCACAATACAGCATGAGTACCAGATTATTGGACTCAAACCCATGGCATAAAGAAAAATAACCAACAAGATGCCCATTATTATCTATAAACACCCCCCCACCGCACACAATAGCAAGATTATTTTTTTCTAAACCATGAAAGTTGAACTTAATCGAGCCTTCCACTGGAGGGATTCAAACCATAGGATTGGAAATGAGGGGAGAAGAAAAGAGGGAGGGATCCAACCATTGAAATCTCAGCCAAGCCATCTCCCACACCCATTCATGATCCAAAATGACTCAGCTGTTGCCTTTGTAAATTTCCCCCAGCTCAACAATGAGCTTTCGACTAAATCCCAAATCTGCCAATTGTTAGGAATAAAGCATTTTAAAATAAAAAGATAAAAATGAAAAAAAAAAGTGTCTCAATCTTGCATAGACATAAAAATAACACAAGCCAAAAATAGAAGATTTTGTGATAGGTGAAAAGCGGGTATTTTGAGAAGTATCTCTTAGATGAAGATAGAGATAACTTTTTAGTAGATGTTTCTAAAAGAAATGCTTTATCTCTAGAAATTTCTTATATGCAATGTAATACTATATATTGATACTTTGAGACAGTCATTTTTGAGAGAGAGATGTGTGAGAGTTAGTTTGCAAGTTTGTATGTTGCCGGAATGCTGCTAAAATCCCTCTAAATTGAGTTGAGCCGAAGACTCCTATACGAACTTGAATTGCAAGTGTGTTGTAATCTATTTCAATATTTGATAATGCATTGTGTAGGTTTTGGAATGTGGGGTTTTTCTCTCGAAAGGGTTTTCCCCACGTAAATCACTAAGTTATGGTTTTATTGGTATTATGAATTTTTTCAAATCTCTACAATGTTTTATATGAACTTTGCATAACCCTCCTCTCAAGGTTAGCGTAGGAAGCGTTTCCACACACATTTGCTTCCTTACAAGTGGTATTAGAGCCTAGCCAATTTTGATTCTATTTGTTGGGTACAGGGTTTTTTGAGCTAATCAAGTTTAAGTGGGACCTTGTGAAAAGTATTACATATTTTGTATTGCAGGATAATAAAGATGGGGAGCACATCTAGGAGGATTGAAGTCGAGAAATTTTTTGGCATGAATTTTGAGACATGGAAGCTAAAGATGGAAGATCTATTGATTGATTGGGATCTATACGATGCAGTGGATGAAAATGTCCAAAGGCCTATGGATCAAAATTTGGCTACAAAATATGATGTAATGGATAGAAAAGCTAAAGGTTTCATTAGACTATGTCTTGCAGATTCAATCCTGATAAATTTCCATGAAGAACTCACTTCGAATAATCTCTAGAAGAAGTTGGGTGAGATATACCAAGCCAAATCTCTAGTAAATAAGATTTTCTTGAGGAAGAAATTGTATTCCTTGAGAATGGAAGAAGGTGGACAAATTTCTGAGCATCTCGAAACATTTAAAATGTTGGTTACTCAGTTGACCTCAGTTGGGGTTAAGATGGACAAAGAAGAAAGTTGTCAAACTTTGTTGTGCTCACTGTCAGACTCATGGGACAGCTTAGTCATGGCCATTGGGAACACTTTTGTCATCTTGAAGATGGAGGACATTGCTGATTCTCTACTCTCTGAAAAGATGAGAAGGAAGGTCTCTCTGAGTGCCAAAAATGCCTTGAGTGTTTGAGTAAGACCAAAAGAACAAGGCAAAGATGAGAAGCAACGTGGTTGTTCCAAGTCCAAAAATAATGAGAGATCAAAATCTCCTGGTAAGTTCAAGGAAATATGTTGGAACTGTGGAAAACCTAAACACTTCCAAAAGGACTGTAAAGAAGACAAGAAAAAGAAGAAGAAGAAGCAAGATTTTGATTGTAAGTCTAAAAAGCAAGATGGAGATGCCTTTATTGAAGCCTTGGCTACTCGTGCAGGTGATAATATATGGTTGATAGACTCAAGTGGATCTTTCCACATGACTCCTAACAAAAATTGGTTTAGTAAGTATGAAAACTATGATGGTGGTAAGGTGTATTTGGGTGATGATTCTTTCCTTAGTATTGTTAGTCGTGGAAATATTCATGTAAATTTTTTTGATGGTAGAGTTAGAGAATTTGATGGTGTCTTGCATATCTTAGGACTAGCAAGAAATTTATTATTTGTTAGCAAGGTTTCAATAGATGCGGGTGTGCATGTACATTTTATCCGAAGCAGGTGTGAAAATGGTGAGAGGCGCTATGGTGATAACGAGAGGAAGTAGATTGGGTACATTTTACTAGTGATATGCATGCACAGTAAAATGCAATAGCACTTATGATAAGATTAAGCCAAAAACTACTTCGCTGAAAAAGGGGATGTTTTCCTCTTTTCCAGATGGTTGTGGCTTCTATGTACCCAAGTGTGCTCTGTCTACTGAATCAAAGTTACCAACAGAGAAGACCATGTTATGGAACGAAAGGCTTGGAAACATTGGAGAGAAGGGTTTAAAAGCCCTGAAAAACAAGAACCTCATTGAGGGTTTAAATGATTGCGATCAAGAGTTGGATTTTTGTGAACATTGTATTTATGGAAAATAGAACCACGTTCAGTTTTACTCGTCTTCTCATAAGTCTTCATGTATCTTGGATCTGATTCATTATGATGTATTTGACTTCAAAAGAGGAGGAAGAATTGGAAGAACCTCCACCTCAACTTGTTCGATGGTCTACAAGGAAAAGGAAACCACCTCAAAGGTATGGATATTCACTTGATGATTGGAAGTGTATATTTTCTTTGAGTACTAACATTGATGAACTGAGATTTGTGCAAGAAGCTTTGGGTAGGAATGATGCAGAGTCCTCAAAAATAGCAATGGATGAAGAGATGGAAACTCTTAAAAAGAATGATACATGGGACCTTGTACCATTGCCTAAAGGTTGAAAACCTGTTGGATGTAAATGGGTGTTTAAGAAAAAGATTGGTTCAAATGGAAATGTTGCAAAGTATAAGGCACAGTTGGTTGCAAAGGGATACTTTTAGGTTGAGGGTATTGATATAGTGAGATATTCTCTCCTGTTTCTAAAATGAAATCCATTTAGTTTTTATTATCTATTGCAACAACTTATAATCTAGAGGTGGAATTAATGGATGTGAAAACTGCATTCCTTCATGGTGATTTCGAGGAAGAGATTTATATGACATAGACATGGCACTATGTTGTAAAAGGTAAAAGAAAGTTGGTTTGTAAGTTAAAGAAATATTTGTATGGCCTGAAACAAAGTCTTAGGATGTGGTACCAGAATTTTGATTTATATGTGTTGAGTTTGGGATTTGTGCGGTCTAAATCTGATCACTATGTATATTTTAAATCTGATGGCGATTATTTCCTCATAATTTCTTTATATGTTGATGACATGTTGTTTGTTGGGAAAGGAAAAGGTTTCATTGCAAAATTAAAATATCAACTCTTTGTGAAATTTGAAATGAAAGACCTTGGTGCAGCAAAACACATACTTGGGATGGAGATTAGAAGAGATTGTGAGAATAGAAAGCTATGGCTTAGCTAAAGGAAGTATGTTTGTTCTATTTTGCAAAGGTTCAACATGGGGTGATCCCACAATAATGGGTTATAGTTTTTGGCCAAACTTGACATTAAAATCAAGTTTTTTCACAAAAATATTCACTTCTATAGCAGCTAAACCATTAAGAATTTGAAGATTAATCAAACTAGTTATTTGTTAAATCTTTTGTGTAGATTATAATTATATTTAAAATAAATAAATAAAAAAATAAATTGTGAATAATTTTATCTAATTTTCAATAATTTATTTTTTTCTACTAATCAAAATTTTAAAAATTGATGTTTTCTTCGGACCACATAGCTTTATTGTATAAATAATACAATTCTAATTTTTAAAATACAAAATTTTCACACCAATATCTAGTGCATGGATATTTTTTCATAATTTTTTGTATTCATTTGAATTAACTTTTTTTTTTGTTGGAATAAGGACATCGATACCTAGTGTACATGTATTTTTTAGAAATTTTTTTCTCTATTTTTCTATTTTTTCATATGTTTGAAGTAAAGAACTTGATGTTCATTAAAAATCCTACATTCACAAGAAATAAAAAAAAATATAATAATCAAATTAAACATATTTAAAATTATAATTTTTGGGAAGCTTATAATAAGGGCTACATGATTATGAAACATAAATTTTAAATGAATTTATTTGATCACCCAAATGGTAAATCAAAAATGGGTTTTTATTATAATTTTGATAGGTGTAGAGGAGACTCGATTATAAGTATGGTTTAAATCTAACAAGTATCTATCCAAGGGATTTTTATCTAAGGGGGTCTGATCAATCCCTCTTTAATTAAAATAATTTAATGGATCCTTTAAAGTCTTAAATCATTGTATTTTCTAAAAATATGTGATTTCAGGCAAAAAACAAGATGTCCTAAAAAGTGTAACCCATTATTGTGGCAACACCCCATGTAGGATTGTAAGCCATTTTGTGTTCTTGTTGCATTGGGAACATAGCTCTCTATTTCACAATGCCCTACATCCCCATCGAAGATGGAAGACATGAGAAAAGTTCCCTAACAGAGTGCATTCGAAATCTTAATGTATGCTATGGTCTGTACAAGACCAGACATTGCCCAAGCAATGGGAGTTCTTTCTCATTTTATGTCTAATCCTGGAAAATTGCATTAGGATGTAGTTAAGAGAGTCTTTAGATATTTGTGGGGTACATTAGATAACTCTATATGTTTTCATGGTACATGAGATCAATGTTCCTTGAGTATTCATGGTTTAGTGGATTTAGATTGAGCTAGTGATGTCGATAGCAGAAGATTCACGAATGCATATGTGTTCACTCTCAATGGTGGTGCAATCATTTGGATGAGAAAGAGACAAGGTGTGGTCATTTTATCCACTACTAAGGCAGAGTACATGGTTGCTACTCATTCTTGTAAAGAATCCATTTGGATAAAGCGTTTGTGTTCAAATATTGGATTAAAACATGAAGTAGTTACAGTCTATTGTGACAGTTAGAGTGCAATCTACCTTGCAAACAACCTGAATTTTCATGCCAGGACCAAACACATTGATGTTTAGTATCACTTTGTTAGAGATATGGTCAAAGATAGTAGGGTGAAGTTGAAAAGGTAGAGATTGTGACGAATGTTGCAAATTCATTAACAAATCCTGTGAGCATAGAGAGGTTTATATGGTGTTCTAAATTAATGGGCCTTTTGGCCCCCAACAGTTAACTACCTATTTTCTATTGGCTCATGAAAGGTGTTCAACAAGTGGGAGAATGTTAGGAATAAGTTTTTTTTAAACAAGAAGATAAAAATGAAAAAAAACGTGTCTCAACCTTACATGGAAATAAAAATAAAGCAATCCAAGAATAGAAGATTTTGTGATAGGTGAAAAGTGGCTATTTTGAGAAGTATCTTTTATATGGAGATAGAGATAAATTTTTATTATATGTTTCTGAATGAAATTATTTATCTCTAGAAGGTTCTCATATGTAATGTAATACTATATATTGATACTTTGAGATAGTCCTTTTTGAGAGAGAGATGTGTGAGAGTTAGTTTGCAAGTCTATATGCTATCGGAATGTTGTTGAAATCCCTCTAAATTGAGTTAAGATGAAGACTCGTCTGAGAACTTGCATTACAAATGTGTTGTAATCTATTTCAAGATTTGATAATACATTGTGTAGGTTTTGGAGTGTGGGGTTTTTGTCCCGAAATGGTTTTACCCACATAAATCACTGAGTTACATGGTCTTATTATTATTATGTTTATGGTATTATGAATTTCTTCAAATGTTTGTAATATTTTATTTAAAATTTGCATAACCCTCCTCTCAAGGTTAGTGTAGGAATTTCTTGTCACACATTTGCTTCCTCACATCAATCAATTTCTTGGAATCTTGGAAGACTCTTTGATTCATCTCCAACTAGTTGTTTTAGACAATAAAAGTAGGAACCACACTCCAGATAAGCTTGAGGCCAAGGCTATAGAATTTGATAACCCAACTATCTAAAAGCATAGGAATTCTCTTAGGGAGGGCCACGGATACCCCCCATCTAGCAAGGAAACTGTGCCAAATCTGCCAATAAAAACTAGAATGCAAGAAAATATGCTCATTTCCTTATTGCATAGCATCACATAAGAAACATATCAAATGTCCAGATATACCATACACTCTAAACCTATCCCATCTAAGAGCTCTTTTCATCCACATGATCTAATGAAAACAATGCATCCTTCCTAAAGACCTTGTTTGAACCAAAATTTGTTTACTACCCCACCAACATTGGCCATACTACTAAAATATTTGTAGAAATACTTCTTCAACATTACTTGGCCTAACCCTTTATCACCCCACACTAACCTACCATCTTCATTAGGCCCAGAAATAAACCATTTATCGAACTCAGCCTTCAAGTCATTACAGGCTTTCTTAAGATCCAGAAAGGTCCACAATGAGATATTTCTAGCATCTATTATGACCAACCCTCCACATAATCAACAAATTTAACACAAAAAATATCTAAAAAGTTTGAGAATAAGGTTTTGAACCATTGGAAATCCTTAAGAGGACCACAATCAAGCCAATTAGCACTCCAAAAATCAATTTTCCTACTATTACCAATGTGCTTCCTTACATCAAGCATAATGATATCTCTACAATGGGTGAGAAAATTCCAAATGGTGGATCCCATAGGAAGGGTAGAGTAGTTCCCAAACAACAGATCTAAGTTATTTTAATGGTATTTAGCTTGAATTATCTTACTCTAATTGCAAGTGTGTTGTAATCTATTTCAAGATTTGATAATGCATTGTGTAGGTTTTGGAATGTGGGGTTTTTCTCTCGAAAGGGTTTTCCCCACGTAAATCACTAATTTATGGTTTTATTGGTATAATGAATTTTTTTGAATCTATACAATGTTTTATATGAACTTTGCATAACCCTCCTCTCAAGGTTAGCATAGGAAGCATTTCCACACACATTTGCTTCCTTACAAGTGGTATCAGAGCCTAGCCAATTTTGATTCTATTTGTTGGGTATAGGGTTTTTTGAGCTAATCAAGTTTAAGTGGGACCTTGTGAAAAGTATTACATATTTTGTATTGCAGGATAATAAAGATGGGGAGCACATCTAGGAGGATTGAAGTAGAGAAATTTTTTGGCATGAATTTTGAGACATGAAAGCTGAAGATGGAAGATCTGTTGATTGATTGGGATTTATACGATGCAGTGGATGAAAATGTCCAAAGGCCTATGGATCAAAATTTTGCTACAAAATATGATGTAATGGATAGAAAAGCTAAAGGTTTCATTAGACTATGTCTTGCAGATTCAATCCTGATAAATTTCCATGAAGAACTCACTTCGAACAATCTCTGGAAGAAGTTGGGTGAGATATACCAAGCCAAATCTCTAGTAAATAAGATTTTCTTGAGGAAGAAATTGTATTCCTTGAGAATGGAAGGTGGAAAAATTTCTGAGCATCTCAAAACTTTTAAAATGTTGGTGACTCAGTTGACCTCAGTTGGGGTTAAGATGGACAAAGAATAAAGGTGTCAAACTTTGTTGTGCTCACTGTCGGACTCATGGGACAACTTAGTCATGGCCATTGGGAACACTTTTGTCATCTTGAAGATGGAGGACATTGTTGGTTCTCTACTATCTGAAAAGATGAGAAGGAAGGTCTCTCTGAGTGCCAAAAAGGCCTTGAGTGTTTGGGTAAGACCAAAAGAACAAGGCAAAGATGAGAAGCAACGTGGTTGTTCCAAGTCCAAAAATAATGAGAGATCAAAATCTCCTGGTAAGTCCAAGGAAATATGTTGGAACTGTGGAAAACCTGAACACTTTCAAAAGGACTGTAAAGAAGAAAAGAAAAAGAAGAAGAAGAAGAAGCAAGATTTTGATTCTAAGTCTGAAAAGGAAGATGGAGATGCCTTTATTGAAGCCTTGGCTACTCGTGCAGGTGATAATATATGGTTGATAGACTCAAGTGCATCTTTCCACATGACTCCTAACAAAAATTGGTTTAGTAAGTATGAAAACTATGATGGTGGTAAGGTGTATTTGGGTGATGATTCTTTCCTTGATATTGTTAGTCGTGGAAATATTCATGTGAATTTTTTTGATGGTAGAGTTAGAGAATTTGAAGGTGTCTTGCATATCTTAGGACTAGCAAGAAATTTATTATTTGTTAGCAAGGTTTCAATAGATGCGGGTGTGCATGTACATTTTATCCAAAGCAGGAGTGAAAATGGTGAGAGGCGCTATGGTGATAACGAGAGGAAGTAGATTGGGTACATTTTACTAGTGATATGCATGCACAGTCGAATGCAATAGCACTTATGATAAGATTAAGCCAAAAACTACTTCGCTGAAAAAGGGGATGTTTTCCTCTTTTCCAGATGGTTGTGGCTTCTATGTACCCAAGTGTGCTCTGTCTACTGAATCAAAGTTACTAGCAGAGAAGACCATGTTATGGAACCAAAGGCTTGGAAACATTGGAGAGAAGGGTTTAAAAGCCCTGAAAAACAAGAACCTCATTGAGGGTTTAAATGATTGCGATCAAGAGTTGGATTTTTGTGAACATTGTATTTATGGAAAATAGAACCACGTTCAGTTTTACTCGTCTTCTCATAAGTCTTCATGTATCTTGGATCTGATTCATTCTGATGTATTTGGTACTATTGATGTTTCTTCTATTGGTAAATCAATTTAATTTTTCACTTTTATTGATGGTTTTACTACAAGAACATGGGTATATTTTTTTAAGAGTAAATCTAAAGTTTTTAGTCATTTTAAGAAGTTCAAGGCTATGGTAGAAACTCAGACTAGAAAGATTTTTTTTTTTCTGCACTAGCAATTGTGGTGATTATTTTTCTGCAAACTTTGATAGATTCTATATAGATTACGAGATTAAAAGATAAAAGACAACTCTGTATTCTTCTCAGGAGAATGAAGTTCTAGAAAGAATGAACAAAACATTGATGGAGAATGCTAGGAGCATGTTGAGTGGAGCTAGTCTAGAAAAAAAGTATTGGGTTGAAGTTATTGTCACTGCTTGTTATTTAATAAATAGATCTACATCAATGCTTGTTGATAAAATGCCAATGGAGGCATGGTTGGGGAAAAATCCTTCACTTAGACATCTAAGAGTTTTTGGTTGTGATGCATCTACACATATGCCTAACGATAAGAGAACAAAATTAGATTCTAAAGCTGTCAAATATATCTTCATCAGCTACAACTATGGTGTGAAAGGATACAAGCTTTGGGACCCTGTTGCACAAAATGTAATTTATTCTAGAAGTGTTATTTTTAGAGACTAAATATTCTCCAGTTAATTTTCAGCCAGAATAACATAATGAAATTGAAAAAAAAAAGATGTGGTTCAAATTCCTTCTATGCCTAAGGATGTTGAATCGATACCCCAAAATAGACAAGAAGTTGAGGATAGCTCATCAACCTCTAAATCTTCAAAAGAGGAGGAAGAATTGGAAGAACCTCCACCTCAACTTGTTTGATGGTCTACAAGGAAAAGGAAACCACCTCAAAGGTATGGATATTCACCTGATGATTGGAAGTGTATAGTTTCTTTGAGTACTAAAATTGATGAACTGAGATTTGTGCAAGAAGCTTTGGGTATGAATGATGCAGAGTCTTGGAAAATAGCCATGGCTGAAGAGATGGAAACTCTTAAAAGGAATGATACATGGAACGTTGTACCATTTCTTGAAGGCAGAAAACCTGTTGGATGTAAATAGGTGTTTAAGAAAAAGATTAGTTCAAATCAAAATGTTACAAAGTATAACACACGGTTGGTTATGAAGGGATACTCTTAGGTTGAGGGTATTGATTACAGTGAGATCTTCTCTCCTATTGCTAAAATGGAATCCATTTATTTTTTATTATCTATTGCAACAACTTATAATCTAGAGGTGGAATTAATGGATGTGAAAACTACATTCCTTCATGGTGATTCGGAGGAAGAGATTTATATGACAAAGCCAGAGCACTATGTGGTAAAAGGTAAAAGCAAGTTGGTTTGTAAGTTAAAGAAATCTTTGTATGGCCTGAAACAAAGTCTTAGGATGTGGTACCAGAAGTTTGATTCATATGTGTTGAGTTTGGGATTTGTGCAGTCTAAATCTGATCACTATGTATATTTTAAATCTGATGGCGATTATTTCCTCATAATTGATTTATATGTTGATGACATGTTGTTTGTTGGGAAAGGAAAAGGTTTCATTGTAGAATTAAAATCTCAAATCTTTGTGAAATTTGAAATGAAAGACCTTGGTGCATCAAAACACATACTTGGGATGGAGATAAGAAGAGATCATGAGAATAGAAAGCTATGGCTTAGCAAGAGGAAGTATGTTTTTTCTGTTTTAAAAAGGTTTAACATCGGGTGATCCCACAATAATGGGTTACAGTTTTTGGCCAAACTTGACATTAAAATCAAGATTTTTCACAAAAATATTCACTTCTATAGTAGCTAAACCATTATTAATTTGAAGATTAATCAAACTAATTATTTGTTAAATCTTTTGTGTAGATTCTAATTATATATTTTTTAAAAAAATTAAAAAACTAAATTGTGAATAATTTTATGTAATTTTCAATAACTTATTTTTCTACTAATCAACATTTTAAAAATTGATGTTTACTTCAGACTACATAGCATTTTTGTATACAAGATACAATTCTAATTTTTAAAATACAAAATTTTCACACCAATATCTAGTGCATGGATATGTTTTCATAATTTTTTGTTGCATAATTTTTTTTAATTAATTTTCCAAGTCGAAGTAATTATAATCTGGACAGAGGTGTACTTTGGCCCGTATAACTTTTTTGTATTCATTTGAATTATTATTATTTTTTTTTTTGGAATAAGGAAATTGATACCTAGTGCACATGTATTTTGTAGAAATTTTTTTCTCTATTTTTCTATTTTTTTCGTATGTGTGAAGTAAAGAAGTTGATCTTCATTGAAAATCCTACATTCACGAGAAATAAAAAATAAATATAATAATCAAGTTAAACATATTTAAAATTATAATTTTTGGGAAGCTTATAATAAGGGCTACATGATTACAAAACATAAATTTTAAATGAATTTATTTGATCACCAAAATGGTAAATCAAAAATGGTTTTTTACCATAATTTTGATAGGTGTAGAGGAGACTCGATTATAGGTATGGATTAAATCTAACAAGTATCTATCCAAGGGGATTTGATCTAAGGGGGGTTTAATCAATCCCTCTTTAATTAAAATTATTTAAATAGAACCTTTAAAGTCTTAAATCATTGTATTTTCTAAAAATATGTGATTTTAGGAAAAAATCAAGATGTCCTGAAAAGTGTAACCCATTATTGTGGCAACACCCCATGTAGGATTGTAAACCACTTTTGTTCTTGTTGCATTGGGAACAAAGCTCTCTATTTGACAATGTCCTACATCCCCATTGGAGATTGAAGACATGAGAAAAGTGCCCTAATAGAGTGCATTTCAAAAACTTAATGTATGCTATGGTTTGTACAAGACCAAACATTGCCCAAGTAATGGGAGTTCTTTATCATTTTATGTCTAATCTTGGAAAAGTGCATTGGGATGCAGTTAAGAGGGTCTTTAGATATTTACAGGGTACATTTGATAACTCTATTTTTTTCATGGTACAGGAGATCAATGTTCCTTGAGTATTCATGGTTTTGTGGATTTAGATTGAGCTAGTGATGTCGATAGCAGAAGATCCACCAATGCATATGTGTTCACTCTTTATGGTGGTGTAATCAGTTGGATGAGAAAGAGACAAGTTGTGGTCACTTTGTCCACTATTGAGGAAGAGTACATGGTTGCTACTCATGCTTGTAAAGAATCCATTTGGCTAAAGCATTTGTCTTCAAATCTTGGATTAAAAAATGAAGTAGTTACAGTCTATTGTGACAGTCAAAGTGCAATCTCCCTTGCAAAGAACCTAACTTTTCATGCCAGGACAAAACAAATTGATGTTTAGTATCACTTCGTTAGAGATATGGTCGAAGATAGCAAGGTGAAGTTGAAAAGGTAGAGACTATGGCAAATTTTGCAAATTCATTAACAAATCCTATGAGCACAGAGAGGTTTATATGGTGTTCTGAATTAATTGGCCTTTCAGCCCCCAACAATTAACTACCTATTTTCTATTGGCTCATGAAAGGTGTTCAACAAGTGGGAGAATGTTAGGAATAATTTTTTTTAAAACAAGAAGAAAAAAATGAAAAAAAAAGTGTCTCAACCTTACATGGAAATAAAAATAAAGCAATCCAAGAATAGAAGATTTTGTGATAGGTGAAAAGCGGCTATTTTGAGAAGTATCTTTTATATGGAGAGAGAGATAAGTTTTTATTAGATGTTTTTAATGAAATCATTTATCTCTAGAAGGTTCTCATATGTAATGTAATACTATATATTGTTACTTTGAGATAGTAATTTTTTAGAGAGAGATGTGTGAGAGTTAGTTTGCAAGTCTGTATGTTGTTGAAATGTTGTTGAAATCCCTCTAAATTGAGTTAAGATGAAGACTCCTATGAGAAATTGCATTGAAAATGTGTTGTAATCTATTTCAAGATTTGATAATACATTGTGCAGGTTTTGGACTGTGGGGTTTTTCTCCCAAAATGGTTTTCCCAACATAAATCCCTGAGTTACACGGTTTTATTGTTATTATGTTTATGGTATTATGAATTTCTTCAAATATTTGTAATATTTTATTTAAAATTTGCATAACCCTCCTCTCAAGGTTAGTGTAGGAATTGTTTATGCACACCTTTTCTTCCTTATATCAATCAATTTCTTGGAATCTTGAAAGAATCTCTGATTCATCTCCAACTAGTTGGTTTAGACAATAAAAGTAGGAACCACACTATAGATAAGCTTGAGGCCAAGGCTATAGAATTTGATAACCCAACTATCTAAAAGCATAGGAATACTCTTAGGGAGGGCCAAGGATACCCCCCATCTAGCAAGGAAACTACACCAAATGTTCCAATAAAAACTACAATGCAAGAAAATATGCTCATTTCCTTGTTCCATAGCATCACGTAAGACACATATCAAAGGTCCAGATATACCCTACACTCTAAACCTATCCCATTTAAGATCTCTTCTCATCCATATGATCCAATGAAAACAATGCATCTTTCCTAAAGACCTTGTTTGAAACAAAATTTGTTTACTACCGCACCAACATTGGCCATACTACTAAAATATTTGTAGATATCCTTCTTCAACATTACTTGTCCTAACCCCTTATCACCCTACACTAACCTACCATCTTCATCAGGCCCACAAATAGACCATTTATCCAACTCAGTCTTCAAGTCATTGCAGGCTTTCTTAAGCTCTAGAAAGGTCGAACAATGAGATCTTTCTAGCATCTGTTATGACCAACCCTCCACATGATCAAGAAATTTAACACACAAAAAAATCCAAAAAGTTTGAGAATAAGGTTTTGAACCATGGAAAATCCTTAAGAGGACCACAATCAAGCCAATTATCACTCCAAAAATCAATTTTCCCACTATTACCAATGTGCTTCCTTACATCAAGCATAATGATATCTATACAATGGCTAACAAAATTCCAAATGGTGGATCCCATAGGAAGGGTAGATTGGTTCTCGAACAACAGATCTAAGTTATTTTAAAGGTATTTAGCCTGAATTATCTTACTCTAGTTTTTTCTTGTCCTCATAAACTCTCCATATCAGCTTGGTTCCCAACACGCAATTCATTTCCTTACACTCGCAGATCCCTAGACCACCCACATCAATAGGCTTGCAAATAGAATCCCATTTAACTAGAAAAAATTGAATTTATCCTCACATCCAAGCCAACGAAAACATCTCTTCACTTCCTCAAGCAACTTAGCTACCTTATTAAATAGTTTGATTTCTTTAATGTAATGAGATGAAATGTTAGTATGAGAGTGGGTAAATTAGCCTAATTAAATGTGTTAGGTTAATAGACAAAAATGGTGCAATTAACTAAATAGCTAGGCTAATTTAATCAATTAAGAGAAAAGGGGACAGGTTTCAAGAGGAAATGATGTTAGTATACCTTATTCGAGTGTATGATATCATTTAAGACACTTTTTAGTGTCTAGTTTTCCCCTCTTTGAAGTGAGGTACCTATTGCTTTGGTTTAAAGACTTATGTTGTTTGAGTTAAAACTACTGCATAAATCAAAAATTGAAAAAAAATTCTAATTTTTTAGATGCCCAAATGGAAGGATAAAGTTGATTCCTTCCCCCCTCGAGAAATCAGGCAAAAATTTTGAATTTTGGGTTGATTTCTTGATAAAGGTGAAAATTTTCCCCAAGTGTCGAGAAAGGCTCTAAGATGCAAAAATTATGTGAAAAATGCAAAAAAGATGCAAACTACACTCCAGTTTGGAAAAATTCATGAAAATGATGATAAACCCTATCTTCAAGGTGAAATTAGGGAAAAAAACCCTAAATTTCTAACATAAATAGGCTAAGAAGGTTCACTTTCAATTCATTTTTGCATTCACTCCTTCAGGAATTCATGTGATTTGAGCTCTGAATCTCTCAAGATATGGTGTGACAAGAGTTACCACAACACATTTCTGATCGAGTTCAAGAGTACCAATGGATTCCATGCTTAGGACCATCGATATGTAACTCAAAACTCAATTTGAAATTTGACTATTTGATGCATTTATTGCACATTAAAATTTAAAATTTGGTAGTGTCACTATATAGAGACACTCATTTTAGAATCAGAAATGCTAAAATGAATTATAGCAATGCACTTCATCATTTAAAATTAGGGTTTCCAATCTTGAATTATGATGCATATGTATATAGTGACACACTTCCCAATTTCAAAATTAGGATTAGGGTTTCAAGTTTAAATCACAACACATGTCTTTAGCGATGTCATTTGTGATTTGTAATTTGAAATACCTTCAGCTATTGCAATATGGAATTTGAAATATAGTGATGCTATTGCAAATAGTGACACTACTATAATTTTTGTGCTAAAATTCTAAACAAAGTCAAATTTTTCTTTTCTTTTTACATCGCG
The DNA here is from genome assembly GCA_007258455.2 of Sequoia sempervirens. Taxonomy (NCBI): domain Eukaryota; kingdom Viridiplantae; phylum Streptophyta; class Pinopsida; order Cupressales; family Cupressaceae; genus Sequoia; species Sequoia sempervirens. Next base: position 354,016,403 of record VDFB02058242.1, read on the forward strand.
GGCTTCATGGATGTAGGAGGTCATTCCACCACTAATGTCGCATGCGCACCAACCCATAGATTTGGAGAGACTGGGTAGTTTATCTGAGTTGCACCAGGAGCATCTAGGAGAGATTGGGTTATGGTACATCACGTATGTGCCCATTGTCCAAACTTATTTAGCTATGATGACCACATTGTGTGAGCAATGGCATAGTGAGACTTCATCATTTCACCTTCCCACCAGTGAGGAGATGGTGACCTTAGTGAATGTATGGTGGATTATGCATTTTTTGATACATGGCAAGTGAGTGATTTTTAGTGTCGACACCAGATATGATGCCTATCACGAGGGGATGGAGATGGAGACCATTATTCTCATCACTTGTCAGATTGACTTTGAGTCATACAGAGGTCACGTGCCCACATTTTGATTGATCATAACATCCATTATTTTAGGTTTGGTTATTCCTGACCGATGGTGCAAAGGGTTCAGCCTAGGATTGGGCTTATCATGACACAGGATGCTCCATAGGAAGACTCTATTTGCATGGGGGCCAGTGATGTTGGACTAGTTATATCATGACATACATAACTTTGTCTATTGTGATGGTATAGCCATTGGTGTAGGGGCTACCTTGCTTCATACTTAGGCATGGGAGCATATCTTCATGCTCTGATTGATAGTGCAGATGGTTGATGTTAAGCCAGATGATCTTGTGGTTTGGGGGTATAGAGGTGCCATCACCTTATGACACACTGGGAAGATTGGGATCCTTTACTAGCGGTGGGTACTAAATGACATGACAGTGTTTAGATGACGACCCTGGCTAGATAGATGTCAGGGTGGTATGATGATGCTCAGTAGTTATTTTTTGCTAGATAAACTTGGTACATGTAGGGTTGGGAGCATACGATCATCAATAGATACTTTCCAGACAGAGTGGCGTGACAGTTCAGTGAGCAATAGGACAGGCTAGATGATGCTTATAAAGCCATTTTTGCAAGGTCAGCTTGAGAGGTTCACACATGGGGACCCACTATTCCAGCTTTGGAGGTAGTGGACGGTTTCAAATAGTTAGTAGCTCAACTATGGGCCTATGACTAGGGCCAGACAGTCGCACAACCAATACCTGCTTATGTTGCATAGTTCACACCTCCTCAGAGATTGACAGATCCAATGGGTGCTCCTCCGTGAGGGAGACCCAAAGGCTAGGGATTAGGTAGGGGTAGAGGTAGAGGCCAAGATAGCCATGAAAACCATGATGGGAAGATTTCAGGGGCTCCACTAGATGTACAACAACCTCCTCAGCAACTTCTTATTCAGTAGTAGCCCATATAACAGTAACCTGTACAACAACTTGTACAAGCACCACCACCACCTAATGCAAGAGATATTCAAACTCAACAATTGTAGTAGTAGTTGAAGGTTCTAATAGGTGAGTGGGACTAGGCCCAATAGAAAATTTTGGCTATTACTTCTAAGCAAGAGGAGACCAAATAGCAGTTTGAGGCCATTACAACAAAGAGAGATCATGCCAAATAGTATGTTCAAGCTATGACTATTGAGAGGGACCAATAGATCAGGTGATAGTAGTAGTTAGAGGCCCTTATAGGAACTACCCAGGGTAGGATTGTATATACAAGATTATAGAGAGGTTGTGACTGAGGTGGTGTATTATAACATGCATTACCACTGAGATGTGCTAGTGCCACTCAAATAGCCCAACTATTCGGAGACGGGTGATGCACAACCTAGGACTGAGGATCAACCAGAGAGGCTGACCAAAGAGGGGAGCAACCATTAGGGCTAGCTCAAGTGTAAAGACACTTTTTTATTTTTTGCCCATTATTTTATATTGATATACATTCATGCACTCATTTTTGATAGCCTCATGATATTGTATTTATGATTGATATTGTAGACATGCAAAATTAACATTCTACATTTGATCAGATTCATTCATCAACTGAACTAGATTTCACATTAGCTCCATTCATCGATTGATCAGATTCACCTTCATTCATTTAGCAGGTAATTTCATTAATCTCCATTTCCTAAGGTCATTTAAAATCAAAAAAATATTATCATCAACCTTTTAATAAATCAAACATCCATTTAAATCAAATCCAAAATCATATTCCATGCTTTTCTGAATTAAATAAATCAAGTATTTAAGTCCTAAAAGGTCAAATCAGCCTAATCTTCATTAATTTAATCTAACCATGATTAAATGCTAATCCCATCCCACTTGCATTCTCTAGATATCTCCACTTGCACAAATAAATCAATTTTATTGATTTATTAAAAACCCTCATTTTCCCTCAACATGACAAGTTGATTTGTCCCTCCAACATTGCATTTATTACTGTTTTTCTTGTCCCCCTCTCAAAATTTATTGCAAAAATTTGACTTCAAATTCTCCCTCTCATGGGAACTCTTCCCAAATCTTGTACAACCATTGGCCTATCATCACTTGACATGTTTCCAAGTCTTTCATTGGTCCAATCTTAGTCCCACATTCACCCTCTTGGCCAATCTCTCATCAAGAAAATCTATAAAATAAGGCCTTCATTATCATTCATGGATCCATAAATTTTATGCAAGGTTACTCTCTTAATTTGAGAACTCATCTTGCTCATCATCTCCATTTGCATTTCATCATCTTGAGCTTTGATCAAGGATTGGGAAAGGGTCACTAGCACATGTGACACCAATCCACTATGGAATAGGTAATTGTAGTTGTTTTCATAATGCTTATAGCTTTCTTTTATCCTTTATTGCATTTTCAAAGCATTTGCAAGGTATTTCATAGGAGTCTACTTTGGTAGATTTGTAAAATGCTAACCCTTGTATGAAGTTTAGTGCTTTTGCAGATTTTTAAAAAAGTATGCTCATAGTTTGGCACTAGAAGGAGGGCTGTTGGTTGATTGTTTTATGTAGCCTATTTTAATAATTAATTGTAGATTTATACCAGGTTTCTTTTTCTCTATTATCTGCAGGTTGGTTCAAATTGGTGTGGGTTTTCTTCGTCATACACAGATTAATATCTTTCTATCTATTTGTTCTCTGCATCATACTTCATTTGCTTCAGGCTTTTTCTTTCTTTATTTGTTTAGCCACGTATGTTAAAATTTCCTTTTCAAAAATCTATGGCAGGGGGTAAATATCGGTCAATGTCATAATCAAACTCAGCAAGGTGGAATTTCTTTTGTTTTTTTTCATTAAAATTTACTGCTTGAACGCAAATGTCAGAGAATTCTATTCAACAAAAGGTGCATAATTCTGAACATGAATGGTAATGGTCATTACAAAATCATTTTTTGTCGAACTTGTATGTATATTGTAGCTAAGTTGTAAGTTATCTTTACTTCAAACATAAATCTTGACTAAACTAGAAACTCTAGCTTCGTTTCATTTCTACCATGTCCTTCACATCTGAATCTACTTTTTCTTTGGCTGTGAAATGTTTTGAATTGTGTATCTGCTTTTTCTTTGGCTACGTCCTTCACACAGTTATTTGCACATTATGGTGAATTCAAATCCATGAGTCTTCATCCCTGTCCTAGCTTCAAAACAATATCCTAGGCGATGTATGCTCTGGCTGTGGAAGTGAGAAAGATCAATTAATGAATGGTAGTCTGGCATTTAAATGAATGGGAATTTTAAACTAGAAAGTTTGGTCCTATTTGGGCATGGTACGACTCTCTTTTTGAATCCTAATTTTACGGCAGGCGTGATCATTAAACAATACAACAAACATTTATATGCAGAAACATCTTTGTCAGATGTCTTTTTATACAGGAAGAATGAATAGTTAATGACTATCCTAAAATCGTGGCAATCCATGAGTCCACTTTTCTTTGACACATTTTGTCAAAGTATACACGTGCTTTGTCTATGCTTCCACATTTTGCATACGAGTTTGCCTGGGCACTTGCAACTACAACATCTGACAAAATTCCTCTACCCTTTATATTTTGATGGATGTCCATACCTTGTCTGAGAGCTGTGCGGTAGCATGAGTTGAAAATATGCTAGTAAAGGTTGTGACATTTTCTTTCATACCTATAGATTACATTCCATGAGACCACATTTCCATGAGCCATTTTGACAAACAGTCCACGGGCCTTGTCTGTGCTTCAACAGTAACCTGTCAAAAATTTCATGTGCTTTGTCTATGCTGCTAGATAGTCAAACAGTCCATGTGTCTTGTCTATGCTTTTACAGCTTGGTTTTGTTTGAAAGTTTCTGAAACTTCTTCTTTCAAATTTGCTCCCGCCAAGTGCATTTACTCGAATTTGCATTCCATGAAATTAATGCACCTTGAAATACTTGCTCATGCGCATTTATTACTACTATGGCTGCATTTACTTATTCCTGCACATTTATTTCTATTGTTGCTGCTTTTACTTGATTCCTACGCAATTACTTGTTTCTGGTTTATTTGCATTTTGTTGTCTTTTAGTGTACATCAGTCCCTGTGTATTTGTTTCTATCTATGGGTGGCATTGATAGGATAGATTTGGATTGTTTTCTTTTATCAAACTAATTGTGTGCTATGCTGATTTTGAAATCTATATTTAAAGCTGCTAACAATTATTTTGCATTGGATTATCAATCAAGTCTATTTGAAGTTGAAGCAATAGGAAAAAAATGAAATGGTGATTAGGACATATGAACTATTGAATGGAATGTCTTAAAGGAAAGCTAAAATGTGTCATCTATGAATTCAAATGATTACGATACATGCTAAAGGTGTCATTTGGGTTTTACACAAGGTTTTAAAATTCAATTGTTCCTTTATAAAAGTGGGGGTAAAATTAACAATTTTATTGACATTTACATCATAAAGAGCTCATGTGCTTTTTGTCAAAATAATTTTATTTTTATTCCTCTCTTTAAAAGGTTTGTTCAAATTATTGACGTATCTTGTGTATACTTTTACAAATACATACATAACTCTTGTTTGTAATATGGAATAGGTACAAATGAACAACAAACACACAAGGTACAATGCTGAAAATCAACAAAGGTACAAGGAAAGCAAAAAGTCAACAAAGGTACAACGTGAAAACAAAGGAAAGCAAGGCAAAGGCAGAAGGAAAAAGAAAGGAGGAGGATTTTTTTTTGAAAACTCAAAGTGTTTTTAAATGCTTTAAGTGTTTGTTCAACACTTCTTTACTAAATTGTTACCTTTTCGCTCCTAGGAAACTATTTTTTGTTTGGGTCTAAAAAGAACAATTTGACTTTTTCCATTTGTAAAAGGTTAAAATTCAAGCTTAGACACTTACTAGATTTCATTTTGGGCTAAAAATTGGACAAGCAATCTTCATATTTCATTTGGTGCTTAAAATGAATCAAATAATTACTTTGGAAAGATAAAAAGAATGTGTGTTTGCCTTGTTTTGTGGTTACTTACTTAAACTAAAGTCATTGAAAAGGATGTATGTGCTTCTCTCGCACTTCCAAGCATTAGAATTATGATTAAAATAGGATTACTCATAAGGTAAGGTTATAATTAGCTGATAGGCTTTATATGTGGGGGAACCCCACCGGCGTTTCCCCCAGTCTGACGCCGGTGGGAACCCCACGAACGCCCGGGAATAGTGTTGTTGTGCTCTATTTTATTTATAGTCAAATTTGTATTAAATTTTCTATGGCCTTGAGCACCGTGCATTAAATATCACATCCTCATCCATCTCCATCAGGTATGGCTCCTAGCAGCTGGGCCGTTTCCGTGCTTGCCTTGCTGTTTCCGTGCATGCCTTGCGATTTACTAGCCCACCAAAGCTCACTCGATGCAATAAATGTGAACCAGCGTTGAGCAATGTTAAATGGCTCTCAAGGGGACGACATCATTTGTGTTTGAGCAGTCTGTGTAGCGAAGGAACGGGTGGAACCAGAGCATATTTGCCACCGCAAGGTAACTCCCTGTCAATCTTCTGACCCTTTTCTATGCAATGCACACTAATTATCTTTTATTCTTCTTTGAAGCCTGCAAAAGTGGGATTCAAATTTCATGTGATTGCACCATTTATTCATATATGTGGTAAGCCACATGTCGTAGATCTCCAGATTGTTTCCTTGCTATGGATTAGCTAGGATTTGTGGCACATCATTAGGCTATAAATGGAATAGGGAATCTGGAGAAAATCTACGCAAGAGATAAAATATGTATTTTTCTATTTATGATTTCTACCAGCCCCCGTTTCAGTAATGGACAATGATAATACAATTTCTTCCTTTGCTATTTGATGGAAGCAGCAGGTATAACAACTTTTTGAATTTTTCTCATTGGAATAAATGTTTATAAATTATGAAATGCTGGGAATCAGTTTTTTATTTAGTGGATTTGTCATTTTCCTTCTCTGGATCTACGTAAAACACAAATGGCGTGGTGTTTTATTCTTGCATCATCCATATCACATTTTTGATTTTATAGATTAGGCTTTGGAGAAATTTTAAAAAAATTCATATCAAAGGGTTTTTATCGAGGTATGAAGAGTGCCCACTCTGAGATATATTGAAATATGCTTAGCTTGAATTTTCTGACAAATAAACAGCCTCGGTAGGAATTATTGGGCACTCTATTCTAGGTAACTATTAATTAGGGAGGGAAAACCCTAATTTGGATATCCAAAGTAGCAGAGGTGAGACTATTATAACGATTTTTATTACTTGGCGAGATCTTACTGCTTTGCATTTTGTTTTAAGGCTATTGGTTTGTATTAACCACTAAATAATTATTGAGGAAGAATTTATTCTGGTAAGTTTTTGCATTTTTCGCAGTTTGGTGTTTGTGTGCATTTTACACGCTTTACTTACAGTATAAGGTCCTAAAAAACAAGTTCCATACAAAAAGTTTGTTTTATTTCTGGTTGAGACTCAAATTCAAATTATTTGGTTTTGAGTTTGGAATTTAAGATGAAAAATATTAGATAGTCTGCCCAATCAGTTGCCAATCTCTCTTTAGTAGTTTCAAATTTCAGGGCTTATATTTGATGGCCGTGTGACCGTATTTAGAGATTTTTGTTGTAAAATATAATCAAAATTTTAAGAAGATTGTATCAAATGAAAGGAGAGATTTTGGATAGACTGTCAAAAATTTTATAGGATTGTAATGATATATATATTTGATTTGTATATAATTTTACGTACACTAAGGTATATAATAATGTTTTAAAGACACCTTTGAATAGATAACCGTCATTAAAAAAATTGTTGACAGGCAAGGTGGACCATCAAATTTAAGCCCTAGGTTCAATGTTAATCGAAATAAAATGATTAAATTTATATACACATGCATAGTATAGCTGGTCAAGTTATTTTAGTTAACAAAGTCAATCCTCCTACCATCTGTCCAAACGCCATAGTCTCGTTGGAATAAATATAAAAGAGGTAACAGTCTGGTTTGAAATGATATCTTCACTGTTTAATTAACAATTTTAGGTTTTCTTCCTTTGCCGTTTAAATGTTTTTTTCAACATATATCCAAAAAAAAATACATATATTTATTATTAATTTACTTTTGATATTTTTTAAAAATTGAATAATAGTAGAAATTGATATCAAATTTAAGAAACATGTTTTGTCTTTATCATTATTTCATTTTGTTAATGAACATTTTCATTTTGCTATTGTGCATAGTCATTTTTTGGTTTAATTTCACACTAAATCTTATGATTATGAAGATACTACTTTGATTGTTTATTCCTAAATATTCATATATTATGAAGTCAAGTCCTCATAAGACTCATATAACCTCACAGCCATCTAATGATTAATCACATTCTAAAGTGAATTAAGAATAGATTTGAATTTCTATTCAATAACCATATTATGTTTAATTTAATCTAAATTGTTTTATTCCATCCATACATTATTTAAAAATTTAATTATATTTATTAACTAGAATGTATATTTTTTAAATATTACAAAATAATATTAAATTAATTTACTATATATTATTTAATACAATTTAAATAATTTCTTATATTAATTAATAATTTAAAAGTCTTACACTTTCACTCTGTATACCGTTAAAGTTTTTATTTCATTTAAAAATAGTCCATCAAAACAAAAATTCATAGAGCCTCTTAGAAATATTTAAAAAATTGATAGCAAATTTTAAAAATTCGTAAAAATTAAAAACCAAAAGTTGTGAGAAATTTAAGTTTTTCATCTTTCATAATAATTTATTATAATTACAAAATAATATTATATTATTATTTACAAATTTAATTATATTTATTACAAAATAATATTATATTATTACCTACAAATTTAATTATATTTATTAACTAGAATGTATATTTTTAAATAATTACAAAATAATATTATATTAATTTACTATATAGTATTTAATACAATTGAAATATTTATAATATTATATTAATTTACTATATAGTATTTATAATATTTTATTTATGTAAATATAACTATTTTGTTTATTTCAAATTGTCAAATCAATAAATATATTTAGTCAATAGGGTTTTTTAATGATAATTACAAAATAATATAATGTTAATTGATATATAATATTGTAATTACAAATAACTATTCATATTACTTTATTATGATTACAAAATTAATATTATATTAATTAATCATATAATATTAAAGAAAATTAGACTTTCGCTCTCCAGTTGTTTGAATATGTTAAAGTTTTTTATTCATTTAAAAATAGTCCATCAAAAAAAAAAATCATAGAACATTTTAGACTTATTTATGCTTGTAGTTTGGGTCTTAGTCAATACCTATGCCCTTGTTAATGACAATTGTTTTTAATATTAGTATCGCTATTCATAATAATGTATTATAATTACAGAATAATATTACATTAATTTATTATATAATATTAAAGGAAATTACACCTTCACTCTCCATTTGTATGAATACGTTAAAGTTTTTACTCATTTTAAAATAGTCCATCAAAAAAGAAAATTCATACAACATTTTATACTTATTTATGCTTGTAGTTTGGGTCTTAGTCAATACCTATGCCCTTGTTAGTAACAATTGTTTTTAATATTAGCATCTCTATTTTGAATTATAGTTTCAGGATATGGCTAATGCATGAGTACTTGAAGATGTTATTACTATTTCAAGCAGTGGTTCTACTTCCAATGCACCCTCACCACAAACCCATGAGTTACCTCTATCAGCAACTGACTCAACATCTGTGGATTGGTTGGGTTTCCCCCACCATAATGTTGATGCTCTTTCAAACAATGTCTTGACAAGTTGTGAAATTTTTGAAGACGCTATGCAGACAAGCCAAGATTTAAGCGATGTGGAGGATCATGAAGTTGAATTGGTGCAAGAAGTTGTCCGAAAATTCCATGTGACCTATGAAGCTCTTGAGCTATTTTATGGTTTCCTGCGTGAATTGAAGTATTGTCAATATTATGGAGTGGCCAATGCATTTGAACTAAAGTGTGAATTCCAAGATTTATTGAGTGATATATGGTCTAAGAAGTTCAACTAACTTCTTGGAAGGTAGTTACTTTTTCAATATGTCGATCAAGATTACTAGTATGATACATATTAGATGTTTTTTTGTGAAACTAAATGAGGATCTCAAAATAGCTATATGTGGAGCGAAATGGATTTAGTGGTCGACCTTATATTTGAACCCTTAGTTGTTATATATTAAGTTTACATTGTAATGCCATTGTACATATTGATCTTTATAGTTCTAATTTTAATGAATATAACTTATTCTAATATTTGTGTCCCCTTATTTTGAATATTATCTTGAACTATAACCTTGAGTCTACCAAATATATATTGGAATGCTACTCAAAATGATGATATATTTGATCATTATTGTAAATATTCACTCTTGCAACACTTAGCTATGTGAAGTACCATAGTCATATATATGCTTCTTTCAAACCCTTTGAAATATTCAATGTTGAATATAGTTATATATTATGTTTACATTGTAGCACCCTTGTGCATATTGATCTTCATAGCACTAATTTTATTGAATATATCTTATAGTACATATTGAGGAAAAATATTCCTCCTCGCATTTTTCCTTTTTTTTTTGCAAATGATGTGCTCCACTTGTGTATTCTTATGCTCAACATTATGTTGAGTTCTATGCTTTCTAAAACAAGAACCCCTACCAATTGTATGCAAACACTATCTTACATGTAATGTATTTTTGCAGGGTTAGTCAACTTCCATAGACCATGGCTACAATATTAACCACAGATGCAATTAAACTTATCCATGATGGGAATGAAGGGTTCAAACCTAATGTGCAAATTTTGTCTATTTCAAACTTCGGCCATGGCCATGAATGTAACAACTGCTACAAGGTAGAAATATCTGATGGGGCCTACAAACAAAAAGCATCTTTTCCTCAGAAGTACAATCATTCCATAGAATCTGGTGAAATTAAAGTTGGATCCATAATACGAATGACAAAATATAGTTGCCCCAGACCAAGCAGGTCTCGGTGAGTAAAGGAATCCAAAATTTCCCATAACAAAATCATTATTAACTTTTTAGCTTCTTCCTTGTATTAGTAATTCTTACTCTTGTCTTCCAAATGTATAGGTGGATTGTCATTGTGAACCTTGAGATTGTTTGTACAAACCAGGCTATAATCGGTCATCCTACTTCATTTTATATGGAACCAGAGCACCATATAGAAAAGGAAATGGGAAAATCTATAGAGCCACATGCAGAGCCTGATACAATTAGCGTTGCTAGAGTATCAACTCATGTGAGAAGATTATTTGGTGTGAATCCTTCTAGGAGTAGAATGGAAACACCGGCCACAATTACACCTATTAAAAGTTTGAATCCTTTTCAACCAGGATGGACTGTTAAAGGTCACGTGACTGTAAAAAAGGTATCCACAGGTACAATACCCAAAAAGGTACTGGTCAAGTTTTCACCTTTGACATCATTGACAGAGAAGAGACTAAAACACATGTGACTTGTTTCAATGAAGTTGTTGATCTTCATTATCAAAATATTACTGTTGGGAAAACCTATACATTTTCTGGTGGTGCAGTAAATGTTGCTAATAAGCTTTACAATAGGTTAAATAGTGGGCTAGAAATTTCCTTGTCAGTAGAGTCAAAGGTCACTCCTTGTGAAGATGACAACTCTATTCCAAAACACGTATTCTCATTTACACCTATCAATGAACTTGCAAAGAAGAGTAGCAACTCAACTACTGATTTATTGGAGTTGTCACTTGTGTTAGCCCAAGCTCCACAGTAAGGAGAAGAGATGGGACAGAGGTCCTAAGGTGCACAATATCCTTGTTGGACATGACTGGGGCAACTATAGATATCACTCTATGGGGCACGATGGTAGAGAAGGAAGGTGGTCATCTTCAAGACAAGTATCACCTACAAGAAACAACTATTTTTGCTATTAAAAATGGATGAGTTTGCGAGTGCAATGGAAAGGTGTTGAGTACATCAAGAAATGTAAATTTTTATATAGACCTTGACATACAAGAGACACAACAACTACAAACTTGGTTCAAACAAAGTGGGGCTAATATTCTATCACCTTCAACAAAATTTAGCAGCCCATCTATGCCTGTCACTACAATAACAATCAGGGATGTTCGAGAAAAATTTCTCATAGAGTGCACCATCTCCAATGTACAATAAATGCAACATTGTTGTCCATCAAATTTGAATCATTCTGCTATCCAGCATGCCCTAATGAATTATCAGGAAAACAGTGCAAGAAAAGATTGGTGTAGACTGAAGATGGAAAGTGGTTTTGCTCAAAGTGTCATATAGCATGTACCTCTTGTAATTATAGGTACATACTACAAATAACGTTATAGGACCACACAGATATGCTATGGGCAGTTGCATTCGACGAAGCAGCAACAGAACTCATGGGAATGTCTGTGGAAAAGCTATACTCTCTACAGTTTGAGGATGGCATAGAAAGGGATACTCAATAGGTAATTAGAGACGTGTTGAACAAAAAATACTTGTTCACTTTGACATGTAGAAATGAAACATACAATAATGAAGAACGCTTGAAGGAAACTATCACAAAGGTTGAGCAAGTTGACTTCATTACAAAGAGCAACATCTTACTTTCCAAGATCAAAGAAATGTGTAGTGACTTATAAAATTATAGTTGATCTAAGCTGCTAAGTTTACATTTCCCAACATGTCTTGTATATGACTATTATAAAATTATAGTTGATAGTTTTGTTCAGGCAAAAGAATGTATTCAAATATCTAACCACATGTGCCACGTCTACCTACATATAGAAATATATAAGTTGCTAGGTTTACATTTCCCAATTCATGTCATGTATATGACTCTTATAAAATTATATTTCCACTCCAAGATTCAATACTATGTGTTTCAACTATAACTGTAACAATAATATCTCAATAAAAGAAATGTAACAATTTGTATCTATTTGCTTATGTCTATATATATGTGGAGCCTACTCCTAGCATTGCAGCACTCATGAATCTACTTGCTTATATCTATTTGCTCATGTCTATATATATGTGGAATCTACAACTATCTTAAAACTACACTTTAATAGAGATTAATTCTATAAATTATGACTTGAATATGTCATTTTTTTATTTTTTATTTTCTATTTTAACATATGTAGATAAATGAATTTTAAACATTCTTCTTTCAGCATTGTAAGCTTTAGATATGTTGTGTTCATCTCACATATAGTTGTTTGAGTATGTTTGTGCTTCTCTTATTACTAATTCAACCTTGCACTCCCATTGTACAGATGGACAACCCCTCCCCTGAGACAAGTCAAGCTAGCTTGAAACAAGTAGAGATTAGAAGACAGCAGACCGGAAAAAGAAATCAAGATTACTATGCTAGGCATAAAGAAGCAATTGCCACCCGAAGACAGATTAAAAATTTGCACACCATCCATATCGACCCCCGCCAAATAGAAGCACAGAGACTACAAGATCATGAGAGAAACTGTGATTACTATGCTCATCATAGAGAGGAAATAACTACAAAGAAACACATTAAACGTTTGGAGAAACAAGCATGGAAAGCTCTGCTATTGCAAATAGAACAGGACCTAGAAGATCAAACATCATTCAACACAACTACTAGCTTCATTAAAATAATGAAAGGATTTTGACAAAAGATAGATGTGCTTTCCAATAGGAAAACATGCATTATATGCGAGGAAAACTACCTAGGGATGCTTCTTCATTCATCCGACCCCCATGCTACTTGCAAAAGATGTTTCAATGAGAGAGGTATACATCGATTCTCCTCACTCAACAACATGGACCCAGGAGAACAACCTGATGTGCTCAGAAGACTGACCCAAGTGGAGGAAATGCTCATTGCTAGAGTTAACCCAGTACTACAAGTAGCCCATGCATGTAGAGGGCAATATAAATATAGCGGTCACACAATTAGCTTCCCACAAGATATCAAAAACATTGCAAAAGTTCTCCCTCAAAGGATAGAAGACTTGGATGTGCTCATAGTTTGAAGACTGCATACAGAAGGCCATTTCTATGATTGTTATGTAAGTATACTTCACATCATAGATGCATTGCAATACAAAGTGAAATATGACCCATACTATAATGATGTTTCCATAAGTGTTGATGGTTTGGCTCAAATTCCTAAAGTTAGCATGGATATTTCAAGCATGTTGCACACCATTGAAACTAACGAGTGTGTAGGGGTGCCAAATAATTGGAACACCATTGATGAAGATGAAATTGAGGATAACATAGTACACACATCATCATTCATGGCTAAGTTGCCAAATAGACGTCGTGAACTAGAAATTATTAAGCAAGCACTAGACCTTGAGGACAATACAAATAGCACTATAGATTGGCCTAAAATGAACTCATCACCAATAAATGAATACAATACTGAAGGCTTGCTTGATATTGCATTCCCAACCCTCTTCCCCAATGGGGTTGCACTACAAATGCAACCGTGGAGTAGGGAAGTCTGAATGCACGAGTATGCACTACACTTGATAAGGTTCCATGACCAGAGGTTTGGAAGGCATCCAAGGTTTCGATATTTTATGTTCAATCTTATGTTGCGACATCATAGCCAAGGGCTTGCAGCAATTTTCATTAAAAAAATGTAGAAGAAAACATCCTGACAAATATTGAAAGCCTTCGTTCACACTTGAAAAGGCTCCCTGACACACAATTAGCTGAAGAACTCATGCACTTTGGCTCTTCAATGCGAGGCACAAGACCATATTGGAACAAGAGTCATTATGAGCTAACCAATATGATTAACCAAATAGGGTCTCCCACTCTATTTTTCACATTGAGTGCAGCAGACACAAAGTGGCTAGACCTACAATGATTGCTTTCAAATGACACGGCAATGGAGATGCAGACAAATAAATGTCTTGACAATGTAATCAATAACCCCCACACCACATCATTATATCTCCACCAACAATTTACAATCTTCCATGAAGAGGTCATCTAAAAGCTTTTTGGTGTAAAAGATTATTGGTATAGATATGAATGGAAGCATCGAGGAACTGCACATGTGCATGGATTCCTTTGGCTTGAAAATGCACCAAACATGGATAAACTTGATTGGGAGAACAACACAAAAGTTGAACAGGCAAGGAAATTCTTCGATAGGTATGTAAGTGCTTGGAACCCTCATCCTGCTTCACATAGAAACAACCTTGTCTATCATCCCCAACACGATGACCTATGCTTCCTAGACACAGCTCAGATATTAGCTATAGATCCCTCTCATGACTATAAGGAGATAATCAACCGTGTACAGAGGCACACAAAATGTAGAGAGGGGACATGCTTACACAAAAAGGGGAAACAACTACAATGTCGATACAAAGCTCCATGGAAAGAACAAGCTGTATCTACCTTGTCATGTGACGATAATGGCAAAAAAGAATATGGAGCTGCAAGGAATGATGATAGGCTAAACATACACAATCTAGAAATGATTTTGATATGGAGAGCCAACATAGATTGCCAACCAATTATCTCATGAGCACTTGTAGTAAAATACATTGCAAAGTATGCATCAAAAGCAGAAAGAACATCTGAGTCTTGTATTGATATTTTATCAAGAATATCTGCATGCCAGAGAACAAATGACCCAACTATCACAGCATATCAAAAATTTATGACAGAGCTTGTTGCAGATTGTGATATAGGAGCACAAGAAACATGTCATATGCTTCAAAAATTGCCGCTTGTTGTTTGTAATAGGACATTCACATCTTTGAATGTTGGCCGAAAAGTGTTCCAATGAATAACAAGACAACCAGATGAAATACACCTCCACACAAGCTACCCACATGCCTACATTAATCTGCCTCAAGAAATGGAAACAATAACGCTACTCGAATCTACAAGATCTTTCTCCTATTCTACAAGGCGCAAAGGATGAAAATAGAAAGAGAGAGAGGTAAAAGTGATAGTTAATGTTTTCCCAAAGTTCAATTTATCCCAAATGAGGACTCAGACAACTTTGAAACTTTTTGTTGGAGTGAGCTACTATTATACAAACATTTTCGAAGCATAGAAGGCGAAGTAGGACTTGCTAGGGATACAATAATTGCAAATTGGAAGCAAATGAATGCAACCAAATATGATGTATGGCATCTTAATCGCACAATCAAAATAGAAGCACCCACTAAAGAAGAAGATGAGAGCGATACAGAGATTTCCACAATGGACACAACATAACTTAATGAATGGGAATTGTTTTCACAGATGGGTCCCTTAAACAATGTCGGCCTAAATGAACTTGAGATGCTTGGTAGGCGTGAGTTTGACAACAACAATAGATGGGATCAACTACCAGTACCACAAGATCTTCATGAAATTGCCATCCACTTCATCCCAATGAAAAAGGCATGTAGCCAAGAAGACACTATGGTAAGTAACTTGGATGTTCCAGAGTATACACTATCATCGCAACAAAAACTAGCATTCACAATTATCATTGACCATAGTAAATGCTCCTTAGAAAAACCATTGCACATGATTGTTCAAGGAACAATAGGCACAGGAAAATCGTACCTAATTGCTTGCATAAGAAAAGCTCTCACAAGTAAGAGCCCACAACAAAAAAGTGAACTACTCACATTAGCTCCTACAGGGGTGGCTGCATTTAATATACATGCATCAACTATACATTCAATGCTCTAGATCCCTATTAAAGACATGCACCCACTACAAGGACAAGCATTAACAACATTTCAAGAAGATATGAAATATATAAGATATATTTTGATTGATGAGATGAGCTTCATAGGTCCAAAGTTGCTACTAAAAATAGACAGAAGGCTACGTGAGGCTTTCCCACACCGACAACATCTACACTTTGGTGGAGTGTCTATAATATTAATTGGTGACCTTGCCCAACTTCCACCTGTGATGGACAAACCTATGTATACACAGCACACTCAACTGCAAAAACATTGTGGAACCAATTTATGACTGTTGTCACCTTACTAACAGTCTTTCGTCATCAAGGTGAGAATCCATCACAATAGAGATTTCATCAAGTATTGCAAAACATACAGAATGCAGAAGCAATAGAAGAAGATTGGAAACTCTTAATGACGTGCACAAAAAATCAACTCACATCAAGAGAAAAATAAGAGTTCGATAGCTCAATGCACTTGTTTGCTACCAACGATTTAGTTAGACTACACAACAAAAGAATGTTAAAATCATTGAACCGTCCAATTGCAATCAGTTCTGTGACAAGTACCAGGCATGGAATAGATAGTGCAACTGATGATGAACAACTTGAAAAAGAAGTATTGCTTCATAAAGGGCAACACATCATGCTCACATCCAACATATGGACACAAGCAGGCCTGGTGAATGGAGCTCTTGGCGAAGTTGTTGAAATCATTTACAGCCCTGGTTCCAAACCACTAGATGTTCCCATGTATGTTGTTACAAGGTTCAATAGCTATAGTGGACCCCCATCGAATGACCATGACCCTAAGAGCATACCAATCATTCCTGTTTCCTTGGGAAATAGAAGGAAAATACCACTTACGATGGCATGGGCTATTACCATACACAAAGCTCAAGCACTAACATTGCAAAAGGCAACAATTGATATTGGTAAAATAGATAGGCAGGGACTAAAATTTATAGCCATATCTAGAGTTAAATCATTAAATGATCTTTGCATTCAACCACCATTCTCTTTTGAAAGATATTCCAAAATGCAAACCAATCCATTTGCAACCATAAGGAAGCGAGAGGAGGAATGCTTACAGCAACTATGTCTCTCCTAAAACAAGGTATGCAACTCTCCTCCCTATCCATTCGATATCTCTCCCCAATTCCCATGGTGCTTAAAATTGCTTCTACGACTTGACTTCATCAATACCTATTATACGCACCTAACCACCCCATTCCTTTTGTTGTATAGGTCTTCAAGACAAATCACATAGACCACATAAGCTCATCCCAAAAAAAAATTGCACTGCTCCTACATGTTCAGAATATAATACCAAATTGTATCAGCCTATCAACGTAACCATTGCACCTCATTGGGGTGCAAGTGCTAGTGTATATTCGTTGGAACTCCAAAGGAGCATACGTTACATTTAACAAATACCAATGAGGAATATGATTGACAATTAGATAGGGATGCCTATAAACTCATGGACTTGGTATTTGATATTTTAAGGTAGAGGGATTAGTAGTGGTGTGTTTAGGGTTTTTTAAAATATAAATAAAAAAGGAATTATTAATTATTGGTTCAATCTATATATATATTTTTTTCTCAAAATATGTATGATAGCTCTACTTTACAATTATTTAAGAATTATTTTTATTTATTTATATTTTTCTTTCTTATTTACTAAAGACTTTCACTATTATAATAAAAAATAACTAAAAAAATTATTAAAATTATTATATAAATTGATAAATAAAATAGTAAATACTTATATATTTCAATAATAATGTAGTAAACAATACACTTTATAAATAAATCACAACAACCCATATTTCATGGTAATGAATGGTCGCTTAGCACTCATTGTATCTAGGTGATGCTCACATAGGTGAAGCATTGGGCCGGAGGTCACTCATCACAATACAACTCCAACTCAAGTATGTCTAATCATGGAGTTTCCCCAAGGTTAAACCAACAACACTTGCAACCCCATTTGCAAAACCTTCAACAACCATTGTGCCTTGTGAAGCACTCATTATAGAGCCCTTTTTAGCTCATCAATTGATGATGAGGTATTTTCCACAGCATGTCAAAATATGATATTGCTTTGAGGATTCAATCATGTAGGTTTTTGGGTCAAACTCATTGACCCATGTTTCATGAGTAGTGGTTCACTAAAATCCATCTCTTAGGATAATATATGGCCCATTTAGCACTCATTGCATCTAGGTGATGCTCACAGAAGTGAAATATTTCTATATTTTAACTTTTACTTAATAACTTTTTTGATATTATTTATTTTAAAGAGTTATTTTATTTTTAATATTAATATAATAAATAATTAAAAAATAAGATTATATTTGTCAATGGGGTTGTGCTTAAATGGAAAAGCCATATGGATCTCAAGATAGAGATCCATGTTCAAATCCCCACAAGTGACATCTTAAGTTGGAATTCCAAGTAGTGGCTCTTGGACTTTCATTGTGGCTTATTAGTTGAATAGAGTTGAATAAGTGGTTCTAAGTTGAATATGTCATCATAATCCATTTTAATTTTTACTTCCAAAATTTTATTTTATTTTCTATATATGTATCATTTTTAATATCTATCTAAACTACTAAATAGATTCATAAACACATAAATAAGTAGATAAATAGATAATAAGGTTTAAATTTTAAACATATAAAGAATTTGAATATGATTGATATGGATTATTTTTAAATGAAGATAAATATAAGGGTTATAAAAGCATCCCATAACATCTAACAACAAAAATGTAAAGATTAAAAAATATTCACTCTTTTGAAAGCGAACGACCTTCAACAAGGACTAATAAGCCACAAACTATCATGAAACCTATGGTGTTGTAAAACAATGTAAGATTTTAAAAATCCTCAAAGAGAAGACTACCAATCAATATACTATAAGGAGAAAAAAAAACTCTTTAAATTTCTTAGTATTCCTAATCAAATAAAATTAGGATTCCTCTCCATGGAGATTAGTAAGATCTCCAAATAATGTTTGTAATTTAATATTTTTAGATAGTACCTTGGCCCTTCATGTTATTTTGAATGATTTCATTTTAAACTTGGAAATTCTATTAGTTTCTTGTTATTTGATATCCACTTTCTGGCCTTTTTAATCCTTTCTATTATGAAGGAACACTTTCCTTTCTTAAGAATCTTCCATTTGTAAGATGGTTCTTCATTTGGAACTCCAAGATCATCTTAGACTAGAAAATATATGTCTAACCACTCTTTTTCTTTTTTCCATATGAATATTTGAGTATGAACAAAGCTTGGAATGGTTATTTGATGTTGTAGATAAACATGTGTTAAGATAAAGTTGGTAAAACTACAATATCATCCATCATAGTGAGAAAAAAAATGTGCAATAAATAAACTATGTGTGTAAGGTGTTCCTATCCCTAATAATACCCTATAATGATTCGTTTAGGTGTGCAATAAATAAACTATGTGTAAAAGGTGTTCCTATCCCTAATAATCCCCTATAATGATTCTTTTAGGTGTCCCATTTATTCTAATTCTCAGTTGAACTATTTTAAGATACTCAAAGTAATATGCACTATCCATATTTTATCTTCCATAACTTGTTATCCTTCATTGTGTGAAGCTCAATATTATGCAATGAATTTTATTGTCTCCCTTTCATATTATGAAATAATATATCCTTGTCCTTTCATATTACCACAGTAAGAATTATCATGGAAAAAATTTCTAACATGGTCTCCATCTTTGTATTGTCAAACATATAATGCACAACAAAAACTAGATGCTAGAATAATTTCTATGAATTATTCCATATAAAATATTAAGTTCCAATATACCCCTAGACCAAGGTCATGGAACCCAAAGGTGTGTTTAATATCCTCTAATCATTCCTTCCATTTTGAAAATTTTATTCACTTTTTGTTTTGAATATACCAAAATTGTGAAAGTCTTAACAAATTTTTTGTGACCCTATGCACCAATAATTGATGTTACTATAATTTTTATTAAAGGACATAAATTTCCTTTACATATTTAAAATATACAAATATATAGAGGTGTATGTATTATATTATAATGAACGAAGTATACTTAACTTTAAAAAAAATCTTGGAATTATCCCAACTCAATATTGTAGATTGATTTGCAATCCACCATCTCATTGGTATTGAAATTAATGAGAATGGAATTATATTAGGACCCACTTTTACATGTCTAGAAATTCATGCTCTAGTATTGTGCAAAAATCCTTAGAGGTGGATTTCTCATCAAGATATTGTCCATTCATAGTGTAGAAGTTGAAAAACCAACTTCACAGTCTCCAAGAACACCTACAAGCAATCACCTATCACATGCAAAGATATTCAAAACAAAAACAACAGAAGTTCTGTAAACCCTCAGAGCCAATGTGTGCAAGGAAAAATCAGAATTATTGATTATTTAATGAATTGTTTTACAAATCATACAAAATCCTTCAAAAAGGAAATGATGCAATAAAGCAAGAAAAAGAAACCCTAATCTTATCTTGAGCAAAAAGACAACTCAATAAGATAAGATAAGAATTAAATGATAATTATCTTAGGAAATAAAGAATTACCTAAGTAAACTTATCCTAAAGTGTAATTAAATAATTAATTACACCTACATCCCCCCATAAGTGCAAGTTAGGGAGAAGAAAATTATTATGCAAATATGAGTCCCGACAACAAGGCTTGATTAGGTAGTCATTTACAAATGCAATGCAAACTAAATCAAACAGGGTAAAGGAGAAAACCACATGAGAACAAAACTCCTCCCCAAAATAGAATGCAATAAAATAACTAAGTGATGAAAGATGGAGGACTCCATAAGACCCCCCCAAGGACACCATCAGTCACATAGATACATAAATGAATTCCCCTATAAGAGAGGAAGAAAGACACCACAGATCCCCCGCATAATTTAGTAACTCCAAAAGAAGTGAAGAAACTGCATCTCCAGAAAGAAGTGAGAGGGAAGAGGCCAAATGAAAGAAATCACTGAAGGTGGAATAGGTGTTGTCCAAGATGTCTCCATAGAAGCAGGTGTGAACTGAACAAATGAAGAATCTGAAGTAGGAAAGACTCAATAGAAACCTCAAAAGATGTATGATCAACTAGATCCTGTTGCACTGAAACAGAAGAAGCAACAGGAGGAGGAGGAGATGGAATGAAAGGCTTGAGAACAAGATCCAAAGTGAGAACTCCAATGTTCAGGAAGCCAAATATCTCCTCTAAATGATGATGCACACTCGAAGTGTGAGGAACAACTGTAGGAATATAAACACCACTAGTAGCAAAATGAGTGAAAGAATACAACCGAGATGAGTGATCCACTATCCCAGTAGCAATAACTGCTCTAATCTCCAAGTCTCTGATGATAACCGAATTAGGTGTGAACTTCAAATATCTCCCATTGCCCCCATGTGTTATCTAATAGATGGAAAGAAGGTTATTTGTCAAGTGAGGGACACACAAGACATCTTGAAAGGAGTGGTCCCCAAAACTAATAGACCCCTTCCCTGTAACACTCATGTAAGTGTTGTTTACTGTGAAGTTGCTTTTTCAACTTCTACATGGTATCAGAGCACATACAAGCAATCACCTATCACATTCAAAGATATTTAGAACAAAAACAACATAATTTCTCTAAACCCTTAGAGCCAATGTGTGCAAGAAAAAATAAGAATTATTGATTATTGAACGAATTTTTTTACAAATAATACAAAATCCTTCGAAAAGGAAATGATGCAATAAAGCAAGAAAAAGCAACCCTAATCTTATCTTGAGAAAAAAGACAACTCAATAAGATAAGATAAGAATTAAATGATAATATCTTAGGAAATAAATAATTACCTAAGTAAACTTATCCTAAAGTGTAATTAAATAATTAATTACACCAACACATAGAAACTCTATAGAAATGACACATATGTGTTCATTTAAAAACAAATACCCATCTTTGAAAAACCTTTATATAGGTTCAATAAATTTTTGAATGTGTGATATCATGAACACCCATCTTGATGGATCTATCCTAGGAGAACTTTTTATATGGGTACCACCTTAGTAACTATTTGTTTTGGTACATTGTGCATGTTGGGGAAATATTTTACCATAATTTCATAGTCTCTAAATGTACACCTTTCTTTTAGAATGTGTGAATCAACCTTTAATGTTGCCTCCTACCTTAGAATATTGTCATGTGATGCTTCAATCTTACCCAAATTTTCACTAATGATCTCCTAATCATATCCTTTAAATAACTCTCATTTTAATGTGGACCAATTCCAAATATTATGATATTTGAGATGGATCCATGGGTACAATCACATTATTTTAACTATTATTAATTATTATGTTATAATTATTAAAAAAATCCATATATGTTCCTAACAAGAAATAAAAATTCTAATCCAATAAAGCTAAATTAATATCTACCTCTACCATATCAATTACTTCAAAATAAATTTTGAAAGTGACCTTTATATGCTAACTTATACATCCTTACTTGCATAAACACATTTCACTTTTGCACATTATTTTTCATGTAAAGGATACATGGTGAGGGACTTATAAAGTGAGGATTGACACATAGTCACATAGGGGTAAAAGAAAAAAATTATGTTATATTTTTTAGGGTAATCCCACAATGTTGGTTTACAATTTTGATGAACTGATTTTTGTTGAAATCACATATTTTTAGAAAATATAATGATTTAAGCCTTAAAAGGTTCTATTTAAATAATTCCAATCGAAGAGGGTTTGATCAAACTACCTTAAATCAAACCCCCTTGGATAGAACCCTCTAGTTTTAAACCATACCTATAATAGAGTCTCCTTTACACCTATCAAAATGTTGATTAAAAACCACTTTTGATTTACCTTTTGGGGGATCAAATGAATTCATTTAAAATTTATTTTTTGTAAGTATGTATTCCTTATTATAAGCTTCCCAAAAAGTATAATTTTAAATAAATTTAATTTTATTATTATATTTATTTTTTATTTCTCGTGAATGTAGGTTTTTCACCAAAAATCAAGCTCTTTGTTCTGCACATGTGGAAAAATAGTAGATAATAAAAACAAAAATTAAAAATATTAGTGCACTAGATATTGAAGTCCTTGATCTAACAAAGAAAAATAAAATAAAATTTGATACATACAAAAAAAGTTATGCATTATACAATTGCGCTATGTCTAAATTATAATTGGTTTGAATTCGAAACTTGATTAAACAAAAAATATTCAATAAAAAAAGATCTAACCAAGTGGAATAACTAGATATCAGAGTTACAAATCTAAATTCTAAAGAATTATAATTTTATACTTCATGGCAAAAAAGTTATGCATTATATAGTGAGCATCACTTTTTAAAAATGTTGTTTTCTGAAAAAAACTAGTTTTCTAGGGAGATGGAAAAAGAAGTGCAATATGATTCCAAAAATTTTGAAAAAAATATATTTAGAATCTATAGAAAAAATGTCACGAAACTCTAGTTTACATCATCTTCAAATTCCTCACGGTTTAGCTGCTATAGGCACCTGAAAGTGAAGATTTAGTGAAAAAAAAGCATTTCAATGTCCAGTTTGGCCAAAAATTGTAAACCACTGTTGTGGAATCACATACCAACTTATCAACACAAATGAATTCAATAATTATTAGCTAAAAAATAATTTTTTGAAAAATATGATCTAACTTGATTGATTGTAGCTAAGTTGGATATGGCCACAAATTTTCCAAATAAAAGTGTTCACTCAATGCATATATAGCACCACTTTCAGGCCAATTTACGAAAAAATAAAATTATTCAAAAAAAATGGTGCTTCAATAACTTAAATACTCGTGTAAACAAAATTTGGAAGGTAGAATGTTATCTCTTGAGGATAAATTTGATAAGTTGTGGAATGTTGTGATGAAGGGTGGAGATACCTTTAAGGTCTTGGTTATCTCAGACTCTGCCAAGGTGACCTCCCCTGTGACTACCACAAGAAAGACAAAGGAGAATGAATCTACTGATGATACCACTGCTAGGGGTAAGCTGATAGATGTTGAGTGTGTCGCTAAGAAAGGTGTTGTGAAAGATAGTGTTTTGAGTGGTGAGGTTAAAATGGGTGAGCCAGGAGCTAGAAGTAGAAAGAAAATGAAATATTAGGCTGGGGCCTCATGTTTTGAGGTGTCTGATATGGGGGATAATGTGCAGAGGTTGGATGCTTGTGAAATGGAAGCTGTGGAGACTTTGAACAATCTGTAGTGTTGCTGGCTGGTTTCCTTCTTTTTGGATATTTATTGGCTATTGTTTGTTTGTCATCAGGCTAATTGTTGCTTTTTATTGTTATCTTCTTTTATCAGCTGCTTTTTGATGTAAAGGGTTTTAAGCCCCTTCAAAACCCATTTTTTTACCTCAAATCAAAACAAATTATACTCATGTAAATAACATTTTTATTTAAATATAATAAAATTTATTGTAAATCTATAAGTGTATTTCTCAAATGTATATAATTTCTAATATTTTAATTATTTTGTAAAAAAAATATATTTACTAAACATTCAAAAATTCAGGAAAACACAAAAAAATTCAAAATATCAGACAAAAACCAAAAGCATTAGGAAACATTCAAAACACGTAAACAACCTCAAATATCTCAGAAAATCTAAACATCCAAATAAATTTTCAAAAAGACCAAAAACAACCTTAAAACATTTCAAAATACCAAAAATATTGAAATATTCCAAAAAATCCAAAACCATCCATCCCATTTTTTTTCACTCATAATAAACCTTCACCCATAATAAATTGATCATCACCTTCACCCTTTGGTGAAACAAATAGAAATCAAGTGTAGCGAATCATAAAGTGAAAACCTAAGTATCAGAATCTAAAGTCTAAATCATAGATAGATGTGTCAGTGGAGTTTATATTAATGGCTTATCATCAGCATCATTATCCTAACATCAAACAAATTTTGTTCAACATTTCGTAGGATGTATCCTTCCTACTATGGACATGAATATCAGCCATCAACTTAGCTAAAATAAATTGGCAAGAGATATATATAACACTGACTATTTGTCTTTGATATTTTCTTATGATTTACCTTAATGATCCATTCTGAGGACCTCTCACTCATGTCTATTTGAAAATATTTAGAGAGAAATGAATGGGGCGTCAATCATTATATTTCATTTGTTGTGCTTGTGGCTACTCTAGTAAAATAATCTTGGTGCATACTTGCTTAGTTGTGTGTAGGGAAGTTGTTGGGAGCACATTGTTGACTATTACGTATGCTTTGGTCCAATGTATTCTAGGCTTCTAACTTACATTTAGACAAGGTTTCCATATTTCAAGGTGTGAACAAGAACCATCCTATCTATTTGCAGAGTCAAATTACATTAAACTAGATACAATGTCATCTTAGTTATTAATACCTTGATGTATCATGTCTATGTGTTATATCAAACAATAAGGAACGGTGAAAAATTCCAATCCTGAAATATGAGCAAATCATCATCTTGTATTCATAATCTTGCATTTATCATCACCATCTCTAATAAAGTCTCAGTGGATCATAGACTTGTTGGATCTTTTTGAAGCAATCATCAAAATCAACAATCAATCATCTTGTTTCTTCTATCTTCTCTCTGTACTAACTTGGTATCATGACAATCAACAAAAACATCATCAATGTATTCATCTTGAATCCAAAAATCATTAGCATACATGCATCTCATAATCATGGCATTAAACATCGATCCTACATCATCATTCTAATTTAAGTTATGATAAATAATATAAATTTTTTATTCTAAGCATCTTAAATCGTTGCATCATATATCATAAGCATACATTGCATATCATATGATGAAGCATAAACATCTGTGTTTTCCATCCATACATCCATATGCATACATCCCATCATATTTGTATCATATATATATCGAAAAATGGATGTCATGGTACAAAATTTGGATTAGTGTATGTATATCAATCATAAATACAATATCCATGAGGCTATCAAAAATGAGCCCATGAATGTATATCGGTATCAAAGAATGGGAAAAAAAATTAAAAAGTGTCTTTACACTTGAGCTAGCCCTAATGGTTGCTCCCCTCTTTGGTCAGCCTCTCTGGTTGATCCTCAGTCCTAGGTTGTGCATTGCCCCTCTTTGAATAGATGGGCTATTTCAGTGGCACTAGAACATCTCAATGGTAATGCATGTTATATTACACCACCTCAGTCACAACCTCTCTACAATCTTGTAGATACAATCCTACCCTGGGTAGTTCCTATAAGGGCCTCTAACTACTGTTGCCACCTGATTTGTTAGTCCTTCTCAATAGTCATAGCTTGAACGTACTGTTTGGCATGATCTCTCTTTGTTGTAATGGCCTCAAACTGCTATCTAGCCTGGTCTTGCTTAGAAGTAATAACCAAAATTTTCTATTGGGCCTAATCGCACTCACCTATGACAACCTTCAACTACTGCTACAATTGTTGAATCTGAATATCTCTAGGATTAGGTGGTGGTGGTGCTTGTATAGGTTGTTGTAGAAGTTATTGTTGTAATGGCTACTACCGAATAACAAGTTGTTGAGGATGTTGTTGTACATCTAGTGGAGCCTCTGAAGTCTTCCCATCATCACCACCATGGACATCTTGGCCTCTACCTCTACCCCTACCTGCTCCCTAGCCTTTGGGTCTCGCTCACAAAGGAGCACCCATTGGATTTGTCAATCTCTGAGGAGGTGTGAACTATGCAACATAAGTAGGTGTTGTATGTGCAACTATCTGGCCCTAGTCATAGGTCCATAGTTGAGCTACTAACTATTTGAAGCCCTCCACTACCTCCAAAGCTAGAATAGTGGGTCCCCATGTGGGAACCTCTCAAGTTTACCTCACAAAAATGGCTTTATAAGCATAATCTAGCCTGTCCTATTGCTCACCGAACTATCGCTCCACTCTGTCCGAAAAGTATCTCTTGATGATTGTATGCTCCTAGCCCTACATTTGCCAAGTTTATCTGGGAAAAAATAACTACTGAGCATCATCATACCACCCTGACATCTATAGCTAGGGTTGTCATCTAAACACTGTCATGTCATTTAGTACCCACCAGTAGTAAAGGATCCCAATCTTCCCAGTGTGTCATAAGGTGATGGCACCTCTATACCCCCAAACCATGGGATCATCTCAATCAACCTCAACCATTTGCACTATCAATCAGAGCATGAAGATATGCTCGCATGCCTAAATATGAAGCATGGTAACCCTATGATGAGCCCAAAATATGCTCATAATTTGGATACCAGGTGTACTTTTAATACCTTTAATTTTGTTGTTCATGGTTGTTTAACTCTTTTGAAACCTTTTATTGGGGGAAATCTTGTAGCAATACACTTTTATGTTCCTACAGCCTATCATGTTGACATGTCTATATTTATGACCCTGTTTGACTCCCCAAATGATTGGTATAATGCATGTAGTTTTTGAATGATGAAATAGATTTAAATATGTGATTAATGAATGGATATTGTGTATGTGCCATGCACCTTTTCTTTGGCATTTGTTACCTTGTGATTCGTAGGTTGTTGAAGAAAGTATAATCGAGTCATGCACAACTGATCTCGGCCCTGCAGTAAAGTCCATTTCCTACATAACTTCGAGGAAGCTCTGGTGAAGATTCTTTGACCGAAATTATTGGGAAGGATTTTAAATGACATTTAATCTAGAAAGAGTGGAGTGCTAGATTCTCTTTGGATCGGGTTGAATGGATAAACTCATTTATGAAGTCTGTTCCTTGATTTCGGGATACATTTTTACATCCACGTCTTTCTCTGTTAGGGTAAATTAGTTAGTTGTTTTCCTAATTTAAATAAGTGTTTCTCTTGCGTGGGTGAACCACTAGTAGAAAAAAGAGAGAAGAAGAGAACAGAGAAATAGGAGATAGATAGAGAAGCAGATTATGTAAGAGTTAGAGTTATAATATGAATCAAAGTTTTTGTTAGTTTTCTAAAGCAGAACAGTCAATGTAAATAATTTCACATTATGAATAAAAGTTGATGGAATTCTGAGTACAATCTTATGTGTAAATTAGTTGATGCTTGCTAAGGGGCCCCACTTAGCAAGTATCTATAGGAGAGTAGTTGTTTATCCTTTGTTAATTCAAGTTAGATTTCTCTTTAGCAGTTTTAGCACAAGCGCAGTCTTATATTGTTCCTGCAGCATTGGGAATCCATCCCTGTGTTTTTTCCTACAACATAAGGCCAATTTATAATTTATCTCTCTGTTGTAGCTATTATGATTTCTGCTTTAGTTAAATTATGGTTGAGTTAGAGAACTTTCCATTACCTTCCTGCAACTTAGGTAGAATTTCTTTCCAAGTATTTATTTTCAATAGGTTGTGACTGAAATTGGTTCTTAGTGCACATATAGTGCTGCTCCATTTAAAGTATACGTTCCTTGGTTTGACAAGTAAATGAATGACCATGAAGAGATATTAGTCGCCTTCTGGAATGTCCAATTCCCATGATAGGTTTTGCCGTGATTTTCATATCCTTTTGTGGGTGCAACCATTTTTGGCACCGTTGTCAGGGATGGTGTCCATCTAAGAACCTGTTATAGTCATTGTTAGTAGTAGTTTAGTCAGTTGTTCAAGTATTTTTAAAATCCTTCAAATACCATGCATTTCTATTGCATGCATAGAAGAAGAGACATGTTGGGAAGGTTCCTCCCTGAAAACCTATTTGTTGAATTGCCATTTGACCTAGCTGATGAAGAACCTGAGAAAAATCCATTTGCTTTGATACTCCAGCAAGCAAATATGGCACAAAATCCACCTAATCCACCTCCTGCTTTTGAGTTTCCCATTGTTGCCTAGCAAGATACTGATAACCTTAAAAATATTCCTTCTTCATTACTTCCTAAGTCCTATGGCCTAGTTACGAAGGACCCAGAAACTTTCCTGTTCAAATTTGATATCCTCTGCCGTAGTTATGACTACACTTCAGATGCTCACAAACTGAAATTGTTTCCTGCTACTTTGAAGGAGGGAGTTCTTAGATGGTTCATGAGTTTAGGAAGGGGTGTTGTTGATAGTTGGGCAGCCATGCAAAGAAAATTTCTTAAGAAATACAAGGAATATTGTAAGAGTGGTAGTAAAGGTGATGATATATTCAGAATTCAAAAAAAGGAGGATGAAAGTCTAGAGGATTATATCTTAAGATTCTTGTTTTCCCTGAAAAAGAATTCAAACCATACTCAATGAAGAATCTTAGAAACTAATTTTTCTAAGGGGAATCATTGATACCTGTATAGACGCCGTGGACCTAATGGGAGGAGGCGATATAACCCAAGCATCTTGGGATGATATCAAATAGATATGTCTCAATTACTCCCGAGCAATTGTGAAGAAGGGTAGAGGTCATCAAGCTACAGTGGGTAAGTCTTCTTCCAGTGGAGTTTCCCAGATGGAGATCACAAATTTGCTATATGATTTCAAGTAGGACATCATAAAGAATATGGCTACACAATTGGATACCATGGAAGCTCACAAGAAACATGTGGAGGCTGAGGCAATCTTGGCTAAGTTCTGTCCACATTGTAGACAAAAGAAATGTGACTGCAGATGCAAGCTGGTGGCCAACATGGAGGCTAAGTAGTTACCTACTGATTTTAAGATGATAGAAGGTGGTGATGACCAAGTCTTCTTTGTTGCACAAAGGAGACCATGGGCTCTAAGACAAGGTATGCCTCAAGATCCTTTGACTTTTGGTAATCCTTACTCTAATTATAATAACCAATGGCAACCTACATATGGCCCATCTCCACCTTGGAATACCCCTTAGCCATACTGGCCTAACTATCAGAGCCCTCAATGGCAACCCCCTCAAGGAGGTTGGCAACGACCACAAGGACAATGGACTCCACCTCTAGGTAACTGGCAGCAGAACCCTCAATGGAGAGGTTCTCAACAATGGCAGAACCAACCCCTTGGATTCCTATAGTCTCAGCAACCACAACCTTTGGCCCTTATGCCTCCTCTTGCAGCACCTGTAACAAATACTGGCCCTCCAAACCAAATGCCTATGCCTGCTCAACCATTGCCAAATCCCAATAATAAGCAATAGCAACAGTAGCAACCTATGTATTATGTAGAAGTCAACCAGTATACAGCTTATGCCATGAATATCAATGATATCCATATTAGGTCTGGAACCACTCTCCCTGCTCCACAACCAACTGTAATTACATAGATTCTAGACTCTGCTGCTGAACAACCTACTGATCATGCAGAAGATATACCTGTATCAGCTACTGCCTCTAAGGAACCTATCTTGTAGCCTTAGGCTACACCACTTTTTCCTTAGAGATTGCAAATTACTACACCCAAGACCATTGAAGAGCCCACCTTTGATATTTTGGAGCAGTTAAAGAATGTACAAGTTCAAATTCCTCTTTTCCAAGCTATTAAAGATGTTCTAGTCTATGGAAAAGCCATTAAAGAGGCATGTTTAAAGAAACAAGGAAGAAAGAAAAAGAATCCCCAAAATATCCATGTCCTAGGATAGTTAGGCGATATTATGTTGGGGAAGGTTGTCATTCAAAAATATACTGATCCTGGAAGCCCTGTAGTCAAAATAAATATCAATGGTTAAGTAGTAAGAAATGTTTTGGTTGACCTTGGTGCAGCCATTATTGTGATGACCAAGCACACTATGGAGTGTTTGAATATTCCAAACATTCGGTCTACACCGACTATCCTATAGCTTGCTGATAGTTCCACGGTTACACCTGATGGAGTGATAGAAGATGTCATTGTCACTCTTGAGTCTTGGGAATATCCTGCTGATTTCACTATATTGTCCACTAAGGCAACCTTAGGATGATATCCTATTATCCTAGGCAGACCTTGGTTAGCTATAGCTGATGCCCTTATAGGATGCAATTCAGGAGACATGACAATTTCTAATGGTCAGTCAAGGAAGAAATTGGCTTTATACCCACCTACACAACCTCTGCCAGATTTGTCCCAACCAATTTGGCTAGATCTAGGAGAGGAATCTAAAGAATTCAATTCATTAGCTTAGTTAATGATGCTACAAACTAATCCATTTTCCCAGCTTCAAAGTGAAGATAACCTGCTTCTACACATTTTGTAGTTTAGTTCTGGTTTGAATAGCCCATCTGTTTTGAATAGCTATTCTCAGCAATGTTTCCTACAATAACTGGATCTTGAGAGCCATCATGATTTGCTATTATGTGATATACAGGCACCACCTTTATCAACAACCTCAATAAATGATCTCACCAAACAGATAGAAGTATCTCTAGGCTGTTGTCTGCATATTAATAATAAGTTGCCTCTGTCTCAACAAACTACCCTAGCCATAATGCTGCAAGCCCACAAAAGAGATTTTGCATGGGATTATGGGGATATGAAGGGTTTAAGGCCAAAAATCTGTACACATCGCATATATATTAGCAGGGACTTGAAACCTATCAGGCAGCCTCAAAGAAGAATTAATCCAGCTTTGAGAGAAATTGTTAAAGAAGAATTGTAGAAAATGTTAGCAGCTGGCTTTATCTACCCAATCTCTGATAGTAAGTGGGTTTCCCCATTGGTCATTGTTCCTAAGAAAGGAGGAAAATGGAGGGTATGTGTAGATTACAAAGAGCTCAAATTGGCAACAAAGAAAGATTACTTTCCTCTTCCATTCATTGATCAAGTTCTAGATAATTTAGCTGGAAAAAGTACTTCTCATTCTTAGATGGCTTCAGTGGGTACAATCAAATCAAGATTGCTCCTGAGGATGAAAAAAAGACTACTTTTACATGCCCTTAGGGAACGTTTTCCTATTCAGTTCTGCCTTTTGGTCTCTGTAATGCTCTTGCAACTTTCTAGAGGGTAGTCATAAGTATCTTCTCAGACATCTCATATGATTGCATGGAAATATACATGGATGACTTTACTGTTTATGGTTTGACATTTGAGGAAGCTAAAGCCAACTTAGAGAAAGTACTACAGAGATGTGAAGATTACAACCTATCGCTGAATAGTCAAAAGTGCTTCATGATGATGCAGGAGGGAATAGTGCTTGGTCACTAAATTTCTGTTGCAGGAATTCAGCTTGATCTTGCTAAGATTGAGGTCATCTCTAACCTACCCTCTCCTGTCAAGGAAAAAGAGGTATGGATCTTTCTAGGCTATGTCGGATACTACAAAAGATTCATCAAGGACTTCAACCAAATAGCAGGCCCCTTATAAAGTCTACTAAAGAAAGATGCACATTTTTCTTGGACAGAAGAATGTGAAAAAGCATTTCTTGACTTGAAAGTCGCCCTTACACAGGCACCTGTTCTGAAAGGACCTGATTGGTCACTTCCATTTCATATTCATATTGATGTATCGGATTATGCCATTGGCGTAGTGTTAAGGTAGAAGGATGGTTCAATAGAACATGCACTCTATTACATAAGCAAAAATCTGCAAGGGGCTGAATTAAACTACACTGTTACAGAAAAAGAAATGTTGGCAATCATCTACGCCCTCAATAAATTTAGGCATTATATCACTGGTTATTAGATATTTTTCCATACTAATCATGCTGCAATCTGCTATCTCATGAATAAAGCCTCAATATCTGGGAGACTGGCAAGATGGTTATTACTGATGCAGGAATTTGATATTACAATTATGGACAAGCTAGGTAAATCCAACGTGGTTGCTGATTTTCTTTCTAGAATTCAAAGGCAAAATGACTTTGCACTTATTGAAGACTCCTTTCCTGATGAGCACCTATTTGTAATCAAAGTTATTCACCCATGGTATGCTGATATAGCAAATTATCTAGCCACAGGAAGAACTCCTCCTCAATTCTCCCCTAAGGAAAAGAGATTATTGGTAGAGAAAAACTTTAACTTTTCTTGGATTGCAGATTGCATGTTTTATACAGGGCCAAATCAAGTTATGAGGAGATGTGTACTAGAGGAGGGCATTCATGATATACTGCATGCAAGCCATGATGAGCCGTGTGGTGGACATTTTGCTGCCAAAAGGCCAACAATAAAAATTTTAACTACTAGTTACTATTTGCCAACTTTGCATAGAGATGCAGCCAAATATACCAGGAGATGTGACAGATGCCAACGGATGGGAAGACCAACTAAATCTAATGAGATGCCTCTATTTCCACAAGTTGTAGTTACACCCTTCGACAAATGGGGACTGGATTTTGTAGGACTAATTGATCCACCTTCCAATGGTAAGTCCTACATCATTGTATGCACATATTATGTCACAAAATGGGTAGAGGCTAAGCCTATGAAACATGGTAGGGATAATAAAGTGGCTGAATTCCTCTATGAGGAAATATTTACTAGGTTTGGTGTCCCTAGGAAAATAGTGATAGATCAAGGAGCACAATTTACTTCTACAATTATCACAACTTTAGTCAATGAATACAATATACAACATAGGAAATCAACTCCTTATCACCCCCAGGCCAATGAATAGGTTAAGGTCACCAATAGGGACATAGAGGCCATTTTGACAAAAAACTATAGATTTGCATAGGAAGGATTGGGCCACAAGGTTACCAGAAGCTATATGGGCCTACTGTACTACCTGGAAGACTACTACAGGATATACACCTTTTGAAATGGTGTATGGTAAAACAGTTGTGATGCCAATAGAATTTGAACATAAGACTCTAAGAACAATATTAGAAATGGACATGGATTTAATAAATGCATAAAAGGAAAGAATCATGCAGCTCAATGCTCTGGATGAGCTCCGAAAGAATGCCCTACAACACACTGAGATAATACAGAATCAAAGAATAAGGTGGCATGATAAATACATTCAGGAAAAGAAATTCAAAGTAGGAGACTAGGCTCTGCTTTATGACTCACGATATAAGGATAGTCCAGGAAAATTACAAACCAGATGGTTGGGCCCGTATGAAATTGAGAATGTATTTGCTAATGGTGCAGTTCAACTTGTTACAATTGATCCTGTTAGATTCAAGCTATTAGTTAATGGACACCGCCTCCAGTTGTACCATAAACTAGTCTCAAAAGAAGAATTCATACAGCAGTTCATTCAGGATCCTGCCACTAATCCTCCTGTAGCTGAAGGCTTTAGCCTTTCTCCTACAGCTTTGCCGTAATTTTTTAATGCATGCTCATAATAAAGGTTTCCTTTTTAAGGAAACTCCTTTTTCTTCGTTTCTAATTGTCGCCACATTTCACTTTTTCATCTTCTGTTCCATCCATTCATTCCACCTATTCATATCATCTATCCATGTCATCCATCCACCTCATTCATCTGCACCACCCTTAATTATGATCTCATTCCCAACTGTCATCTCATGCCGAAGATATCATCTTTCTCAGCACGTACAAGCATCTAATGAAAGGTATGCAATATCTTTTGTTATCGCATTTTTGATATATTTCATTTTATTCATTTATTACTGTGCTTGTATCAGTCATTATTACTTGATCTCCACCTATTCCTTAGTACTTGTGTGGACACATTTCATACTTTAAGTAGAGGGTGGGATAATCCACTTTTCAAACCTGTCCTTTTGCCGTTGTCACAACTGCTTAGATAATCTTTCTTTATTATTTTTTGGTACTTTCCAAATATGATCGCATGTATTTTTCATTGCATGTTTTTCATTGTAAATTACAATTAAAACTGCTTGTTTAAAAAGTTCATTTTCAGAAAAGAAGAGAAAAGTGACGGCAGGACAGAAAAGAACCAGAACATAAAGGGAAATTTTTGGATTTTCAGAAAAGAGTTGAGTTCAGCTAAGGAAAAACTATGAACATGGGTGGTCAGCTAGTAAGACATGAGCCTGTAGCTCATGAGTTATTACTGCAAAATCCTCAAATAGTCCAAGCATTCAACGTCTGTGGATGGTTGAATTACTTTTTGAGTTTAGATGCTTTCAATGAGGAGGCCGCAGAAGAATTTTTAAGCACCCTTTTTGAAGGGGAGGCTATAGTATGGGGTCTAATAGTTGTTGTAACTAAAGAAAGAATTGTAGAGGTAATCAAGCTTCCAACTATTGCAGAAAATTTTTCTTCAGATGCTATCTCTGCAAGGGTAGAATTTATAATACCCACTGATGGACCTTTGGAAGTTTTGAAGTAGGGATGCAAGCAAGTGTCATTGCCTCCTCCATACCCAGAATATGCTACTTTCATCATCAGGTATTTAACTTGTGAAGGCCATTTTTCTTACCCGCATTCTTACCACTTCAAATTGCTAAGTCATATGAGGCATGGATTAGCTGTTAATATTCCAAACTTTTTGTTAAATTTTTTGGAACAATGTGCCCACATAACCCAACAGGGGAAAGATAATTCTATTGCTCACCATGGCCTTATAAAATTGTTGATTGAACACTCTTTGAGAGATGTATCACCTCTTTCCTAGCAAGAATTTGTTGCCCAGAAGAGCCTGCAATGTCTAGAACCCCCTAGGGCACTTACCCCATGGCCTCAGAAAAAGAAAGAGGAAATGGCATCTACCAGTAAGAGAATGGGGCAAGGGTCATCTGCTCCTATAACACCTGGTCCTGCAACTCTCACACTAGAGTCCTCTACCCAGGTGCAAACTAGGGCTACCAGCAGGAGAGAGAGGAAAAACAAAGGTTGGAGAGTCATCTGGGGTGGAACAAACCCCAGAATCTGACCCTCATTCTGAAAAAAGGCAACACTCTTCTCCTGTAGCATCTTCCCCTACAACAGTTTCTCCTATGGCAACACTTGTTGCCGTCACCAGTTCACCATCATCCTCTGACAAGGTAGAACCTTCTAGGAAATTCAAAAAGAGGAAGGCTATGAGAGTACCTCCGACAACCGCAACATTTCCAAGAAGAGTTTCCACAAGAAAACAATATAAAGTATCCCCTGCTTCACCTCAACCTGAGGCTATTATAATTTTAGAAGAATATGTAGAGTCTGAATATGATGTTTCTCAGAATGTGTCTGAGAGTGTTACACATAGGTCATTTGTTATTCTTGAAGAAGAATAAGTTGAGAAAAGGGAAGTTGAGCATAATGAAAGGGGGGTACCAAGTCTCGATGTCTTGGCTGTTGCGGCTATGCAAATTTTAGAGGAAGCATAGTCTTCTCCATTGCAGCAACAAGAATTCATCCTACAGCAAGAGGATGAATAGACTGAATAATTGGAAGTGCCCAATGAAGCTTCATTTCCCCCTGCAACTTGTCAAGCCATTGTTGTCTACAAAAATACATTTTTGATTGAATTTCTAGAATATTTTGAAGCTACATGAAGACCAGTTACATTGCAAACCCTAAGTTTCCACCACCTAGCCAAGACTGAAATGCAACAGAGTCTTTGGGAGGAAGAAAAGAAGAAACTGAAAAAGGAAATTAAAGGGAAGAAACAGGAAATTCAGGAGTTAAAAGAGAAAATGGATGAAATGCTAAAGGTAACTGGTCAGATTATGGAGTGTAGACCACCACCTAGAGTTTATGTTCTGTGCCTCAAGGAACAGTTCTTGTGGTTTGAACTAATGAGAATTTCCAGAAATCAAGATCCTATTCTTTACACTACTAAAGAATTCTACGATGCATACCAGGTAGCCCCTAATTGGCTAAGAAATTATTTGTGTGAATTTTATTTACATGGTTTTTTAATTCCATTTGAAACAGAGTGGAATCCCCTTTTGTATATTGGCGACATCCATTTGAGATCACTTATGTCTTGGGAAAAAAATGAAGCAAATTATGGTAGGCAATGGGAAGCATATGAAGAAGCCAAAAGAAATGAGCTTGTTCCATTGCACCCTAAGAGTTCAGACCCCCATACAATGTTGAAAACATGGCTTACTGTGGCATATGGTTTTAATAATGATACAACTAGGATAAAAATATTTGATCTCAGAAAACAGGTATATGATGAATTTCAAGAACAATCATACTCGTCTTGGAGACTGTCATACTCCAGAATTGAAAAGAGGTGGGAGAGATTAACTGTTGGGTTAAGAAGGTTTGAGCCTCACAGTCCCCTAAATTTTACAGTAGCTCTTAAACGATCAAGAAGATAAATACAGTTAGGCCTTCAAAAGATGTTTGAATTGTGGTTGCCATTGACATTTAGACCTCATGTGCTAATGTGGCCACTTTATCCCTACAAGGCTACAAATATCAATGAAGATACAGAAGCCCGTAGGTATGAAAGGTGGCAGAGTTTCAGAGGTTTTTGTTACAAATTTGGAATTCCATTTTAGGGTCATGCCTCAACCAATGATTTTAGAGAGACCACCAGGAAGTTTAATGTTGGAGGACTAGCATTGGGTTAAGTAGGGGGCAAAATGATGAGCCCAAAATATGCTCATAATTTGGATATCATGGTGTACTTTTAATACCTTTACTTTTTTTGTTCATGGTTGTTTAACTCTTTTGAAACCTTTTATTGGGGGAAATCCTATAGAAATACACTTTTATGTTCTTACAGCCTATCATGTTGACATGTCTATATTTATTACCCTATTCGACTCCCCAAATGACTGGTATAATGCATGTAATTTTTGAATGATGAAATAGATTTAAATATGTGATTAGTGAATGGATATTGTGCATGTGCCATGTGCCTTTTCTTTTGCATTTGTTACCTTGTGTTTCGCAGGTTGTTGAAGAAAGTATGATCGAGTCATGCACAGCTGATCTCAGCCCTACAGTAAAGACCATTTCCTGCACGACTTCGAGGAAGCTCTGGTGGAGACTCTTTGACCGAAACTATTGGGAAGGATTTTAAATGAAATTTAATCTGGAAAGAGTGGAGTGCTAGATTCTCTCTAGATCAGGTTGAACAGATAAACTCATTTATGAAGTCTATTCCTTGATTTCAGGATACATTTTTACATCCACGTCTTTCTCTATTAGGGTTAGTTAGTTAGTTGTTTTCCTGATTTAAATAAGTGTTCCTCCTGCGTTGGTGAACCACTAGTAGAAAAACGAGAGAAGAAGAGAACAAATAAATAGGAGATAGATAGATAAGCAGATTATGTACGAGTTAGAGTTATAATATGAATCAGAGTTTTTGTTAGTTTTTTGAAGCAGAACAGTCAATGTAAATGATTTCACATTATGAATAAAAGTTGATGGAATTCTGAGTACAATCTTCTATGTAAATTAGTTGATGCTTGCTAAGGGGGCCCACTTAGTAAGTATCTGTAGGAGAGTAGTTTTTTATCCTTTGTTAATTCAAGTTAGATTTCACTTTAGTAGTTTCAACACAAGCTTAGTCTTATACTATTCCTACAACATCTAGAATCTATCCCTGTGTTTGTTCCTATAGCATAAGGCCAGTTTATAGTTTGTCTCTCAGTTGTAGTTATGATTTATGCTTTGGTTAAATTATGGTTGAGTTAGAGAACTTTGCATTACCTTCCTGC
This sequence comes from Sequoia sempervirens, assembly GCA_007258455.2. Lineage (NCBI taxonomy): Eukaryota > Viridiplantae > Streptophyta > Pinopsida > Cupressales > Cupressaceae > Sequoia > Sequoia sempervirens. Next base: position 354,055,021 of record VDFB02058242.1, read on the forward strand.
AGCTTAGGTAGAATTTCTTTCCAACTATTATTTTCAATAGGTTGTGACTGAAACTGGTTCTTAGTGCACATATAGTGCTGCTCCATTTAAAGTATACATTCCCTGGTTTGACAAGTAAATGAATGACCATGAAGAGATAATAGTCACTTGCTGGAATGTCGAATTCCCAGGATAGTTTTGCCATGATTTTCATATCCTTTTGTGGGCACGACCACCCTACACCAATGGCTATTCCATCGCAATAGACAAATTTATGTATGTCATGATATAACTAGTCCAACATCACTGACCCCCATGCAAATAGAGTCTTCCTATGGAGCATCCTGTGTCATGATAAGCCCAATCCTAGGTTGAACCCTTTGCACCATCGGTCAGGAACAACCAAACCTAAAATAATGGATGTTATGATCAATCAAAATGTGGGCATGTGACCTCTATATGACTCAAGGTCAATTTGACAAGTGATGAGAATAATGGTCTCCATCTCCATCACCTTGTGATAGGCATCATATCTGGTGTCGACGCTGAAAATCACTCACTCGCCATGTATCAGAAAATGCATAATCCACCATACATTCACTAAAGTCACCATCTCCTCACTGGTGGGAAGGTGAATTGACGAAGTCTCACTGTGCCATTGCTCATACAATGCGGTCATCATAGCTAAATAAGTTTGGACAATGGGGCACATACGTGATGTACCATAACCCAATCTCTCCTAGATGCTCTTGGTGAAACTCAGATTAACCACCCAGTCTCTCCAAATATGTGGGTCGGTGCTCATGTGACATCAGTGGTGGAATGACCTCCTAGATCCATGAAGCACGCGATGTAAAAAGAAAAGAAAAAATTGACTCTGTTTGCAATTTTAGAACTAAAATTGCAGTAGTGTCACTATTTTCAATAGCGTCACTATAGTTCAAATTCCATATTGCAATGCCCAAAGGAATTTCAAATTACAAATCACAAATCACATCACTAAAGACATGTCATGATTGAAACTTGAAAACCAAATCCTAATTTTCAAATTGGGAAGTGTGTCACTATATACATATGCATCGTAATTCAAAATTGGAAACCCTAATTTTAAATCATGAACTGCATCGCTATAAATCATTTTAGCATTTCTGATTCTCAAATGAGTGTTGCTATATAGTGACACTACCAAATTTTAAATTTGAACATGCAATAAATGCATTAAATAGTCAAATATCAAATTGAGTTTTGAGTTACATATCGATGGTCCTAAGCATGGAACCCACTGGTACTCTTAAACTCGATTAGACATGTGTTGTTGAAGCTCTTGTCATGCCATTTCTTTAGAGAGTTAGAGTTCAAATCACATGAATTCCTTAAGGAGTGAATGCAAAAATGAATTGAAAGTGACCCTTCTTGGCTTATTTATGTTAGAAATTTAGGGTTTTTTTCCCTAATTTCACCTTGAAGATAGGGTTTATCATCATTTTCATGGATTTTTCCAAACTGGACTCTAGTTTTCATCTTTTTTGCATTTTTCACATAATTCTTGCATCTTGGAGCCTTTCTCGACCCTTGGGGAAAATTTTCACCTTTATCAAGAAATCAACCCAAAATTCAAATTTTTTTCCGATTTCTCGAGGGGGCAAGGAATCCACTTTATCCTTCCATTTGGGCATTTAAAAATTAGAAATTCTTTAGTTTTTGATTTAAGCAATAGTTTTAACTCAAACAACATCGGTCTTTGAACCAAAGCAATAGGTACCTTGCTTCAAAGAGGGGCAAACTAGACACTAAAAAGTGTCTTAAATGATATCATACACTCGAATAAGGTATACTAACATCATTTCCTCCTGAAACCTATCCCCTTTTCTCTTAATTGATTAAATTATCCTAGCTATTTAGTTAATTGCATCATTTTTGTCTATTAACCTAACACATTTAATCAAGCTAATTTACCCCCTTTCACACTAACATTTCATCTCATTACATTAAAGAAATCAAACTATTTAATAAGGTAGCTAAGTTGCTTGAGCAAGTGAAGAGATGTTTTTGTTGGCTTGGATGTGAGGATAAATTCAATTTTTTCTAGTTAAATGGGATGCTATTTGCAAGCCTATTGATGTGGGTGGTCTAGGGATCTGCGAGTGTAAGGAAATGAATTGTGTGTTGGGAACCAATCTAATATGGAGAGTTTATGAGGAGAAGAAAAAATTAAAGATAATTCAAGCTAAATACCTTTAAAATAACTTAGATCTATTGTTCAAGAACTACTCTACCCTTCCTATGGGATCCACCATTTGGAATTTTCTTAGTCATTGTAGAGATATCATTATGCTTGATGTAAGGAAGCACATTGGTAATAGTAGGAAAATTGATTTTTGGAGTGATAATTGGCTTGATTGTGGTCCTCTTAAGGATTTTCCATGGTTCAAAACCTTATTCTCAAACTTTTTTGGATATTTTTTGTGTTAAATTTGTTGATCATGTGGAGGGTTGGTCATAACAGATGCTAGAAAGATCTCATTGTTTGATCTTTCTGGAGCTTATGAAAGCCTACAATGACTTGAAGGCTGAGTTGGATAAATGGTCTATTTGTGGGCCCGATGAAGATGGCAGGTTAGTGTGGGGTGATAAGGGGTCATGCCAAGTAATGTTGAAGAAGGATTTCTATAGATATTTTAGTAGTATGGACAATGTTGGTGGGGTAGTAAACAAATTTTGGTTCAAACAAGGTCTTTAGGAACGATGCATTATTTTCATTGGATCATGTGGATGAGAAGAGATCTTAGATGGGATAGGTTTATAGTGTATGGTATATCTGGACCTTTGATATGTTTCTTATGTGATGCTATGGAACAAGGAAATGAGTATATTTTCTTGCATTGTAGTTTTTATTGGCATATTTGGTGTAGTTTCCTTGATAGATGGAGGGTATCTATGGCCCTCCCTAAGATTATTCCTATGCTTTTAGATAGTTGGGTTATCAAATTCTATAGCCTTGGCCTCAAGCTTATCTAGAGTGTATCAATTGAGGGGGATTTCAACAACATTCCAACAACATATAAACTTGCAAACTAACTCTCACACATCTCTCTCTCAAAAATGACTATCTCAAAGTATCAATATATAGTATTACATTACATATGAGAACCTTCTAGAGATAAATAATTTTATTAAAAACATTTAATAAAAACTTATCTCTATCTCCATATAAAAGATACTTCTCAAAATAGTTGCTTTTCACCTATCAAAAAATCTTATATTCTTGGATTGCTTTATTTTTATTTCCATGTAAGGTTGAGACACTTTTTTTTTATTTTTTATCTTCTTGTTTTAAAACAATTTATTCCTAACATTCTCCCACTTGTTGAACACCTTTCATGAGCCAATACAAAATAGGTAGTTAATTGTTGGGGGCCAAAAGGCCCATTAATTCAGAACACCATATAAACCTCTCTGTGCTCACAAGATTTGTTCATGAATTTGCAAAATTTGCCATAGTCTTTACCTTTTCAACTTCACCTTGCTATCATCGACCATATCTCTAAAAAAATGATACTAAACATCAACGTGTTTTGTCCTGACATCAAAAGTTAGGCTCTTTGCAAGGGAGATTGCACTCTGACTATCACAATAGACTGTAACTACTTTGTATTTTAATCCAATATTTGAACAAAAACACTTTAGCCAAATGGCTTCTTTACAAGCATGAGTAGCAACCATGTACTCTTCCTCAGTAGTGGAAAAAGTGACCACAACTTGTCTCTTTCTCATCCAACTGATTGCACCACCATTAAGAGTGAACACATATGCATTGGTTAATCTTCTGCTATCGACATCACTAGCTCAATCGAAATCCACAAAACCATGAATAATCAGGGAACATTGATCTCCTGTACCATGAAAAAATATAGAGTTATATAATGTACCCCACAAATATGTAAAGACCCTCTTATCTCCATCCCAATGCACTTTTCCAGGATTAGACATAGAATGAGAAAGAACTCCCATTGCTTGGGAAATGTTTGGTCTTGTACAGACCATATCATACATTAAGATTTCAAATGCACTCTGTTAGGGCACTTTTCTCATGTCTTCCATCTCCGATGGGGATGTAGGACATTGTGAAATAGAGAGCTTTGTTCCCAATGCAACAAGAACACAAAGTGGTTTACAATCCTGCATGGGGTGTTGCCACAATAATGGGTTACACTTTTTAAGACATCTTGATTTTTTCCTGAAATCACATATTTTTAGAAAATACATTGATTTAAGACTTTAAAGGTTCCATTTAAATTATTTTAATTAAAGATGGATTAATCAGACCCCCTTAGATAAAACCCCCTTGGATAGATACTTGTTAGATACAATCAATACCTATAATCGAGTCTCCTCTACACCTATCAAAATTATGGTAAAAAACCATTTTTGATTTACCCTTTGGGTGATCAAATAAATTCATTTAAAATTTATGTTTTGTAATCATGTAGCCCTTATTATAATCTTCCCAAAAATTATAATTTTAAATATGTTTAATTTGATTATTATATTTATTTTTTATTTCTCGTGAATGTAGGATTTTCATTGAACATCAAGTTCTTTACTTGACACATGAAAAAAATAGAAAAATAGAGAAAAAAATTTCTAAAAAATACATGTACACTAGGTATCGATGTCCTTATTCCAACAGAAAAAAAGTTAATTCAAATGAATACAAAAAAGTTATATGGGCTGAAGTACACCTTTGTCCAAATTATAATTACTTTGACTTGGAAAATTAATTAAAAAAAAATTATGCAGCAAAAAATTATGAAAAAATATCCATGCACTAGATATTGGGGTGAAAATTTTGTATTTTAAAAATTAGAATTGTATCCTGTATACAAAAAAGCTATGTAGTCCGAAGTAAACATCAATTTTTAAAATGTTGATTAATAGAAAAAATAAGTTATTGAAAATTACATAAAATTATTCACAATTTATTTTTTTCATTTTTTTTAAAAAATATAATTAGAATCTACACAAAATATTTAACAAATAACTAGTTTGATTAATCTTCAAATTCTTAATGGTTTAGCTGCTATAGAAGTGAACATTTTTGTGAAAAATCTTGATTTTAATCTCAAGTTTGGCCAAATTTCAAATTTCACAAAGAGTTTAGATTTTAATTCTGTAATGAAACCTTTTCCTTTCCCAACAGACAACATGTCATCAACATATAAAGCAATTAGGAGGAAATAATTGCCATCAGATTTAAAATATACATAGTGATCAGATTTAGACCGCACAAATCCCAAACTCAACACATATGAATCAAACTTCTGGTACCACATCATAAGACATTGTTTCAGGCCATACAAAGATTTCTTTAACTTACAAACCAACTTGCTTTTACCTTTTACCACATAGTGCTCTAGTTGTGTCATATAAATCTCTTCCTCCAAATCACCATGAAGGAATGCAGTTTTCACATCCATTAATTCCACCTCTAGATTATAAGTTGTTGCAATAGATAATAAAAATTGAATGGATTCCATTTTTACTAATAGGAGAGATGATATCATTGTAATAAATACCCTCAAGCTAAGAGTATCCCTTCGTAACCAACTGTGCCTTATACTTTGCAACATTTCCATTTGAACCAATCTTTTTCTTAAACACCCATTTACATCCAACATGTTTTCGACCTTCAGGCAATGGTAGAAGGTCCCATGTATCATTCCTCTGAAGAGTTTCCATCTCTTCAGCCATGGCTATTTTCCAAGACTCTACATCATTCATACCCAAAGCTTCTTACACAGATCTCAGTTCATCAATGTTAGTACTCAAAGAAACTATACACTTCCAATCATCAGGTGAATATCCATACCTTTGAGGTGGTTTCCTTTTTCTTGTAGACCATCGAACAAGTTGAGGTGGAGGTTCTTCCAATTCTTCCTCCTCATTTGAAGATTTAGAGGTTGATGAGCTATCCTCAACTTCTTGTCTATTTTGGGGTATTGATTCAACTTCCTTAGGCATAGAAGGAATTTGAACTACATCTTGTTTTTGTTCAATTTCTTTATGTTATTCTGGCTGAAAATTAATAGGAGAAGATTTAGTCTCTAAAAATAACACTTCTAGAATAAATTACATTTTGTGCAATAGGGTCCCAAAGCTTGTATCCTTTCACACCATAGTTGTAGCCGATGAAGATACATTTGATAGCCTTAGAATCTAATTTTGTTCTCTTATCGTTAGGCATATGTGTAGATGCATCATAACCAAAAACTCTCAGATGTCTTGGTGAAGGATTTTTCCCTGACCATGCCTCCATTGGCATTTTATCAACAAGTGTTGATGTAGGAGATCTATTTATTAAATAACAAGCAGTGACAATAACTTCAGGCCAAATATTTTTTTCTAGACTAGCTCCACTCAACATGCTCCTAGCCTTCTCCATCATCATTCTGTTCATTCTTTCTACAACTTCATTCTGCTGCGAAGAATACAGAATTGTCTTTTGTCTTTTAATCTCGTAATTTATATAGAATCTATCAAATTTTTTAGAACAATAATCACCACGATTGTTAGTCCACAAAGACTTAATTTTATTTCTAGTCTGAGTTTCTACCGTAGCCTTGAACTTCTTAAAATGACCAAAAACTTTAGATTTACTCTTTAAAAAATATACCCATGTTCTTGTACTAAGACCATCAATAAAAGTGACATAATAAATTGATTTACCATTAGAAGAAACATCAATAGGACCAAATACATCAGAATGAATTAGATCCAAGATAAATGAAGACTTATGAGAAGATGAGTGAAATTGAATGTGGTTCTATTTTCCATAAATACAATGTTCACAAAAATCAAACTCTAGATCGCAATCATTTAAACCCTCAATGAGGTTCTTGTTCTTCAGGGCTTTTAAACCCTTCTCTCCAATATCACCAAGCCTTTCATTCTATAACATGGTCTTGTCTACTGGCAACTTTGATTCAGTAGACAGAGCACCCTTGGGTACATAGACGCCACTGCCATCTGGAGAAGAGGAAAACATCCCCTTTTTCAGTGAAGTAATTTTTGGCTTAATCTTATCATAAGTTCTATTGCATTCCACTGTGCATGCATATCACTAGTGCAATGTACCCAATCTACTTCCTCTCGTTATCACCATAGTGCCTCTCACCATTTTCACACTTGCTTCAAAAAAATGTACATTCACACCCGCATCTATTTAAAGCTTGCTATATTAACAAATAATAAATTTCTTGCTACTCCTAAGATATGCAAGACACCATCAAAAAAATTAACATGAATATTTCCACGACTAAAAATATCAAATAAAGAATCATCACCCAAATACACCTTACCACCATCATAGTTTTCATACTTACTAAACCAATTTTTGTTAGGAGTCATGTGGAAAGATGCACTTGAGTCTATCAACCATATATTATCACCTACACGAGTAGTCGTGGCTTCAATAAAGGCATCTCCATCTTCCTTTTCAGACTCAGAATCAAAATCTTGCTTCTTCTTCTTTTTCTTGTCTTCTTTACAGTCCTTTTGGAAGTGCTCAGGTTTTTCATAGTTCCAACATATTTCCTAGGACTTACCAGGAGATTTTGATCTCTCCTTATTTTTGGACTTGGAATGACCATGTTGCTTCTCATCTTTGCCTCATTCTATTGGTCTTCCTCAAACACTCAAAGCCTCTTTGGCACTCAGAGAGACCTTTGTTCTCATCTCTTCAGAGAGTAGAGAACCAACAATGTCCTCCATCTTCAAGATGACAAAAGTGTTCCCAATGGCCATGACTAAGCTATCCCATGAGTTCGGAAACAAGCACAACAAAGTTTGACACCTTTCTTCTTTGTCCATCTTAACCCCAACTAAGGTCAACTGAGGTCAACTGAGTCACCAACATTTTAAATGTTTCCAGATGCTCAAAAAAATTTCCACCTTCTTCCATTCTCAAGGAATACAATTTCTTCCTCAAGAAAATCTTATTTACTAGAGATTTGGCTTGGTATATCTCACCCAACTTCTTCCAGAGATTGTTCAAAGTGAATTCTTAATGGAAATTTGTTAGGATTGAATCTGCAAGACATATTCTAGTGAAACCTTTAGCTTTTCTATCCATTACATCATATTTTGTAGCCAAATTTTGATCCGTAGGCCTTTGGACATTTTCATCCACTGCATCCCATAGATCCCAATCAATCAATAGATCTTCCATCTTCAGCTTCCACGTCTCAAAATTCATGCCCAAAAATTCCTCTACTTCCATCCTCTTAGATGTGCTCCCCATCTTTATTATCCTACAATACAAAATATGTAATAATTTGCACAAGGTCCCACTCAAACTTGATTAGCTAAAAAAACCTGTACCCAACAAATAGAATCATAATTGGCTAGGCTCTGATACCACTTGTAAGGAAGAAAATGTGTGTGGAAACACTTCCTATGCTAACCTTGAGAGGAGGGTTATGCAAAGTTCAAATAAAATATTGTAGAGATTCAAAAAAAATCATAATACCAATAAAACCATAACTTAGTGATTTATGTGGGGAAAACCCTTTCGAGAGAAAAACCCCACACTCCAAAACCAACACAATGCATTATCAAATCTTGAAACAGATCACAACACACTTGCAATGCAAGTTCTTATAGGAGTCTTTGGCAAAACTCAATTTAGAGGGATTTCAGCAGCATTCTGTCAACATACAAACTTACAAACTAACTCTCACACATTTCTCTCTCAAAAATGACTCTCAAAGTATCAATATATAGTATTACATTGCATATAAGAAACTTCTAGAGATAAAGCATTTCTTTCAAAACATCTAATAAAAACTTATCTCTATCTTCATATAAGAGATACTTCTCAAAATATCCGCTTTTCACATATCAAAAAATCTTCTATTCTTGGCTTGCATTATTTTTATGTCCATGCAAGGTTGAGACACTTTCCTTTTAGAACGCTTTATTCCTAACAATTGGCAGAGTTTGGGATTTAGTTGAAAGCTCATTGTTGAGCTAGGGGAAATTTACAAAGGCAACAACGAAGTCATTTTGGATCATGAATGGTTGGGGAGATGGCTTGGCTGATATTTCAATGGTTGGATCCCTCCCTCCTTCCTACTCCCCTAATTTATGATCGTATGGTTTGACTCCCTCCAGTGGAAGGATCGATTAAGTTCAAGTTTCATGGTTTAGAAAAAAATAATCTTGCTATTGTTTGCAGTGGGGGGGTGTTTACAGATAATAATGGGCATCCTGTTGGTTCTGTTTCTTTATGCCATAGGTTTGAGTCATATAATCTGGTACTCGTGCACTATTGTGGGGTCTAATGACTGCAAGGTAGAAGGGATGAAATAAGTTATGGGTTGAGGGAGATTAGTGTAGAATTCAAAATTATAAGTGATTATCAAGTCACCTATATGGTTGGTCAAAGAGTTTGACGTAGATTTGGAGCTAGGAATTGGGTAACTGATTGTGCTGCTAACACTGGTTTTATCTTGAAGTATGATGTTGGTTGAATAATTTCCCTTTGAGTGCAATCAGATTGATGTGGGAAGATATCATAGAATTTCAAGTAGTTAATAGATAGGTTGTATTTCCCATGTTTGGGCATGGATTTCATCAGCTATGTTATGCTTGGAGGTGTATTTTTGTTTGATTTGGTTGTGCGGTTCATTTCTTGCCTGGTCTAGTTGTGTAGTGAGTGTGCAGGGTTTTGTGGGCTATTTTTTTTGCCCTATTACCTTGATCTATTCTAAGCTTTTTTGATAGTATTTACCCATGTAACTTCTTATAGTTCTTCGACCTAAACAAGGTTTATATTAAACATAAGAAAAATATAATACGGATCCCAAAATCATTGCAATTATGAGGTATATATAAGAGTATCTTCTACTATTTTCTTTTTTATTTATGCGTACTACAATATTATTGTGTGCATAGTAATATAAACTACAAATCTAAATATATATGCATCCATTATCAATCCCTAAGTGAATTATATATATCCATGTCTATACATGGCGTACTAGCCTTATGTCACTTATTCAATAGTTAAGAACTATATTTGGTACATTTTACAATATGCATTACAATAAGACACCAATATGTTTTACAGCCAGGTTCATGGATTGGGCTTCATGACCTGACCTAGAAGATGGACCTTATTTCAAATATTCCTCTCCCAGACTAACTTTTTAGGAAGATGGCATTATTTCATTAGCTCATGCATTAAATCCTTTCATTCATTTAATGTTCATAGATGCTTATGCTTCCACCATATGATGTAATTCATATACTTGATATTTATATAATATTTGATGATGTTTTATATTACTACTTAGATACTCATATTATATGAAATGTATTCATCATATCATTTTTGTTGCATTTCTATGCACTATTCTAGCAATTTTCCCAGCAATATGGTATATTTACACACACCTATTGAACTATATAGAGCCCACAATCCAACGCTATATTGTTCGCATTATATTCGGGTGTAGTAGATATGAACTTAGTTATTATTTCGTATGTAAATTCTTGTTAAGTTGGACTGATATTATCTCAGTAAAATCCATAGTAGTTTTGCATGATCGAATTTTTTTTGCAGGGCATTGCTAGAGTTGTTAACTTTGGTCTATGTATAAATTATTATTAAGTCTCTAATAATATAATTAACAACTCCTTTAACTACTATTGATTTATAGTATTACCCAAAGTCAATAAAAATGATTGAAACTTCGTACTTGTCTCCTTAAGTCCACTGTATTTTAAATCAAAAGAGAGTTTAGAAATGCCAAATATGCAAGTACCATATGACTTTAGATATTTCTATAAGCAGGAGTATTATTTTAACATATATAGAGAGATTCAAACCTGTAAACCATGACCTTCAAAAGCTCAATAAGTTGATGCATAATTGATTGAAAGCATGCAGACTCTAACAATTGTAATTCTATTTTTCACAAAATAGTTTTAGTACATGTAAATTAGTTTCTGAATTCTAGATTAAAACATTTTAAGGTTGAAAGAATATCATTTGTATTAAAATGATTTAATGAAAAGATGGAGATATTCTATAAAAATAAATTTTAAAATTTAAGATGTCTATTTAGCATAACTCAAAACATAAATAATCATTGTCTCCTAAATCGTATTCAGGCAACATATTCAATTGTCAAATTCAATATGTGAGAAGCAATCTTACTTTTAACTGGCTTGACTTGTAATGCTTTTTTTAGTTGTTAAAGGTATATAACTAAACAGTTGGAGAGATAGAGGTTGATAAATATATGTGATAAGATTAGGAAATGATATAGGATATATGGTCCTTGTAGGATCTTAGTTGAAGATATTCTTAAAGGTTCATTCAATTTGATTGCTCTTCAATATCTATAATATGAAATTATTTTGAAAATTAGATATAGAATTAAAGGTTATTAAATTTTATTTTATGGATAAATGCTTCAACTCTAGTTTAATTCCTTTTGATGTAATAATAATTTTTGATCAATTTTAAAAGTGAAATTGGAGAGCCAACAATGAAAGTTTCAACTCTCCAAGAGCACTATAAGATTCACACTTTCTAAAAGAAAGACATCTGTAGACATGCAAAATTAACATTATGCATTCATCAAGTAAATCAAGCTTCACGAGCATCCACTCATTTAGTTAATCAGGTTCACCTTCATCCATTCATCAGGTAATCTCATTAATCTCCTAAGGTCATTTATTTAAAATAAAATAAACATTACCATCAACCATTTAACCAAATAAATCAAACATCCATAATAATGCATTTCCATCCTTTCTGATTTAAATAATCAAATATTTATCTCAAAAAGGTCAAAACATCCTAATCATCATTAATTTAATCTAACCATGATTAGATACTAAACTTACCCACTTGCATTCTCTAGATTATGCCACTTGCACAAATAAATCCCTTTATTGATTTATTTAAATCACCATTTTTACTCAACATGGCAAGTTGATTTGTCCCTCCAACATAGCATTTATTGGTCTTTTTCTTGTCCCCCTCTCTAAATTTATTGCAAAATTTGAATTTAAATTCTCCCTCTCATGGGAACACTTCCCAAATCTTGCACATCCATTGGCCTATCACCACTTGACAGGTGTCCTCTTCTCATTGGTGGATCTTTAGTCCCACATTCACCCTCTTGGCCAATCTCTCATCAAGAAAATCTATAAAAGAAGGCCTTAATCCACATTCATCCATCCACAACTCTTATGTAAGGTTACTCTCTTGAATTGAGAACTCATCTTGCTCATCATCTCCATTGCATTTACATCATCTTAAGCTTTGATCAAGGATTGGGAAAGGGTTACTAGCACATGTGACACCAATCCACTATGGGATAGGTAACTTGTTATTGCTTTCATAATGTTTTTAGTTTTCTTTCATCCTTTTTTGCATTTTTGAAGCATTTGCAAGGTATTTCATAGGGGCATTTTGATAGAGTTTGCAAAGCATTAACCCATTCTTTGAAGTTTAGTTGTTTTCATATTTTTATGGATGCCTACATTTGGCACTAGAAGGAGGGCAGTTGGTCTCATGTTTGAAGATGTTTTCTCTAGATTAGCTTTTCTAAAAATATCTCTTCAGTTTGCATTCTTATTTGTGGACAAAGAAAATAAACTTATGGTAGACTTGTCTTTTGTTCTTTTTACATGCAGTCATAACACACATTTTGGCTAAATATTAGAAGTTTAGTTTTCTTAGTAGTATACTTACATTCAAATCTTTGAATCAATTTCGAATACTGTGTGTAAAATGTTTGTTATTTTACTCAAAATATTTTAAAATTTGTTGATTCATAAACAATAAATCATCATTTCTAGGTATATGCTAATCCTGGTCAGTACATCAAACATTAAGACAATGTTTCAACAGATTCTGATTATAGGCATCCTCATTTGTAACTGAGGCATGATTTATGTCGTTCCTACTTCTATTGATTCATTTATGAGTTATGTTGTGAGTATTTTATTTGATGGCTGCCAGGATATTTGAATTGTGACCTCTAGAATTGGAATGTATTTTGATTTTATCCACTGATTTTATTTTCACACCTGCCAAAGCTATTTGCTTGAGCATTTCTAATGCATCTTTTTGTGCAGACCATGAGTTAATGTCTTTTTCAAGCATTCTATCAAAAAGTAAAGGCATCGTCTTTCGATCAACTAACAGAGGTCTCCCTTCCAGCAGGTGTTCATGGTTGTCCATGTCAAACGCCCACACCCTATTCAAAAGAATTCAACTTTATGACTATTGATTAGTTAATCTGTTTCTCTACATCCCATCTTAGTTACCATAGAGATAAACCACTTATGCATCGAATAAAGGTTGGCAGTATGATTCTTAAATGCATAGGTCTCGGTCCAAATTTCCATGTTTTAAGTGGTCATATGCATAGATTCTAAAGATCAGATAGATACGGGTGGAACATAATTGCAAATACCTATTTTCTGTGTTTTTTTGGCTTGCTGAATCCTGTATTCAATGTGTTTTCAACATACTCATCCTGGATTTTATATGATCTCATTTATTACAATAACCTTATAAGTTTTGAGATGCTATCTGATTCAAATACTTGGCAGACTTTGCAAAGGCATCCTAATTGAAAAATCTATCGGCCATGACCTGCAGCCAATTGTTGGCTATGACAGTGAATATGGTGAGGAGCCTAAGTTGTACGAGTTACTTCTCATAACTTCTCAACTACAAATTCCATGCGCCCCACCCACTACCCATTATTGGTGCACTTTATTCTGAATACTACCAATCCTCACATGTCTAGTGGAAGCGTTCCATGTGTCTTAGCATTTATTCTCTTCTTCATGAGCCAGATTGATTGTGACAGTATTATATCATCTTTAAATAATGACAACTCTTCTTCTTAGTATTCATTGCTAGTGCTTACAGATATGTCACCTTTGTTCCTACATACCACGACATTTATGATAACCATCTGAGGTTGAAGGGGTTGTGATAAGAGATGATGAATGTTGTTGTCATCTGCCATGCTAAAAGACATATTTATCATATCTTTTGAAACCAATTTAATGCACACCTAGTAGCCTATGGAGTACGCGCGCCCAACAACATTTGATTTAACTTTTTGAGTGGGTAGATTTGATGCTTAGATTGGTTTCACTTAATTTGTCTTGGTCAGGTCAATTCACAGTTTATGGTATTAAATACCATGTTCTACTATCTGTTATTCATCATTAAATTTAGTTGACTTACATTTATTCTCTTTCACATTTCCACTAGGCTGTCTCTGCTATGTTGTGATGTATCTGACAGGATTCTTATCAGCTGTCTTTTAATGTTTCTTGAGTGGGATAAATGATGGCATGCTGCAGGTGGCATATAAAATATACTTTCATGAACAAAGGCTAGCGTATGAAGTATGGGTAGATCCTCCAATCATTATAAGGACGGCTTTTACATCTGTTAAATCTCATTTGAATATCTCTGCTCATCAGGAAGTGTGATGGGAATATATTTGACCTTTTTATTGGTGCTAGAAATAGGCTTTTGTCTTTGACATATGGAGTATCAAATAGCAGATTTGAAATTAAAAGCAACATCAACTAGCAAGCTTTTTATTTATGTTCATCAACAAAGGTTTTTAGAAATTGATTTAATTAGAGGCAGTTTTAGTGACTCATAATTCTCTCGTATTATAGTAATCTTATAATAAATGTCATAATTTTAAATTATCACATTTATTATGATCATTTTTGATAGCCTACATTTGAGATGATTATCATCTTTGAGGTTATGAGGATGCCTTTGAGAAATTTATTCATTGAATTGATATCTCTAGTGATGAAGACTATGGTAAGAGAGGAAAAAGATCTAGCAAGTGTGGTATCTTCTCCATGCAATCAATATTAAAGCATGATCCATTCTCATTTCAAATTGAAATCACTTTATTATTTGGAGTTATTGATCAAAAGGGATTTAATGTCCTAATCCTCACATAATTATCTTTTCGTTTTATAGGATAACGAAGGTACAACATGAAAGTAAAGGAGGCAAAGGTACAAAGGTACAAACGAAGGAAAACAAGGAGAAGGATAGCAAAGGAAAATGAAAGGAGGAGGATATCTTGAAAAACCAAAGTTTTTTTAAACGCTTTAAGTGTTTGTTCAACGCAAGAAATTGTTTATCTTTTTGTTTTTAGGACACTAATTTTCATTTGGGTTTAAAAAGAACACTTTGTTTTTTTTGCAAAGGCTAAAATGAACTTTAGGATCACAACTTACTAGATTTTGTTTGGGATTAACAAATTGAACAAGGAAATTCCTCACACTTCATTTGGTGCTCTAAAAAAATGAATCAAACCATTACTTTGAAGGATAAAATGAATGTGTGCTTTCATTGTTTTGTAATTATATACACAAAGTAATATCATCAAAAGACGTATGCGCTTCTCTTGTGCCTCACGGCGATCTTGAGAATAAAAAGGATTTTGGTGACATTAAGTTGTGTAAATAATTGCCCATACACACTTCAATTTGGGTTTTTAAAATTGAACAAAACACTTTGCGAGTGTGATTTAGGTATATCATGTGTGTTCTCCCTTTGTTTCTAAATGAAGGTCGATCAAACTATGGATGTGCTTGCTCGCTATTGTTTAGCCTTAGAGGGGCCTGCCTAAGAGACACATCCGAAAGGAGAACTCGAAGGCGACTCCAACCAATTTTTTAGTCGGGCCATTATACAAATGGATAAGACTAAACTATCAAGTCCTCATGGCATGTAGGCCTTAGCCGTACAGTGTCTTTTAGAATGGGGTACTATCGTTAAATGTATAAGAGCCCCTAGTAGGATTGATTAAAGCCTTTAGTGGCTTGCTGGATGCTCACAAGGTGCCATGTCCCTGATGTTGTGTCATTAAGAACCTTGTTTATAGTAGCCATCTAGTCCATCCAAATGAGTTTATCAAAGTGGTGCATTCGAACTTAGATTCCAAGAAGTTACTTACCATGTCCGATCTTAGTTGAAAAATAGAGGATAAGACTTCATTCTTAACATGCCTTTATATTTTATCCTTTGTTGCATGTAAAATCATCTCTTCTACTACGAAGGGCATGAGGCAAGCCCACTAAGAAAAACGTACCAATTCAGCTAGGATGTTACATTGCTTGTAAACATAGTGTTTTATTTGAAAACATTTGCAAACAAACACTTAATAATATCATTCAAATTTCAAACCCTTTTGGAGACAAATGCCATTGACTCAATCCATAAGTTATTGCTTTCCCTTGGGATTCACATCCTTAGAGGTTTCTAAACATTGGATTATATCTCAATTTGTCTCCTTAAGTAAACAATAGGAGCCCTTTCCTTAGGTTCATTAAATTTCCACATAACATATCTTGTGGAGTTTGAAGAAATTAAGACATTGGACATCTTAGTTTGAAAACTTAATCAAAGAAAGTATTTTTGGTAAAATAAAGCCATTAAGCAAATCTAAGCAAAATGAATATTCATGTGTGATTGGAGACTCACAAATCCCAAAGCAAAAATCATTGGAAATCTGAAAATGAATGTTCAAATGAAATCATTTCTTGGTTACAAAGGTCTTTAGGAAGCATTTGCATGCTCTTCAATACCTAGGTCTAGGAAAACAAAGTGTCTTTTTAGGTTCACCTAAGGATAAAAACAAATCAAACCTCTTTCATCCATCTTTCAAAACATCAAATCCATCTCACAAATCATCTTTTCGAAAATCTTGAAAACATCCTTGATACTAGGTTTTGTGGTAAAATAAAAAATAGTCCAAAACATTGAGACCATATCCTTGAAAATACTACCAAAATCACCTTTGTCTAGGAATGTGTAAATGCATCCTTTTGCATATCCTTAGCCAAAGTTATCCAAATCATCTAGCCTAGCTTAGTATATGTAGATGAATCCTTCTCCATATTCTTAGCAAAAGCTATCATCTTGTTTGAATAGGTGTGGGTAGATGCATCCTTCTCCTCACACATATTCAAGAAGTCATCCTTTGAAAAAATCCATCCCTTAGATCATTATCAAACATCTTAGGGTCCGTTTGTTCAAAATAAAAATAAAAAGTCAAAATCAAAGTCAAGGACAAAATCCCAAATCTGAAATCCAATCAAAATCCAAGTCCTAAAGCCTACTGTCTTACTCAAGATTTATCGAAAGTCACACCATCCATATCATCCATTCCTAACATCATCATCATATCATCACCTTTTATCCTCAAACACATCCTAAAACTTTCATTTTGGGACATAGAATAGAGATTAATCCAAAGAATCAAGAGATTCATCTCCCATATTCTCAAAGATTGATCCTTGTTTTATGGTTCTCACTAGATCTCAATACAAGAAGAGTATGGAAACCAACAAAGAAATAACCGCTTCAAGTGTTCTTAGCCAAACCAACGCATAAATGAATCTAGTAGAATCAAGCAATCCATTGACCCTCTTATCATCACAAAATCCACAAGAAGAAAACCAAGGATAGGACCTCACTTTCGGAATGTCTCGTGAAGAAATGATGAAAATGCTCTAAAATCTAGACAATCATCGAATAATCAACGTCATGATGAGACTCAACCCTTCGTTATACATGCTTGAATTAGAAAACAAGGGGCCAAGTTGCCTTCGGATTTTGATGTGAGTACCATAGTGGAGACATCATTTCCACCAATCTCATCCACCCCTATCACACCCATCATTGAGCACCTTGAAGTTGTGTCTACTCCATCCAATGATCAAATGAACATATGTCAAGAGTCACTTCTCAATCATGATCAAAATCCACCAACAATACCCAACAATGATCCAATTCAAGAAATGTCAACATCATTGGACCCTATGGTTGAAGACATTAGAAATCTCTCTACTACAATTGTTGAAAACAATGTTCAAGATCTATCCATCAATAAAGATATTTTTGCTTCATCCAATGAGGCATCGACCAATGATCATGTTGAAAATGTATCTACATCACCTAATGAGGTAGAAGGCATATCTCAAGAATTTATTCTAAAGTATGATCAATGTCTTTCACCAAAGTATAGCAATGGTCCTTTCCAAGACATATTGACATCCTTCGACCTCATGATTGCTGATATTGAAGGAATCTTCAACTCAACACCTGATCCAAGTCCACTCAAAGGCACGAAGATATTAAGCCACTTTCCATGCATAATGAAGATATCCAAGAGCCATTTGTAAGCAATCCATCCTTCGAAACTGACCCATGTCAAGAACTTGATCCAAAGTATGTCGAAAGAAACTTTGAAATCATTCAAGATCAAGAATTTGTATCTTCAAGATACTATAATGATCTAATGGACACTCTCCTATCTATGCAAGATGCACATACTCCTCCATCTACCCATGAGATGCTTTCTACAGATGGACACGTAGATGATCTTCATCTAGAACAAGATTTTTTCACACAAAAAGAGTAGATTATTAACTCCTATAGTCAAACAGAGTTATCAACATCAGGATTAGATATATCCCAAACTCAGATTAAGGAAATCATGAATAAAGATATCAAACACTATCCACTTAAGGAAGAAAATCTGACAGAACAGTATAATCTAGAGTTAGCATGGCGGCGAATTGAAACAATGTCACCTACAGTGGTCATTTTTTAGAGCATGCTTATTGAACAAGATATCTCAAAATAAGCAGAATCAAGGAATGAAGGTGATACTATCACCATACTGGTGGTAACTTTGTCTCAGGAAAACGTTAACATAGGGAGCATGAAGAATCCTTATGATGAAACCGATGTCAATACTACAACTAGTCACACCATGAATCTTCATCCACCCATTACCCCCATCCATGAATTAGGACCAACGTCAAAAGAAATATTTGAATCAAAGTACAAAGAACATTATCAAATCAAAAGAAAATGAGAAGCATAATGGACAAATCAAATACAAATGGATACCAAAGAATACAAAGAAAGATCCTCCCTATCAAACTCGATCAGTCAAAGAAACTATGGGGAAAAATAAAAGAGGGAAAGGTATCCATCAAAGATGTTCGCAAAAGAAAAAGCAAGCTTTTCAAGCGACGTACAAAGTGTATCAAGCAGTTGGTCCTAATTCCATGTACACTTCCATATCCACCCATCATTGCTCATCTTCCCAAGTTTGGAGAGTCAAAGATTCCAAGCTGTCAACCAATCCATCTCTTATCCCTAAACACACTCCATCCATGCCTCCAAGCATGATATCCAATTTTCACATTAACCATGTATTGGCAACGACCCTTCATCATAAGGATTCAAATGGCACTCTATCACGATGTGCGCACAAAGACAAAGTTAACTCCGGTATCGATGAAGCAGATCAAGAATCCCAAAAGCTGCATTCAAGTGCACGTATCTTAGCAAAGTAGCTCCTTCATTCAAGATATTGATGGCACATTATGATAGGGGCATCTACATCAGCAACACCTCATGATTCAACATGAGCTTAAAATCTTTCAAAAAAATTAAAATAAAATAAAATAAGCAAAAAAGTCCAAAAAAATTAGAAAAAGGATTGAAAACAATAAAAATAAAAATCATCCTCTAGTGAAAACCACTACAGTGGCACTTTGGACAAGACCATGATGAAAACCTGGCAAATAGGTGTCATGAGTAGAATCGAGCATCTACGTGTGCCAGCTCAGTTGAAAGCATCTCATCCCATCTGTAATAAATTGAGCATTCCATCCATTTTATCCATAATAAATCCATTCATCCATGAACCATTTATCCAATCCATGTTCATCCATCATCCAAATTATCTTGATCTTGACAAAATTTTGGGGTACACTTTACACTCGCTTATGGTAAATATCTTGACATGGGCCATTTTCATTGATCCCATCCTATGCAGCATTATTCAAGCCATGAAGCATTATCCAATGAGCATCCTTTATCCAAAAAACTTATCTTATCACAAGGTAATCCATATCCATCCATCCATACACCTATCCAAGCATCCATCCATAACATTTCATACATTGCTAGACAATGGGGGCAGATATTTACATCTTGCTTTTGAATAAATCTTGATCTATATCCTCCAACTTATGTGGCAATCCAAACATTGGAAAACGTGAAATCAAATTGGTCAAACCACTTGTGAGGAAAAATCCAAATCACTAGCCCATGGCATATTTTGACAAGAAGATGTTCCTTATCACACTTCATCTTTCATCGAACATCAATCTAAACAATCAATATCAGTTGCATCTAACACACCCTTCAAACGTGACATCAAATCATCCGAACAACTTTTGTTCCAAACCAATCTTTATCAATCATGATCAATCAAATCCAATCAAGAAATCATCAGGAATCCTTTTGTTGCTTAACAATATCCTTGCATTGTTGTGCATATGCAACAATGTTATCATCATCAGTCTGGATTAGATCATCATCAATCCATCATCATCTTGGGATATTCATCCTAAATAATCAATCCATCATCTTGGGATATCCATCCTAATCCTTGTGTTGCTTAACACTATCCTTGCATTGTTGTGCATCATCAATCCCATCAACATCTCAATCATTGTGTTGCTTAACACTATCCTTGCATTGTTGTGCATCCTCAACAATGTTATCATCATCAATCCCATCAACATCTCAATCATTGTGTTGCTTAACACTATCCTTGCATTGTTGTGCATCCTCAACAATGTTATCATCATCAATCCGAATCAATCAAATCCTTGCATTGTTGTGTATCCTCAATAGTGCTATCATCATCATCAATCCATCAATTCGATCAATCAACCTTAGCTTGGTTTTTAACAAAAATCCAAAATAGAGCACTGATATCATCACACATGTCCATATCTAAATCATCAAAATCATGCGAGAATAAAAAAATCAAAAAATTAGAAAATCCAAAAACATCCAAAACATATCAAAATCCAAAAACATTCAAAAAAACATCAAAACATTGGAATCTTAATTAAAGCTTAAATGTAGGCAAGGCTAATCATTGACCCAGACATCAAAATCAAAACATTCAAAACATCAAAATCCAAAACATTCAAAAACATCAAAATCCAAAACATTCAAAACATCAAAATCTAAAAACATTCAAAACACAAAAATCCAAAACATTCAAAAACATCAAAATCCAAAAACATTCAAAAAAACATCAAAATCCAAAAACATTCAAAAATCAAATATCAAAACACTTGTAAAATCTTGAAAATACCAAAAATAGCCTCAAAACATTGTAAAAACTCCAAAAATATCCAAATATTTAAAAAAATCCATCTGCCTCATCTCACTTTCACCCACAATAATCAATCATCCATAATAAACTAATCATCACCTTCATCCTTTGGCAAAACAAACAGAAACAATCATAGCAGGCAGCAAAATCAAGCTTTAATCGTAAAATCAAAATCGAAACAACAAACCTTTAAAAAAAAATCAAACTCTTGATCACTTTCAAACATGTCAATCAACCTTATATCAACAACCTATCAATCAACTTATCAAACCATCATCATCCTATACAATGCATGTCCTAGGATATATCATTCCAACAATGGGCATCATTTTGGATATCACTCAGATTCTTATCCTATCAAAACACATCTCTTTGGCTAGAGATATGAAGAACATTGGCTTGTTTGCATACTTGATCTTTTCATTTGATTTATCTTATTGCGCTCATTCCAAGGACCTCTCGATGATATCTGAACAAAGGATTTATAGAGATAGGAATGGGGCAATGATCATTATCTTTTGTCTGCTATGCTTGTTGAATGCTCTTGTAAAATAACTTGGTGAATACTTGCTTTGTTAGGTATATCCTAGCAAGGTTTCTATATGTCAAGTGTGAACAAGAATACTCCTATCTGTTTGTCGAGTCAAAGTCCATCACACTAGGTGCAACGCCATCCTGGTTCTTTATACCTTGATGCATCGTGCCTACGTGTGTTATCAAACATAAGGTAAGTAGCCCTTTTAAAATCCCAATCCTTGATAAGCAAATCATCATTTATCATCATCATCATCTCTAATAAAGTCTCATCAGATCATGGACTTGTTGGATCCTCTTTTCATCATCTCATTTCTATGCTAACATCATCATCACCAATGCATCCATCATGCATCCATCCTGCATCCAGAAAACTGTCAGCATACCACATATCATTCACATCATACATAATAGGAACTATTGATCATTTCACATGCATTGCATCATAATATAGATCTGTTAGTCTAAGCATCCACATAAATCATCCATTGCATAATCATAGCATATCACATCATCCATGTCATCCATCTCATATCATATCATCATTTAAGTTGTTTAGGATAATATAGATTTTTTATTCTAAGCATCTTGAAATCATCTCATTTGCATCATCGTCCATAACCATCCATTTTTAACCTCTTTATCGCAAGATCGACCCTCAAATTTAATCTTTTCACTCGATCTCTCGAGGGGGCAACAATGTACCAGTGAACTTCTTTCCGCTAGGGCATCCGAAAAATCATTTTTTTTTAATTTTGATCGCGGCAAGTTTATTCTTTGAAACAATGCAACAAGTATGTTGCTTCAAAGAGGAGCAAAATGTAGACATGCAAAATTAATATTATGCATTCATCAAGTAAAGCAAGCTTCACGGGCATCCACTCATTCAGTTAATTAGGTTCACCTTCATCCATTCATTGGGTAATCTCATTAATCTCCTAAGGTCATTTATTTAAAATCAAATAAACATTATCATGAAACTTTTAATCATATAAATCAAACATCCATCATAATGCATTTCCATCCTTTCTGATTTAAATAAATCAAATATTTATCTCAAAAAGGTCAAAACATCCTAATCATCATTAATTTAATCTAACCATGATTAAATACTAATATTACCCACTTGCATTCTCTAGATTATGCCACTTGCACAAATAAATCCCTTTATTGATTTACTTAAATCACCATTTTCACTAAACATGGCAAGTTGATTTGTCCCTCCAAATTTTATTGCTCTTTTTCTTGTCCCCCTCTCTAAATTTATTGCAAAATTTGAATTCAAATTCTCCCTCTCATGGGCACACTTTCCAAATCTTGCACATCCATTGGCCTATCACCACTTGACAAGTGTCATCTTCTCATTGGTGGATCTTTAGTCCCACATTCACCCTCTTGGCCAATCTCCCATCAATAATATCTATAAAAGAAGGCCTTAATCCTTATTCATCCATCCATAACTCTTATGCAAGGTTACTCTATTGATTTGAGAACTCATCTTGCTCATTATCTCCATTGCATTTACATCATCTTAAGCTTTCATCGAGGATTGGGAAAAGGTTACTAGCACATGTGACACCAATCCACTATGGGATAGGTAACTTGTTATTACTTTCATAATGTTTTTAGTTTTCTTTCATCCTTTTCTGCATTTTTGAAGCATTTGTAAGGTATTTCATAGGGACATTTTACAACATCAACCTAGTAAATAATGTCTATGTTGATTTATTGTCTGACCAAGACAATTCAACAAATCTCTAAGTTATTGTCCTCAATATGAATGATTGTAACATATTACTAATCTAGATATGAATGGAAACATAGAGGTTCATATGCATGGATTCATATGAATAGATAAATCATGCTTAATTTAACTAGCTTAGAATAGGATGTAATGTTTACTTTACATTTTATAATACAATTCAATTATTCTATACTTTAATTCGTCAATAGAAATCTTGGAAGAGAAAATGGTTAAAAATTATTTTTTATTTTTTATTGTAAGAAAAGAGAGTCATTTCATACTTATAAAGTGATCTAAATTATTTCTAAACTCTAAAAATAAATACAAATAAAAATAATACAAAAATCACTTTATGAAATTTTATTAAATAGTTCTAAAGTAAAAGAAAATAATTCTAAACCCTACAATAACATATGTCAAATTTAAAGTTTAATAAATGAAATAATATAAAACAATGTGCTTAATTTATGCATGGATTCATATGAATAGATAAATCATGCTTAATTTAACTAGCTTAGAATAGGATGTAATGTTTACTTTACTATATATATATATATAACATTTTATAATACAATTCAATTATTCTATACTTTAATTGGTCAATAGAAATCATGGAAGAGAAAATGGTTAAAAATTATATTTTATTTTTTATTTTAAGAAAAAAGAGTCATTTCATACTTATAAAGTGATCTAAATGTCTTCTAAACTCTAAAAATAAATACAAATAAAAATAATACAAAAATCACTTTATGAAATTTTATTAAATAGTTCTAAAGTAAAAAAAATAAATTCTAAACCCTAAAATAACATATGTCAAATTTATAGTTTAATAAATGAAATAATATAAAACAATGTGCTTACATCAAAATTACAAAAAAAATGTACAAAACGTCCTAAGAAAAATATATACAATGCTCCCCTATATTAGACTTTAAAAATTTATCTTTTTCTTTTCTTATAAATTAATGTTATAATAGGAGTTTCAAGCTATAGTTTTTAGTCTATCGTCATGATAATTAATGAAATACTACATGTAGCATATATTTTTCTAATTATAGATATGAAAAATATAATCCTAATTCAATCCCTAACCATAACTCTAACACTACTTGTAACCCTAATCCTAAATATCAAATTAAACATGTGAAACTCTAACCCTAACATTAATCCTAACCCTAAATTTACACATAATTATAACAAAAGATTATATAAATAAAAGATCTAGTATAATATCATATAATATTTCATTATAATTTGAATTGTATATATGTAAATTCTATATTTTAGAGGATTAAATATATATTTATAGAAGATTTTATAAAAAAAATATTTTATATATATCTTATCCAACTATTTAAATAGGTTAATTATAACCCTTATTCTAACCGTAATCCTAATTCTAGTCTTATCCTTAATTCTAACTCTAGTATTAATTATAACCTTACTTTATGAGTAATCCTATTTTAATCATAATTCTAATGCTAATTTTAGTCAAAGTGGTGACACTCTTAAAAGATGATTGTGATATTAGAGGATGTTTAGATGATCCTACAAATCCTAATCCAATGATAGAGTGTATTCTAATATGATAGGATTCAACTACAATTGATGTGCGCTGGGAGGAAAGATATACCACTCAACCTTCAATGGATCCATCATCGCCTGGAATACAATCAACCTCCTCTGACTCACTGCAAACAACAATACCCTAAAACATAAGCGGTCTTAACAATCGTATCTTAAAAATGGAAACTAGGTAACTTACAGAAATTGCAAGTTAACCTACCAAAGCAATCTGCCGAAAGCGGGCTATTTACTTCTGACTGCGATGATGTATATATAGTGGTTTGAAGTGGAAGGCTAAGCGTCTGGAAACTCCTAGGGCTTTCTCAGTGAACCGTTATGGTAATGGCACGTGTTTCTATTACTCCTTTTGTATACTCGTTGGAACTCCAAAGGAGGATATGTTACCTTTAACAAATATGAATGGGGAATATGATTGGCAATTAGATAGGGAGGTCTATAAACTCATGGATTTGGTATTTGATATTTTAGGGTAGAGGGATTAGTGGTGGTGTCTTTAGGATTTTTTAAAATATAAATAAAGAGAAATTATTAATTATTGGTTCAATCTATGTATAATATGTAGAGAAGTATTGTTTTTGAGGTGGTTTTTTTTGTAATGGCATGTGTTTCTACTTCTTATGTATATTCGTTGGAACTTGAAAGGAGCATACCTTACATTTAACAAACACCAATGAGGAATATGATTGACAATTAGATAGGGATGCCAATAAACTCATGGACTTGGTATTTGATATTTTAAGGTAGAGGGATTAGTAGTGGTGTGTTTAGGGTTTTTTAAAATATAAATAAAAAAGGAATTATTAATTATTGGTTCAATCTATATATATACTTTTTTCTCAAAATATGTATGATAGCTCTACTTTACAATTATTTAAGAATTATTTTTATTTATTTATATTGTTCTTTCTTATTTACTAAAGACTTTCACTATTATAATAAAAAATAACTAAAAAAATTATTAAAATTATTATATAAATTGATAAATAAAATAGTAAATACTTATATATTTCAATAATAATGTAATAAAAACTACACTTTATAAATAAATCACAACAACCCATCTTTCATGGTAATGAATGGTCGGCTTAGCACTCATTGCATCTAGGTGATGCTCACATAGGTGAAGCATTGGCCGGAGGTCACTCATCACAATACTACTCCAACTCAAGTATGTTTAACCATGGAGTTTCCCCAAGGTTAAACCAACAATGCTTGCAACCCCATTTGCAAAACCTTCAACAACCGTTGTGCCTTATGAAGCACTCATTATAGAGCCCTTTTTAGCTCATCAATTGATGATGAGGTATTTTCCACAGCATGTCAAAATATGATATTGCTTTGAGGATTCAATCATGTAGTTTTTCGGGTCAAACTCATTGACCCATGTTTCATGAGTAGTGGTTCACTAAAATCCATCTCTTAGGATAATCTATGGCCCATTTAGCACTCATTGCATCTAGGTGATGCTCATAGAAGTGAAATATTTATTTATTTTAACTTTTACTTAATAACTTTTTTGATATTATTTATTTTAAAGAGTTATTTTATTTTTAATATTAATACAATAAATAATTAAAAATTAACATTATATTTGTCAATGGGGTTGTGCTTAAATGGA
The DNA here is from genome assembly GCA_007258455.2 of Sequoia sempervirens. Classification (NCBI taxonomy): domain Eukaryota; kingdom Viridiplantae; phylum Streptophyta; class Pinopsida; order Cupressales; family Cupressaceae; genus Sequoia; species Sequoia sempervirens. The sequence goes on from VDFB02058242.1 coordinate 354,081,776, forward strand.
AAAGCCATATGGATCTCAAGATAGAGATCCATGTTCAAATCCCCACAAGTGACATCTTAAGTTGGAATTCCAAGTAGTGGCTCTTGGACTTTCATTGTGGCTTATTAGTTGAATAGAGTTGAATAAGTGGTTCTAAGTTGAATATGTCACCATAAAAAAATACTAGTTTATTTATGAATTATTTTATAGTTTTGATATGATTGATATGGATTATTTTTAAATGAAGATAAATATAAGGATTATAAAAGCATCCCATAATATCTAACAACAAAAATGTAAAGATGAAAAAATGTTCACTCTTTTGAAAGCGAACAACCTTCAACTAAGGACTAACAAGCCACAAACTATCATGAAACCTATGGTGTTGTAAAACAAAGTAAGATTTTAAAAATCCTCAAAGAGAAGACTACCAATCAATATACTATGAGGAAAAAAAAACTCTTTAAATTTCTTAGTATTCCTAAACAAATGAAATTAGGATTCCTCTCCATGGAGATTAGTAAGATCTCCAAATAATGTTTTTAATTTAATATTTTTAGATAGTACCTTGGCCCTTCATGTTATTTTGAATTATTTCATTTTAAACTTGAAAATTCTACCAGTTTCTTGTAATGCCACTCTCTTCTTTCTTGAGATATGACAATAGTTGGTCAATGATCATTATTTGATATCCATTTTCTTTCCTTTTTAATCCTTTCTATTATGAAGGAACACTTTCCATTCTTAAGAATCTTCCATTTGTAAGATGGTTCTTCATTTGCGACTCCAAGATCATCTTAGACTAGAAAATATATGTCCAACTACCCTTTTTCTTTTTTCCATATGAATATTTGAGGATGAACAAAGCTTGGAATGGTTATTTGATGTTGTAGATAAACATGTGTTAAAATAAAGTCGGTAAAACTACAATATAATCCCTCATATTGAGGAAAAAAAGGTGCAATAAATAAACTATGTGTTTAAGGTGTTCCAATCCCTAATAATCCCCTATAATGATTCTTTTAGGCATCCCATTTATTCTAATTCTTAGTTGAACTATTTTAAGAAACTCAAAGTAATCTGTACTATCCATATTTTATCTTCCATAACTTGTTATCCTTCATTGTGTGAAGCTCAATATTATGCAATTAATTTTATTATCTCCCTTTCATATTATGAAATAATATATCCCTGTCCTTTCATATTACCACAGTAAGAATTATCATGGAAAAAATTTCTAACATGGTCTCCATCTTTGCAATGTCAAACATATAATGCACAACAATAACTAGATGCTAGAATAATTTCTATGAATTATTCCATATAAAATATTAAGTTCCAATATACCCCTAGACCAGGGTCATGAAACCCAAAGTGTGTTTAATATCCTCTAATCATTCCTTCCATTTTGAAAATTTTATTCACTTTTTGTTTTGAATATACCAAAATTTTGAAAGTCTTAACAAATTTTGTGTGACCCTATGCACCAATAATTGATGTTACTATAATTTTTATTAAAGGACATAAATTTCCTTTACATATTTAAAATATAAAAATATATAGAGGTCTATGTATTATATTATAATGAATGAAGTATACCTAACTTTAAAAAAAATCTTGGAATTATCCCAACTCAATATTGTAGATTGATTTGCAATCCACCATCTCATTGGTATTGAAATTAATGAGAATGGAATTATATTAGGACCCACTTTTACATGTCTAGAAATTCATGCTCTATTATTGTGCAAAAATCCTTAGAGGTGGATTTCTCATACATATATTGTCCATTCATAGAAACTCTATAGAAATGACACATAAGTGTTGGTTTAAAAACAAAAACCCATCTTGGAAAAACCTTTAAATAGGTTCAATAACTTCTTGAATGTGTGATATCATGAACACCCATCTTGATGGATCTATCCTAGGAGAACTTTTTATATGGGTACCACCTTAGTAACTATTTGTTTTGGTACATTGTGCATGTTGGGGAAATATTTTACCATAATTTCATAGTCTCTAAATGTACACCTTTCTTTTAGAATGTGTGAATCAACCTTTAATGTCACCTCCTACCTTAGAATATTGTCATGTGATGCTTCAATCTTACCTAGATTTTCACTAATGATCTCGTAATCATATCCTTTAAATAACTCTCATTTTAATGTGGACCAATTCCAAATATTATGATATTTGAGATGGATCCATGGGTAAAATCACATTATTTTCAATATTATTAATTATTATGTTACAATTATTAAAAAAATCCATATATGTTCCTAACTAGAAATAAAAATTCTAATCCAATAAAGCTAAATTAATATCTACCTCTACCATATCAAGTACCTCAAAATCAATTTTCAAAGTGACCTTTATATGCTAACTTATACATGCTTACTTGCATAAACACAATTCACTTTTGCACATTATTTTGCATGTAAAAGATACATGGTGAGGGACTTATAAAGTGAGGATTGACACATAGTCACACAGCAGTAAAAGTAAAAATTTATGTTATATTTTTTAGGGTGATCCCACCAATTTGGTCTACAATTTTAATGAACTGATTTTTGTTGAAATCACATATTTTTAGAAAATATAATGATTTAAGCCTTAAAAGGTTCAATTTAAAGAATTCCAATTGAAGATCATTTGATCAAACTACCTTAAATCAAACCCCCTTGGATAGAACCCTCTAGTTTTAAACCATACCTATAATAGAGTCTCCTTTACACCTATCAAAATGTTGATAAAAAACCACTTTTGATTTACCTTTTGGGGGATCAAATGAATTCATTTAAAATTTATTTTTTGTAAGTATGTAGTCCTTATTATAAGCTTCCCAAAAAGTATAATTTTAAATAAATTTAATTTTATTATTATATTTATTTTGTATTTCTGATGAATGTAGGTTTTTCACCAAAAATCAAGTTGTTTGTTCTGGACATGTGGAAAAATAGTAGATTATAAAAAAAAATTAAAAATATTAGTTGACGAGATATTGAAGTCCTTGATCCACCAATGAAAAAAAAAATTGAATTTCCATGCATACAAAAAAATTTACGCGTTATACGGTTGCACTATGTCTAAATTATAATTGGTTTGAATTCAAAACTTGATTAAAGTAAAAATATTCAATAAAAAAATATCTAACCAAGTGGAAGAACTAGATATTGGAGTTAGAAATCTAAATTCTAAATAATTATAATTTTATCCTTCATGGAAAAAAAATTATACATTATACAGTGAGCATCACTTTTTAAAAATGTTGTTTTCTAAAAAAAACTAGTTTTTTGGGGAGATGGAAAAAGAAGTGCAATATGATTCCAAAATTTTTGAAAAAAATATATTTAGAATCTATAGAAAAAATCTCATGAAACTCTAGTTTACATCATCTTCAAATTCCTCACGGTTTAGCTGCTATAGGTGCCTGAAAGTGAAGATTTAGTTAAAAAAAAACATTTCAATGTCCAGTTTGGCCAAAAATTGTAAACCATTTTTGTGGGATCATATACCAAGTTATCAACATAAATGAATTCAATAATTTTTAGCTAAAAAATAATTTGTTGAAAAATATGATCTAACCCGATTGATTGTAGCTAAGTTGGATAGAGCCACAAATTTTTGAAATAAAAGTGTTCACTCAATGCATATATAGCACCACTTTCAGGAAAATTTACCAAAAAATAAAATTATTAAAAAAAAAATGGTGCTTCAATAACTTAAATACTCATGTAAACAAAATTTGGAAGGTAGAATGTTATCCCTTGAGGATAAATTTGATAAGTTGGGGGATGTTGTGATGAAGGGTGGAGATACCTTTAAGGTCTTGGTTATCTCAGACTCTAACAAGTTCACCTCCCCTATGATTTCCGCAACAAAGAAAAAGGAGAATGAGTCTACTAATGATACCACTGCTAGGGGTAAGCTGATGGATGTTGAGTGTGTTGCTGAGAAAGCTGTTGTGAAAGATAGTGTTTTGAGTGGTGAGGTTAAAACAGGTGGGCCAGGAGCCAGAACTAGAAACAAAATGAAAGCTTAGGTTGGGGCCTCAGGTTTGATATGGGGGATAATGTGCAGAGGTTGGATGCTTGTGAAATGGAAGCTGTGGAGACTTTGAACAATCTGTAGTGTTGCTGGCTGGTTTCCTTCTTTTTGGATATTTATTGGCTATTGTTTGTTTGTCATCAGGCTAATTGTTGCTTTTTATTGTTATCTTCTTTTATCAGCTGCTTTTTGATGTAAAGGGTTTTAAGCCCCTTCAAAACCCATTTTTTTACCTCAAATCAAAACAAATTATACTCATGTAAATAACATTTTTATTTAAATATAATAAAATTTATTGTAAATCTATAAGTGTATTTCTCAAATGTATATAATTTCTAATATTTTAATTATTTTGTAAAAAAAATATATTTACTAAACATTCAAAAATTCAGGAAAACACAAAAAAATTCAAAATATCAGACAAAAACCAAAAGCATTAGGAAACATTCAAAACACGTAAACAACCTCAAATATCTCAGAAAATATAAACATCCAAATAAATTTTCAAAAAGACCAAAAACAACCTTAAAACATTTCAAAATACCAAAAATATTGAAATATTCCAAAAAATCCAAAACCATCCATCCCATTTTTTTTCACTCATAATAAACCTTCACCCATAATAAATTGATCATCACCTTCACCCTTTGGTGAAACAAATAGAAAGCAAGTGTAGGGAATCATAAAGTGAGAACCTAAGTATCTGAATCTAAAGTCTAAATCATAGGTAAATGTGTCAGTGGAGTTTATATTAATGGCTTATCATTAGCATCATTATCCTAACATCAAAAAACCTTTGTTCAACATTTCATAGGATGTATCCTTCCTACTATGGACATCAATATCAGCCATCAACTTAGCTAAAAATAAATTGGCAGGGGATATAGATAACACTGACTATTTGTCTTTCATCTTTTCTTATGATTTATCTTAATCATCCATTCTGAGGACCTCTCAATGATGTCTATTTGAAAATATTTAGAAATAAAGGAATTGGGCATCGATCATTATATTTCATTTATTGTGCTTGTGGCTACTCTTGTAAAATAATCCTGGTGCATACTTGCTTAGTTGTGTGTAGGGAAGTTGTTGGGAGCACATTGTTGACTATTACGTATGCTTTGGTCCAATGTATTCTAGGCTTCTAACTTACATTTAGACAAGGTTTCTATATGTCAAGGTGTGAACAAGAACCATCCTATCTATTTGCAGAGTCAAATTACATTACACTAGATATAGTATCGTCCTGGTTATTAATACCTTCATGTATCATGTCTATGTGTTATATCAAACAATAAGGAACGGTGAAAATTTGCAATCCTAAAATATGAGAAAATCATCATCTTGTATTCATCATCCTACATTTATCATCACCATCTCTAGTAAAGTCTCAGTGGATCATAGACTTGTTGGATCTTATTGAAGCAATCATCAAAATCAACAATCAATCATCTTGTTTCTTCTATCTTCTCTCTATACTAACTTGGTATCATGACAATCAACAAAAACATCATCAATGCATTCATCTTGCATCAACAAATCATTAGCATACATGCATCTCATAATCATCGCAATAAACATCCATCCTACATCATTATAATTTAAGTTATGATAAATAATATAAATATGTTAATCTAAGCATCTAAAATCGTTGCATCATACATTATAAGAATACATTGTGTATCATATGATGAAGCATAAATATCTATTTTTTCCATCCATACATCCATATGCATACATCCCATCATAAAATTGCATAGAAAATACACAAAAAGAATTATATCCATATCATTTGCATACATAATCATAGCATAACATCTACATATCATATCATATAATATCACATGGCATATAATGAAAAGATAATGAAAAATAATATAATATTACATCCATCTCATTACATCTTATCATCCCATATTGCATAAGCATAAGTGCATCCATACATACTTAAATATAAGCATCTCATATCATATGCATCCATACAATAATAAGCATCAAATAAGATGAATACATCATATCAAATCTATATCCATATCATATATATATCAAAAAATGGATGTCATTGTACAAAATTTGGATCAGTGTATGTATATCAATCATAAATACAATATCCATGAGGCTATCGAAAATGAGCCCATGAATGCATATCAATATCAAAGAATGGGGCAAAAAATAAAAATGTGTCTTTACACTTGAGCTAGCCCTAATGGTTGCTCCCCTCTTTGGTCAGCCTCTCTGGTTGATCCTCAGTCCTAGGTTATGCATTGCCCCTCTCTGAATAGTTGGGCTATTTCAGTGGCACTATCACATCTCAAAGGTAATGCATGTTATAATACACCACCTCAGCCACAACCTCTCTACAATCTTGTAGATACAATCCTACCCTAGGTAGTTCCTATAAGGGCCTCTAACTACTGCTGCCACCCGATATGTTGGTCCCTCTCAATAGTCATAGCTTGAACCTACTATTTGGCATGATCTCTCTTTGTTGTAATGGCCTCAAACAACTATCTGTCCTGGTCTTGCTTAGAATTAATAACCAAAATTTTCTATTGGGCCTAATCCCACTCACCTATGAGAACCTTCAACTACTGCTACAATTCTTGAATCTGAATATCTCTAGCATTAGGTGGAGGTGGTGCCTGTATAGGTTGTTGTAGAGGTTACTATTGTATGGGTTACTACTAAAGAACAAGTTGTTGAGGAGGCTATTCTACATCTAGTGGAGCCCCTGAAGTCTTCCATCATGGCCATCATGGCCATCTTGGCATCTACCTCTACCCCTACCTACTCCCTAGCCTTTGGGTCTCCCTCACGAAGGAGCACCCATTGAATCTGTCAATCTATGAGGAGGTGTGAACTATGCAACACAAGTAGGTGTTTTATGTGCGTCTATCTAGCCCTAGTCATAGGCCCATAGTCGAGCTACTAACTATTTGAAACCCTCCACTACCTCCAATGCTGGAATAGTGGGTCCCCATGCGGGAACCTCTCAATTTGACCTCACAAAAATGGATTTATAAGCATCATCTAGCCTATCTTGTTGCTCACCTAACTGTCGCGCCACTCTATTTGGAAAGTATCTCTTGATGATCATATGCTCCCAGACCTGCATGTACCAAGTTTATCTAGGAAAAAATAACTACTAAGCATCATCATACCACCCTAACATCTATAGCCAGGGTTGTCATCTAAACACTGTCATGTCATTTAGTACCCACCGCTAGTAAAGGATCCCAATCTTCCCAATGTGTCATAAGGTGATGGCACCTCTATACCCCCAAAACACTGGATCATCTAGACCAACATCAACCATCTGCACTATCAATTGGAGCATGAAGATATGCTCCCATGCCTAAATATGAAGCATGGTAACCCCTACACCAATGGCTATGCCATCACAATAGACAAATTTATGTATGTCATGATATAACCAGTCCAACATCACTGACACCCATGCAAATAGAGTCTTCCAATGGAGCATCCTGTGTCATGATAAGCCCAATCCTAGGATGAACCCTTTGCACCTTCAGTCAGGAACAACCAAACCTAAAATAATGGATGTTATGATCAATTGAAATGTGGGCACGTGACCTCTATATGACTCAAGGTCAATCTAACAAGTGATGAGAATAATGGTCTCCATCTCCATCCCCTCGTGATAGGCATCATATCTGGTGTCGACTCTAAAAATAACTTACTCGCCATGTATCATAAAATGCATAATCCATGATACATTCACTAAGGTCACCGTCTCCTCACCGGTGGGAAGGTGAAATGATGAAGTCTCACTGTACCATTGCTCACACAATGTGGTCATCATAGCTAAATAATTTTAGACAATGAGCACATATGTGATGTACCATAACACAATCTCTCCTAGATGCTCCTAGTGCAACTCAGATAAACCACCCAGTCTCTCCAAATCTGTGGGTTGGTGCTCATGCGACATCAGTGGTGGAATGACCTCCTACATCCATGAAGCCCGCGATGTAAAAAGAAAAGAAAAATTGACTCTGTTTGGAATTTTAGCACAAAAATTAAAGTAGTGTCACTATTTGCAATAGCGTCACTAAATTTCAAATTCCATATTGGAACAGCCGAAGGCATTTCAAATTACAAATCACAAATCACATCGCTTAAGACATGTGTTGTGATTTAAACTTGAAACCCTAATCCTAAATTTGAAATTGGGAAGTTTGTCACTATATACATATGCATAGTAATTCAAGATTGGAAACCGTAATTTTAAATCATGAAGTGCATCGCTATAAATCATTTTAGCATTTCTGATTCTCAAATGAGCGTTGCTATATAGTGACACTACCAAATTTGAAATTTGAACGTGCAATAAATGCATCAAATAGTCAAATTTCAAATTGAGTTTTGAGTTACATATCGATGGTCCTGAGCATGGAATCCACCGGTACTCTTGAACTCGATCAGAAATGTGTTGTGGGAACTCTTGTCACACCATTTCTTCAGAGAGTTAGAGCACAAATCACATGAATTCCTTAAGGAGTGAATGCAAAAATGAATTGAAAGTGACCCTTCTTGGCTTATTTATATTAGAAATTTAGGGTTTTTTGCCCTAATTTCAGCTTGAAGATAGGGTTTATCATCATTTTCATGGATTTTACCAAACTAGAGTGTAGTTTGCATCTTTTTTGCATTTTTCACATAATTTTTGCATCTTGGAGCCTTTCTCGACCCTTGGGGAAAATTTTCACCTTTATCAAGAAATCAACCCAAAATTCAAAATTTTTGCCCGATTTCTTGAGGGGGCAAGGAATCAACTTTATCCTTCCATTTGGGCATCTATTTACAAGCCTATTGATGTGGGTGGTCTAGCGATCTGTGAGTGTAAGGAAATCAATTGTGTGTTGGGAACCAAGCTGATATGGAAAGTTTATGAGGACAAGAAAAAATTAGAGTAAGATAATTTAGGCTAAATACCTCTAAAATAACATAGATCTATTGTTCGAGAACTACTCTACCCTTCCTATGGGATCCACCATTTGGAATTTTCTCAGCCATTGTAGAGATATCATTATGCTTGATGTAAGGAAGCACATTGGTAATAGTAGGAAAATTGATTTTTTGAGTGATAATTAGCTTGATTGTGGTCCTCTTAAGGATTTTCCATGGTTCAAAACCTTATTCTCAAACTTTTTGGATATTTTTTGTGTTAAATTTTTTGATCATGTGGAGGATTGGTCATAACATATGCTAGAAAGATCTCATTTATCGACCTTTCTGGAGCTTAAGAAAGCCCGCAATGACTTCAAGGCTGAGATGAATAAACAGTCTATTTGTGGGCCTGATGAAGATGGTAGGTTAGTGTGGGGTGATAAGGGGTCAGGCCGAGTAATGTTTAAGAAGGATTTCTACAAATATTTTAGTAGTATGGCCAATGTTGGTGGGGTAGTAAACAAATTTTGGTTCAAACAAGATCTTTAGGAAAGGTGCATTAGTTTCATTGGACCATGTGGATGAGAAGAGATCTTAGATGTGATGGTTTTAGAGTGTATGGTATATTTGGACCTTTGATATGTGTCTTATGTGATGCTATGGAACAAGAAAATGAGCATATTTTCTTGCATTGTAGTTTTTATTGGCACATTTGGTATAGTTTCCTTGATAGATGGGGGGTATTTGTGGCCCTCCCTAAGAGTATTCCTATGATTTTAGATAGTTGGGTTATCAAATTTTATAGCCTTGGCCTCAAGCTTATCTGGAGTGTGGTTCCTGCTTTTATTGTCTAAAACAACTAGTTGGAGAGGAATCAAAGAGTCTTTTGGGATTTCAAGAAATTGATTGATGTACGGAAGCAAAGGTGTGCGGAAACAATTCCTACACTAACCTTGAGAAGAGGGTTATGCAAATTTTAAATAAAATATTACAAATATTTAAAGAAATTCATAATACCATAAAAATAATAAAAATAAAGCCATGTAACCAGTGATTTATGTGGGGAAAACCATTTTGGGAGAAAAACCCGACACTCCAAAACTTGCACAATGTATTATCAAATCTTGAAATAGATTACAATGCATTTGCAGTGCAAGTTCTCACAGGAGTCTTCATCTTAACTACATTTAGAGGGATTTCAACAGCTTTTCGACAGCATACAGACTTGCAAACTAACTCTCACACATCTCTCTCTCAAAAATGACTATCTCAAAGTATTAGTATATAGTATTACATTACATATGAGAACCTTCTAGAGATAAATAATTTCATTAAAAACATCTAATAAAAACTTATCTCTATCTCCATATAAAAGATACTTCTCAAAATAGCCACTTTTCACCTATCACAAAATCTTATATTCTTGGATTGCTTTATTTTTATTTCCATGTAAGGTTGAGATACTTTTTTTTTCATTTTTATCTTCTTGTTTTAAAAAAATTTAATCCTAAAATTCTCCCACTTGTTGAACACCTTTCATGAGCCAATAGAAGATAGGTAGTTAATTGTTGGGGGTCGAAAGACCCATTAATTCAGAACACCATATAAACCTCTCTGTGCTCACAAGATTTGTTACTAAATTTGCAAAATTTGCGACAGCCTCCACCTTTTCAACTTCACCTTGCTATCTTCAACCATATCTCTAACAAAGTGATACTAAACATCAATGTGTTTGGTCCTGGCATGAAAATTTAGTTTCTTTGCAAGGGAGATTGCACTCTGACTGTCACAATAGACTATAACTACTTCGTATTTTAATCCAACATTTGAACACAAACGCTTTAGCCAAATGGTTTCTTTACAAGCATGAGTGGCAACCATGTACTCTTCCTTAGTAGTGGAAAAAGTGACCATAACTTGTTTCTTTCTCATCCAACTGATTGCACCACCATTAAGAGTGAACACATATGCATTGGTGGATCTTCTACTATTGACATCACTAGCTCAATCTAAATCCACAAACCATGAATACTCAGGGAACATTGATCTCTTGTACCATGAAAAAATATAGACTTATCTAATTTACCTTGTAAATATCTAAAGAAACTCTTAATTGCATTCCAATGCACTTTTCCAGGATTTGACATAAAATGAGAAAGAACTCCCATTTCTTGGGCAATGTATGGTCTTATACAGACCATGGCATACATTAAGATTTTGAATGCACTCTATTAGGGCACTTTTCTCATGTCTTCCATCTCCGATGGGGATGTAGGACATTGTGAAATAGAAAGCTTTGTTCCCAATGCAACAAGAACACAAAGTGGTTTACAATCCTGCATGGGGTGGTACCACAATAATGGGTTACACTTTTTGGGACATCTTGATTTTTTCCTGAAATCACATATTTTTAGAAAATACATTGATTTAAGACTTTAAAGGTTCCATTTAAATTATTTTAATTAAAGATGGATTGATCGGATCCCCTTAGATCAAACCCCCTTGGATAGATACTTGTTAGATTTAATCCATACCTATAATCGAGTCTCCTCTACACCTATCAAAATTATGGTAAAAAACCATTTTTGATTTACCTTTTGGGTGATCAAATAAATTCATTTAGAATTTATGTTTTGTAATCATGTAGCCCTTATTATAAGCTTCCCAAAAATTATAATTTTAAATATGTTTAATTTGATTATTATATTTATTTTTTTATTTCTCATGAATGTAGGATTTTCAATGAACATCAAGTTCTTTATTTCACACATACGAAAAAAATAGAAAAGTAGAGAAAAAAATTTATACCAAATACATGTTTACTAGGTACCAATGTCCTTATTCCAACAAAAAAAAATTAATTCAAATGAATACAAAAAAGTTATATGGGACGAAGTACACCTCTATCCAAATTATAATTACTTTGACTTGGAAAATTAATTAAGAATAAATTATGCAGCAAAAAATTATGAAAAAATATCCATGCACTAGATATTGGTGTGAAAATTTTTTATTTTAAAAATTAGAATTGTATCCCGTATACAAAAAAGCTATGTAGTCCAAAGTAAACATCAATTTTTAAAATGTTGATTAGTAGAAAAAATAAGTTATTGAAAATTACATAAAATTATTCACAATTTATTTTTTTAATTTTTTTTTTAAATATAACTAGAATATACACAAAAGATTTACCAAATAACTAGTTTGATTAATCGTCAAATTCTTAATGGTTTAGCTGCTATAGAAGTGAATATTTTTGTGAAAAGTCTTGATTTTAATGTCAAGTTTGGCCAAAAACTATAACCCATTATTGTGGGATCAACCAATGTTGAACCTTTGCAAAACAAAACAAATATAATTCATCTAGCTAAGCCGTAGCTTTCTATTCTCAAGATCTCTTTTGATCTCCACCCAAGTATGTGTTTTGCTGCACCAAGGTCTTTCATTTCAAATTTCACAAAGAGTTGAGATTTTAATTATGCAATGAAACCTTTTCCTTTCCCATCAAACAACATGTCATCAACATATAAAGCAATTACGAGGAAATAATTGCCATCAGATTTAAAATATACATAGTGATTAGATTTAGACCGCACAAATCCCAAACTCAACACATATGAATCAAACTTCTGGTACCACATCCTAAGACTTTGTTTCAGGCCATACAAATATTTCTTTAACTTACAAACCAACTTGCATTTACCTTTTACCACATAGTGCTCTGGCTATGTCATATAAATCTCTTCCTCCAAATCACCATGAAGGAATGCAGTTTTCACATCCATTAATTCCACCTCTAGATTATAAGTTGTTGCAATAGATAATAAAAATTGAATGGATTCCATTTTAGCAATAGGAGAGAAGATCTCAATATATTCAATACCCTCAACCTAAGAGTATCCCTTTGTAACCAACCATTCCTTATACTGTGCAGCATTTCCATTTGAACCAATCTTTTTCTTAAACACCCATTTACATCTAATAGGTTTTTGACCTTCAGGAAATGGTACAAGGTCCCATGTATCATTCCTTTTAAGATTGTCAATCTCTTCATCCATGGCTATTTTCTAGGACTCTGCATCATTCATACCCAAAGCTTCCTGTACAAACCTTAGTTCATCAATGTTAGTACTCAAAGAAAATATACACTTCCAATCATCAGGTGAATATCCATACCTTTGAGGTGGTTTCCTTTTCCTTGTAGACCATCGAACAAGTTGAGGTGGAGGTTCTTCCAATTCTTCCTCCTCTTTTGAAGATTTAGAGGTTGATGAGCTATCCTCAACTTGTCTATTTTGGGGTATCGATTCAACTTCCTTAGTCATAGAAGGAATTTGACCCAAATCTTTTTTTTGTTCAATTTCTTTATGTTGTTCTGGCTGAAAATTAAGAGGAGAAGATTTAGTCTCTAAAAATAACACTTGTAGAATAAATTACATTTTGTGCAATAGGGTCCCAAAGCTTGTATCCTTTCACACCATAGTTGTAGCCGATGAAGATACATTTGATAGCTTTAGAATCTAATTTTGTTCTGTTATCATTAGGCATATGTGTAGATGCATCACAACCAAAAACTCTCAAATGTCTAAGTGAAGGATTTTTCCCCGACCATGCCTCCATTGGAATTTTATCAACAAGCGTTGATGGAGGAGATCTATTTATTAAATAACAAGCAAGGACAATAACTTCAGCCCAAAACTTTTTCTCTAGACTAGCTCCACTCAGCATGCTCCTAGCCTTCTCCATTAATGTTTTGTTCATTCTTTCTGCAACTTCATTCTGCTGCGAAGAATACAGAGTTGTCTTTTGTCTTTTAATCTCGTAATCTATATAGAATCTGTCAAAGTTTGCAGAACAATAATGACTACAATTGTTAGTCCACAAAAATTTAATTTTCTTTAGAGTCTGAGTTTCTACCATAGCCTTGAAGTTCTTAAAATGACTAAAAACTTTAGATTTACTCTTTAAAAAATATACCAATGTTCTTGTACTAAAACCATCAATAAAAGTGACATAATAAATTGATTTACCAATAGAAGAAACACCAATAGGACCAAATACATTAGAATGAATCAGATCCAAGATACATGAAGATTTATGAGAAGACGAGTAAAACTGAACGTGGTTCTATTTTCCATAATACAATGTTCACAAAAATCAAACTCTAGATCGCAATCATTTAAACCCTCAATGAGGTTCTTGTTTTTTAGTACTTTTAAACCCTTCTCTCCAATGTCACCAAGCCTTTGTTTCCATAACATGGTCTTCTCTGCTAGAAACTTTTATCCAGTAGATAGAGAACCCTTGGGTACATAGAAGCCACAACCATCTGGAGATGAGGAAAACATCCCCTTTTTTAGCGAAGTAGTTTTTGGCTTAATCTTATCATATGTTCTATTGCATTCCACTGTGCATGCATATCACTAGTACAATGTACCCAATCTACTTCCTCTCATTATCACCATAGTGCCTCTCACCATTTTCACACCTGCTTCAAAAAAATGTACATGCACACCCGCATCTATTTAAAGCTTGCTAACAAATAATAAATTTCTTGCTAGTCCTAAGATATGCAAGACACCATCAAATTACCTAACTCTAGCATCAAAAAAATTCACATGAATATTGCCACAACTAACAATATCATGGAAAGAATCATCACCCAAATACACCTTACCACCATCATAGTTTTCATACTTACTAAACCATTTTTTGTTAGGAGTGATGTGGAAAGATGCACTTGAGTCTATCAACCATATATTATCACCTGCACAAGTAGCCAAGGCTTCAATAAAGGCATCTCCATCTTCCTTTTTAGACTCAAAATCAAAATCTTGCTTCTTCTTCTTCTTTGTATTGTCTTCTTTACAATCCTTTTGGAAGTGTTCAGGTTTCCACAGTTCCAACATATTTCCTTGGACTTACCAAGAGATTTTGATCTCTCCTTATTTTTGGACTTGGAACGACCACATTGTTTCTCATCTTTTCCTTGTTCTATTGTTCTTCCTCAAACAATCAAAGCCTCTTTGGCACTCAGAGAGACTTTCCTTCTCATCTCTTTAGAGAGTAGAGAACCAACAACATCCTCCATCTTCAAGATGACAAAAGTGTTCCCAATGGCCATGACTAAGCTGTCCCATGAGTCTGGCAGCGAGCACAACAAAGTTTGACACCTTTCTTCTTTGTCCATCTTAACCCCAACTAAGGTCAACTGAGTCACCAACATTTTAAAGGTTTCTAGATGATCAGAAATTTGTCCACATTCTTCCATTCTCAAGGAATACAATTTCTTCCTTAAGAAAATCTTATTTACTAGAGATTTGGCTTGGTATATCTCACGTAACTTCTTCCAAAGATTGTTCAAAGTGAGTTCTTCATGGAAATTTATCAGGATTCAATCTACAAGACATGGTCTAATGAAACCTTTAGCTTTTCTATCCATTACATCATATTTTGTAGCCAAATTTTGATCTGTAGGCCTTTGGACATTTTCATCCAGTACATCCCATAGACCCCAATCAATCAATAGATCTTCCATCTTTAGCTTCCACATCTCAAAATTCATGCCAAAAAAATTCTCTCCTTGAATCATCCTAGATGTGCTCCCCATCTTTATTAGCCTACAATACAAAATATGTAATACTTTGCACAACTTCCCACTCAAACATGATTAGCTCAAAAAACCTTGTACCCAAAAAAAAAAATCAAAATTGTCCAAGCTCTGATACCACTTTTAAGGAAGCAAATGTGTGCATAAATTCTTCGTACACTAACCTTGAGAGGAGGGTTATGCAAAGTGCAAATAAAATATTGTAGAGATTCAATAAAATTCATAATACCAATAAAACCATAACTTAGTGATTTAAGTGGGGAAAACCCTTTCGAGAGAAAAACCCCACACTCCAAAACCAGCACAATGCATTATAAAATCTTGAAATAAGATCACAACACACTTGCAATACAAGTTCTTACAGGAGTCTTCACCTCAACTCAATTTAGAGGGATTTCAGCAGCATTCCGGCAACATACAAACTTGCAAACTAACTTTCACACATCTCTCTCTCAAAAATGACTGTCTCAAAGTATCAATATATAGTATTACATTGCATATAAGAAACTTCTAGAGATAAAGCATTTCTTTCAGAAATCTCTAATAAAAACTTATCTTTATCTTCATATAAGAGATACTTCTCAAAATAGCCGCTTTTCACCTATCACAAAATCTTCTATTCTTGGCTTGCATTATTTTTATGTCCATGCAAGGTTGAGACTCTTTTTTTCGATATGGCCACAAATTTTCAAAATAAAAGTGTTCACTCAATGCATATATAGCACCACTTTTAGGAAAATTTACCAAAAAGTAAAATTATTAAAAAAAAATGGCGCTTCAATAACTTAAATACTCATGTAAACAAAATTTGGAAGGTAGAATGTTATCCCTTAAGGATAAATTTGATAAGTTGGGGAATTTTTTGATGGAGGGTGGAGATACCTCTAAGGTCTTGGTTATCTTAGACTCTGCCAAGTTCACCTCCCTTGTGACTACCACAAGAAATACAAAGGAGAATGAGTCTACTAATGATACCACTGCTAGGGGTAAGCTGATGGATGTTGAGTGTGTTGCTGAGAAAGGTGTTGTGAAAGATAGTGTTTTGAGTGGTGAGGTTAAAACGGGTGGGCCAGGAGCTAGAACTAGAAACAAAATGAAAGGTTAGGCTGTGGCCTCAGGTTTTGAGGTGTCTGATATGGTGGATAATGTGCAGAGGTTGGATGCTTGTGAAATGGAAGCCATAGAGACTTTGAACAATCTATAGTGCTGTTAGCTGGTTTCTTTCTTTTTGGATATTTTTTGGCTATTGTTTGGTTGTCATCAGGTTGATTGTTGCTTTTTGTTGTTATCTTCTTTTATTAGCTACTTTTTGATGTAAAGGGTTTTAGGCCCCTTGAAAACTGATTTTTTACCTCAAATCAAAACAACTTATACTCATGCAAATAACATTTTATTTAAATATAAAAAAATCTATTGTAAATCTATAAGTGTATTTCTCAAATGTATATAATTTCTAATAGTTTAATTATTTTGTAAAAAAAATATATTTACTAAACATTCAAATATTCAGGAAAACACAAAAAAAATCAAAATATTGGACAAAAACCAAAAACATTAGGAAACATTCAAAACATGTAAACAACCTCAAATATCTCAAAAAATCTAAACATTCAAATAAATTTTCAAAAAGACCAAAAAAAACCTTAAAACATTTCAAAATACCAAAAATATTGAAATATTCCAAAAAATCCAAAACCATTCATCCAAATTTTTTTCACTCATAATAAACCTTCACCCATAATAAATTGATCATCACCTTCACCCTTTGGTGAAACAAATAGAAAGCAAGTGTAGCGAATCATAAAGTGAGAACCTAAGTATCAGAATCTAAAGTCTAAATCATAGTTAAATGTGTTAGTGAAGTTTATATTGATGGCTTATCATTAGCATCATTATCCTAACATCAAAAAGCCTATGTTCAACATTTCATAGGATGTATCCTTCCTTCTATGGACATCAATATCATCCATCAACTTAGCTAAAAATAAATTGGCAAGGGATATAGATAACACTGACTATTTTTCTTTGATCTTTTCTGATGATTTATCTTAATCATCCATTATGAGGACCTCTCAATGATGTCTATTTGAAAATATTTAGAGAGAAAGGAATGGGGCATCAATAATTATATTTCATTTGTTGTGCTTGTGGCTACTCTTGTAAAATAATCTTGGTGTATACTTGCTTAGTTCTGTGTAGGGAAGTTGTTGGGAGCACATTGTTGACTATTACGTATGCTTTGGTCCAATGTATTCTAGGCTTCTAACTTACATTCATACAAGGTTTCCATATTGTCAAGGTGTGAACTAGAACCATCCTATCTATTTACAAAGTCAAATTATATTACACTAGATACAATGTCGTCCTGGTTATTAATACCTTCATGTATCATGTCTATGTGTTATATCAAATAATAAGGAACGGTGAAAAATTACAATCCTGAAATATGAGCAAATCATCATCTTGTATTCGTCATCTTGCATTTATCATCACCATCTCTAGTAAAGTCTCAGTGGATCATAGACTTTTTGGATCTTTTTGAAGCAATCATCAAAATCAACAATCAATCATCTTGTTTCTTCTATCTTCTCTCTGTACTAACTTGGTATCATGACAATCAACAAAAACATCACCAATGCATTCATCTTGCATCCACAAATCATTAGCATGCATGCATCTCATAAGCATGGCATTAAACATCCATCCTACACCATCATTCTAATTTAAGTTATGATAAATAATATAAATTTTTTATTCTAAGCATCTTAAATCGTTTCATCATATATCATAAGCATACATTGCATATCATATGATGAAGCATAAACATCTATGTTTTCCATCCATGCATCTATATATGCATACATCCCATCATAAAATTTCATAGAAAATACACAAAAAGAAGTACATCCATATCATTTGTATAGATAATCATACCATAATATCTACATATCATATCATATAATATCACATGGCATATAATGAAAGGATAATGAAAAATAATATAATATTGCATCCATCTCATTACATCTTATCATCCCATATTGCATAAGCATAAGTGCATCCATAAATATTTAAATATAAGCATCTCATATCATATGCATCCATACAATAATAAGCATCAAATAAGATGAATGTATCATATCAAATCTATATCTGTATCATATATATATCAAAAAATGGATGTCATTGTACAAAATTTGGATCAGTGTATGTATATCAATCATAAATACAATATCCACGAGGCTATAAAAAATGAGCCCATAAATGCATATCAATATCAAAGAATGGGGCAAAAAATAAAAAAGTGTTTTTACACTTGAGCTAGCCCTAATGGTTGCTCCCCTCTTTGGTCAGCCTCTCTGGTTGATCCTAAGTCCTAGGTTATGCATCGCCCCTCTCCAAATAGTTGGGCTATTTCAGTGGCACTATCACATCTTAATGGAAATGCATGTTATAATACACCACCTCAGTCACAACCTCTCTACAATGTTGTAGATACAATCCTACCCTGGGTAGTTCCTATAAGGGCCTCTAACTACTGCTGCCACCAGATATGTTGGTCCCTCTCAATAGTCATAGCTTGAACCTACTATTTGGAATGATCTCTCTTTGTTGTAATGGCCTCAAACTACTATCTGGCCTGGTCTTGCTTAGAATTAATAAACAAAATTTTCTATTGGGCCTAATCCCACTCACCTATGAGAACCTTCAACTACTACTACAATTTTTGAATCTGAATATCTCTAGCATTAGGTGGAGGTGGTGCCTATATAGGTTGTTGTAGAGGTTACTATTGTATGGGCTACTACTAAAGAACAAGTTGCTGAGGAGGTTGTTCTACATCTAGTGGAGCCCTTGAAGTCTTCCCATCATGGCCATCATGGCCATCTTGGCATCTACCTCTACCCCTACCTGCTCCCTAGCCTTTGGGTCTCCCTCACGAAGGAGCACCCATTGGATCTATCAATCTTTGGGGAGGTGTGAACTATGCAGCATAAGCAGGTGTTGTATGTGCGACTATCTAGCCCTAGTCATAAGCCGATAGTTGAGCTACTAACTATTTGAAACCCTCCACTACCTCCAATGTTGGAATAGTGGGTCCCCATGTGGGAACCTCTCAAGTTGACCTCACAAAAAATGGCTTTATAAGCATCATCTAGCCTGTCCTGTTGCTCACCAAACTATCGTGCCACTCTATCTGGAAAGTATCTCTTGATGATCGTATGTTCCCAGTCCTGCATGTATGAAGTTTATCTAGGAAAAAATAACTACTGAGCATCATCATACAACCCTAACATCTATAGCCAGGGTTGTCATCTAAACACTGTCATGTCATTTAGTACCCACGACTAGTAAAGGATCCCAATCTTCCCAGTGTGTCATAAGGTGATGGCACCTCAATACCCACAAACCACGGGATCATCTAGATCAACATCAACCATCTGCACTATCAATCGGAGAATGAAGATATGCTCCCATGCCTAAATATGAAGCATGGTAACCCCTACACCAATGACTATGCCATCACAATAGACAAAGTTATGTATGTCATGATATAACAAGTCCAACATCACTGACCCCCATGCAACTAGAGTCTTCCAATGGAGCATCTTGTGTCATGATAAGCCCAATCCTAGGCTAAATGCTTTGCACCATCGGTCAGGAACAACCAAACATAAAATAATGGATGTTATGATCAATCGAAATGTGGGCACGTGACCTCTATATGACTCTAGGTCAATTTGACAAGTGATGAGAATAATGGTCTCCATCTCCATCCCCTCATGATAGGCATCATATCTAGTGTCGACACTAAAAATCACTCACTCACCATGTATCAAAAAATGCATAATCCACCATACATTCACTAAGGTCACCATCTCCTCACCGGTGGGAAGGTGGAATGACAAAGTCTCACTGTGCCATTGCTCACACAATGTGGTCATCATAGCTAAATAAGTTTGGACAACGGGCACATACATGATGTACCATAACCCAATCTCTCCTAGATGCTCCTGGTGCAACTCAGATAAACGACCCAGTTTCTCCAAATCTGTGGGTTGGTGCTCATGCGACATCAGTGGTGGAATGAACTCCTACATCCATGAAGCCCTCGATGTAAAAAGAAAAGAAAAAATTAAATTTGTTTGGAATTTTAGCACAAAAATTACAGTAGTGTCACTATTTGTAATAGCGTCACTTGGGCAATGTCTGGTCTTGTACTGACCATAGCATACATTAAGATTTCAAATGCACTCTATTAGGGCACTTTTCTCATGTCTTCCATCTCTGATGGGGATGTAGGACATTGTGAAATAGAGAGCTTTGTTCCCAATGCAACAAGAACACAAAGTGGTTTAGAATCCTGCATGGGGTTTTGCCACAATAATGGGTTACACTTTTTAAGACATCTTGATTTTTTCCTGAAATCACATATTTTTAGAAAATACATTGATTTAAGACTTTAAAGGTTCCATTTAAATTATTTTAATTAAAGATGGATTGATCAGACCCCCTTAGATCAAACCCCCTTGGATAGATACTTGTTAGATTTAATTCGTACCTATAATCGAGTATCCTCTACACCTATCAAAATTATGGTAAAAAACCATTTTTGATTTACCTTTTGGGTGGTCAAATAAATTCATTTAAAATTTATGTTTTGTAATCATGTAGCCCTTATTATAAGCTTCCCAAAAATTATAATTTTAAATATGTTTAATTTGATTATTATATTTATTTTTTATTTCTTGTGAATCTAGGATTTTCAATGAACATCAAATTCTTTACTTCACATATATGAAAAAAATAGAGAAATAGAGAAATTTTTTTGTAAAAAATACATGTGCACTAGGTATCAATGTCCTTATTCCAATAGAAAAAAAAGTTAATTCAAATGAATACAAAAAAGTTATACGGGACAAAGTACACCTCTATCCAAATTATAATTACTTTTCAAGACTTGGAAAAATAATTAAAAAAAATTATCCAGCAAAAAATTATGAAAAAATATTCATGCACTAGATATTGGTGTGAAAATTTTGTATTTTAAAAATTAGAATTGTATCCTGTATACAAAAAAGCTGTGTAGTCTGAAGTAACTAGTTTGATTAATCTTCAAATTCTTAATGGTTTAGTTGCTATAGAAGTGAATATTTTTTTGAAAAATCTATATTTTAATGTCATGTTTGGCCAAAAACTGTAACCCATTATTGTGCAATCGACCCATGTTGAACCTTTGCAAAACAAAAAAAATATACTTCCTCTAGCTAAGCCATAGCTTTTTGTTCTCACAATCTCTTATGATATGCATCCCAAGTATGTGTTTTGCTGCACCAACGTCTTTCATTTCAAATTGCACAAAGAGTTAAGATTTTAATTCTGCAATGAAACCTTTTCCTTTCCCAACAAACAACATGTCATCAACATATAAAGCAATTACGAGGAAATAATTGCCATCAAATTTAAAATATACATAGTGATCAAATTTAGACCTCACAAATCCCAAACTCAACACATATGAATTCAACTTCTGGTACAACATCCTAAGACTTTGTTTCAGGCCAAACAAATATTTCTTTAATTTACAAACCAACTTGCTTTTACCTTTTACCACATAGTGCTCTTGCTATGTCATATAAATCTCTTCCTCCAAATAACCATGGAGGAATGCAGTTTTCACATCCATTAATTCCACCTCTAGATTATAAGTTGTTGCAATAGATAATAAAAATTGAATGGATTCCATTTTAGCAATAGGAGAGAAGATCACACTATAATCAATACCCTCAACCTAAGAGTATCCCTTCGTAACCAACTGTGCCTTATACATTGCAACATTTCCATTTGAACCAATCTTTTACTTAAACACCCATTTACATCCAACAGGTTTTCGACCTTCAGGAAATGGTACAAGGTCCCATGTATCATTCCTTTTAAGATTTTCCATCTCTTCATCCATGGCTATTTTCCAGGACTCTGCATCATTCATACCCAAAGCTTCTTGCACAAATCTCAATTCATAAATGTTAGTACTCAAAGAAAATATACACTTCCAATCATCAGGTGAATATCCATACCTTTGAGGTGGTTTCCTTTTCCTTGCAGACCATCAAACAAGTTGAGGAGTCCGAGGTTCTTCCAATTCTTCCTCCTCTTTTGAATATTTAGAGGTCGATGAGCTATCCTCAACTTCTTGTCTATTTTGGTGTATCGATTCAACTTCCTAGGCATAGAAGGAATTTGAACCACATCTTTTTTTTGTTCAATTTCTTTATCTTGTTCTGGCTGAAAATTAATAGGAGAAGATTTAGTCTCTAAAAATAACACTTGTAGAATAAACTACATTTTGTGCAACAAGGTCCCAAAGCTTGTATCCTTTCACACCATAGTTGTAGCCGATGAAGATACATTTGACAGCTTTAGAATCTAATTTTGTTCTCTTATCGTTAGGCATATGTGTAGAAGCATCACAACCAAAAACTCTCAGATGTTTAAGTGAAGGATTTTTCCCCGACCATGCCTCCATTGGAATTTTATCAACAAGAATTGATGTAGGAGATCTATTTATTAAATAACAAGCAGTGACAATAACTTCAGCCCAATTTTTTTTTTCTAGACTAGCTCCACTCAACATGCTCCTATCCTTCTCCATCAATGTTTTGTTCATTCTTTCTACAACTTCATTCTGCTGCAAAGAATATAGAGTTGTCTTTTGTCTTTTAATCTCGTAATCTATATAGAATCTGTCAAAGTTTGCAAAACAATAATCACCACAATTTCTAGTCCACAAAAAATTAATTTTCTTTCTAGTCTGAGTTTCTTGTACTAAAACCATCAATAAAAGTGACATAATAAATTGATTTAAAAATAGAAGAAACATCAATAGGATCAAATAACTCAGAATGAATCAGATCCAAGATACATGAAGACTTATGAGAAGACAAGTAAAACTGAACGTGGTTCTATTTTCCATAAATACAATGTTCACAAAAATCAAACTCTAGATCGCAATCATTTAAACCCTCAATGAGGTTCTTGTTTTTCAGGGCTTTTAAACCCTTCTCTCCAATGTTGCCAAGCCTTTGGTTCCATAACATGGTCTTCTCTGCAGGAAACTTTGATTCAGTAGAAAGAGCACCCTTGGGTACATAGAAGCCACAACCATCTCGAGAAGAGGAAAACATCCCCTTTTTCAGTGAAGTAGTTTTTGGCTAAATCTTATCATAAGTGCTATTTCATTCCACTGTGCATGCATATCACTAGTACAATGTACCCAATCTACTTCCTCTCATTATCACCATAGCGCCTCTCACCATTTTCACACCTGCTTTAGAAAAATGTACATGCACACCCGAATCTATTTAAAGCTTGCTAACAAATAATAAATTTCTTGCTAGTCCTAAGATATGCAAGACACCATCAAATTCTCTAACTCTACCATCAAAAAAATTCACATGAATATTGCCATGACTAACAATATCAAGGAAAGAATCATCACCCAAATACACCTTACCACCATCATAGTTTTCATACTTACTAAACCAATTTTTGTTAGGAGTGATGTGGAAAGATGCACTTGAGTCTATCAACCATATATTATCACCTGCACGAGTAGCCAAGGCTTCAATAAAGGCATCTCCATCTTCCTTTTCAGACTCAGAATCAAAATCTTACTTCTTCTTCTTTTTCTTGTCTCCTTTATAGTCCTTTTGGAAGTGTTCAAGTTTTCCACAGTTGCAACATATTGCCTTGGACTTACCAAGAGATTTTGATCTCTCCTTATTTTTGGACTTGGAACGACCATGTTGCTTCTCATCTTTGCCTCATTCTATTGGTCTTCCTCAAACACTGAAAGCCTCTTTGGCACTCAAAGATACCTTCCTTCTCATCTCTTCAGAGAGTAGATAACCAACAACGTCCTCCATCTTCAAGATGAAAAAAGTGTTCCCAATGGCCATGACTAAGCTATCCCATGACTCCGACAGTGAGCACAACAAAGTTTGACACCTTTTTTCTTTTTCCTTCTTAACCCCAACTGAGGTCAACTGAGTCACCAACATTTTAAATGTTCCCAGATTCTCATAAATTTGTCCACCTTCTTCCATTCTCAAGGAATACAATTTCTTCCTCAAGAAAATCTTATTTACTAGAGATTTGGCTTGGAATATCTCACCCAATTTCTTCCAGAGATTGTTCGATGTGAGTTCTTCATGGACATTTATCTGGATTGAGTCTACAAGACATAGTCTAATGAAACCTTTAGCTTTTCTATCCATTACATCATATTTTGTAGCCAAATTTTGATCCATATGTGGTGTATGATATTCCCAAGGTTGCTTACACAACTGCAAGAAGACCTTTCTCACTATCTCCTTCCTGAAACCTGACTCCAATGGGTTCCTCTTGAGCTTGGAGATTGACCAAACCCTGATCCAACTCTTCTTAAAGATTTTCCTACCTTGTGCTTCACCTTGGGTAGACAAACACCAATTGAAATTGTAATCTTTCTCACTGCACCTAGAAGAGTCTAGATGCTAACTTCACCATCATGCTTGAGCTTCTTGCAAGGGAGTTGGAAATATTGTTTCCTTGTATTTCATGTTCATTTGAAGGCATCTTGGAGATTCCTTATCCTTCACTTTAGCTGATTTCTAAAATCTTGCTTTGAAGAGACCTAGTTTCTACTAGCCTTTACCAATCCCTTTTCTTCGCTTTTCTCTCAAACTTGACACACAACCTAGTAAAAAAATCACATTTCTTGACACCCTTTTCAGAATTTTAAATCTTTCAAAGGTTTTTAGGCCTCTGCCAGTACCGTACAGATGATTCCTATACTCTTGGAGGGAAGGGCTAATTTCACCTATCTTCTAGGGTTTCACTATTTCCTCCTTCAAATCTATCTTAAATGCATTCTTTGATGCTTCTATCCTTGTGGCATGTGAGAATATCATCTAACCCTACCTTAGACCATACTGTTTCCATACAGTACTTGCAACCCCTGCCTATGCTCCTTATCTTTTCTTCCTGAAACCTCTAACCAGGCAGACATAGCTCGCCTAGGGTTTGAAATTAAAAAACTTTGCTTGGCTTTCTATAATCCCTACTACAACATATTTACAAAGGCATGGCTCCCCTATCATTTCCATCCAAACTCAGGAAGATTCCATGGTCAGATTTCAATGGGGAGCCATTTATTGACTGACTGCTCAAAACTGGATTTACAAACCCTCTAAATTCTAATCTAAAGATTCAAATAAATAACTCTACTCTACTCAACTGGAATGCACAATGAAAAGTGAATAAAATATATTCTAATAACCTAAACACAGTGCTAAATCAAAGTATTCAATGCCTATGATGGATCTGTTTCAAAACACATGGGAATTTTAGTAAAACACAGAAAATACAGAAACCTTCTAACCGTTCTCTATTCCACACAACAAGATTTTATTACAATCACTAACTACTTCTTCTATGAGCCATTCCATCTATTTGGGATGCCATTACCATCTTTCAAGGGCAGTTGCTTGAGCATTTTCCCTTATTTGAAGTGATTCCCAATGCCAAGTAAGTTGCATGCAACTTCTTAACTACGGTCATGCAACTTTTACCAACATTTTGTAACTTCCATTATGCCATGATTGTGTCATGATCCTCAAACATAGGACCTCTAACACCCTGATCTTAAGCAATTAGCATCTCCCTTAACTGTTCCTTGGCATCTTCTAACAATTAGATGTGGTTATGACACGCTTAATGCATTGTATTCTAATCCTAAGTTGGCCAAATCTTAATAAAGAAAAACTTAACAACATAACAACATTAGTATGAGTGTAGTCCTAATGACCAACTCATCACACACACACCCAAGACCTTATAAGGTCAAAAAAAACACATTGAAACCCCGATTTGGCCAAGATCAGGTACAAGCCAAAATTGTTGTCAAACCAAAATGTAGGTCAGCCTAGGTGCTCCTACACCATCCTCCCCAAAACGACAAACCCTACTCCAACACTTCTCAAATAGTTTCCTACCTTGTGCTTTACCTTGGGTAGACAAACACCAATTGAAATTGTAATCTTTCTCACTGCACCTAGAAGAGTCTAGATGCTAACTTCACCATCATGCTTGAGCTTCTTGCAAGGGAGTTGGAAATACTGTTTCCTTGTATTTCATGTTCATTTGAAGGCATCTTGGAGATTCATTATCCTTCACTTTACCCGATTTCCACACAACAATATTTTATTACAATCACTAACTACTTCTTCTATGAGCCATTCCATCTATTTGGGATGCCATTACCATCTTTCAAGGGCAGTTGCTCGTGCATTTTCCTTGATTTCAAGGGATTCCCAATGCCAAGTAAGTTGCATGCAACTTCTTAACTGCGGTCATGCAACTTTTACCAACATTTTGTAACTTCCATTATGCCATGATTGTGTCATGATCCTCAAACATAGGACCTGTAACACCTTGATCTTAAGAAATCAACATCTCCCTTGACCGTTCCTTGGCATCTTCTAATAATTAGATGTGGTTATGACACACTTAATGCATTGCATTCTAATCCTAAGCTGTCCAAAGCTTAATAAAGCAAAACTTAACATCATAACAACATTAGTATGATTGTAGTACTAATGACCAACTCATCATACACACCCAAGACCTTCTAAGGTCAAAACAAACACACTGAAATCCTGATTTGGCCAAGATCAGGTACAAGCCAAAATTGTTGTCAAACCAAAATGGAGGTCAGCCTAGGTGCTCCTGCACCATCCTCCCCAAAATAGAAAACTTCAATCCATCCTTGGATTGAGCAAGTTGAGATCAATTCCCAACTTCTTGAACTCTGCCTCCTTGATCCATACTACATCTACATCAAGTTGTCCATGCCTTTTGATTAGGTGTTCTTTATATTCTTTGGTCCTAGTCTTCTTGTAGACCCTGGTATCCAATATTTTATCAGCTTGTTTGACTGTGACAGGGGGTAGTTTGAGTTCCTCCACATCTTGACTGACTTCATGGATGGTCTGATCCAAGTTTAGTGGTGGTCCTTTGTAATGGACTAGGTCTGCAACATTAAAAATAGGGGACAATCCACTATCATCTGGCAATTGTACCTTGAAAGCATTGTAGCCATACTTCTCCAAGATAGGATAGGGACCTATCCTCTTCATTTGTAACTTGTCAGGGACTCCTTTCTGTAGTCTAGACTTGTTCAAATGCACCATCACTAGGTCACCAACATTAAAGTGAACATCTTTCCTATGCTTATCTACCTTAATCTTATGTTTCATAGTATTTTCTGCCAGTGTTTTTTTGACTCTCTCATGAATTTCCTGCATTGCATAAGCAAAGTCATCAGCATAACCACTTCCCTTGACTCCATCCTTCAACTCTCTCAGCTCATAAACACCTCTAGGGTGCAGTCCATATACAATTTCAAAGGGGCTCTTCCCTGTGGATCTATTTACTGTATCATTATAGGCATATTCAGCTTGCCCAATAATCTGATCCCATTGTTGACCATACTCCTTGGTCAAGCATCTTAGAAGGTTTCCAAGTGTCCTATTCACCACTTTGATCTGACCATAAGTTTGGGGATGGTATGCAAATCCAAAGGACAAATTGGTGCCCATTCTTTGCCAAAGAGTCTTCCAAAAATGACTCATAAACTTAGTATCCCTGTTTGATACAATGCTGATTGGTAAGCCATGAATCCTGACTATCTCCTTAAAGAAAAGAGAGGATATTTGACTGGCATCATTGGTTGTTTTGCAGGGTACAAAGTGAGCCATCTTTTTCTACAACAACATAAACACTATCCATACCTTGCTTTGTCTTGGGTAAACCAACTACAAAGTCCATGCTCAAGCATTCCCATGGCCTAGAAGGGATAGGCAGTGGCTGGTATAGGCCTGCATTTGAAGAAGTGCCCTTGGCCTTTTGACATACCACACAAATCTCCACATACCTTCTGATATCTAAGTTCGTCTTTGGCCAATAATAAAACCTTTGAACCAGTTCCTGAGTTTCGGTGATTCCAAAATGACCACTTAATGCACCATTATGTTTCTCTTGTATCAAGTTCTCCCTAATAGAACCTCTAGGAACACAAAGCTGATTCCCTTTAAACAATAAATAACTTTGCAAGGTATATTCAACATATTTTCTATGGAAATGGTTCTTGTATTCAGCACATACCTTATAAATATCTGCAAAGTCTTCATCATCTGCATATAGATTTTTGAAGTGATCTATTCCCATGCTCTTCAACTGAATTTCCTGAATTGTGAGGACTCTTCTGCTTAATGCATCAGCCACTTTGTTGAGAGCTCCTTTCTTGTGCTTGATATTGAAGGTGTAAGCTTGCAAGCACTCCACCCATTTCATGTGCCTGTGACTCAACTTCTCTTGAGAATTCAGGAAACTGAGTGCTTGATTGTCTGAATACAAAATGAATTCCTTGGCAAGCAAGTAGTGCCTCCACTTCCTTAGAGCTTGGACCAATGCATACATCTCAAGGTCATAAGAAGAGTACTTCTTCTTGGCTTCACTTAGCTTCTCTGAATGAAAAGCCACTGGTCTGCCCTCTTGACTGAGAACAACTCCAATAGCTACATTGCTTGCAGCACATTCAATGGTGAATAGCTTCTCAAAGCTTGGTAACACCAAAATAGGTTGGGTAGCTACCTTTTCCTTTAGCAACTCAAAACTCTTGTTAGGTTGCTTATTCCATACAAACTTGGTTTTCATTCCTCCTTTAATGGTATCCAACATGGGAGCACAAATAGCACTAAACTGTCTTATGAATTTTCTATAATACTGAGCAAGACGATGGAAGATTCTTACCTCTGTTGTTGTCTTTGGAGTAGGCCAATTGAGAATGGATTCTACCTTGCTGCTGTCCATCTTCAAGTTTCCATGTGATAGCACAAATCCAAGGTACACCAGCTCTGTTTTGATGAACTCACACTTTTCCAGATTGTTCATCAGCTTCTCCTCCCTAGCTTCTTGAAAATCAACTCAATATGTTGGAGGTGCTCTTCTCTTGTTATGCTATAGATTAGTATATCATCAAGATACACTACTACAAACTTTCCAATGTAGTCCTTGAGGATTTCATTCATGAGTCTCATGAATATGGAGGGGGAATTAGATAAGCCAAATGGCATAACTAGCCATTCATAGAGACCCTCATTGGTTTTGAAGGCTGTTTTCCACTCATCTCCCTCATGTATCCTAATTTGGTGATAACCACTCTTTAAATCTATCTTGGTATAGTACCTAGCTTCACCTAGACAATCCATGAAATCTTCAATCCTAGGGATAGGAAACCTATACCTGATGGTTATCTTGTTTATTTCCTTGGAATCAGTACAAAGCCTCCATTCTCCTCCCTTTTTAGGTGCTAAGACAGTGGGTACTTCACATGGACTAATGATTTTCCTAATAAGACCTTGGTCATGAAGGTCTTGAATCTACCTAGCTATCTCCTCATTTTGTTGAGGTGTCATCTTGT
This sequence comes from Sequoia sempervirens, assembly GCA_007258455.2. NCBI lineage: Eukaryota > Viridiplantae > Streptophyta > Pinopsida > Cupressales > Cupressaceae > Sequoia > Sequoia sempervirens. Next base: position 354,111,847 of record VDFB02058242.1, read on the forward strand.
AAGCTGCTTTGTTTGGAAGGGTGGCTCCTGGTATCAAGTCTATCCTATGACTTATGGCTCTTTTAGGAGGTAAGGTTGCTGGTTGACCACTACTTACTATACCTTCATAGGTCTGCAACAAGGTTTGTATCTCCTCAGGTAACTCTTGCTTTTCAGCTGCCTTCTCTTTGCTTACCTCTCTTGGCTTGATTATTACTGCATAGCCAACTCCTTCTCCCTCTTCCAAGGCTTTTAAGAACTCTTTTTCACTAGCTATGAGCAATTTAGAACCTACTATCTGCACCTTTTTATCTTCTAACAAAGACTGAATCTTGAAGGTTATATTGTCTTTCTTGAAGGTATATGAGTTCTTTGCTCCATCATGCACAGCTTGGCGGTCAAATTTCCATGGTCTACCTAGGAGCAAGTGGCATGCATCCATAGGTAATACATCACATAAAACTTTGTCTTTGTACTTTCCAACTGAGAACTCCACCCATGCTTGTTCATTCACCAAGACATGCTGACCCTTATTGAGCCATGTGACCTTGTAAGGATTATTGTGAGGTATCCTTGTCAATTTCAGCTTGCTGACTTCCTCCTCTAACACAATATTATCAGTTGAACCTGAGTCTATGATGACCTTACACACTTTACCCATCATCTTACATTTTATCCTAAACAAGGACCTTCTTTGGCTTGGCTCTTCTTTAACTGGTTCTTTGATCAAAGTCCTTCTCATCATGAGGTTCTCACCTTCCTCTGAGTTCAATGGTACTTCAGGTTGCTTATTTGCTGCAGCTGTCTCATCTTGAATCAAATTAGTTCTCTTATCTCCTCCATGAGAAGTACTACCTTTCTCTAGGCATCTATAGGCCGGGTGTCCCAATTGGTTGCAGTGGTAACATTTCATGTTGGTGAAGTACCTGCCTCTTCCTTGTCCACCACTTCTTCCTCTGGAGCTGAAACCTCTTCCTCTGCCACCTCTACTAGAGCTTCCTTCTTGTTGTTCAGAGAATTTGACCTCTCCTTGGGCTCTTGGTTCTGAGCTTCTTAGACTATAACTTCCTCTTTGTCCTCTGCTGTCTTTCCCTTTACCTCTACTTTTGGGGTTTTGTTCCTGCTTCTTTTTGCCTTTCTCCTCTATCTTCAAAGCAATTTGATAGCATTGGTAGACTGTTTTGAAGTTTACTAAGCTCATATCTTCTTGAATAGACCATTTGAGTCCATTTAGATACCTTGCTAGCTTGATACTCTCATCTTCAACCACTTTTGATCTAAGGCACAATTTTTGAAACTCCTCTATATATGTTTGGACATCCATATCTTTTTCCCTCAGATTGTGTCTTCTCCTATGCAACTAAACTTCATAATCATCAGGGAGATAGGTTTGCCTTATCTTAGTCGCCATCCCTCTCCATGAAACTATGGGACCTTTTCCTTCTTTCTCTCTTTCAGATTGTACAAACTTCCACCATGTGAGAGTTGCTCCTCTCAACCTTGACTTGGCCACCTTTACCTTTTGGGCCTCTGTTATACCATCACACTCAAAGTGATTTTCAATGCTCTCAACCCAGTCTACAACTGAATCAGGGTCCATTTGTCCACTGAAAAGTGGCACACCCTCCAATGCTTTACCACTCAAGGCCTGCAATGCCTTCAAAAATGGTTCTTCAGCAAGAATAGGGTTAGGCTTTGGAGCTTCCTCCTCCAAATCCTCTTCTTTTTCCTTGGCTTCCTATTCTTCTTTCTTCTTTATCTTGTCCTTCACATTATTTGCTATCTCTTGGACTTCATCCAAGAGTTTCTCCATTTGAGATATCCTTTCTCTGAGCAACCGATTGTCTTCCTCTTTCTCTTCTACCTTTTTAGCTAGTTCTGCATTTGTCACCATGGTTCTTTCCTCTGGTGTGTTCTCTCCTACTGACTCAGTGGGCTGAAACATTAATCACAAGCCTTGAATCTAACCTGGCTCTAATACCAATATGGTGTATGATATTCCCAAGGTTGCTTGCACAACTCCAAGAAGACCTTTATCACTGTCTCCTTCCTGAAACCTGACTCCAATGGGTTCCTCTTGAGCTTAGAGATTGACCAAACCCTGCTCCAACTCTTCTCAAAGAGTTTCCTACCTTGTGCTTTACCTTGGGTAGACAAACACCAATTGAAATTGTAATCTTTCTCACTGCACCTAGAAGAGTCTAGATGCTAACTTCACCATCATGCTTGAGCTTCTTGCAGGGGAGTTGGAAATACAGTTTCCTTGTATTTCATGTTCATTTCAAGGCATCTTGGAGAATCCTTATCCTTCACTTTACCCGATTTCCAAAATCTTGCTTTGAAGAGACCTAGTTTCTACTAGCCTTTACCAGTCCCTTTTCTGCCCTTTTATCTCAAACTTGACACACAACCTAGTAAAAAAATCACATTTCCTGACACCCTTTTCAGAATTTTAAATCTTTCAAAGGTTTTTAGGCCTCTGCCAATACCGTACAGATGATTCCTATACTCTTGGAGGGAAGGGCTAATTTCACCTATCTTCTAGGGTTTCACTGTTTCCTCCTTCAAATCTATCTTAAATGGATTTTTTGATGCTTCTATCCTTGTGGCATGTGAGAATCTCATCTAACCCTACCTTAGACTGTACTGTTTCTGTACAGTACTTGCAACCCCTGCCTATGCTCCTTATCCTTTCTTCCTCAAACCTCTAACCGGGCAGACACATCTCGCCTAGGGTTTGAAATTAAAAATCTTTGCTTGGCTTTCTAGAATCCCTACTACTACATATTTACAAAGGCATGGCTCCCCTGTCATTTCCATCCAAACTCAGGAAGATTCCACGGTCAGATTTCAATGGGGAGCCATTTATTGACTGATTGCTCAAAACTCGATTTACAAACCCTCTAAATTCTAATCTAAGGATTCAAATCAATAACTCTACTCAACTGGAATGCACAATGAAAAGTGAATCAAATATATTCTAATAACCTAGACACAGTGCTAAATCAGAGTATTCAACGCCTATGATGGCTCTGTTGCAAAACACACAGGAATTTCAATAAAACATAGAAAATACAGAAACCTGCTAACTGTTCTCTATTCCACACAACAAAATTTTATTACAATCACTAACTACTTCTTCTATGAGCCATTCCATCTATTTGGGATGCCATTACCATCTTTCAAGGGCAGTTGCTCGAGCATTTTCCCTGATTTCAAGGGATTCCCAATGCCAAGTAAGTTGCATGCAACTTCTTAACTGCGGTCATGCAACTTTTACCAACATTTTGTAACTTCCATTATGCCATGATTGTGTCATGATCCTCAAACATAGGACCTCTAACACCCTGATCTCAAGCAATCAACATCTCCCTTAACCGTTCGTTGGCATCTTCTAACAATTAGATGTGGTTATGACACACTTAATCTATTGTATTCTAATCCTAAGCTATCCAAAGCTTAATAAAGTAAAACTTAACAACATAACAACATTAGTATGATTGTAGTCCTAATGACCAACTCAACATACACACCGAAGACCTTCTAAGGTCAGAACAAACACACTGAAATCCTGATTTGGCCAAGATCTGGTACAAGCCAAAATTATTGTCAAACCAAAATGGAGGTTAGCCTAGGTGCTCCTGCACCAATAGGCTTTTGGATATTTTCATCCACTACATCCCATTGATCCCAATCTATCAACAAATCTTCCATCTTCAGCTTCCATGTCTCAAAATTCATGCCAAAAAGTTTCTCTACTTCAATCCTCCTAGGTGTAATCCCCATCTTTATTATCCTGGAATACAAAATATGTAATATACTTTGCACAAGGTCCTACTCAAACTTGATTAGCTCAACAATCCCTGAACCAAACAAATAGAATCAAAATTGGCCAGGCTCTGATACCACTTGGAAGGAAGCAAATGTGTGTGGAAATGCTTCCTACGCTAACCTTGAGAGGAGGGTTATGCAAAGTTGAAATAAAATATTGTAGAGATTAAAAAAATTCATAATACCAATAAAACCATAACTTAGTGATTTACGTGGGGAAAACCCTTTTGAGAGAAAAACCCCACACTCCAAAACCAGCACAATGCATTATCAAATATTGAAACAGATTACAACACACTTGCAATGCAATTTCTTACAGGAGTCTTCGGCTCAACTCAATTTAGAGGGATTTCAGCAGCATTCCGGCAACATACAAACTTGCAAACTAACTCTCACACATCTCTCTCTCAAAAATGACTGTCTCAAAGTATCAATATATAGTATTACATTGCATATAAGAAACTTCTAGAGATAAAGCATTTCTTTCAGAAACATCTAATAAAAACTTATCTCTATCTTCATATAAGAGATACTTCTCAAAATAGCCGCTTGTCACCTATCACAAAATCTTCTATTCTTGGCTTGCATTATTTTTATGTCCATCCAAGGTTTAGAAACTTTTTTTTTTTGTTTTTATCTTTTTATTTTAGAACGCTTTATTCCTAACAATTGGCAGAGTTTGGGATTTAGTCGAATGCTCATTGTTGAGATGGGGGAAATTTACAAAGGCAACAACTAAGTCATTTTGGATCATGAATGGGTGTGGGAGATGGCTTGGCTGAGATTTCAGTGGTTGGATCTCTCCCTCTTTCCTGGTCCCCTCATTTCTGATTGTATGGTTTGACTCCCTCTAGTGGAAGGCTTGATTAAGTTCAACTTTCATGGTTTAGAAAAAAATAATCTTGCTATTGTTTACAGTGGGGGGGTGTTTATAGATTTTGGTTCTTTTTGTTTATGCCACAGGTTTGAGTCTAATAATCTGGTACTCGTGCTGTATTCTAGGGTCTAATGACTGCAAGGTAGAAGGGATGAAATAAGTTATGGGTTGAGGGGGATTAGTGTAGAATTCCAAATAATAAATGATTATCAAGTGACCTATATGGTTGGTCAAAGAGTTTGACATAGTTTTGGAGCTAGGAATTGGGTAACTTATTGGGCTGCTAACACTAGTTTTATCTTGAAGTATGATGTTGGTTGAATAATTTCCCTTTGAGTGCAATCGCATTGATGCAGGAAGATATCATAGAATTTCAAGTAGCTAATAGATAGGTTGTATTGCCCATGTCTGGGCATGAATTTCATCAGCTATGTTATGCTTGGAGGTGTATTTTTGTTTGATTTGGTTGTGCGGTTCATTTCTTGCCTGGTCTGGTTGTGTAGTGAGTGTGCGGGGTTTTGTGGGCTATTTTTTCTGCCTTGTTACCTTGATCTATTTTGAGCTTTTTTGATAGTATTTACCTACATTTATTATAGCTCTTGGACCTAAATAAGGTTTATATTAACCATAAGAAAAATATAATATGGATCCCAAAATCATTGCAATTATGAGATATATATAAGAGTATCTTCTACTATTTTCTTCATTATTTATGTGTATTACAATATTATTGTGTGCATAGTAATATAAACTACAAATCTAAATATATATGCATCCATTATCGATCCCTAAGTGAATTATATATATCCATGTCTATACATGGTGTACTAGCCTTATGTCACTTATTCAATAGTTAAGAACTATATTTGGTACATTTTACAATATGGATTACAATAAGACATCAATATGTTTCACAACCACGTTCATGGATTGGGCTACATGACCTGACCTAGAAGATGGACCTTATTTCAAATATTCCTCTCCCAGGCTAACTTTTTAAGAAGATGACATTATTTCATTAGCTCATGCATTAAATCCTTTCATTCATTAATGTTCATAGATACTTATGCTTCCACCATATGATGTAATTCATTTACTTGATATTTATATAATATTTGATGATGTTTTATATTACTACTTAGATACTCATATTATATGAAATGTATTGATCATGTCATTTTTGTTGTATTTCTATGCACTATTGCAGCAATTTCCCCAGCAATATCGTATATTTACACACACCTATTGAACTATATAGAGCCCACAATCCAACGCTATATTGTTCGCATTATATTCGGGTGTAGTAGATATGAACTTAGTTATTATGTCGTACGTAAATTCTTGTTAAGTTGGACCGATATTATCTCAGTAAAATCCATAGTAGTTCTGCATGATCGAATTTTTTTTGCAGGGCATTGCTAGAGTTGTTAACTTTGGTCTATGAATAGATTATTATTAAGTCTCTAATAATATAATTAACAACTCCTTTAACTACTATCGATTTATAGTATTACCCAAAGTCAATAAAAATGATTGAAACTTCGTACTTGTCTCCTTAAGTCCACTGTATTTTAAATCAAAAGAGAGTTTAGAAATGCCAAATATGCAAGTACCATATGACTTTATTTATTTCTATAAGCAGGAGTATTATTTTAACATATATAGAGAGATTCAAACCTGTAAACCATGACCTTCAAAAGCCCAATAAGTTGATGCATAATTGATTGAAAGCATGCAGAATCTAACAATTGTAATTCTATTTTTCAGAAAATACTTTTAGTACATGTAAATTAGTTTCTGAATTCTAGCTTAAAACTTTTTGAAGTTGAAAGAATATCATTTGTATTAAAATGATTTAATGAAAAGATGGAGATATTCTATAAAAATAAATTTTAAAATTTAAGATGTCTATTTAGCATAACTCAAAACATAAATAATCATCGCCTCCTAAATCGTATTTAGGAAACATATTCAATTGTCAAATTCAATATGTGAGAAGCAATCTTACTTTTAACTGGCTTGACTTGTAATGCTTTTGCTAGTTGTTAAAGGAATATAACTAAATAGTTGGAGAGATAGGTTAATAAATCTATGTGATAAGATTGGGAAATGATATAGGAGATATGGTCCTTGTAGGATCTTAGTTGAAGATATTCTTAAAGGTTCATTAGATTTGATTGCTCTTCAATATGTATAATATGAAATTATTTTGAAAATTATAAATAGAATTAAAGGTTATTAAATTTTCTTTTATGGATAAATGCTTCAACTCTATTTTAATTCCTTTTGATGTAATAATAATCTCCCACCAATTTTAAAAGTGAAATTGGAGAGCCAACAATGAAAGTTTCAACTCTCCAAGAGCACTATAAGATTCACACTTTCTAAAAGAAAGACATCAACCTAGTAAATAATGTCTATGTTGATTTATTGTCTGACCAACACAATTCAACAAATCTCCAAGTTATTTTCCTCAATATGAATGATTGTAAAATATTACTAATCTAGATATGAATGCAAACATAGAGGTTCATATGCATGGATTAATAAATTATTTCTAAACGTTAAAAATAAATACAAATAAAAATAATACAAAAATCACTTTATGAAATTTTATTAAATAGTTCTAAAGTAAAAAAAAAAAATTCTAAACCCTAAAATAACATATGTCAAATTTATAGCTTAATAAATGAAATAATATAAAACAATGTGCTTAGATCAAAATTACAAAAAAATGTACAAAACGTCCTAAGAAAAATATACACAATGCTCCCCTTAATTAGACTTTAAAAATTTATCTTTTTCTTTTCTTATAAATTAATGTTATAATTGGAGTTTGAAGCTATAGTTTTTAGTCTATCGTCATGATAATTAATGAAATACTACATGTAGCATATATTTTTCTAAAGATAGATATGAAAAATATAATCCTAATTCAATCCCTAACCATAACTCTAACACTACTTGTAACCCTAATCCTAAATATCAAATTAAACATGTGAAACTCTAACCCTAACACTAATCCTAACCCTAAATTTACACATAATTATAACAAAATATTATATAAATAAAGGATCTAGTATAATATAATATAATATTTCATTATAATTTGAATTGTATATATGTAAATTCTATATTTTAGAGGATTAAATATATATTTATAGAGGATTTTATAAAAAAAAAAATTATATATATCTTATCCAACTATTTAAATAGGTTAATTATAATCCTTATTCTAACCATAATCCTAATTCTAGTCTTATCCTTAATTCTAACCCTACTATTAATTATAACTTTACTTTATGAGTAATCCTATTTTAATCATAATTCTAATGCTAATTTTAGTTAAAGTGGTGACACTCTAAAAAGATGATTGTGATATTAGAGGATGTTTGCAGGATCCTACACATCCTAATCCAAAGGTAGAGTGTATTTTAATATGATAGGATTCAACTACAATTGATGTGCGCTGGGAGGAAAGATATACCACTTTTATGATCTTAATATGATATATTCCTAAGTATATGTTATATAATGGAAATGAGAAGAAAAAAATTATTGAAATCAAACATACTCAGTGTATTCAAGTAAACAAATTAGATTTCTACAATTACACCTATGAGAAACCATCAAGGGAACAAACATAGATACTCTAGCCTTTCAATTTCTCTTTGGTTTATAAAAGATTATCCAGTATGCTGCTACATTATTCAATTAGTACATACCATGCTAGGGTTTTAAGACTACTCAATCTATTCCTACCAAAAGGTGGATGATTCCAAGTAACTAATAATGGAAAAAAAACATTGAAAATGGTAATGATATTTAGGTGTTAACACAGATGTTACATATAGATAGTGGCATGCTATATATCTATCTCAAGATCTTTCTCTCTTCCAACCCCCTCTCTCTTTAACTCTCTCTTTGTCCTCATCTATCTCTCTCACTTTCCTATCTCTTTTTCCCTATTATCTCTCTCCCGACTCTCTATGCATTTCTCACACTCTCTCATAATCTATTCAAAACATTACTCACAACTCACATGTTATAACTACACTATATGAATGGAAAATAGATTCATAGACTTCATTGAAGAGCTAGATTTAGGCTTTTGTCCTTTATTGAATCAAATAAACAAAAATAAGACCAAGGATTAGGGAAAGGCAATCTAATACACTACACTATATGTATGGAAAATAGATTCATAGCCTTCAATGAAGAGCTAGATTTAGGCTTTTGTTCTTTACTAAATCAAATAAACAAAAATGAGACCAAGGATCAGGGAAAGGCAATTTGATAATTATGTTGAGTATTTTAAATTTATGAAGACAATATGCTAAAGTGGGAAATGTATTTATAGGATGAGGTGAATTAAAAATGCAGAAAGTATGTCCTATTAGGAAGGAAGGTAGGAGCAATCAGTTTTTTTATGAAATAAGGTGAAATTAAGAAAAATTTGAGAAACCCTCAAGATCATAAGCATTATCATGTATCAATATATGACATAATGACCTTAACTAGGTGCACTAAATAGTAGTATGATGATCTTTGCACAAAAAGTAAATTATGCTAAAATGCCAAATTTATAAGAACACAGAAATTAAATATGAAGACAACAGCCTAAAGTGGAATATTTGTTTATAAAATAAGAAAAAATGTCAATCAAAAAATTGATATTATTTTTTTACAGTTCATAAATTACATATAATTTTTAAAATACTAATTCTAATCTCTTCAATTTACGTTTCAAGAAAATAAAATTAGAAATAATAGACATCTCTAATAAATTAGACTAAAATTTTTGTAAATTTAAATTTTAGTGGTCTGTTTCGAAAATTAGAATTCACTGTGCTGGTTGATACATGGGACCGGATATCTAGAAGAATAAACAATCAGAGTATACAAGTAGGAGAAGTTCCAAACCCTAGCAGAAACGTAATTAGCAGAAATGTGGTATAGGGAATGGCATTATCATTAATTATTTCAAATATTCAAACTATTACTTTCATTCATTGAATGCGAGTATTCCAGGAAGCAACAAAATAAGGAAAGCAATAATGGTAGTATATAGGGCAGGACGGCTTCAAACCTTAGTAGAGAAGGGAGAAAAATGTCTCTTTGAAACATACCTCTGAGCAGTTGACAGTGGTTACATCTATTATTCTCAAAATATTTTACATGCACATATGTATTCGATATCAAACTCAACAAATATTAATAAAGACCTTGGTCAAAATAAGCAATTTTTAGCTCACACATTGAAATAGCTGAAATCTTGTTTTAATTGCACCAGAGAACATTTCCTCTATGCTTTATTTCCCACACAAAACCATTGAATAAGAGTGTAGTTAATTTTCAGATATTTCGATTGGTATGATCTTGGGCTTACTCTCAGCTGTCTTGGGAACTGTCAGAGTCAGCACCCCATTTGTCATGTTGGCCTTCACTTGATCCAGCATCACATTTTCTGGTAGACGAAAGCGACGAAAGTAAGTGCCATGTGATCTCTCCAAACGATGCCACTTTTCATTCTTTTCCAGCTCATCCTTCTTACATTCACCAGTTATATTCATAACTCCTCCTTCAACTTGAACTTTCACATCTTCCTTTTTTAAACCTTCCAAAACAAAACAAAACAAAAAATTATATACATAAATAAATTATACACAATTTTTTCAAAAAAATTAATTAAAGAAAAAAAATCATACAATTCAAATGCTATTTTAATCAAGATTAAAATTGACTGAGAATCTCTAACAAAGATAAAGATAGCTTCAAGGATCTTAAGTGAAGAGATGGCACCCCTATTAATAAGGAGTTATTAACTCCAAGATAATCAATAAAACTCTCACTAATAACAATGTTATTTTTGACTCCCTTAATCAAATCTATCCCGTTTCTTACAACTATTGGCAAAAAATCCTTAGAAAGCTTGCTTCAAATAATTTTCATTTCTCCAAAAGTTAACTTATAAGATTAACCAAAATGATATTGATTTGTGCAGCTCTTGTAGATAGCCTGAAACAATAAAACATATGTTCTTTGAATGCTTATCTTGTAAAGAAGTGTGGAATTTTTTATTTATTTTTATCTCGAAGGCTGGAAAGGTAACATCAATTGGTATGAAATCTTATTAGGGAAAGTCCTGGTGAACAGACAAAAGACTAGATTTCTTCACACATGCGCTTTTGACAATGAAGGAAGCACAGCATTACTAAAAGGAATGGATGAACTTTGCGAGGAATATTACCAAGAAAAGGGAAATAAGGATAAGAAGGGAAAACATAAGGCCAGGCAGCATATGAATGAAGATTCAGACTCGGATATGGAGGCTGTACATTCAAATGAAGATCTGTCAGCTAAGTATCCTCCACTAGGATGGGCAGGCTGAGAAACATATGATGAGAGCAGAGCGAAAGACCAGTGGCTGTTTTGTCATAATGTTTTATATACCGATATGAGTAAGATGTTGTGTAACTATGTATATACATATATAACTATAAACTAAGTCATGTATCTACTATATAACTGTAAGGTCAGCCTTGTTTTGAACTGGTATGCATTAAAACAGCAGACCTGGAACAGCGTAGGTTTTTTCGACCATTTCTTACAACTGTGAGCAGTATATAACCGATAATGCATGCACATGAATGCAAATTGATTCACCACTTATTTTTAATTAAAAAAAAAAACAAATTACTGAGAACTACACAACTAAATCTTAATAAAAACATCCTACAACTAAAAAAAGACCATCTAAATTATCACAACTTATTAAAACGCACATAAATTAATTAACAATACCAGGTAAATTAGTTTTGAAGATGTGGTTATCATCAGTTTCAAGCCAATCAACAGGTATATATAGTTGTTTGAAGTGGGAGGCTAAGCGTCTGGAAACTTCTAGGGCTTTCTCAGTGAACCGTTATGGTAATGGCTCGTGTTTCTATTACTCCTTTTGTATACTCGTTGGAACTCCAAAGAGCATATGTTACCTTTAACAAATATGAATGGGGAATATGATTGGCAATTAGATAGGGAGGTCTATAAACTCATGAATTTGGTATTTGATATTTTATGGTAGAGGGATTAGTGGTGGTGTCTTTAAGGTTTTTTAAAATATAAATAAAAAGAAATTATTAATTATTGGTTCAATCTATGTATAATATGTAGAGAAGTATTGTTTTTGAGGTGGTTTTTTTTGTAATGGCACGTGTTTCTACTTCTTATGTATATTCGTTGGAACTCGAAAGGAGCATACATACGTTACATTTAACAAACACCAATGAGGATTATGATTGAAAATTAGATAGGGATGCCTATAAACTCATGGACTTGGTATTTGACATTTTAAGGTAGAGGGATTAGTAGTGGTGTGTTTAGGGTTTTTTAAAATATAAATAAAAAAGGAATTATTAATTATTGGTTCTATCTATATATATAATTTTTTCTCAAAATATGTATGATAGCTCTACTTTACAATTATCTAAGAATTATTTTTATTTAGTTATATTGTTTTTTCTTATTTACTAAAGACTTTCACTATTATAATAAAAAATAACCAAAAAAATTATTAAAATTATTATATAAATTGATAAATAATATAGTAAATACTTATATATTTCAATAATAATGTAATAAACAATACACTTTATAAATAAATCACAACAACTCATCTTTCATGGTAATGAATGGTCGGCTTAGCACTCATTGCATCTAGGTGATGCTCACATAGGTGAAGCATTGGGCCGGAGGTCACTCATCACAATACTACTCCAACTCAAGTATGTTTAACCATGGAGCTTCCCCAAGGTTAAACCAACAACGCTTGCAACCCCATTTACAAAACCTTCAACAACCGTTGTGCCTTGTGAAGCACTCATTATAGAGCCCTTTTTAGCTCATCAATTGATGATGAGGTATTTTCCACAGCATGTCAAAATATGATATTGCTTTGAGGATTCAATCATGTAGTTTTTCGGGTCAAACTCATTGACCCATGTTTCATGAGTAGTGGTTCACTAAAATCCATCTCTTAGGATATTCTATGGCCCATTTAGCACTCATTGCATCTAGGTGATGCTCATAGAAGTGATATATTTATTTATTTTAACTTTTACTTAATAACTTTTATGATATTATTTATTTTAAAGAGTTATTTTATTTTTAATATTAATACAATAAATAATTAAAAATTAACATTATATTTGTCAATGGGGTTGTGCTTAAATGGAAAATCCATATGGATCTCAAGATAGAGATCCATGTTCAAATCCCCACAAGTGGCATCTTAAGTTGGAATTCCAAGTAGTGGCTCTTGGACTTTCATTGTGGCTTATTAGTTGAATAGAGTTGAATAAGTGGTTCTAAGTTGAATATGTCCCCATAAAAAATACTAGTTTAATTTATGAATTATTTTATAGTTTTGATTTTTTGTCAATATGTGCTTTCAAAAATTTGAATGAAAATAAATTATTATTATTATTATTATTATTTTGAAAAAAGTAAAAAAGATGGGAAACTAAAATAAATCATTTATTTTCATTCAATTTTTTGAAAATTTTCTATGATCCATTTTAATTTTTACTTCCAAAATTTTATTTTATTTTCTATATATGTATCATTTTTAATATCTATCTAAACTACTAAAATAGATTATGAACACATAAATAAGTAGATAAATAGATAATAAGGTTTAAATTTTAAACATATAAAGAATTTGAATATGATTGATATGGATTATTTTAAAATGAAGATAAATATAAGGATTATAAAAGCATCCCATAATATTTAACAAAAAAATGTAAAGATGAAAAAATGTTCACTCTTTTGGAAGCGAACAACCTTCAACTAAGGACTAATAAGCCACAAACTATCATGAAACCTATGGTGTTGTAAAACAAAGTAAGATTTTAAAAATCCTCAAAGAGAAGACTACCAATCAATATACTATGAGAAAAAAAAAAAACTCTTTAAATTTCTTAGTATTCCTAAACAAATGAAATTAGGATTCCTCTCCATGGAGATTAGTAAGATCTCCAAATAATGTTTTTAATTTAATATTTTTAGATAGTACCTTGGCCCTTCGTGTTATTTTGAATTATTTCATTTTAAACTTGAAAATTCTACTAGTTTCTTGTAATGCCACTCTCTTCTTTCTTGAGATATGACAATAGTTGGTCAATGATCATTATTTGATATCCATTTTCTTTCCTTTTTAATCCTTTCTATTATGAAGGAACACTTTCCATTCTTAAGAATCTTCCATTTGTAAGATGGTTCTTCATTTGGGACTCCAAGATCATCTTAGACAAGAAAATATATGTCTAACCACCCTTTTTATTTTTTCCATATGAATATTTGAGAATGAACAAAGCTTGGAATGGTTATTTGATGTTGTAGATAAACATGTGTTAAAATAAAGTTGGTAAAACTACAATATAATCCCTCATATTGAGAAAAAAAATGTGCAATAAATAAACTATGTGTGTAAGGTGTTCCTATCCCTAGTAATCCCCTATAATGATTCTTTTAGGTGTCCCATTTATTCTAATTCTTAGTTGAACTATTTTAAGAAAATCAAAGTAATCTACACTATCCATATTTTATCTTCCATAACTTGTTATCCTGCATTGTGTGAAGCTCAATATTATGCAATGAATTTTAATGTCTCCCTTTCATATTATGAAATAATATATCCTTGTCCTTTCATATTACCATAGTAAGAATTATGATGGAAAAAAATTCTAACATGGTCTCCATCTTTGTATTGTCAAACATATAATGCACAACAATAACTAGATGCTAGAATAATTTCTATGAATTATTCCATATAAAATATTAAGTTCCAATATACCCCTAGACCAGGGTCATGAAACCCAAAGGTGTGTTTAATATCCTCTAATCATTCCTTCCATTTTGAAAATTTTATTCACTTTTTATTTTATATATACCAAAATTGTGAAAGTCTTAACAAATTTTGTGTGACCCTATGCACCCATAATTGATGTTACTATAATTTTTATTAAAGGACATAAATTTCCTTTACATATTTAAAATATAAAAATATATAGAGGTCTATGTATTATATTATAATGAATGAAGTATACCTAACTTTAAAAAAAATCTTGGAATTATCCCAACTCAATATAGTAGATTGATTTGCAATCCACCATCTCATTGGTATTGAAATTAATGAGAATGGAATTATATTAGGACCCACTTTTGCATGTCTAGAAATTCATGCTCTAGTATTGTGCAAAAATCCTTAGAGGTGGATTTCTCATACATATATTGTCCATTCATAGAAACTCTATAGAAATGACACATAAGTGTTGGTTTAAAAACAAAAACCCATCTTTGAAAAACCTGTATATAGGTTCAATAACTTTTTGAATGTGCGATATCATGAACACCCATCTTGATGGATCTATCCTAGGAGATACCCATCTTTGAAAAACCTTTATATAGGTTCAATAACTTTTTGAATATGTGATATCATGAACACCCATCTTGATGGATCTATCCTAGGAGAACTTTTTATATGGGTACCACCTTAGTAACTATTTGTTTTGGTACATTGTGCATGTTGGGGAAATATTTTACCATAATTCCATAGTCTCTAAATGTACACCTTTCTTTTAGAATGTGTGAATCAACCTTTAATGTCGCCTCCTCCCTTAGAATATTGTCATGTGATGCGTTAGTCTTACCCAAATTTTCACTAATGATCTCCTAATCATATCCTTTAAATAACTCTCATTTTAATGTGGACCAATTCCAAATATTATATCTAAGATGGATCCATGGGTACAATCACATTATTTTCACTATTATTGATTATTATGTTACAATTGTTAAAAAAATCCATATATGTGCCTAACTAGAAATAAAAATTATAATCCAATAAAGCTAAATTAATATCTACCTCTACCATATCAATTACCTCAAAATCAATTTTCAAAGTGACCTTTATATGCGAACTTATACATCCTTACTTGCATAAACACAATTCAGTTTTGCACATTATTTTGCATGTAAAGGATACATGGTCAGGGACTTATAAGTTGAGGATTGACACATAGTCACACAGGGGTAAAAGAAAAAATTTATGTTATATTTTTTAGGGTGATCCCACAAAGTTGGTTTACAATTTCGAGGAACCAATTTTTGGTGAAATCACATATTTTTAGAAAATATAATGATTTAAGCCTTAAAAGGTTCCATTTAAAGAATTCCAATTGAAGAGGGTTTGATCAAACTACCTTAAATCAAACCCCTTGGATAGAACCCTCTAGTTTTAAACTATACCTATAATAGAGTCTCCTTTACACCTATCAAAATGTTGATAAAAAACCACTTTTGATTTAGCTTTTGGGGGATCAAATGAATTCATTTAAAATTTATTTTTTCTATGCATGTAGTCCTTATTATAAACTTCCCAAAAAGTATAATTTTAAATAAATTTAATTTTATTATTATATTTATTTTTTATTTCTCATGAATATAAGTGTTTCACTAAAAATCAAGCTCTTTGTTCTACACGTGGAAAAATAGTAGATTATAAAAACAAAAATTTAAAATATTAGTGCACCAGATATTGAAGTCCTTGATCCAACAAAGAAAAATAAATTGAATTTTGATACATACAAAAAAGGTTACGCATTATACGGTTGTGCTATGTCTAAATTATAATTGGTTTGAATTTGAAACTTGATTAGAGAAAAAATATTCAATAAAAAAATATCTAACCAAGTGGAAGCACTAGATATCGGAGTTACAAATCTAAATTCTAAAGAATTATAATTTTATCCTTCATGGAAAAAAAGTTATGCATTATACTATGAGCAACACTTTTTAAAAATGTTGTTTTCTGAAAAAAAACTAGTTTTCCAGGGAGATGGAAAAAGAAGTGCATGATTCCAAAAAAATTGAAAAAAATATATTTAGAATCTATAGAAAAAATTTCACAAAACTCTAGTTTACATCATCTTGAAATTCCTCACGGTTTAGCTTGTATAGGTGCTCGAAAGTGAAGATTGATTGTAGCTAAGTTGGATATGGCCACAAATTTTCAAAATAAAAGTGTTCACTCAATGCATATATAGCACCACTTTCAGGCCAATTTACCAAAAAAAAAATTATTCAAAAAAAATGGTGCTTCAATAACTTAAATACACATCTAAACAAAATTTGGAAGGTAGAATGTTATCCCTTGAGGATAAATTTGATAAGTTGTGGAATGTTGTGATGAAGGGTGGAGATACCTTTAAGGTCTTGGTTATCTTAGACTCTGCCAAGGTGACCTCCCCTGTGACTGCTGCAAGAAAGATAAAGGAGAATGAGTCTACTGATGATACCAATGCTAGGGGTAGGCTGATGGATGTTGAGTGTGTTTTTAGGAAAGGTGTTGTGAAAGATAACTTGTTTTGAGTGGTGAGGTTAAAATGGGTGGGCCAGGAGCTAGAACTAGAAACAAAATGAAAGCTTAGGCTGGGGCCTTAGGTTTTGAGGTGTTTGATATGGCGGATAATGTGCAAAGGTTGGATGCTTGCAAAATGGAAGCTGTGGAGACTTTGAACAATCTTTAGTGTTGCTGGCTGGTTTCCTTCTTTTTGGATTTTTTTGGCTATTGTTTGGTTGTCGTCAGGCTGATTGTTACTTTTTGTTGTTCTCCTCTTTTATTAGCTGCTTTTTTATGTAAATGGTTTTGGGCCCCTTCAAAACCCATTTTTTACCTCAAATCAAAACAACTTATACTCATGTAAATAACATTTTATTTAAATATAAATAAATATATTGTAGATCTATAAGTGTATTTCTCAAATATATATAATTTATAATATTTTAATTATATTTTAAAAATCATATATTTACTAAACATTCAAATATTCGAAAAAACACAAAAAAAATCAAAATATCAGAAAAAAACCAAAAACATTAGGAAATATTCAAAACACGTAAACAACCTCAAATATCTCAGAAAATCTAAACATTCAAACAAATTTTCAAAAAGACCAAAAACAACCTTAAAAAATTTCAAAATACCAAAAATATTGAAATATTCCAAAAAATCCAAAACCATCCATCCCATTTTTTTCACTCATAATAGACCTTCACCCATAATAAATTGAACATCACCTTCCCCCTTTGGTGAAACAAATAGAAAGCAAGTGTAGCAAATCATAAAGTGAGAACCTAAGTATCAGAATCTAAAGTCTAAATCATAGTTAAATGTGTCAGTGGAGTTTATATTAATGGCTTATCATTAGCATCATTATCCTAACATCAAACAACCTCTATTCAACATTTCATAGGATGTATCCTTCCTACTATCGACATCAATATCAGCCATCAACTTAGCTAAAAATAAATTGGCAAGAGACATAGATAACACTAACTATTTGTCTTTGATCTTTTCTTATGATTTATCTTAATGATCCATTCTAAGGACCTCTCAATGATGTCTATTTCATACTTTAATTGGTCAATAGAAATATGAGAAAATCATCATCTTGTATTCATCATCCTGCATTTATCATCACCATCTCTAATAAAGTCTCAGTGGATCATAGACTTGTTGGATCTTTTTGAAGCAATCATCAAAATCAACAATCAATCGTCTTGTTTCTATTATCTTCTCTTTGTACTAACTTGGTATAATGACAATCAACAAAAAAATCATCAATGCATTCATCTTGCATCCACAATTCATTAGCATACATGCATCTCATAATCATGGCATTAAACATCCATCCTAAATCATCATTATCATTTAAGTTGTGATAAATAATATTATTTTTTTATTCTAAGCATCTTAAATCATTGCATCATATATCATAAGCATACATTGCATATCATATGATGAAGCATAAACATCTGTGTTTCCCATCCATACATTCATATGCATACATCCCATCATAAAATTGCATAGAAAATACACAAAAAGTACATCCATATCATTTGCATACATAATCATAGCATAACATGTAGATATCATATCATATCATATCACATGGCATATAATGAAAAGATAATGAAAAATAATATAATATTGCATCCATCTCATTACATCTTATCATCCCATATTCCATAAGCATAAGTGCATCCATACATACTTAAATATAAACATCTCATATCATATGCATCCATACAATAATAAGCATCAAATAAGATGAATACATCATATCAAATCCATATCCGTATCATATATGTATAAAAAAATGGATGTCATGGTACAAAATTTGGATCAGTGTATGTATATCAATCATAAATACAATATCCATGAGGCTATCCAAAATGAGCCCATGAATGTATATCAATATCAAAGAATGGGAAAAACTTAAAAAAGTATCTTTACACTTGAGCTAGCCCTAATGGTTGCTCCCCTCTTTAGTCAGCCTCTCTGGTTGATCCTCAGTCCTAGGTTGTGCATCAAACCTCTCTGAATAGTTGGGCTATTTGAGTGGCACTAGCACATCTCAGTGGTAATGCATGTTATAATATGCCACCTTAGTCACAACCTCTCTATAATTTTGTATATACAATCCTACCCTAGGTAGTTCCTATAAGGGCCTCTAACTACTATTGCCACTCGATCTGTTGGTCCCTCTCAATAGTCATAGCTTGAACCTACTATTTGGCATGATCTCTCTTTGTTGTAATGGCCTCAAACTGCTATCTGGTCTTGTCTTGCTTAGAAGTAATAACCAAAAATTTCTATTGGGCCTAATCCCACTCACCTATTAGAACCTTCAACTACTACTACAATTTTTGAGTCTGAATATCTCTTGCATTAGGTGGTGGTGGTGCTTGTACAGGTTACTATTGTATGGGCTACTACTGACTAACAAGTTGTTGAGTAGGTTGTTATACATCTAGTGGAGCCCCTGAAGTCTTCCCATCATGGTCGTCATGGCCATCTTGGCCTCTACCTCTATCCCTACCTGATCCCTAGCCTTTGGGTCTCCCTCACGGAGGAGCACCCATTGGATCTGTCAATCTCTAAGGAGGTGTGAACTATGCAACATAAGCAGGTGTTGTTTGTGCAACTGTCTGGCCCTGGTCATAGGCCCATAGTTGAGCTACTAACTATTTGAAACTATCCACTACCTCCAAAGCTGGAATAGTGGGTCCCCATGTGGGAACCTCTCAATTTGACCTCACAAAAATGGTTTTATAAGCATCATCCAGCCTATCTTATTGCTCACCAAATTGTCGCACCACTCTGTCTGGAAGGTATCTCTTGATGATCGTATGCTCCCAACCCTACATGTACCAAGTTTAACAGGGAAAAAATAACTATTGAGCATCATCATACCACCCTAACATCTATAGCCAGGGTCGTCATCTAAACACTGTCATGTCATTTAGTACCCACCACAAGTAAAGGATCCCAATCTTCCTAGTGTGTCATAAGGTGATCGCACCTCTATACCCCCAAACCACGAGATCATCTAGCTTAACATCAACCATCTGCACTATCAATCAGAGCATGAAGATATGCTCGCATGCCTAAGTATGAAGCAAGGTAGCCCCTACACCAATGGCTATGCCATCACAATAGACAAAGTTATGTATGTCATGATATAACCAGTCCAACATCATTGCCCCCCATGCAAATAGACTCTTCCTATGGAGCATCCCGTGTCATGATAAGCCCAATCCTAGGCTAAACCCTTTGCACCATCGATCAAGAACAACCAAACCTAAAATAATGGATGTTATGATCAATCGAAATGTTGGCACGTGACCTTTGTATGACTCAAGGTCAATCTGACAAGTGATGAGAATAATGGTCTCCATCTCCATCCCCTCATGATAGGCATCATATCTAGTGTCGACACTAAAAATCACTCACTTGCCATGGATCATAAAATGCATAATCCACCATACATTCACTAAGGTCACCATCTCCTCACTGGTGGGAAGGTGAAATGATGAAGTCTCACTATGCCATTGCTCACACAATGTGGTCATCATAGCTAAATAATTTTAGACAATGGGCACATACGTGATGTACCATAACCCAATCTCTCCTAGATGCTCCTGGTGCAACTCAGATAAACCACCCAGTCTCTCCAAATTTGTGGGTTGTGCTCATGTGGCATCAGTGGTGGAATGACCTCCTACATCCATGAAGTCTGCGGTGTAAAAAAGCAAAGAAAAAATTGACTATGTTTGGAATTTTAGCACAAAAATTGCAGTAGTGTCACTATATTTCAAATTCCATATTGCAACAGCCGAAGGTATTTCAAATTGCAAATCACAAATCACATCGCTAAAGACATGTGTTGTGATTTAAACTTGAAACCCTAATCCTAATTTTGAAATTGGGAAGTGTGTCACTATATACATATGCATCATAATTCAAGATTGGAAACCCAAATTTTAAATCATGAAGTGCATCACTATAAATCATTTTAGCATTTTTGATTCTCAAATGAGCATCGCTATATAGTGACACTACCAAATTTTAAATTTGAACATGCAATAAATGCATCAAATAGTCAAACTTGAAATTGAGTTTTGAGTTACATCTCGATGGTCCTGAGCGTGGAATACACTGGTACTCTTGAATTCGATCAGAAATGTGTTGTGGTAACTCTTGTCATAGCATTTCTTCAGAGAGTTAGAGCTCAAATCACATGAATTCCTTAAGGAGTGAATGCAAAAATGAATTGAAAGTGAACCTTCTTGGCTTATTTATGTTAGAAATTTAGGGTTTTTTGCCCTAATTTCACCTTGAAGATAGGGTTTATCATCATTTTCATGGATTTTTCCAAACTAGAGTGTAGTTTGCATCTTTTTTGCATTTTTCACATAATTTTTGCATCCTGGAACCTTTCTCCACCCTTGGGGAAAATTTTCACCTTTATCAAGAAATCAACCCAAAATTCAAATTTTTTGCCCGATTTCTCGAGGGGGCAAGGAATCAACTTTATCCTTCCATTTGGGCATCTAAAAAATTATAAATTTTTTATTTTTTGATTTATGCGGTAGTTTTAACTCAAACAACATCATTCTTTGAACCAAAGCAACAGGTACCTCGCTTCAAAGAGGGGCAAACTAGACACTAAAAAGTGTCTTAAATGATATCATACACTCGAATAAGGTATACTAACATCATTTCCTCTCGAAACATGTCCCCTTTTCTCTTAATTGATTAAATTAGCCTAGCTATTTAGTTAATTGCATCATTTTTGTCTATTAACCTAACACATTTAATTAGGCTGATTTACCCACTTTCACACTAACATTTCATCTCATTACATTAAAGAAATCAAACTATTTAATAAGGTAGCTAAGTTGCTTGACGAAGTGAAGAGATGTTTTCGTTGGCTTGGATGTGAGGATAAATTCAAATTTTTCTAGTTAAATGGGATGCTATTTGCAAGCCTATTGATGTGGGTGGTCTAGGGATCTGCAAGTGTAAGGAAATGAATTGTGTGTTGGGAACCAAGCTGATATGGAGAGTTTATAAGGACAAGAAAAAATTAGAGTAAGATAATTCAGGCTAAATACCTTTAAAATAACTTAGATCTGTTGTTCAAGAACTAATCTACCCTTCCTATGGGATCCACCATTTGGAATTTTGTTAGCCATTGTATAGATATCATTATGCTTGATGTAAGGAAGCACATTGGTAATAGTAGGAAAATTGATTTTTGGAGTGATAATTGGCTTGATTGTGGTCCTCTTAAGGATTTTCCATGGTTCAAAACCTTATTCTCAAACTTTTAAGATATTTTTTGTGTTAAATTTCTTGATCATGTGGAGGGTTGGTCATAACAGGTTAGTGTAGGGTGATAAGGGGTTAGGCCAAGTAATGCTGAAGAAGGATATCTACAAATATTTTAGTAGTATGGCCAATGTTGGTGGGGTAGTAAACAAATTTTGTTTCAAACAAGGTCTTTAGGAAAGATGCATTGTTTTCATTGAATCATATGGATAAGAAGAGATCTTAGATGGTATAGGTTTAGAGTGTATGGTATATTTGAACCTTTGATATGTGTCTTATGTGATGCTATGGAACAAGGAAATGAGCATATTTTCTTGCATTGTAGTTTTTATTGGAAAATTTGATGTAGTTTCCTTGCTAGATGGGGGGTATCCATGGCCCTCCCTAAGAGTATTCCTATGATTTTAGATAGTTGGGTTATAAAATTCTATAGCCTTGGCCTCAAGCTTATCTAGAGTGTGGTTCCTACTTTTATTCTCTAAACCAACTAGTTGGAGATGAATCAGAGAGTCTTTCAAGATTCCAAGAAATTGATTGATATAAGGAAGAAAAGGTGTGCATAAACAATTCCTACACTAACCTTGAGAGGAGGGTTATTCAAATTTTAAATAAAATATTACAAATATTTGAAGAAATTTATAATACCATAAACATAATAACAATAAAACCATGTAACTCAGTGATTTATGTGGGGAAAACCATTTTGGGAGAAAAACCCCACACTGCAAAACCTGCACAATGTATTATCAAATCTTGAAATAGATTACAACACATTTTCAATGCAAGTTCTCACAGAAGTCTTCATCTTAACTCAATTTAGAGGGATTTCAACAGCATTTCGACAACATAAAGACTTGCAAACTAACTCTCACACATCTCTCTCTAAAAAATGACTATCTCAAAGTATCAATTTATAGTATTACATTACATATGAGAACCTTCTAGAGATAAATAATTTCATTAAAAACAACTAATAAAAACTTATCTCTATGTCCATATAAAAGATACTTCTCAAAATAGCCGCTTTTCACCTATCATAAAATCTTCTATTCTTGGATTGCTTTATTTTTATTTCCATGTAAGGTTGAGACACTTTTTTTTTCTTTTTTATCTTCTTGTTTTAAAAAAAAAATATTCCTAACATTCTCCCACTTGTTGAACACATTTCATGAGCCAATAGAAAATAGGTAGTTAATTGTTGGGGGCTGAAAGGCCCATTAATTCAGAACACCATATAAACCTCCCTGTGCTCATAGGATTTGTTAATGAATTTGCAAAATTCACCACAGTCTCTACCTTTTCAACTTCACCTTGCTATCTTCGACCATATCTCTAACGAAGTGATACTAAACATCAATTTGTTTTGTCCTAGCATGAAAAGTTAGGTTCTTTGCAAGGGAGATTGCACTTTGACTGTCACAATAGACTGTAACTACTTCATGTTTTAATCCAATATTTGAACAAAAATGCTTTAGCCAAATGGATTCTTTACAAGCATGAGTAGCAACAATGTACTCTTCCTCGGTAGTGGAAAAAGTGACTGCGACTTGTCTCTTTCTCATCCAACTAATTGCAGCACCATAAAGAGTGAACACATATGCATTGGTGGATCTTCTGATATCAACATCACTAGCTCAATCTAAATCCACAAAACCATTAATACTCAGGGAACATTGATCTCCTGTACCATGAAAAAATATAGAGTTATCTAATGTACCTCACAAATATCTAAAGACCCTCTTAACTGCATCCCAATGCACTTTTCCAAGATTAGACATAAAATGATAAAGAACTCCCATTACTTGGGCAATGTTTGGTCTTGTACAGACCATAGCATAGATTAAGATTTCGAATGCACTCTATTAGGGCACTTTTCTCATGTCTTCAATCTCTGATGGGGATGTAGGACATTGTGAAATAGAGAGCTTTGTTCCCAATGCAACAAGAACAAAAGTGGTTTACAATCCTGCATGGGGTGGTACCACAATAATGGGTTACACTTTTTGGGACATCTTGATTTTTGCCTAAAATCACATATTTTTAGAAAATACAATGATTTAAAACTTTAAAGGTTCCATTTAAATAATTTTAATTAAAGAGGGATTGATTAGAGCCCCTGAGATCAAACCCCCTTGGATAGATACTTGTTAGATTTAATCCACACCTATAATCGAGTCTCCTCTACACCTATCAAAATTATGGTAAAAAACCATTTTTGATTTACCATTTGGGTGATCAAATAAATTCATTTAAAGTTTATGTTTTATAATCATGTAGCCCTTATTATAAGCCTCCCAAAAATTATAATTTTAAATATGTTTAATTTGATTATTATATTTATTTTTTATTTATCATGAATGTAGGATTTTCAATGAACATCAAGTTCTTTACTTCACACATACGAAAAAAGTAGAAAAGTAGAGAATTTTTTTTTTACAAAATACATGTTTACTAGGTATCAATGTCCTTATTCCAACAACAAATTTTTTTTAATTCAAATGAATACAAAAAGTTATACAGGCTATCCAAATTATAATTACTTTGACTTGGAAAATTAATTAAAAAACAATTATGCAACAAAAAATTATGAAAACATCTCCATGCACTAGATATTGGTGTGAAAATTTTGTATTTTAAAAATTAGAATTGTATCCTGTATACAAAAAAGCTATGTAATCCGAAGTAAACATCAATTTTTAAAATGTTGATTAGTAGAAAAAATAAGTTATTGAAAATTACATAAAATTATTCACAATTTTTTTTATTTTTTTTTCAAAAATATAATTACAATCTACACAAAAGATGTAACAAATAACTAGTTTGATTAATCTTCAAATTAATAATGGTTTAGCTGCTATAGAAGTGAATATTTTTGTGAAAAATCTTGATTTTAATGTCAAGTTTGGCCAAAAACTATAACCCATTATTGTGGGATCACCTGATGTTGAACCTTTTTAAAATAGAAAAAACTTACTTCCTCTTGCTAAGCCATAGCTTTCTATTCTCATGATCTCTTCTTATCTCCATCCCAAGTATGTGTTTTGATGCACCAAGGGCTTTCATTTCAAATTTCACAAAGATTTGAGATTTTAATTCTGCAATGAAACCTTTTCCTTTCCCAACAATCAACATGTCATCAACATATAAAGCAATTATGAGGAAATAATCGCCATTAGATTTAAAATATACATAGTGATCAGATTTAGACCGCACAAATCCCAAACTCAACACATATGAATCAAACTTCTGCTACCACATCCTAAGACTTTGTTTTAGGCCATACAAATATTTTTTTAACTTACAAACCAACTTGCTTTTACCTTTTACCACATTGTACTCTGGCTATGTCATATAAATCTCTTCCTCCAAATCACCATGAAGGAATGTAGTTTTCACATCCATTAATTCCACCTCTAGATTATAAGTTGTTGCAATAGATAATAAAAAATAAATGGATTCCATTTTAGGAATAGGAGAGAAGATCTCACTGTAATCAATACCCTCAACCTAAGAGTATCCCTTCGTAACCAACCATGTGTTATACTTTGTAACATTTCGATTTGAACCAATCTTTTTCTTAAACACCCATTTACATCCAATAGGTTTTCGACCTTCAAGAAATGGTACAAGGTTCCATGTATCTTTCCTTTTAAGAGTTTCCATCTCTTTACCATGGATATTTTCCAAGACTCTGCATCATTCATACCCAAAGCTTCTTCCACAAATCTCAGTTCATCAAGGTAAGTACTCAAAGAAACTATACACTTCCAATCGTCAGCTGAATATCCATACCTTTGAGGTGGTTTCCTTGTCCTTGTAGACTATCAAACAAGTTGAGGTGGAGGTTCTTCCAATTCTTCCTCCTCTTTTGAAGATTTAGAGGTCGATGAGCTATCCTCAACTTCTTGTCTATTTTGGGGTATCGATTCAACTTCCTTAAGCATAGAAGGAATTTGAACCACATCTTTTTTTTGTTCAATTTCTTTATGTTGTTCTAGCTAAAAATTAACAAGAGAAGATTTAGTCTCTAAAAATAACACTTCTAGAATAAATTACATTTTGTGCAATAGGGTCCCAAAGCTTGTATCCTTTCACACCATAGTTGTAGCCAATGAAGATATATTTGACAGCTTTAGAATCTAATTTTGTTCTCTTATCGTTAGGCATATGTGTAGATGCATCACAACCAAAAAATCTCAATTATCTAAGTGAAGGATTTTTCCCCAACCATGCCTCCATTGGCATTTTATCAACAAGCGTTGATGTAGGAGATCTATTTATTAAATAACAAGTAGTGACAATAACTTCAGCCCAAAACTTTTTTCTAGACTAGCTCCACTCAACATGCTCCTAGCCTTCTCCATCAACATTTTGTTCATTCTTTTTGCAACTTCATTTTGCTGCAAAGAATATAGAGTTTTCTTTTATCTTCTAATCTCATAATCTATATAGAATCTGTCAAAGTTTGCAGAACAATAATCACCACAATTGCTAGTACACAAAAAAATAATTTTCTTTCTAGTATGAGTTTCTACTATAGCCTTGAACTTCTTAAAATGACTAAAAACTTTAGATTTACTCTTTAAAAAAATATACCCATGTTCTTGTACTAAAACCATCAATAAAAGTGACAATAAATTGATTTACCAATAGAAGAAACATCAATAGGACCAAATACATCAAAATGAATCAGATCCAAGATACATGAAGACTTATGAGAAGACAAGTAAAACTGAACGTGGTTCTATTTTCCATTAATACAATGTTCATAAAAATCAAACTCTTGATCACATTTAAACCCTCAATGGGGTTCTTGTTTTTCAAGGCTTTTAAACCCTTATCTCCAATGTTGCTAAGCGTTTGGTTCTGTTGATGGTGTTTTTATGCACTTCTCAACACAGGCAGTGCGTAGGTGCACTACCTCTCTTGAAAGACAATCTTCCATAATTGGATTGCAGAACACTATCCCAAGGTCTCTCGGGTGTCAGGTCATGATAGTGCTTAGATACCTCAGTAGTTTAATGTGATTTGCTGGAATCACAAGGCGGTCTTACAGAAAATACAAAGTGTGGACATAAAGCATGAAGTTGGATTTTGGAATAGAGTTCTTAGGAATAAAAGCAGTTATGCATCGGCTATGGGTTCAAACAGTAGTCTTGAACTCCATTTAGTTGTTGGATTTGGCTTTAGAATGTGCAATGAACCTTGGTATTGTTTAGTTTCTAAAAAAAGTGAAAAAGAATGAAGGGAAGGAAAAGTTCCTAAGTCTGAAGCTTGCTATGAATAGTGACAATAGAGTTCCTGTAATGGACAATTCCTCAAAAAATTATCCCACTTAACCAGGGATTTCACAGTATCATGGAAATTGTGCTATCTTCTAAGGGCTGCAGATATTTCATCCTTCATCCAACACATACATGCATGAATTAAAGATAAATGTTTGGGGCAGCTTCAAGTCAAGTCCAAGCTAACTTTGCACAACTATCTACCTTCAGCAAACAGCAAAAAGTATGGACTAAGGGATCATCAACAAAGCAAAAATTTTCACAATCAACCAACAACATTCCTAAGATTTACCCAAATAAATAAAATAGCTAACTAAACAGCAATGAGATCTAAGCTAAACATGTGAAATTGGAGAAATGAATCAAATGACATGAGAGAAATCAAGGAAATACACCAAGTCAATGATATTTCTTATAAATTTCTGTAGCATGCCTTTACAACAACTCAACTCTCACTTTTGCAAATGAGGAGAGTGCTCTATTTATAGTTTTCCAAAAGTTAAATGAATGGCCAAGATTCATTACAATTGTGTGGCCAAGATTCATTACAAAATAGGGTTTCACCTACCCCCAAATAGATTTGCAATTTAAAAACATTTTTTGTTCCTTCCCTATTTCGTCATCTAGTGGATGGCACTATTGCTCTTTCATCTCGTAGCTAATTGTTATTTTCTCTTTGCTGTAGCTACTCTTCAGGGAGGTCTTCTTCCTTGGCTGGGCTGTCCTCTTGCTCCTCGGAAGCTGCGTGCTCTATATACTTGAGGATGACCGCTTGGAGCTTGTCGATCTCGAGGATCTCGCATCTTAACGCCTGGTAGCTCCATTCTTTAGCGTTCTCTTCCGGCCGCTTCCAATTCTTGTCATACTTTGAGCCTTGATCTCTGAATAGCTCTAATCGATAGAAGGCACGGGCAGCAAACCTCAGGAATTCCATTGTGATTTCTCCGGCTGTCCCATCCTTCATCTTCTCCTCAAAGTATGGCTTGATCTTTTCCGCATCCATTTGCACTGTGGGCATATCATAGCCCGTTATCAATTTGAGGTACTCAGCGCATTCTGCCCGGATTTCCTTGATCCACTCAATATCCGGATCCACCTTGCTGAGGATTTGCTCCATCCTCTCCCTCTGGTTGATCAGGTCTTTGCGCCACACATCCACGAGCTAATGATCCTCTTTCTTGAGCTCTAGTTTCTCCTCCCACGTGTCCTCAGGCATCTAGAGGATGGCTTCAATTCTCGGGAAGGTGGATTCATATGTTTTAGGGAAATTGGTGCAGAGCCTTTTCATGCTCTCTAGGGACTGGATCAAGTCCAAGAACTTATTAGCTGTCCTCACAGCCCTATTGATTCCCATGTTTCTGACATATATGACTCGTCGGAACCAATCCTCGGTCCTTTTCTCTCAGTTCTTTCTCCTTTCCATCTTGTCGATCTGCTCCTTGGAGAGCAACTGTGGTGTGGCCGCAGAGGTGGTGGGCAGGTCATCCACTGAGGACCACTGCTGGATATAGTCTGTTAAGGCAGCAACCTATGCTTTGAGCTTGTCCTTGGATACCTTATCCTATTTGATCAAGTGCACTACTGTGGCCACCAATTCTTCTAGATGTTCAAAATTTTTCTCTCTAATCGTTGTCCCCAAGTCAATGGTGGAGACACTGTAACTCACCCCTGCTTGGCCAATAGTTGGCGTTGCTATTTGTGCTACTCAAGAGCCAGAAGCGTCCATGGTTATCTTGGATCGGACCTTAGGCTTCTTCTCCTTCTTTGTTGTGGTTAGGGATCGGGCCAAGATGGCTTCCAATCTCGCCCTCGGGTCCTTTAGCACTGGGGTTGTCCTTTCAAGCTGTTTCTCCAACCACTCGGGCATAGAAGATTTGTCATTGGGTGCATCATCACTACCCTCACCTTTCTCAGTCAAAGACAAGATTTATGCCTCCTTTTCCTTTTGGGGCTGCTCTTTTTCTTTAGTGGCATCCTCCTCCTCTTCGTCAGAGTCACGAATAAACACGAGGTGTTTAACGGGCAGCTTGGTGGATAATTGTTGCGCGGGATCTTCTTCTATCGCTGTTTCTTCTTCTTCCTTCCCTTCAGCCACCTCGGCCTTGGGGCTCTTCACAACATGGGTCTCAGAAGAGCCTGTCTCTTCTTCCTCATAGGCCACCTTGTCAATGGTTTGATGTTCGTACTCGGGGTGCTCATGATATTCATCGACCTCTTCCTCCATAGACCTTGAGGCCTCCTGCTCTTGCTCCTCCAAATTTTTTGAAATTTGCATTATGGCCTCCATGGCAGGTGGCCCCGTTGGTGGTTGTGAAGGCTGAGCTATTGTGAGGGCTTGGGTAAGGGCTGCTTGGAGTGTGAGGTCCATTAGGAGTTGCGAGAGCTCAAGGGGAAGACTCTGCAGATGCCGCGTAATAGCCTCGGGTATAGTGGAAAGGGGAACAGGCGATGCTATTGTTACCAGCGGGAGGGATGTAATTGGAGACATGGTGGTAGAGGAAGGAGAAGTGGTCATGCCAGAAGAGGAATCGACATTAATTATTGATCCGGCTAGGGGCGAAGAGGCAAGATGGACAAAAATGTCCATCACCTGTGGAGATGAGGCAATTGCGGCCTAAGAGGCGGGCGGTGCACTAGTCGGGGGAGGGAGGAGCAAGGGAGGCTGCACTTCTGTTGTAGTCACTGTCTGCTTGAGCTTCTTGGGAGATGAGCCTCCCGCATCTTTCTTCGCTTGCTCCTTGGGGTCTGCAGATTACAACGTCTCTGTTCCTTTCCTCTTTTGAGACCTAGTGATGGGGGGAGACTTGGAAGTCTCACCAGTTGACGTGGTGGTAGCAATGTCCTCTGTGGCGCTTGGCTCACTCTTGAGTGCCTCATATGTTAGGACCACCCCTTGTTGCTTCAGTTGCGCCACCCGCCCATCGACCCACTCCTTAGTGCGAGTTATGATTGGCTGGGTGATGGTATCCAGGTCATCGACCTCTTGCTCATCCCAATCAATGGAGGGGATCACCAGGTTGGCAACCGCAGGTTACCTCAGGTGCATTATCGTGAACTCGTCTTCCTCGAGCTGGTCCGACACCTAGAATAGTTGCACTCTTCTTAGGAACTATACGGTCATGCACATGTAATGCCTCATGAGTACCTCTTTGTCATCTTTGCAATCTGCCCAGAAGTCTTGGTGGGCGTAGGCTGGCCCTAGTGCCTTCCTAACATGGCCATGTGGGTCCATTCACGGGCGGGCTGTGTACCAGTCGAAATTGTATTCCTTGAGCTCCTTTTTGGAATTGTTGGCACATTGAGATGTCTGCAGTCAATACAGGCCCTGGCCGAGGGTCATGGGATAGGGGATCTCTGTTACGTGCTTGTTGCCGAAGACTATCTAGATTTTTTGGAGCTACCGGGAAAGCTCTAGGAGAATGATCCTGTCGTTCAAGTACCTTGGCAAGTTGTTTGGCCGTTCTGTGAATCCCTGGGCACGGATGTAAGTGAACTTAGGGAACTAGATAAATAGGAAGGCATATTCCTTCAGGAGCACCTTGGCACTGTGAGAGATTCTCCTCTCGAAGTCTCCGGTGATCAATCTGATGATGTGGCCAGTAAAGGCGTCATTGACCCGGCAGTACTCCTTCTTGAAGTTGCGGTATTGGAGTTGAGGGTACTTGTCAAAAGGTTTTAGCCCTCGCTTATGCCCTTGATCTGGTGCCACAAATAACCTGTTGTATTGTCTTTGGCCCGCCAGGGAGTATACCAGGTAAGAGGTCATATAGAACTTTGAGCTCTTCTTGACATTGACAAACTGCTCATGAAAGCAGTTTCTAATAATGCCTCCCCAGTCGAATGAGGTCTTGGTGTTAACTTCCTCATTCCCTCGCAGGATCTGCTCAATGTAATATGCCATCCACTTTTGGAAGTAGGCGGCCGCTGGGAGACCCATGACCCTGCTTAGCATAGTTACTAGGTCATGATAGTCTTCGTGGAAGTCACTGCGGAATAGCTCTTGGGGAACCTTTGCAGCGCTGCCCCGTTTCTCTTTAAGCTAGTAGAGGTTGATTGATTTCTTGCACCCTAATGGATTGGCATCCCACGCTGCCTGACATTGTTCCAATGAGGGGACCTCCATATGTGGGAACGTGGGTATGAGAAATGTTTTTGTGATTCCTTCTGGTGACATGTCGGTGAGGATGTTCCCCTCCTTGTCCACGATTGTCCTGGTGTCCGCTTGGTAGGCTTCTCGGCAAGCCATTACTAGTTCGGGTGCTATGAGAGAGGGAGGAAAACCAACAGCCTTGGCGATTCCACTCTGCCTTATTAGTCTGGCGTTCTTTGTAGTAGGGTTGACCTTGACTCTCTGGGTGAACTCATCTATGTCCACTTGGCCGATGTTGGTATCCGAGATCTTCTTCTAGTTTGTTGAGACCTTTGACTGGAACGACTCACCCTAAAACTGAAACTTCATCTGATCTTTATCTTCTTTTCCCCGAGCGGCCCTCCCTGATTTCTTGCCCTTATCCTTTTCGGAGGAGGCCCCTGAAGTTCCTGCAACTGATTCCATATATTCTGCAAGCAAAGGGCAAAGTCAGTGCAACAAAACATCAAAAGTGTTCATGTTATTCCATATTTTGAGCATAACATCTAAATAATCATTCAAATATATCATAAATTTTATCCTTATATGGTATCGATCTTCGTTTTAGGGCGTTTGGACAATCCAGGCTGGGAGGTCCGGACTTCCTTGGTAGGAATGCTATCTAGAAGGGAGAATGCAACCGAAAGCTCCCGGAGACCCTCCTTGGTCAGATTTTAGTGTTTTAAGAGGCCCATGATGGAGAACAACATGATTTAGGACATGGGTCAAAGTCAGATCCTGGATTTACACTTGTTTGGATCGTCCTAGGGGGCACCGGAGATCTTAAGCTGGAAAGCAGTTAAGAGGCGGCGATTGGCAACGGCGGATAGCAGGCAGAAATCCAGCCGAGGAAGTCCGGCGGTAGAAGTCCGAGGGCCGGGGCGCGCGAGGCCAAAGGACGGCCAGCATGAGGTTATGGTTCAGGCTTTGAGGCTCCAAGCATGGCAGGGCCCGGCGGCTGGGAAGACGCGATGCACCGACTGCTGCGAGATTTTTAGCAATGATTTGAACGGTGGCGGCGAAGGGCGGCCCGGGGCCTGGACGGCGGGAAGATGCAAGCCGGAGGCCGCCGTAAGACATTCACGTTGATCGGGCAACGGCGGCGAGGAGGTTCCCAGGGCCCGGGAGGCGGGGAGCTGGCAGGGGTCCGCCGTCAAAGACATCGGAACCGTCACAGAGTTCCGAAGACGGAACTCCGGACAGCCAGGCCCAGAGGGTCCCACGGCTGTGAAGAGATTTGGCAGGAGAGAGAGCCGGACTTCCGTAAACGGAAGTCCGGGAGCCGGGACCCAGGAAGCAGATGGCCGAGGCACGAAAAGAACACTGTCGGTGGAGCGGAAGGCAGACTCCGGGGCCCGAAAAGCTATGACACTAGCGCCAAAAGAGTGCCCAGCGGGGAGCACGGAAAACGCACCAGGGAAGCCTTAAGGCTGGGGCCCGAAGGGCATGGATGGATCAAAATCCACCAGGGGTTTCAAAAGGTGAGCCTCCTGCGGAACTCTAGAGGTGGAACTCCGGTGTTCCGGGCCTGGGACGGTCAAAGGGCGCAGGAGGAGTTTCAGATTCTTACGGCGGAGCTAGCGTCGGGACCCGGCAGCAGGGGCGATGGGATGGATAGGTAGTTCAAGCCCGGTGAAAGGCACACAGAAACCCGAGGGAGGAAGTCCGATGGATCGGGCCCGGGGAGGAGGATCACCGTCGACGAGGGTTTGGATTTTGAGTTTGACGGTGAAGATGGGGTTCGGACCTGGGGTGGCAGATTGCCCTGCGCGAAGAACAGCCGCCTGACCGAAAGGTTCCGAATCGGCGGCAGGGGAGACTTTGCTAGGTTTAGCAAATTCCAAGACATGGGTTACAGGCGCAATTTGACGTTCTTCAATTTTATGCCACTTTAATTAATTGTTCAATTACCAAAATCCTTGAAAATGACCAAAAATGATGGGAGGGCAAACGGGGATGGCCTACCTTGAATACGCTAAGCAGGGGTCGTGGGGTTCGTCGGGGGTCAACGGAGTGACATTGATGTCGAGGATCGTGATGCAAATGAAGGTGGTGGGCTCCAGATGATCACTGCTCCAACTCACTGCAATTCCATTTGTGAAAATGACATTGGCGGGCCGGGCATTGTATACCCCAGCTGCCATTAATATCGTATTAATTGCTCATTACGGCTGTGCCAAAAGTTGGTGAATTTGAAATGAGGCGGCAGCAGCGGCGGAGACTTCGGGGCCCGGTAGCCGGAAGGACGGGAGATGACGGCCGCCACAAGATTTCGACGACTTTGAATGGCCACGACGGAGAAGATTGGCCCAGGGCCCGGAGGGTGGGAAACTGGAAGGAGTTCGCCGTTGAAGATTTTCTTCGTGTTGCCTGAGTGACGGCGGTGGCGAACAAAATCCTGGGGCCCGACGGGCGAGCGGCCGGCAGAGGTTAGCCGTGGCAAGCGGCGAGCCCGGGATGGAAGTCCGGAAGTAGACTTCCGGAACCCGGGGCCTGAAGGGCCAGGCGACTGCCGGAGGGATTTTCGTAGGATTTTAAATGGAAGACGGCATTGCGGGCCCTGAGGGGCGAAAAGACGCCCGGAGAACACCGCAGAGGACGGCGAAGGCAACAGGGAAGCCTGAAAAGGGAACTCCGGATGCCCAGGCCCGGAAGGGCGCAGGGCTGTTCTAGAGCCCAAAATTCCAAAGCAAACCCGCAAGGCCCTCGGAGGCCAGCAAAAGACCAAAAGCAGAGGCATGGTCGATTTATGATGAAACTTTGAAGCAACAGTGACCATGTGGAATTTAAAAAGAGGGGCACGCAAAATGAGGCAACCCTAAAAGACCCTGTTGATGGTGTTTTTATGCACTTCTCAACAATGGCAGTGCGTAGGTGCACTACCTCTCTTGAAAGACAATCTCCCACAATCGGATTGCAAGACACTATCCCAAGGTCTCTCAGGTGTCAGGTCATGACAGTGCTTAGATACCTCAGTAGTTTGATGTGATTTGCTGGAATCACAAGGCGGCCTTACGGAAGATACAAAGTGTGGACACAAAGCATGAAGTTGGATTTTTTGGAATGGAGTTCCTAGGATGGGGAGTTGATATGCATCGGCTGTAGGTTCAAATAGAAGTCTTGGACTCCATCTAGTTGTTAAATTTGGCTTTATAATGTGCAATGAACCTTACTATTGTTTAGTTTCTAAAAAAAGGGAAAAAGAGCGAAGGGAAAGAAAAGTTTCTAAGTCTGAAACTTGCAATGAATAGTGACAATGAGGTTCCTGCAATGGACAATTCCTTAAAATAATATCTCACTTAACCAGGGATTTCACAGTATCATGGGAATTGTGCTATCTTCTAAGGGCTGCAGATATTTCATCCTTCATCCAACACCTACATGCATGAATTAAAGAAAAAGTTTGGGGCAGCTTTAAATCAAGTCTAAGCTAGCTTTGCATAGCTATCTACCTTCAGCAAACAGCAAAAAGTATGGACTAGGGGATCATCAACAAAGTAGGAATTTTCACAATCAGCCAACAACATTCCTAAGATTTACCCAAATAACATGAACAGCTAACTAAACAGCAAAGAGATCTAAACTAAACATGTGAAATTGGAGAAATGAATCAAACGACATGAGAGAAATCAAGGAAATACACCAAGTCAATGTTATTTTTTATAAATTTTTGCAGCATGCCTTTACAACAACTCAACTCTCACTTTTGCAAATGAGGGGAGTGCTCTATTTATAGTTTCCAAAAAACCAAATGAATGGCCAAGATTCATTTCTATTATGTGGCCAAGATTTATTACAAAATAGGGTTTCACCTACCCCCAAATAGATTTACAATTTAAAAACATCTTTTGTCCCTTCCATATTTCATCATCTAGTGGATGACACTATTGTTCTTTCGTCCTATAGCTAATTGCTATCTTCTTGGCTGTAGCTACTCTTCAGGGAGGTCTTCTTCCTTGGCTGGGCTATCCTCTTGCTCCTCGGAGGCTGCATGTTCAATGTACTTGAGGATGACGGCCTGGAGCTTATCTACCTCGAGGATCTCACATCTTAATGCTTGGTAACTCCATTCCTTGGTGTTCCCTTCTAGCTGCTTCCAATCCTTGTCATACTTTGAGCCTTGGTCCCTGAATAGCTCTGATCGATCGAAGGCACAGGCAACAAAACTTAGGAATTCTGTGGTGATTTCTCCGGTTGTCCCATCCTTCATCTTCTCCTGGAAGTATGACCTCACCTTCTCGACATCCATTTGCACCGTGGGCATATCATAGCCCGTCATCCGTTTGAGATACTCGGTGCATTCTACCCTGATCTCTTTGATCCACTCGATATCTGGATCCACTCTGCTCTGGATTTGCTCCAACCTCTCCTTCTGATTGATGAGGTCTTTACGCCACACATCCACCAGCCAATGATCCTTCGTCTTCAGTTCCAGCTTCTCTTCCCACGTGTCCTCTAACATTTGAAGGATGGCTTCAATTCTCAGGAAGGTGGAGTCATAGATTGCAGGGAAATTGGTGCAAAGCTTCTTTGTGCTTTCTAGGGATTGGATCAAATCCAAGAACTTATTGGCTATCTGCATAGCCATGCCAATTCCCATGTTTCCAATGCTTACGACCTGTTGGAACCAATTCTTAGTTGTTTTCTCTAAGTTCTTCCTCCTCTCCATCTTGTCAATCTGCTCCTTGGAGAGCAACTGTGATGCGGCCGTGGAGGTGGTGGGCAGGTCGTCCACTGAGGACCACTGCTGGATATAGTCCGTTAAGGCAGCAACCTATGCTTTGAGTTCATCCTTGGTGACCTTGTCTTGCTTGATCAAGTACACTACTGTGGCCACCGACTCTTCGAGATGTTCAACCTTCTGCTCTCTAGTCACTGTCCCCAGGTCAATGGTGGAGACACTGTAGCTCACCCTAGTCTGGCCAACTGTAGGCATTGCTATTTGTGCTGCTCGGGAGCCGGAAGCATCCATTGTTATCTTGGAACAGACCTTAGGCTTCTTCTCCTTCTTTCTTGTGGCCAGGGATCGAGCCAAGATGGCCTCTATCCTCACCCTTGGATCTTTTAGCACTGGGGTAGCCTTCTCCAGCTATTTCTCCATCCAGTCGGGCATGGCAGATTTGTCTTTGGGTGCATCATCGCTACCCTCACCTT
Source organism: Sequoia sempervirens (assembly GCA_007258455.2). Taxonomy (NCBI): domain Eukaryota; kingdom Viridiplantae; phylum Streptophyta; class Pinopsida; order Cupressales; family Cupressaceae; genus Sequoia; species Sequoia sempervirens. Next base: position 354,148,842 of record VDFB02058242.1, read on the forward strand.
TCTCAGTTAGAGACAAGATTCCAGTCTCTTTCTCCTTTTGGGGCTCCTCCTTTTCTTTAGCAGCGTCCTCCTCCTCGTCGGAGTCTTGAACGAATACGAGGTGCCTAATGGGCAGCTTGGTGGACAATACCCGGGTGGGATCTTCTTCTTTTGCTGCCTCCTCTCCTTCCTTCACTTCAGCAGCCTCAGCCCTGAGGCTCCTCACAACATGGGCCTTGGCCTTAGATATATCCTTTTCAGGTTGCCCCTCTTGCGGCTGTCCCTATTCACCATGTGATGGTTGTTCTGCCTCTTCCCCAACATCCTTTAGCTACTGAGCTGACTCCTCCTCAAGGTCTTCATCGAATGTTTGGATGATATCCTTGTCACCCGAGCCATCCTCTTCATCTCCGCTCTCGGAAGAGCCTGTTTCTTCTCCCTCATAGACCACCTTGTTGATGGTTTGATGTTCATACTCGGGGTGCTCATGATATTCATCGGCCTCTTCCTCCATAGGCCTTGAGGCTTTCTGCTCTCATTCCTCCAACTCTTTTGATATTTGCATTGTGGCTTCCATCGTCAGCGGCCCTGTTGGCGGTTGTGAAGGCTAAGCTGTTGCGAGGGCTTGGGCGAGGGCCGCTTGGAGTGCGGGGTCCATCAGGAGTTGTGAGAGCTCAGGGGGAAGACTTTGTAGATGTTGCATGATAGCCTCGGGTATGGTGGAAAGGGGGACAGGTGATGCTATTATTGCCAGAGGCAAGGAGGTAATGGGTGACATGGTGGTAGAGGAAGGAGAAGTGATCATGCCAGAAGAGGAGTCGATGTTAATTATTGATCCGACCGGGGGCGAAGAGGCAAGATGGACATAAATGTCCACCGCCTGCGGGGATGAGGCAACCGCAGTCTGAGAGGCAGGTGGTGCACCAAGAGGGGGAGGGAGAAGCAAGGGAGGCTGCACTTCTGTTGTAGTTACTGTCTACTTGAGCCTCTTGGGAGACGAGCCTCCTGTGTCTTTCTTTGATTGCTCCTTGGGGTCTGCAGATTGTGTAGTTTCTATTCCTTTCCTCTTTTGGGACCTGGTGACAGGGGGAGACTTGGTAGTCTCACCAGCCGATGTGGTGGTGGCAACATCCTCTGTTGCACTTGGCTCGCTCTTGAGAGCCTCATAGGTAAGGACCACCCCTTGTTGCTTTAGTTGCGCCACCTGCCCATCTACCCACTCCTTAGTGCGAGCTATGATCAGCTGGGTGATGGTATCTAGGTCATTGACCTCTTGCTCATCCCAATCGATGGAGGGGATTGCCAGGTTGGCAACCGTAGGGTACCTTGGGTGCACTATTGTAGACTCGTCCTCCTTGAGTTGGTGCGGCACCTAGACCGATCGCACTCTTATTAGGAATTATACAGTCATGCGCACGTAGTGTCTTGTGCGGACCTCCTTATAGTCTTTGCAATCTGCCCAGAAGTCTTCAACGTGGTACTGGTGAGCATAAGCCAGCCCTAGTGCCTTCCTGACATGGCTATGCGGATCCATCCATGGGCAGGCCGTGTACCAGTCAAAATGATATTCTTTAAGCTCTTTCTCAGAGTTGCTGGGATGTCTGTAGTCGATACAGGCCCTAGCTGAGGGTCATGGGATAAGGGATCCTTGCTATGTGATTGTTGCCAAAGACCATCTGAATGTGTTGGAGCTGTCGGGAAAGCTCTAGGAGAATGATCCTGTCGTTAGGGTACCGCGGCAACTTGTTTGGCCGTTCCGTGAATCCCTAGGCACGGATGTAGGTAAATTTGGGGAACTATATGAATAGGAAAGCATACTTTTTCAGGAGTGCCTTGGCTCTATGGGAGACCCTTCTTTCGAAGTCCCCGGTGATCAATCTGATGATGTGGCCAGTAAAGGCATCATTGACCCAGCAGTAATCCTTCTTAAAGTTGCGGTATTGAAGCTGGGGGTACTTGTTGAACGGCTTGAGCCCTCGCCTGTGTCCCTGATCTGGTGCCACAAATAATCCACTGTATTTTTTTTGGCTTGCCAGGGAGTATACCAAATAGGAGGTCATATAAAAATTTGAGCTCTTCTTGATGTTGACGAATTGTTCATGGAAGCAGTTACTAATAATGCCTCCCCAGTTGAATGAGGTCTTGGTGTTCACATCCTCATTTCCTCCCAGGATTTTCTCTATGTAATATGCCATCCACTCTTGGAAATAGGTGGTTGTCGGGAGACCCATGACCCTACTTAACATAGTCACCAAGTCATGATAGTCTTCCTGGAAGTCGCTGTGGAACAACTCTTGGGGAACTTTTGTCGCGCTGCCCCATTTCTCCTTAAGCCAGTAAAGGTTAATTGATTTCTTGCAGCCCAATGGATTGGCATCCCACACCACCTGACACTGCTCCAAAGTGGGGACCTCCATATGTGGGAATGTGGGAATGTGGAAGGTTTTTGTGATTCCTTCTGGAGACATGTCGGCAAGGATGTTCCCCTCTTTGTCCATGATTGTCCTAGTGTCCACTTGATAGGCCTCTTGGCAGGCCATTACGAGTTTGGGTGCTATCAGAGAGGGAAGGAAGCCGGCAGCCTTGGCGATCCCACTCTGCCTTATCAGTCTGGCATTCTTTGTTGAAGGGTCGACCTTGACCCTCTGAGTGAATTCATCTATGTCCACCTGGCCGATGTTGGTATCTGAGATTTCTTTTCAGTCGGTTGAGACCTTTGACTGGAGCGGCTCACCTTGGAACTGAAACTTCATCTGATCTTTATTGTCTTTTCTCCGAGCGGCTCTCCCAGATTTCTTGCCCTTGTCCTTTTCAGTGGAGGCCCCTAAAGTTCCTGCAGCCGATTCCATATATTCTACATGCAAGGGCAAAGTTAGCACAACAAACATTAAAAGCATTCATGTTAGTCCATATTTTGAGCATATCATCTAAATAATTAATCAAGTACATTATAAATCTTGCTTGCAGATGTTATCAATTTCATTTCAAGGCATTTGGGCAATCCGGGCCCAGAGGGCTGGACTTCCCTGGCGGGAATACTATCTGGAAGGGAGAATATGACCGAAAGTTCCCGAAGGCCCTCCTTGGCCAAATTTCAAAGTTTCGAAAGGCTCATGATGGAGAACAGCATGATTTAGGAAGTGGGTCAAAGTCAGATTATGGTTTGAATTTTCTTGGATCGATCCAGGGAGTGCCAGAGGTTTCATGCCGGAAAGCCGGCAGGAGAAGGCACAAGGCAACGGCCGGCAGACAATGGAAACCCAGCAGCAGAAGTCCGGATCCTGGGGCCTAGAGGCCAGGAGGACGCAACGCACAGGCCGCCACAAGACTTTCAGCAATGTTGGACAGCGGCGACAAGGAGACGCCCGGGGCCTGGAAGGCGGGGCGACACCGGGTGACGGCTGCCATAAGATTTTTGGTAACCATCAGGAGACAGCGGCGGCCCAAAATCTCAGGTCCCAGAGCACGGAAGGTCGGCAAAGGCCCGCCGCTGTAGGATTTGAACAGCGGCGGTGAAGGATGGACCAGGGCTCGGAGGGCGAGAAGCAGCCAGGGTTTCACCGTGGATGATGGCGGAACCGTCACAGAGTTCCGGGGAAGGAACTCTCGAAAACTGGGCCCAGATGGTCCCTCGGCAGCCAGGAGAAATCAGAAATGCCAGACGGTGAAAGCAAGCCTAGGTTCTGCCAACTGGGCGGACGGGGGGGCAGAAACCTAGATGCAAGGAGACCCATGACTTTCCGAACACAAAAGTCTGGCAGGCGGGGCCCGAAAGGCCAAAAGCAACGGCTTCAAAAGAAGACGGCGACGGCAGTGAAGCCCGTGGGGTTCGGGGACCGGGAATGATAGTAGCCTAGGTCGTTAACGTGCGGTTAAAAGGCCAATCAAAAATTTGAGGGAGGAGATCCGACGGACCGGGCCTGGAAAGGGGAATTTCTGCCAGGAGGACTCGCAGTCCGATTTCAACGGTGAAGGCGGGCGGCGAAGGCCGACATCGGCCCTAGGAGGCCCGACCGCCCTACGTGAAGAACAGTCGCGACCGAGACAAGTCCCGAGTCAGTGGCGAGGCCCATTCCAATGGGTTTAGAAGATTTATAAAACATGGGTAAGGGGCGCCATTAGGTATTCTTCTATTGGTCTCATTTTAACCGGTTGTTTAATCCATTAAAATTCTCTAAAATAACAAAAAAACACGGGAGGGAAAAAGGTGACGGCCTACCTCGAAAACGCTAAGTGGGGAGGCGTGAAATTCACCGGGGATCGACGGAGTGCAGTTGATGGCTACAGTCGTGACGCTATCGATCATGATGTGCTCCAGACGCTCAGCTCTGCAATTCGCTTCAACTCAGATTGTGATAATGACTTTGGTGGGCCAAGCATTATGTACCCCAGGCGCCATTAATGCACTCATTAATTACAGGTATGGATGCACCAATAGTTGGTGAAATTTGAAATTGAGTCAGCGGTGATGGCGGAGACTTCGGGGCTCGAAGGGCGGGGAGCCGTTGGGAGCTCACCGCCAAAGACTTCTTCGTGCTGCTAGGGTGATAGCGGCAGCGAACATCATCCCGGGGCCTGAGGGGTAGGCGGCAGTCTGATGTTCACCACCGAAAGATTCACGCATTGTTAAGCGATGGCGGCGAGGGACGGTCTGGGACTCGGATGGTGGGGAGCCGGCAGGGTTCCGTCGTGGATGACGGCGAAACCGTCACAGAGTTCCGATGGCGGAACTCCGGACAGCCGGGCCCAGCAAGTCCCGCGACAGCTGGTCAAAACAAACCCGCGGTGGAGAGTGAAGGCAGATGGCCATCCCTAGACGGAAGTCCACAGACGGACTTCTGGGGACCGGGGCTTGAAGGAGCAGGCGATGCCCGGGAGAGTTTGCCAGATTTTCAATCGGAAGACGACAGGGCGGGCCCCGAGGGGCGGAAAGATGCCTGGGGAATGCCACAAAGGGCAGAAAATGCAAAGGGGAAGCCCGAAAGGGGAACTTTGGAGGCCTAGGCCCGGATTGGCCCAGGGCCATTGAGAGCCAAAATGCCGAAGAGGCCCCTGAGGGTCCCGGAAGGCAGCAAAAACCCAAAAACGAAGGCATGGTCAATTTATGATGAAACCTTGGAGCGACATCAACCATGTGGAACATCAAAAAAAGAGGGGCACGCAAAACAAGGCAACCCCAAAAGACCGGACAAGGCGAAAGAAAAGAGGGTCCTCGTTCTGAACGGGGCGTGTGTGCTGAGGGCACAACAGACCCAACGGGGCAAAAGAAAAGAGGGTCCCTGTTCCGAACGGGGTGTGTGTGCTAAGGGCACAACAAATGGCAACTCTACTGGAGAATGCTCCGAAGTGTTTTAGGGATAAATATTCATTCGGGACCTAGAATCTCTGGTTTTGCAGACTAGGAGCGGCTTCCAAAGATGAATCTGGGAGAACGAGATCCTTAATTGGGTCAGCTTACACGACATCTCGAAAGCGTGTGTGAAGTGAGTTCATTCCTTTCTTTGGGATAGTGACCAGAGTTACCAATTCAACCGAGTGAGCTATAGAAATTGCCTAACACCAAAATTAACCTAGACATTTCCCCGCTGCCAATCAGGCATTCATAGCCCTGACGGGGTTGTCGCTACAATCTCATGGATATTGCTCTACTGCCGGCTGGGTGTCCATAGCCCCGGTAGAGTTACCTGAACACCCATACAGTCATTTATTTCCTTTTTTCAGAGTTTCTTCTCTTTTTTTGCTTTGATATTTTATTTCTCTTTTACCATTTAGTTCGACCGGGTAAGCGTTGAAGCCTGTAATGGGTTTGAGACTGTAGTGGTCACTGGAGTAGACTTAAGATTTTTCACTCACTAAGATGTCATAACAACTATAGTACGGTCCTTCAGAATTTATTATCATGTGCTTTGTGCGAGATCCGAGATGTGGATAAGAAGATCCAGTTAAGGGTCAATTTCTGAGCAGAGTTCAAACAAGGAAATCATTCGCAGACAGCTTTGCAAAGACCAATAGTTTAGAGTGAATGTTTAGCCAAAGAACACAAAGAACGGACAGCAAAGTGAACAGCTTATCAGGCAAGCATGGCCATCGCAAAGGAGCGAGAAACCTCTTTCAAAACAAAACTGCTGGGAGGGCGAAAGCAAAAGTGACGCGAACAAAACACAAACAAGTAAGAAAGCAACTACTCTAACCTATATACAGGTATTTACAATGAAGAGCTCGAAGGAGCTCAAGCCTAGAAGAAATGCTTCAAGTGCTGCCCGTTGATTGGCAACGAGACGTTCTCACCAATTAGGGTCTTTAGGTGGAAGGAATTATCTCCCAAAATCTCAGCTATCTAAAAGGGGCCCAGCCAAAGCTTGTCAAATTTGTTGTGTCCCCCTTTCTTCTCATGGGCCCTGTCCCAATATAGGACCAAATCTGCAATTCTAAAGGCCTTGATTTTGGCTCGGCGGTTGAACCATCTCTTAACTATGCCCTGATGTTTGGCAAAATTTTCTATTGCACGATTTTGGACTTCCTCTAAATATAAAAGCTCAGCTAACCGAGCTTCCCTACGATCTCCTCCCTCATAAAAATCATTGATGAACTGAAGAGTAGGAATCTTCAGATGGATGGGGAATATAGGCTCAAGGCCATAGACAAAGTGGAACAGAGAATCACCAAGGGCAGCCTTGTGGCGGGTGCGATCAGCCCAAAGGGCAAAATAGAGCTGGGTATGCTAGTCCTTGGGATTCCTATCTAGCAGCTTCTTGATCACAGTAATCAAATTCTTATTCGTGGATTCGGCAAGGCCATTGCCCTGAGGGTAGTAATTGGATGAGAATTTGAGGGCAATCCCATAGTCAAATGCCCAACTAGCAAATTTTAATGAAACAAATGTAGGTCCATTATCACATACCAATGCATAAAGACAACCAAAGTGATTTAAGATGAAACTTTCTAAGAAATCAGTAACTACTTCAGTTGTGCAATGCTTACATACTATTGCTTCCGTCTATCTAGTACAATAATCAGTAGCGGTAAGAATGTACCTATGTCCCGCAAATGATGGAGGTCTTACCAGACCGATGAGGTCGAGACCCCATTGCGCAAAAGGCCTTACCTCTAGCACGGGCTGCAGCGGGACAGTAGCATTCCTCTCCCTGGTAGTAGCGGTCTAGCATGTATGACATGAACGAAAATGGAAATGGGCATCCTTGAAGATGGTTGGCCAATAATACCCTGCCCTTAATATCTGATGTGCTGTAGAGGGACCCGAGCCATGGCCCGTACCAAATTTATTGTGAAACTCCCTCAAAACGTGTTCTGCCTCCTCCTTGCCAAGGATTCTTAGATAAATGCCCTCATGATTCTTCTTATAGAGAATAGAACCCTGCAACATATAACCATTGCTTTTCAATCTTAGGGCCCTCTTCTAGACTCCTTGCAGATGCGGCGGACACTTATGATTTAGCAGATAATAAACAACATCTTGGTACCATTCTCCCAGGGAGACATCTTCGAGCTGGTACTGTTGTACCGTGAGTTCAGGCCCGGCCTCTGCTACTATTTCGGCGATTGTACGGGTGAGTGCCTGCCCTCTTACCAATTTCATCGGTTGGATTTTCATATCATACTCTTGGAGTAGGGTGACCCACTTAGCCCTTCGTTCACCCAATTCATTTTGCATGAGCAGCGTCTTAATTGCTGGGTCAGGGACAGTGGTGAACACCTTGTTGCGTAGAATGTAGTGTCTAAATTTCTTTACTCCCCTAACGAGAGCGTACGCCTGCTTTTCTATGTTGTGGTAACGTAATTCAACATCTTTGAGGGGAGCACTCATGAAGGTGATTGGACAGTCATTTCCTTCGTTGTCCTTTTGGGTTAACATGCTAGCACAAGAATGCTTTGAAGCAAATGAATAGATGTAGAATGGCTTCAGATAATCTGGGCTGACTAACACAGGTGCCTCAACAATGGCCCGTTTGATTTCCTTGAAGGATTGTTTGGCATCCGGTGTCCACTCAACTTTGGCGTCTTGTTTGAGCATGGCATTGAGAGGTTTGACAATTTCTGCAAAACCTGTTTTGAATTTCAGGACAAAGTTGATCTTTCTTAAGAAAGATTTTAATTCCTTCTTGCTGCCCGGGAGCTGAATCTTGAGTAAGGACTCGATGCGCTTAGGATCAATGGAGATTCCTTGCTCTAAAAGAATGTGCCCGAGCAATCTGCCTTTGGTCACTCTGAAAATGCACTTCTTGGGGTTGAGAGAAACCCCGAATTCCCTACATCTCTGAAACACTTTGCATAGATTGGAGACGTGATCACCCCACTTCTTAGAGAATACAGTCAAATCATCCATGTAGATGATTATGCATTTTCCAATTAGGTCTTTGAAGGCGATATCCATGGCGTGTTGGAAAGTAGCGCCGGTATTGATGAGCCCGAAAGGCATTCTTCTGTATGCGAACGTCCCCCACTTAGTAGTGAACGCCGTCTTGTGACGATCCTCATATTGCACCATTACCTGATTATACCCGGAGTATCCATCAAGGAAGGACATCATCTGGGAGCCGTTGACGATTTGCAGCACCTCATCCAGCGAAGGGACTGGATAGTTGTCTTTCTCCGAGGCGCAATTTAGATTGCAGAAATCCACGCACAATCTGATCTCTCCATTCTTTTTCCTGACCGGGACCAAATTAGCCACCCATGTGGAATGCCTGATAGAAAAAATGATTCTTGCTGAAAGCAGCTTTTGCACTTCCTTGTAAACGACAGGTTCTAGCAAGGCATTGATGGGGCACTGTCGCTAGCGGAAGGGCCTCACTTTTGTTTAACTACGAGTGCAGAATTCTCGAAGAATTGCAGTGCTTTTACGTTTTTCTTCAAGTCCATAAGAAGGCCAAGGACTAAGGCCTCATATTCTGCTACATTATTAGTGCAATAAAATTGCAATCGGTAGGCAGTGAGAAATGTCTTAACCGTTGGACTGATGAGTTTGATCCACACTCTAGCCCCTTGCCTCGACTTCGATCCATCAAATCAGAGTGTCCAGCACGCAAATGATTCCTTATCTTCATGTCTGGTTGAACTTTCTTTCTCTTTCAGCTAGGCGACGAGCCTTGTGATCTTAGGGGAGCTTTCCAGTTCGAGGCAATGATCAACAGGCGGTTCTGTTGGTGTCTCCTTTAGTATTTCTACTGGAGGAGTAGCGGCTTTCTTAACATGCTCCACTGCTGCTTGGCATAGGCAACAATCAAATTTGGAGTGAGCAGCATTGTGGACCCTACACCAGTTCGAAAATAAGAGATCTTAAAAATTCATTTGGGCTCCTAGATTGAGCTGATCCCTTGCGCATTTTTCTATGAAATCCTAGAATCCATCGAGTAGTCCCCAGTTGTCATCCTTACCCAGCTCATCATCAGCCTCTACCAATGTTTCTGTGTCTGGGGGCATTTGTGTGGAATTTACCGAGGGACTACATAATACCAGCAATACTTCATCTATATGTTCTTCCTGAAGCCCAATCTCATTTTGATAGGCAAAAGGGCGATAATTCCCTAAATCAGTCTCAGCAAACAACACCTCATTGAGATTATTATATTCTGTGATCATATACTTCATACGGGGTTCACGGTCGATGCGGATCTGATTTGGCAGCCCCTTCCATGGCAACCACATGTGGGAAAGGTCAGTGGAGGTATATCCATTCAACGCTTTGGTGAACTCCCTTCCCAAAATAATTCTGTAAGCATCAGGAATGTCTGCCACTTGGATATTAATGACCTGTTGTATCCGTGGGTCTATAGTGATCTACATGGGGATGCAGTTTATTTCACCCATGATGTTAATTTATGTTTTGTCCAGCTGGGTCACCTTTCTCTTTGAAGGTGTGGGAGTGATGCCAAGAGCCTTGCATATGGCCAAGGGCATGACATTGGCGGAAGCTCCTGAGTCAAGCAAGCAGTTATGCAGATTCTTCCCAAAGATCCTAATGGTGGTCAGGAAAGGGGGAGTTTTCGGTCTCCCTTGGAGGATGCCCACAAGTGTGTCCATTTGAGCTACCTGACCCTTGTTCCTATCACTGGCCATATCTCTGGCTTGCTTAAATTGCTGGTCCTTAGAAAACTACCTATTATCCCTTTCTGGCTCCTTTTCAACTTGCTTACCTACTGACTGATTCACGGGGACATCCTTCCTTCTTCCGGTATTGTCCTGTGTCCTGTTCTTTCCTAGGCTCTTCAAAGGTTACCTTCTTAGCTGAGGTTTCTTGTGTTGTATTGGAGGACTGAGCCCCATTCAGAACCTGAAAGAAAGCATGCCTCACAGTAAGAACCTTGAGTAACTCGAAGGCAGATAAACTAATGTTTACCTTCTTGAACTCTTCTGCCACGTATTCACCCATTTGCTCAATTTCGGAGCTAAAAGCTTGGCCTATGGGAGAACTAGGGGTTTGAATCTTGGTTTTCCCAGGTGAATTTTGGGGCTGGCCTTGAGGCTAACTTTGCGGTTGGTTTTGAGACTGGTTCTTGTTGAGGTACTAGACGGGTATGTGAGGTAGCCCTGGGTTATTACTAGCATTTAGATCGGGCGGAGTGGCGAAATTGTTTGGTGGGGTAGAAGTTGTGAAGGGTCCACCCGCTTGTCTATTCCTAAGAAAGTAAGGACTTGACCGTTGATGGAACATGTGGACCTCATCTACGAATGATTATTCTTCTTCTACCAGACCATTATCTACTGAATCAAAAAGCTGAGCCAAGGCTGGTTCATTACTTACCTCTTGCGCTTTCTCATCCTCAATGGGAGTAGGCTCAACTTCGAGCTCGTTGTGGTCACCTCATGGAAACGGCACCTGATTGACCACCAGACATGAGGAATCATAGGGCTCTGATGGGATAATGTCCCTATAATTGGCATTGTTGACTGCATTTTGTAACTCCACCTAGAAGATTTCAGCAGTCGTCTGGAACTCGGGACAATCCAACTCAGAATGCCTGCTAGTTCTGTGAAGTCGACACCATCCGGACAAAACTGCTTCGACCAGATACACACTGCTGGATGTTTTATCGTTGCTTGCCGGTTGATCAAATGGCGTGGGGACACCGCCATTGTTAGGCCTGGTGTTCCACGTACGATTTTTCCTCTGAGAGGGTCTTCTTTCTGCATTTTGATTGGTATTTTGCCCCCTTTCATAATTATGTCCAGAAGAAGTGCCTACTTCCCAATTATCTCTGTTGTCTCTATTATCTCGGCTGTCCCGATTGAGATTGGCCTGGAAATTGTGTTGGGAGGCCTGCAACTGGTTATTCTAGTTCTTTAGATGTGTCATCTCCGTGGACATCTTCTTGATCATCTCAGTTAGTTCTTCTAGCTTATCTTTCTTGGTCGCACCTCCAGGCGACGGGGCCAGATTTTGGAGAAAAGCAGGTAGGGCCGCAGGCTGATTTTGATAGGCTGGAGGAAAGTCTGGTCCCGACAAGTACAATGGTGCCTAGGGCTATTGGGAATATGCGTGTGGCTATGGAGCAACCTGAGAGTATTGGTATTACTGATGGGGCTGCAAATAGGAAGTCGCGGGAGGTGCATAATTTAATGGCTGCCCCGAATGTGGCACCATAGGCAATTGAGGCACCTGGTTCATCAGAGAGGTTTGGTGAGCAAATGCCTGATTAAGCCCCTAAATCTGCATCAGGTGGGCTACTAGCCCTAGAGAGGGTAGTGGGCTGGAGATATTTTGCCCCAAGTCTACACTTGCGACAACAGCTTCTGCATAGGCGGCCAGTAGGGTAGCGAGCGGTGGGCACATTCTTTTCACCAAGGCTGACGTGAGGTTGTCCAGAGCCGCATAGTAGACCGGGAGGACAGCTGCATCATTATGGATGTATGGATCCTGAAGCCTCATGTGAGCCTAATGGAAGTGGTCATTGAAGGATCCAATAGGTTCGTTGACCTCCCTTCTGATAGACATGAACTGTTGGTAAAGCTCTGAAGGGTTAACGGGGATCTTGTATTTCTGTAGGAAGGCATTCTTCATCAGGTTCCACATGGTAATGGATCCCCTCGGCAAATTGATGTACCAATAGAAAGCTTCTTCTTCCAACGAATGTGGAAAGAGGCGACAGGCAACATCCTCGTGGTCCACTTGCATTTCGGTGATCGTCGTTTCAAATATCTTGATATGCTCTTCAGTTGTCCTTTGCATGTCGCGTGGATGGAACTTCAAACAAAAGCCCTCTGGATTCTTGGGCATATCATTGTAGACCACAAAATGTATTGGCGAAGGGTTATGCGCTAACCAAGCCATGGGGGGAGGCGGAGGTGGTACTTGCTGTTGGAGAACAAGAATTTGAGGCTGTATTTGCAACATAATAGTAATTTGGGGCTGCACTTGAGCTATGGCTGTCTGAACTGTGCCTTGGGCTAGAAGGGTTGGGAGAGGAGCAACCCCCTGGCTGCCGGAGATAGACGCTGTAAATGCTGTTTGAGATGGTTGGGTGGAAGATGAAGGCTAGCCAAATGAAGGTGAGGGTGAAATGGGAGCGGATGGTATGGAGGATGAGGAAGAGGCGGCGCTACTTCCTTGTGCTTGCTTTGCCCTAGTGGGAGGCTGCAATTCTTTAAATTCTCCCTTGTTTGGTGTGGACCGTAGAATTCTTTGAAACCTTTTCAGGGAGAATAATCTGATCCGATCCAGGTTCGCTTTATCCTTCAACTTTATATTTCCAACTTGGCCCTCCTTCTAGCGCCAATTCTGTTGATGGTGTTTTTATGCACTTCTCAACATAGGTAGTGTGTAGGTGCACTACCTATCTTGAAAGACAATCTTCCACAATCAGATTGCAGAACACTATCCCAAGGTCTCTCGGGTGTCAGGTCATGATAGTGCTTAGATACCTCAATAGTTTAATGTGATTTACTGGAATCACAAGGCGGTCTTATAGAAAATACAAAGTGTGGACATAAAGCATGAAGTTGGATTTTAGAATGAAGTTCTTAGGAATAAAAGCAGTAATGCATCGGCTGTGGGTTCAAACAGCACTCTTGAACTCCATTTAGTTGTTGGATTTGGCTTTACAATGTGCAATAAACCTTGGTATTGTTCAGTTTCTAAAAAAAGTGAAAAAAAGCGAAGGGAAGGAAAAGTTTCTAAGTCTGAAGCTCGCTATGAATAGTGACAATGGAGTTCCTGCAATGGACAATTCCTCAAAACAATATCCCACTTAACCAGGGATTTCACAGTATCACAAAAATTGTGCTATCTTCTAAGGGCTGCAGATATTTCATCCTTCATCCAACACATACATGCATGAATTAAAGATAAATGTTTGGGGCAGCTTCAAGTCAAGTCCAGGCTAACTTTGCACAACTATCTACCTTTAGCAAACAGCAAAAAGTATGGACTAAGGGATCATCAACAAAGCAAGAATTTTCACAATCAGCTAACAGCATTCCTAAGATTTACCCAAATAAAGAAAACAGCTAACTAAATAGCAATGAGATCTAAGCTAAACATGTGAAATTGGTGAAATGAATCAAATGACATGAGAGAAATCAAGGAAATACACCAAGTCAATGATATTTCTTATAAATTTTTGTAGTATGCCTTTACAACAACTCAACTCTCACTTTTGCAAATGAGGGGAGTGCTCTATTTATAGTTTTTCAAAAGTTAAATGAATGGCCAAGATTCATTACAATTGTGTGGCCAAGATTCATTACAAAATAGGGTTTCACCTACACCCAAATAGATTTGCAATTTAAAAACATTTTTTGTCCCTTCCCTATTTCGTCATCTAGTGGATGGCACTATTGCTCTTTCGTCTCATAGCTAATTATTGTTTTCTCTTTGCTGTAGCTACTCTTCAGGGAGGTCTTCTTCCTTGGATGGGTTGTCCTCTTGCTCCTTAGAAGCTGCGTGCTCTATATACTTGAGGATGACCGCTTGGAGCTTGTCGATCTCGAGGATCTCACATCTTAATGCCTGGTAGCTCAATTCTTTAGTGTTCTCTTCCAGCCGCTTCCAATCCTCGTCATACTTCGAGCCCTGATCTATGAATAGCTCTAATCGATCAAAGGCACGGGCAGCAAAACTCAGGAATTTCATTATGATTTCTCCGGCTGTCCCATCCTTCATCTTCTCCTCGAAGTATGGCTTGATCTTTTTCGCATCCATTTGCACTGTGGGCATATCATAGCCCATTATCAATTTGAGGTACTTGGCGCATTCCACCCAGATTTCCTTGATCCACTCAATATCCAGATCCACCTTGCTGAGGATTTGCTCCATCCTCTCCCTCTAGTTGATGAGGTCTCTACACCACACATCTACGAGCCAATGATCCTCTTTCTTCAGCTCTAGTTTCTCCTCCCACGTGTCCTCAGGCATCTGGAGGATGGCTTCAATTTTCGGGAAGGTGGAGTCATATATTGTAGGAAAATTGGTGCAGAGCCTTTTCGTGCTCTCCAGGGACTGGATCAAGTCCAATAACTTATTGGCTGTCCTCACAGCCCTGTTGATTCCCATGTTTCTGATGTATATGACCTATCGGAACCAATCCTCGGTCGTTTTCTCTAAGTTCTTCCTCCTTTCCATCTTGTCGATCTGCTCCTTGGAGAGCAACTGTGGTGTGGCTGCAGAGGTGGTTGGCAGGTCCTCCACTGAGGACCACTGCTGGATATAGTCTGTTAAGGCAGCAACCTGCGCTTTGAGCTTGTCATTGGATACCTTATCCTGTTTGATCAAGTGCACTACTGTGGCCACCAATTCTTCTAGATGTACAACCTTCTGCTCTCTAGTCGCTGTCCCCAAGTCAATGGTGGAGACACTGTAACTCACCCCTTCCTGGCCAATAGTTGGTGTTGCTATTTGTGCTGCTCATGAGCTAGAAGCATCCATGGTTATCTTGGATTGGACCTTAGGCTTCTTCTCCTTTGTTGTGGTCAGGGATCGGGCCAAGATGGCTTCCAATCTCGCCCTTGGGTCCTTCAGCACTGGGGTTGTCCTTTCAAGCTGTTTCTCCAACCAATTGGGCATAGGAGATTTGTCCTTGGGTGCATCATCGCTGCCCTCACCTTTCTCAGTCAGAGAGAAGATTTCTGCCTCCTTTTCCTTTCGGGGCTGCTCTTTTTCTTTAGTGGTGTCCTCCTCCTCTTCGTTAGAGTCGCGAATAAACACGAGGTGTTTAACGGGTAGCTTGGTGGATAATTGCTGGGTGGGATCTTCCTCTATCGCTATTTCATCTTCTTCCTTCCCTTCAGCCACCTCGACCTCGGGGCTCTTCACAACATGGGTCTTGGCCTTAGATATATCCTTTTTGGGTTGCTCCTCTGGCGGCTGTTCCCCTTCTTCCTGTGGTGACTTTTCTGCCTCCTCACCAACATCTTTTGGCTGCTGAGTTGACTCCTCCTCAAGGTCCTCATCAAATGTTTGGATAATCTCCTTGGCGCTCGAGCCATCCTCTTCATCCCCGCTCTCAGAAGAGCCTGTCTCTTCTTCCTCATAGGCCACCTTGTCGATGGTTCGATGTTCGTACTCGGGGTGCTCATGATATTTATCGGCCTCTTCCTCCATAGATCTTGAGGCCTCCTACTCTCGCTCCTCCAACTCTTTTGAAATTTGCATTGTGGCCTCCATGGCAGGTGGCCCCGTTGGTGGTTGTGAAGGCTAAGTTGTCGTGAGGGCTTGGGCAAGGGCTGCTTGGAGTGCGGGGTCCATTTGGAGTTGCGAGTGCTCAAGGGGAAGACTCTGCAGATGCCGCGTAATAGCCTCGGGTATAGTGGAAAGGGGAACAGACGATGCTATTGTTACCAGCGGGAGGGATGTAATTGGAGACATTGTGGTAGAGAAAGGAGAAGTGGTCATGCCAGAAGAGGAATCGACATTGATTATTGATTCAGTGGGGGGCGAAGAGGCAAGATGGACAGAAATGTCCACCGCTTGCAGAGATGAGGCGATTGCGGCCTGAGAGGCGGGTGACACACCAGTAGGGGGAGGGAGGAGCAAGGGAGGTTGCACTTCTATTGTAGTCACTGTCTGCTTGAGCTTCTTGGGAGATGAGCCTCCCGCGTCTTTCTTCGCCTACTCCTTGGGGTCCGTAGATTGCGCCGTCTCTGTTCCTTTCCTCTTTTGAGACCTAGTGATGGTGGGAGACTTGGAAGTCTCACCAGTTGACGTGGTGGTGGCAACATCCTTCGTGGCGCTTGGCTCGCTCTTGAGCACCTCATATGTTAGGACCACCCCTTGTTGCTTCAGTTGCGCCACCCACCCATCGACCGACTCCTTAGTGCGAGTTATGATCGGCTAGGTGATGGTATCTAGGTCATCGACCTCTTGCTCATCCCAATCAATGGAGCGGATTGCCAGGTTGGCAATTGCAGGGTACCTCGGGTGCATTATCGTGGACTTGTCTTCCTCGTGCTGGTCCGGCACCTGGAACAGTTGCACTCTTCTTAGGAATTGTACGGTCATCCGCATGTAATGCCTCATGAGTACCTCTTTGTCATCTTTGCAATCTACCCAGAAGTATTCGACGTGGTATTGGTGGGCATAGGCTGGCCCTAGTGCCTTCCTAACATGGCCATGTGGGTCCATTCACGGGCGGGCTGTGTATTAGTCGAAATTGTATTCCTTAAGCTCCTTTTCAAAATTGCTGGCACATTAAGATGTCTGCAGTTGATACAGGCCCTAGCCGAGGGTCATGGGATATAGGATCCCTGCTACATGCTTGTTGATGAAGACTGTCTGGATGTGTTGGAGCTGCCGGGAAAGCTCCAGGAGAATGATCCTGTCATTTGGGTACCTTGGCAACTTGTTTGGCCGTTCCATGAATCCCTAGGCACAGATGTAAGTGAACTTAGGGAACTGGATAAATAGCAAGGCATATTCCTTTAGGAGCACCCTGGCACTATGAGAGACTCTCCTCTCGAAGTCTCCGGCGATCAATCTGATGATGTGGCTAGTAAAGGCGTCATTGACCCAGCAGTACTCCTTCTTGAAGTTGCGGTATTGGAGTTGAGGGTACTTATCAAAAGGTTTTAGCCCTCGCTTATGCCCCTGATCTGGTGCCACAAATAACCCGCTGTATTGTCTTTGGCCCGCTAGGGAGTATACCAGGTAAGAGGTCATATAGAACTTTGACCTCTTCTTGACGTTGACAAATTGCTCATGGAAGCAGTTGCTAATAATGCCTCCCTAGTCGAATGAGGTCTTGGTGTTAACGTCCTCATTCCCTCACAGGATCTGCTCAATGTAATATGCCATCCACTCTTGGAAGTAGGTGGTCGCTGGGAGACCCATGACCCTGCTCAGCATAGTTACCAGGTCGTGATAGTCTTCGTGGAAGTCACTGCGGAACAGCTCTTGGGGAACCTTTGCAGCGCTGCCCCGTTTCTCCTTAAGCCAGTAGAGGTTGATTGATTTCTTGCACCCTAATGGATTGGCATCCCACACCGCCTGGCATTATTCCAATGAGGGGACCTCCATATGTGGGAATGTGGGTATGTGAAATGTTTTTGTGATTCCTTCTGGCGACATGTCAGCGAGGATGTTCCCCTCCTTGTCCATGATTGTCCTAGTGTCCGCTTGGTAGGCTTCTCGGCAAGCCATTACTAGTTCGGGTGCTATGAGAGAGGGAGGAAAACTGGCAGCCTTGGCAATTCCACTCTGCCTTATTAGTCTGGCATTCTTTGTTGTAGGGTTGACCTTGACCCTCTGGGTGAACTCATCTATGTCCACTTGGCCGATGTTGGTATCCGAGATCTCCTTCCAGTCTATTGAGACCTTTGACTGGAGCGGCTCACCCTCAAACTGAAACTTCATCTGATCTTTATCTTCTTTTCCCCGAGCGGCCCTCCCTGATTTCTTGCCCTTATCCTTTTCGGTGGAGGCCCCTGAAGTTCCTGCAGTCAATTCCATATATTCTGCAAGCAAAGGGCAAAGTTAGTGCAACGAAACATCAAAAGTGTTCATGTTAGTCCATATTTTGAGCATAACATCTAAATAATCATTCAAATATATCATAAATTTTATCTTTAGATGGTATCGATCTTCGTTTTAGGGCGTTTGGACAATCCGGGCCGAGAGGGCCAGACTTCGCTGGCAGGAATGCTGTCTAGAAGGGAGAATGCAACCGAAAGCTCCTGGAGACCCTCCTTGGTCAGATTTTAGTGTTTTAAGAGGCCTATGATGGAGAACAGCATGATTTAGGACATGGGTCAAAGTTAGATCCTGGATTTACGCTTGTTTGGATCGTCCTAGGGGGCACCGGAGATCTTAAGCTGGAAAGCAGTTAAGGGGCGGCCGTTGGCAACGGTGGATAGCAGGCAGAAATCCGGCCAAGGAAGTCCAGAGGTGGAAGTTCGAGGGCTGGGGCCCGTGAGGCCAAAGGACGGCTGACATGAGGTTATGATTCAGGCTTGGAGGCTCCCAGCGTGGCGAGGCTCGGCAGCTGGGAAGATGCGACGCACCGGCCGCCGCGAGATTTTTAGCAATGATTTGAACGGCGGGGGCGAAGGGTGGCCCGGGGCCCAGACGGCGGGAAGACGCAAGCCAGAGCCCACCGTAAGACATTCACGTTGATCGGGCGACGGCGGCGTGGAGGTTCTCGGGGCCCGGGAGGCGGGGAGCTAGCAGGGGTCCGCCGTCAAAGACGTCAGAACCGTCACGGAGTTCCAAAGATGGAACTCCAGACGGCCGAGCTCGGAAGGTCCCATGGCTATGAAGAGATTTGGTAGGAGAGAGAGCTGGACTTTTGTAAACAAAAGTCCAAGAGCCGGGAGCCAGGACCCAGGAAGCGGATGGTTGAGGCACGAAAAAGAACAACACCGTCGGTGGAGCGGAAGGCGGACTCCGGGGCCCAGAAAGCTGCGACGCTGGCACCAAAAGAGTGCCCAGCGGGGAGCACAGAAAATGCACCAGGGAAGCCCGAAGGCTGGGGCCCGAAAGGGCATGGATGGATCAAAATCCGCAAAGGGTTTCAAAAGGTGAGCCTCCTGCGGAACTCCGGTGTTCCGGGCTCGGGACGGTCAAAGGGCGCAGGAGGAGTTTTAGATTCTTACGGCAGAGCTAGCGTCGGGACCCGGCAGCTGGGGCGGCGGGATGGATTGGTAGTTCAAGCCTGGCGAAAGGCACATGGAAACCGGAGGGAGGAAGTCCGACCAACCGGGCCCGGGGAGGAGGATCGCCGTTGGCGAGGGTTTGGATTTTGAGTTTTGACGGCAAAGACGGGGTTTGGACCTGGGGTGGCGGATTTCCCTGCGCGAAGAATAGCCGCACGACTGAAAGGTTCTGAATCGGTGGCAGGGGAGACTCCGATAGGTTTGGAAAATTCCAAGACATGGGTTACGAGCGTAATTTGACGTTCTTCAATTTTGTGCCACTTTAATTAATTGTTCAATTACCGAAATCCCTTAAAATGACCAAAAATGATGGGAGGGCAAACGGGGATGGCCTACCTTGCATACGCTAAGTGGGGGTCATGGGATTCACCGGGGGTCGACAGAGTAACGTTGATGTCGAGGATCGCGACGCAAATGAAGGTGGTGGGCTCCAGATGATCACTGCTCCAACTCGCTACAATTCTGTTTGTGAAAATGACATTAGCGGGCTGGGCATTATATACCCCAGCCACCATTAATACTGTATTAATTGCTCAGTACGACCACGCCAAAAGTTGGTGAATTTGAAATGAGGCGAGAGCAGCGGCAGAGACTCCAGGGCCCGGTGGCTGGAAGGACGGGAGATGACGGCCGCGGCAAGATTTTGACGACTTTGAACGACCACGGCGGAGAAGATTGGCCCCAGGTCCTGAGGGCGGGAAGCTGGAAGGAGTTCGCCACCGAAGATTTTCTTCGTGTTGCCTGAGTGATGGCAGTGGCAAACAGAATCCTGGGGCCCGAGGGGTGGCCGGCCAGCCGAGGTTAGCTATCGTAGGCGGCGAGCCCGGGACGGAAGTCTAGAAGTGGACTTCCGGAACCTGGGGCCCGAAGGGGCAGGCGGCCGTCGGAGGGATTTTCGCCAGATTTTAAACAGAAGACGACATTGCAGGCCCCGAGGGGCAGAAAGACACCCGAAGAATGCCGCAACGGATGGCAAAGGCGATAGGGAAGCCCGAAAAGGGAACTCCGCACGCCCGGGCCCGGAAGGGCGCATGGCCGTTCTAGAGCCCAAAATGCCAAAGTGAACCTGCGAGGCCCTCGGAGGGCAGCAAAAGACCAAAAGCGGAGCCATGGTCGATTTATGATGAAACCTTGGAGCAACATCAACCATGCAGAATCAAAAAAGAGGGGCATGCAAAATGAGGCAGCCCTAAAAGACCCGATAGGGTGAAAGAAAAGAGGGTCCCCATTTCGAACAGGGCGTGTGTGCTAAGGGTACAATAAGTTCCATAACATGGTCTTCTTTGCTAGCAACTTTCATTCAGTAGACAAAGCACCCTTGTGTACATAGAAGCCACAACCATATGGAGAAGAGGAAAACATCCCCTTTTTCAGCGAAGTAGTTTTTGGCTTAATCTTATCATAAGTGCTATTGCATTTGACTGTGCACGCATATCACTAGTACAATGTACCCAGTCTACTTCCTCTCGTTATCACCATAGTGCCTCTCAACATTTCACACCTGCTTCATAGAAATGTACATGCACACTTGCATCTATTTAAAGCTTGCTAACAAATAATAAATTTCTTGCTAGTCCTAAGATATGCAAGACACCATCAAATTCTCTAACTCTACCATTAAAAAAATTCACATGAATATTGCCACGACTAACAATATCAAGGAAAGAATCATCACCCAAATACACCTTACCACCATCATAGTTTTCATACTTACTAAACCAATTTTTGTTAGGAGTCATGTGGAAAGATGCACTTGAGTCTATCAACCATATATTATCACTTGCACGAGTAGCCAAGGCTTCAATAAAGGCATCTCCATCTTCCTTTTCAGACTTAGAATCAAAATCTTGCTTCTTCTTCTTCTTTTTCTTGTCTTCTTTATAGTCCTTTTGGAAGTGTTCAGGTTTTCCACAGTTCTGACATATTGCCTTGCACTTACCAGCAGATTTTGATCTCTCATCTTTGCCTTGTTCTTTTGGTCTTCCTCAAACACTCAACGCCTTTTTGGCACTCAGAGAGACCTTCCTTCTCATCTCTTCAGAGAGTACATAACCAACAACATCCTACATCTTCAAGATGACAAAAGTGTTCCCAATGGCCATGACTAAGCTATCCCATGAGTCTGGTAGTGAGCACAACAAAGTTTGACACCTTTCTTCTTTGTCCATCTTAACCCCAACTGAGGTCAATTAAGTCACCAACATTTTAAATGTTTCCAAATGCTCAAAAATTTGTCCACCTTCTTCCATTCTCAAGGAATACAATTTCTTCCTCAAGAAAATCTTATTTACTAGAGATTTGGCTTGGTATATCTCACCCAACTTCTTCTAGAGATTGTTTGAAGTGAGTTCTTCATGGAAATTTATCAGGATTGAATCTACAAGACACAGTCTAATGAAACCTTTAGATTTTCTATCCATTACATCATATTTTGTAGCCAAATTTTGATCCGTAGGCCTTTGGACATTTTCATCCACTGCATCACATAGATCCCAATCAATCAACAGATCTTCCATCTTCAGCTTCCATGTCTCAAAATTCATGCCAAAAAATTTCTCTACTTCAATCCTCCTAGATGTGCTCCCCATCTTTATTATCCTGCAATACAAAATATGTAATACTTTGCACAAGGTCCCACTCAAACTTGATTAGCTCAAAAAACCCTGTACACAACAAATAGAATCAAAATTGTCTAGGCTCTGATACCACTTGTAAGGAAGCAAATGTGTGTGGAAATGCTTCCTATGCTAACCTTGAGAGGATGGTTATGCAAATTTCAAATAAAACATTGTAGAGATTCAAAAAAATTCATAATACCAATAAAACCATAACTTAGTGATTTACGTGGGGAAAACCCTTTCGAGAGAAAAACCCCACACTCCAAAACCTACACAATGCGTTATCAAATCTTGAAAAAGATTACAACACACTTGCAATGCAAGTTCTTACAGGAGTCTTCGGCTCAACTAAATTTAGAGGGATTTCAGTAGCATTCCGACAACATACAAACTTGCAAACTAACTCTCACACATCTCTCTCTCAAAAAATGACTGTCTCAAAGTATCAATACATAGTATTACATTGCATATAAGAAACTTCTAGAGATAATGCATTCCTTTCAGAAACATCTAATAAAAACTTATCTCTATCTTCATATAAGGGATACTTCTCAACATAGCCGCTTTTCACGTATCACAAAATCTTCTATTCTTGGCTTGTGTTATTTTTATGTCTATGCAAAGTTGAGACACTTTTTTTTTTTCGTTTTTATGTTTTTATTTTAAAATGCTTTATTCCTAACAATTGGCCGAGTTTGGGATTTAGTCGAAAGCTCATTGTTGAGCTGGGAAATTTACAAAGGCAACAGCTGAGTCATTTTGGATCATGAATGGGTGTGGGAGATGGCTTGGCTGAGATTTCAGTGTTTGGATCCCTCCCTCTTTTCTACTCCCCTCATTTCTGATCGTATGGTTTGACTCCCTCTAGTGGAAGGCTCGATTAAGTTCAACTTTCATGGTTTAGAAAAAAATAATCTTGCTATTGTTTGTGGTGGGGGGGTGTTTATAGATAATAATGGGCATCCTGTTGGTTCTTTTTCTTTATGCCATGGGTTTGAGTCCAATAATATGGTACTCGTGCTGTATTGTGGGGTCTAATGACTACAAGGTAGAAGGGATGAAATAAGTTATGGGTTGAGGGGGATTAGAGTAGAATTCCAAATAATAAGTGATTATTAAGTGACCTATATGGTTGGTCAAAGAGGTTGACATAGTTGTGGAGCTAGGAATTGGGTAACTGATTGGGCTGCTAACACTAGTTTTATCTTGAAGTATGATGTTGGTTGAATAATTTCCCTTTGAGTGCAATCAGATTGATGCAGGAAGATATCATATAATTTCAAGAAGCTAATAGATAGCTTGTATTGCCCATTTCGGGGCATGGAGTTCATTGGCTATGTTATGCTTGGAGGTGTATTTTTGTTTGATTTGGTTGTGTGGTTCATTTCTTGCCTAGTCTGGTTGTGTAGTGAGTGTGCAGGGTTTTGTGGGCTATTTTTTCTGCCCTGTTACCTTGATCTATTATGAGCTTTTTGATAGTATTTAACGACATTTCTTATAGTTCTTGGAGCTAAACAAGGTTTATATTAACCATAAGAAAAATATAATATGGATCCCAAAATCATT
This sequence comes from Sequoia sempervirens, assembly GCA_007258455.2. Lineage (NCBI taxonomy): Eukaryota > Viridiplantae > Streptophyta > Pinopsida > Cupressales > Cupressaceae > Sequoia > Sequoia sempervirens. The sequence goes on from VDFB02058242.1 coordinate 354,172,106, forward strand.
GCAATTATGAGGTATATATAAGAGTATCTTCTACTATTTTCTTCATTATTTATGTGTATTACAATATTATTGTGTGCATAGTAATATAAACTACAAATCTAAATATATATACATCCATTATCAATCCTTAAGTGAATTATATATATCCATGTCTATACATGGTTTACTAGCCTTAAGTCACTTATTCAATAGTTAAGAACTATATTTGGTACATTTTACAATATGGATTACAATAAGACACCAATATGTTTCACAACCATGATCATGGATTGGGCTACATGACCTGACCTAGAAGATGCACCTTATTTCAAATATTCCTCTCCCAGGCTAACTTTTTAAGAAGATGGCATTATTTCATTAGCTCATGCATTAAATCCTTTCATTCATTTAATGTTCATAGATGCTTATGCTTCCACCATATAATGTAATTCATTTACTTGATATTATAAATGTTCATAGATACTTATGCTTCCACCATATGATGTAATTCATTTACTTGATATTTATATAATATTTGATGATGTTTTATATTACTACTTAGATACTCATATTATATGAAATGTATTGATCATATCATTTTTGTTGCATTTCTATGCACTATTGCAGCAATTTCCCCAGGAATATGGTATATTTGCACACACCTATTGAACTATATAGAGCCCACAATCCAACGCTATATTGTTCGCATTATATCCGGGTGTAGTAGATATGAACTTAGTTATTATTTCGTATGTAAATTCTTGTTAAGTTGGACCTATATTATCTCAGTAAAATCCATAGTAGTTCTGCATGATCGATTTTTTTTTGCAGGGCATTGCTAGAATTGTTAAATTCTTGTTAAGTTGGACCGATATTATCTCAGTAAAATCCATAGTAGTTCTGCATGATCGAATTTTTTTTGCAGGGCGTTGCTAGAGTTGTTAACTTTGGTCTATGTATAAATTATTATTAAGTCTCTAATAATATAATTAACAACTCCTTTAACTACTATCGATTTATAGTATTACCCAAACTCAATAAAAATGATTGAAACTTCGTACTTGTCTCCTTAAGTCCACTGCCAAATATGCAAGTACCATCTGACTTGAGATATTTCTATAAGCAGGAGTATTATTTTAACATATATAGAGAGATTCAAACCTGTAAACCATGACCTTCAAAAGCCCAATAAGTTGATGCATAATTGATTGAAAGTATGCAGACTCTAACAATTATAATTCTATTTTTCACAAAATAATTTTAGTACATGTAAATTAGTTTCTTAATTCTAGGTTAAAACTTTTTAAAGTTGAAAGAATATCATTTGTAGTAAAATGATTTAATGAAAAGATGGAGATATTCTATAAAAATAAATTTTAAAAAGTTAAGATGTCTATTTAGCATAACTCAAAACATAAATAATCATCGCCTCCTAAATCGTATTCAGGCAACATATTCAATTGTAGAATTCAATATGTGAGAAGCAATCTTACTTTTAACTGGCTTGACTTGTAATGCTTTTTTTAGTTGTTAAAGGTATATAACTAAACAGTTGGAGAGATAGGTTGATAAATCTATGTGATAAGATTGAGAAATGATATAGGAGATATGGTCCTTGTAGGATCTTAGTTGAAGATATTCTTAAAGGTTCATTGCATTTGATTGCTCTTCAATATCTATTATATGAAATTATTTTGAAAATTATAAATAGAATTAAAGGTTATTAAATTTTCTTTTATGGATAAATGCTTCAACTCTATTTTAATTCCTTTTGATGTAATAATAATCTCCCATCAATTCTAAAAGTGAAATTGGAGAGCCAAGAATGAAAGTTTCAACTCTCCAAGAGCACGATAAGATTCACACTTTCTAAAAGAAAGACATCAACCTAGTAAATAATGTCTATGTTGATTTATTGTCTAACCAAGACAATTCAGTAAATCTCCAAGTTATTGTCTTGAATATGAATGATTGTAAAATATTACTAATCTAGATATGAATGGAAACATAGAGGTTCATATGCATGGATTCATATGAATAGATAAATCATGCTTAATTTAACTAACTTAGAATAGGATGTAATGTTTACTTTACTTTTATATATATATATATATATATATATATATATATATATATATATATATATATATATATATATATATATATATATATATATATATATATATATATATATATATATATATATATATATATATATATAATATATATATATACATATATATATATATATACGTATATATATATGTATATATATGTATATATATATAAATGTATATATATATAGCATTTTATAATACAATTCAGTTATTCTATACTTTAATCGGTCAATAGAAATCATGGAAGAGAAAATGGTTAAAAATTAATATTTAGTTTTTATTTTAATAAAAAGAGTCATTTCATACTTATAAAGTGATCTAAATTATTTCTAAACTCTAAACATAAATACAAATAAAAATAATACAAAAATCACTTTATGAAATTTTATTAAATAGTTCTAAAGTAAAAAAAAATGATTCTAAACCCTAAAATAACATATGTCAAATTTATAGTTTAATAAATGAAATAATATAAAACAATTGTTTACATCAAAATTACAAAAAAATAGTACAGAATGTCCTAAGAAAAATATACACAATGCTCCCCCTAATTAGGCTTTAAAAATTTATCTTTTTCTTTTCTTATAAATTAATGTTATAATAGGAGTTTCAAGCTATAGTTTTTAGTCTATCGTCATGATAATTAATGAAATACTACATGTAGCATATATTTTTCTAAAGATAGATATGAAAAATATAATCCTAATTCAATCCCTAACCATAACTCTAACACTACTTGTAACCCTAATCATAAATATCAAATTAAACATGTGAAACTCTAACCCTAACACTAATCCTAACCCTAAATTTACACATAATTATAACAAAAGATTATATAAATAAAGGATCTAGTATAATATAATATAATATTTCATTATAATTTGAATTGTATATATGTAAATTCTATATTTTAGAGGATTAAATATTTATTTATAGAAGATTTTATAAAAAAAATATTTTATATATATCTTATCCAACTATTTAAATAGGTTAATTATAACCCTTATTCTAACCGTAATCCTAATTCAAGTCTTATCCTTAATTCTAACTCTAGTATTAATTATAACCTTACCTTATGAGTAATCCTATTTTAATCATAATTCTAATGCTAATTTTAGTCAAAGTGGTGACACTCTAAAAAGATGATTGTGATATTAGAGGATGTTTGGATGATCCTACAAATCCTAATCCAATGGTAGAGTGTATTCTAATATGATAGGATTCAACTACAATTGGTGTGCGCTGGGAGGAAAGATATACCACTTTTATGATCTTAATATGATATATTCCTAAGTATATGTTATATAATGGGAATGAGAAGAAAAAATTTATTGAAATCAAACATACACAGTGTATTCAAGTAGAGAAATTAGATTTCTACAATTACACCTATGAGAAACCATCAAGGGAACATAGATACTCTAGCCTCTCACTTTCTCTTTGGTTTATAAAAGATTATCCAGTATGCTGCTACATTATTCAATTAGTACATACCATGCTAGGGTTTTAAGACTACTCAATCTATTCCTACCAAAAGGTGGATGATTCCAAGCAACTAATAATGAAAAAAAAACAATGAAAATTGTAATGATATTTAGGTGTTAACACAAATGTTACATATAGATAGTGGCATGCTATATATCTATCTCAAGATCTTTCTCTCTTCTGACCCCCTCTCTCTTTAACTCTCTCTTTGTCCTCATCTATCTCTCTCACTTTCCTATCTCTTTTTCCCTATTATCTCTCTCCCGACTCTCTATGCATTTCTCACACTCTCTCATAATCTATTCATAACATTACTCACAACTCACATGTTATAACTACACTATATGAATGGAAAATAGATTCATAGACTTCATTGAAGAGCTAGATTTAGGATTTTGTCCTTTACTTAATCAAATAAAAAAAAATGAGACCAAGGATTAGGGAAAGGCAATCTGATACACTACACTATATACATGGAAAATAGATTCATAGCCTTCAATGAAGAGCTAGATTTAGGCTTTTGTTCTTTACTGAATCAAATAAACAAAAATGAGACCAAGGATCAGGGAAAGGCAATCTGATAATTATGTTGATTATTTTAAATTTATGAAGACAATATGCTAAAGTGGGAAATGTATTTATAGGATGAGGTGAATTAAAAATGCAGAAAGTATGTGCTATTAGGAAGGAAGGTAAGAGCAATCAGTTTTTTTATGAAATAAGGTGAAATTAAGAAAAAACTGAGAAACCCTCAAGATCATAAGCATTATCATGTATCAATATACGATATAATGACCTTAACTACGTGCACTGAATAGTAGTATGATGATCTTTGCACAAAAAATTAAATTATGTTAAAATGCCAAATTTATAAGAACACATAAATTAAATATGAAGACAACAGCCTAAAGTGGAATATTTGTTTATAAAATAAGAAAAAATGTCAATCAAAAAATTGATATTAATTTTTTACAGTTCATAAATTACTTATAATTTTTAAAATACTAATTCTAATCTCTTCAATTTACATTTCAAGAAAATAAAATTAGAAATAATAGACATCTCTAATAAATTAAAGTAAAAATTATGTAAATTTAAATTTTAGTGGTCTGTTTCGAAAATTAGAATTCACTGTGCTGGTTGATACATGGGACCGGATATCTAGAAGCAATAAACAATCAGAGTATACAAGTAGGAGAAGTTCCAAACCCTAGCAGAAACGTAATTAGCAGAAATGTGGTATAGGGAATGGCATTATCATTAATTATTTCAAATATTCAAACTATTACTTTCATTCATTGAATGCGAGTATTCCAGGAAGCAACAAAATAAGGAAAGCAATAATGGTAGTATATAGGGCAGGACGGCTTCAAACCTTAGTAGAGAAGGGAGAAAAATGTCTGTTTGAAACATACCTCTGAGCAGTTGACAGTGGTTACATCTATTATTCTCAAAATATTTTGCATGCACATATGTATTCGATATCAAACTCAACAAATATTAATAAAGACCTTGGTCAAAATAATCAATTTTTAGCTCACACATTGAAATAGCTGAAATCTTGTTTTAATTGCACCAGAGAAAATTTCCTCTATGCTTTATTTCCCACACAAAACCATTGAATAAGAGTGTAGTTAATTTTCAGATATTTCGATTGGTATGATCTTGGGCTTACTCTCAGCTGTCTTGGGAACTGTCAGAGTCAGCACCCCATTTGTGATGTTGACCTTCACTTGATCTAGCATCACATTATCTGGTAGACGAAAGCGACGAAAGTAAGTGCCATGTGATCTCTCCAAACGATGCCACTTTTCATTCTTTCCCAGCTCATCCTTCTTACATTCACCAGTTATATTCATAACTCCTTTTCAACTTGAACTTTCACATCTTCCTTTTTTAAACCTTCCAAAACAAAACAAAACAAAAAATTCTATACATAAATAGATTATACACAATTTTTTCTAAAAAATTATTTAAAAAAAAATAATCATACAATTCAAATGCTATTTTAATCAAGATTAAAATTGACTGAGAATCTGTAACAAAGATAAAGATAGCTTCAAGGATCTTAAGTGAAGAGATGGCACCCCTATTAATAAGGAGTTATTAACTCCAAGATAATCAATAAAACTCTCACTAATAACAATGCTATTTTTACTCCCTTAATCAAATCTATCCCTTTTCTTACAACTATTGGCAAAAAAATCCTTAGAAAGCTTGCTTCAAGTAACTTTCATTTCTCCAAAAGTTAACTTATATTGTAAAGAAGTGTGGAATTTTTTATTTTTTTAATCTCGAAGGCTGGAAAGGTAACATCAATTGGTATGAAATCTTATTAGTGATAGTCCTGGTGAACAGACAAGAGACTAGATTTCTGCACACTTGCGCTTTTGACAAGGAAGCAAGCACAGCATTACTAAAAGGAATGGATGAACTTTGCGAGGAATATTACCAATAAAGGGGAAATAAGGATAAGAAGGGAAAACATAAGGCCTGGCAGCATATGAATGAAGATTCAGACTCGGATATGGAGGCTGAGAAACATATGATGAGAGCAGAGCGAAAGACCAGTGGCTGTTTTGTCATAATGTTTTATATACCGATATGATTAAGATGTTGTGTAACTATGTATATACATATATAACTATAAACTAAGTCATGTATCTACTATATAACTGTAAGGTCAGCCTTATTTTGAACTGGTATGCATTAAAACAGCAGACCTGGAACAGCGTAGGTTTTTTCGACCACTTATATTTAATTAAAAAAAAACAAATTACTGAGAACTACACAACTAAATCTTAATAAAAACATCCTACAACTAAAAGAATACCATCTAAATTATCACAACTTATTAAAACGCACATAAATTAATTAACAATACCAGGTAAATTAGTTTTGAAGATGTGGTTATCATAAGTTTCAAGCCAATCAACAGGAATATGAATAGTGACTGTGTAGTCCCCGGAGGCATTATACATTTCCCCTCTAAGAGGATTTGGGCTCCACGCATCAACATTGAATGGATCCATCATCACCTGGGATACAATCAACCTCCTCCTCTGACTCACTGCAAACAAAAATACCCTAAAACATAAGCGGTCTTAAAAATCGTATCTTAAAAATGGAAACTAGATAACTTACAGAAATTGCAAGTTAACCTACCAAAGCAAGCTGCCGAAAGCGGGTTATTTACTTCTGACTGCGATGATGTATATATAGTGGTTTGAAGTGGGAGGCTAAGCGTCTGGAAACTTCTAGGGCTTTCTCAGTAAACCGTTATGGTAATGGCACGTGTTTCTATTACTCCTTTTGTATACTCGTTGGAACTCCAAAGGAGCATATGTTACCTTTAACAAATATGAATGGGGAATATGATTGGCAATTAGATAGGGAGGTGTATAAACTCATGGATTTGGTATTTGATATTTTAGGGTAGAGGGATTAGTGGTGGTGTCTTTAGGGTTTTTGAAAATATAAATAAAGAGAAATTATTAATTATTGGTTCAATCTATGTATAATATGTAGAGAAGTACTGTTTTTGAGGTGTTTTTTTTTTGTAATGGCACGTGTTTCTACTTCTTATGTATATTCATTGGAACTCGAAAGGAGCATACATAGTTACATTTAACAAACACCAATGAGGAATATGATTGACAATTAGATAGGGATTCCTATAAACTCAAGGACTTGGTATTTGATATGTTAAGGTAGAGGGATTAGTAGTGGTGTGTTTAGGGTTTTTTAAAATATAAATAAAAAAGGAATTATTTATTATTGGTTCAATCTATATATATAATTTTTTCTCAAAATATGTATGATTGCTCTACTTTACAATTATTTAAGAATTATTTTTATTTATTTATATTGTTCTTTCTTATTTACTAAAGACTTTCACTATTATAATAAAAAATAACTAAAAAAATTATTAAAATTATTATATAAATTGATAATTAAAATAGTAAATACTTATATATTTCAATAATAATGTAATAAACAATACACTTTATAAATAAATCATAACAACCCATCTTTCATGGTAATGAATGGTCAGCTTAGCACTGACTATTTGTCTTTTATCTTTTCTTATAATTTATTGATCTTTTCTTATAATTTATCTTAATGATCCATTCCGACGACCTCTCAATGATGTCTATTTGAAAATATTTAGAGAGAAAGGAATGGGGCATCGATCATTATCTTTCATTTGTTGTGCTTGTGGCTACTTTTGTAAAATAATCTTCGTGCATACTTGCTTAGTTGTGTGTAGGGAAGTTGTTGGGAGCACATTGTTGACTATTACGTATGCTTTGGTCCAATGTATTCTAGGCTTCTAACTTACATTTAGACAAGGTTTCCATATGTCAAGGTGTGAACAAGAACCATCCTATCTATTTGCAGAGTCAAATTACATTACACTAGATACAATGTCATCCTGGTTATTACTACCTTGATGTATCATGTCTATGTGTTATATCAAACAATAAGGAATGGTGAAAAATTTCAATCCTGAAATATGAGCAAATCATCATCTTGTATTCATCATCCTGCATTTCTCATCACCATCTCTAATAAAGTCTCAGTGGATCATAGACTTGTTGGATCTTTTTGAAGCAATCATCAAAATCAACAATCAATCATCTTGTTTCTTCTATCTTCTCTCTGTACTAACTTGGTAACATGAAAATCAACAAAAAAATCATCAATGCATTCATCTTGCATCCACAAATCATTAGCATACATTGCATATCACATGATGAAGCATAAACATCTATGTTTTCCATCCATCCATCCATATGCATACAATCCATCATAAAATTTCATAGAAAATACACAAAAATAAGTACATCCATATCATTTGCATACATAATCATAGCATAACATCTACATATCATATCATATCATATCACATGGCATATAATGAAAAGATAATGAAAAATAATATAATATTGCATCCATCTCATTTCATCTTATCATCCCATATTGCATAAGCATAAGTGCATCAATACATACTTAAATATAAGCATCTCATATCATATGCATCCATACAATAATAAGCATCAAATAAGATGAATACATCATATCAAATTCATATCCGTATCATATATATATCAAAAAATGGATGTCATGGTACAAAATTTGGATCAGTGTATGTATATCAATCATAAATACAATATCCATGAGGATATCAAAAATGAGCCCATGAATGTATATCAATATCAAAGAATGGGGAAAAAATAAAAAAGTGTCTTTACACTTGAGCTAGACCTAATGGTTGCTCCCCTCTTTGGTCAACCTCTCTGGTTGATCCTCAGTCCTAGGTTGTGCATCGCCTCTCTCCAAATAGTTGGGCTATTTAACTGGCACTAGCACATCTCAATGGTAATGCATGTTATAATACACCACCTCAGTCACAACCTCTCTAAAATCTTGTAGATACAATCCTACCCTGGGTAGTTCCTATAAGGGCCTCTAACTACTACTACCACCCAATCTTTTGGTCCCTCTCAATAGTCATAGCTTGAACCTACTATTTAGCATGATCTCTCTTTGTTGTAATGTCCTCAAACTGGTATCTGGCCTGGTCTTGCTTAGAAGTAATAAACAAAATTTTCTATTGGGCCTAATCCCACTCACTTATGAGAACCTTCAACTACTGCTACAATTGTTGAATTTGAATATCTTTGGCATTAGGTGGTGGTGGATCTTGTACAAGTTGTTGTATAGGTTACTGTTGTATGGGCTACTACTAAATAACAAGTTGCTGAGGAGGTTGTTGTACGTCTAGTGGAGCCCCTAAAATCTTCCCATCATGGCCATCATGGCCATCTTGGCCTCTACCTCTACCCCTACATGCTCCCTAGCCTTTGGGTCTCCCTCACGGAGGAGCACCCGTTGGATCTATCAATCTCTGAGGAGGTGTGAACTATGCAACATAAGGTGTTGTCTGTGTGACTTTCTTGCCCTAGTCATAGGCCCATAGTTGAGCTACTAACTATTTGAAACCCTCCACTACCTCCAAAGCTGGAATAGTGGGTCCCCATGTGGGAACCTCTCAAGTTGACCTCACAAAAATGGCTTTATAAGCATCATCCAGCCTGTCCTGTTGCTCACCAAACTGTCACTCCTCTTTGTCTAAAAAGTATCTCTTGATGATCGTATGCTCCCAGCCCTGCATGTACCAAATTTATTTGGGAAAAAATAACTACTGAGCATCATCATACCACCCTAACATCTATAGCCAGGGTCGTCATCTAAACACTGTCATGTCATTTAGTACCCACCACTAGTAAAGGATCCCAATCTTCCCAGTGTGTCATAAGGTGATGGAACCTCTATCATTTGGCTCAATATCAACCATCTGCACTATTAATCAGAGCATGAAGATATGCTCCCATGCCTAAATATGAAGCAAGGTAACCCCTACACCAATGGCTATGCCATTACAATAGAAAAAGTTATGTATGTCATGATATAACCAGTCCAACATCACTGGCTCCCATGCAAATAGAGTCTTCCTATGGAGTATCATGTGTCATGATAAGCCCAATCCTAGGCTGAACCCTTTTCACCATCGGTCAGGAACAACCAAACCTAAAATAATGGATGTTATGATCAATCAAAATGTGGGCACGTGACCTCTATATGAGTCAAGGTCAATCTGACAAGTGATGAGAATAATGGTCTCCATCTCCATCCCATCGTGATAGGCATCATATCTGGTGTCGACACTGAAAATCACTCACTTGCCATGTATCAGCAAATGCATAATCCACCATACATTCACTAAGGTCACCATCTCCTCACCGGTGGGAAGGTGAAATGATGAAGTCTCACTGTACCATTGATGTAGTGCCCCTCCATTTGTGTCATCATGTGATGCTTTCTACCTTACTATAAATTTAAGAGTGGTTTGGTATTGATTTATTTTGTGTTTGAGGTAATACGATAATTTAAATAAAAAGTTATTAATAAAATATTATTAGTGGTTAAAATAAATTATAATTTATCTAAAAGAATAAAATTAAAAAAAAAAAAGAGTTATAGCATGTTGAATTCAAGTGAGAGTCTTCTCCTTAAATTTTGTTGCAAGAGTGGTTTGGTATTGATTTATTTTGTGTTTGAGGTAATACGATAATTTAAATAAAAAGTTATTAATAACTTTTTATTTAAATTATTGTATTACCTCAAACACAAAATAAATCAATACCAAACCACTCTTAAATTTATAGTAAGGTAGAAAGCATCACATGATGACACAAATGGAGGGGCACTACAATTGCTTACACAATGCGGTCATCATAGCTAAATAAGTTTGGACAATGAGCACATATGTGATGTACCATAACCCAATCTCTCCTAGATGCTCCTAGTACAACTCAAATAAACCACCCAGTCTCTCCAAATCTGTGGGTCAGTGATCATGTGACATCAGTGGTGGAATGACCTCCTACATCCATGAAGCATGCGATGTAAAAAGAAAAGAAAAAAATGACTCTGTTTAGAAGTTTAACACAAAAATTACAGTAGTGTCACTATTTGCAATAGCGTCACTATATTTCAAATTCCATATTGCAATGTTCAGAGGCATTTCAAATAGAAAATCACAAATCACATCGCTAAATACATGTGTCGTGATTTAAAATTGAAACCCTAATACTAATTTTCACTATATACATATGCATCGTAATTCAAAATTGGAAACCCTAATTTTAAATCATGAAGTCCATCGTTATAAATCATTTTAGCATTTTCGATTCTCAAATGAGCATCGCTATATAGTGACACTACCAAATTTTAAATTTGAACATGCAATAAATGCATCAAATACTCAAATTTCAAATTGAATTTTGAGTTACATATCGATGGTCCTGAGCATGGAATCCACTAGTACTCTTGAACTCAATCAGAAATGTGTTGTGGGAGCTCTTGTCATGCCATTTCTTCAGAGATTCAGAGCTCAAATCACATGAATTCTTTAAGGAGTGAATATAAAAATGAATTGAAAGTCACCCTTCTTGGCTTATTTATGTTAGAAATTTAGGGGTTTTTCCCTTATTTATTTTAGAAATTTAGGGGTTTTGGCTTATTTATGTTAGAAATTTAGGGGTTTTTGACCCAAAGCTTCTTGCACAAATCTTAGTTCATCAATGTTAGTACTCAAAGAAAATATACACTTCCAATCATCAGGTGAATATCCATACCTTTGAGGTGGTTTCCTTTTCCTTGTAGACCATCGAACAAGTTGAGGTGGAGGTTCTTCCAATTCTTCCTCCTCTTTTGAAGATTTAGAGGTTGATGAGCTATCCTCAACTTCTTGTCTATTTTGGGGTATCGATTCAAATTTCTCAAGCATAGAAGGAATTTGAACCACATCTTTTTTTTGTTCAATTTATTTTTGTTGTTCTGGCTGAAAATTATCAGGAGAAGATTTAGTCTCTAAAAATAACACTTCTAGAATAAATTACTTTTTGTACAATAGTGTCCCAAAGCTTGTATCCTTTCACACCATAGTTGTAGCCAATGAAGATACATTTGATAGCCTTAGAATATAATTTTGTTATCTTCTCATTAGGCATATGTGTAGATGCCTCACAACCAAAAAATCTTAGATGTCTGAGTGAAGGATTTTTCCCCGACCTCGCCTCCATTGGCATTTTATCAACAAGTGTTGATGTAGGAGATCTATTTATTAAATAACAAGTAGTGACAATAAATTTTTCCCAATTTTTTTTTTCTAGACTAGCTCCACTCAACATGCTTCTAGCCTTCTCCATCAACGTTATGTTCATTCTTTCTGCAACTCCATTCTGTTGTGAAGAATAAAAAGTTGTCTTTTGTCTTTTAATCTCATAATCTATATAGGATCTGTCAAATTTTGCAGAACAATACTCACCACCATTGTTAGACGACAAACATTTAATTTTCTTTCTAGTCTGAGTTTCTACCATAGACTTGAACTCCTTAAAATGACTAAAAACTTTAGATTTACTCTTTAAAAAATATATCGATGTTCTCCTCCTAAAACCATCAATAAAAGTGACATAATAAATTGATTTAGCAATAGAAGAAACATCAATAGGATGAAATATGTCAGAATGAATTAGATCCAAGATACATGAAGACTTATGAGAAGATGAGTAAAACTGAACGTGGTTCTATTTTCCATAAATACAATGTTCACAAAAATCAATCTCTAGATTGCACTCATTCAAACCCTTAATGAGGTTCTTGTTTTTCAAGGCTTTTAAACCCTTCTCTCCAATGTGGCCAAGCCTTTGGTGCCATAAAATGGTATTCTTTGTAGGCAACTTTGATTTGGTAGATAGAGCACCCTTGGGTACATAGAATCCATGACCATCTGGAGAAGAGGAAGCCATCCCCTTTTTTAGAAAAGTAGTTTTTGGTTTAATCTTATCATTAGTGCTATTGGATTCCATTGTGCATGCATCTCACTAGTACAATGTACCCAATATAATTCCTCTTGTTATCACCATAGCACCTCTCACCATTTTCACACTTGCTTCAAAAAACTATACATGCACACCCACATCTATTAGCTTGCTAAAAAATAATAAATTTCTTGCTAGTCCGAAGATATGCAAGACACCATCAAATTGTGTAACTTTACCATCAAAAAAATTCACATGAATATTACCATGGCTAACAATATCAAGGAAATAATCATCACCCAAATACACCTTACCACCATCATATTTTTCATACTTACTAAACCAATTTTTGTTAGGAGTCATGTGGAAAGATGCTCTTGAGTCTATCAACCATATATTATCACTTGCACGAGTAGCCAAGGCTCCAATAAAGGCATCTCCATCTTCCTTTTCAGACTCAGAATCAAAATCTTGCTTCTTCTTCTTCTTTTTCTTATCTTCTTTATAGTCCTTTTGGAAGTGCTCAGGTTTTGCATAGTTCCAGCATATTTCCTTGGAGTTACTAGGATATTTTGATCTATCCTTATTTTTGGACTTGGAACGACCACGTTGCTTCTCATCTTTGCCTTGTTCTTTTGGTCTTCCTCAAACACTCAAGGCCTTTTTGGCACTCAGAGAGACCTTCCTTCTCATCTCTTCAGAGAGTAGAGAAAAAACAACGTCCTCCATCTTGAAGATGACAAAAGTGTTCCCAATGGCCATGACTAAGCTGTGCCATGAGTCTGGTAGCAAGAACAAAAAAAATTGACACCTTTCTTCTTTGTCTATCTTAACCCCAACTGAGGTCAACTGAGTCACCAACATTTTAAATGTTTCTAGATGCTCAGAAAATTTTCCACCTTCTTCCATTCTCAAATAATACAATTTCTTCCTCAAGAAAATCTTATTTACTAGAGATTTGGCTTTGTATATCTCACCCAACTTCTTCTAGAGATTGTTTGAAGTGATTCCTTCATGAATATTTATTAGGATTGAATCTGGAAGACATAGTCTAATGAAACCTTTAGATTTTCTATCCATTACATTATATTTTGTAGCAAAATTTTGATCCATAGGCTTTTGGACATTTTCATCCACTGCATCGCATAGATCCCAATCAATCAACAGATCTTCCATCTTTAGCTTCCACATTTCAAAATTCATGCCAAAAATTTTCTCTACTTCAATCCTCCTAGATGTGCTCTCCATATTTATTATTCTACAATACAAAATATGTAATAATTTGCACAAGGTCCCACTCAAACTTGATTAGCTCAAAAAACCCTGTACCCAACAAATAGAACCAAAATTGGCCAGTCTCTGATACCACTTGTAAGGAAGCAAATTTGTGCAGAAACACTTCCTATGCTAACCTTGAGAGGAGGGTTATGCAAATTTCAAATAAAATATTATAGAGATTCAGAGAAATTCATAATACTAATAAAACCATAACTTAGTTATTTACATGGGAAAAGCCTTCAAGAGAAAAACCCCACACTCCAAAACCTGCACAATGTAGTATCAAATCTTGAAATAGATTACAACAAACTTGCAATGCAAGTTCTTACAGGAGTCTTTGCCTCAACTCAATTTAGAGGGATTTCAGCAGCATTCCGGCAACATACAAACTTGCAAACTAACTCTCACACATTTCTCTCTCTTAAATGACTATCTCAAAGTATCAATATATAGTATTACATTGCATATAAGAACCTTCTAGAGATACAACATTTCTTTCAGAAACATGTAATAAAAACTTATCTCTATCTCGATATAAGAGATACTTCTCAAAATAGCCGCTTTTCACCTATCACAAAATATTCTATTCTTGGCTTGCTTTATTTTTATGTCCATGCAAGGTTGAGACACTTTCCTTTTTTTTTTCGTTTTTATCTTTTTATTTTAAAACGCTTTATTCATAACAATTGGCAGAGTTTGGGATTTAGTTGAAAGCTCATTGTTGACCTGGGGGAGATTTACAAAGTGAACAGCTGAGTCATTTTGGATCATGAATGGGTGTGGGAGATGGCTTGGCTGAGATTTCAATGGTTGGATCTCTCCCTCTTTCCTTCTCCCCTCATTTCTAATCATATGGTTTGACTCCCTTTAGTGGAAGGCTCGATTAAGTTCAACTTTCATGGTTTAGAAAAAAATAATCCTGCTATTGTTTGTGGTGGGGGGGTGTTTACAGATAATAATGGGCATCCTGTTAGTTATTTTTTTCTTTATGCCATGAGTTTGAGTGCAATAATCTGGCTAATACTTGTGCTCTATTGTGGGGTCTAATGACTGCGAGGTAGAAGGGATGAAATAAGTTATGGGTTGAGGGGGATTAGTGTAGAATTCCAAATTATAAGTGATTATCAAGTGACGTATATGGTTGGTCAAAGAGTTTGATGTAGTTTTGGAGCTAGGAATTGGGTAACTGATTGGGCTGCTAACACTAGTTTTATCTTGAAGTATGATGTTGGTTGAGTAATTTCCCTTTGAGTGCAATCAGATGCAGGAAGATATCATAGAATTTCAAGTAGCTAATGGATAGGTTGTATTGATCATGTCTGGGCATGGAGTTCATCGGCAATGTTATGCTTGGAGGTGTATTTTTGTTTGATTTGGTTGTGCGGTTCATTTCTTGCCTTGTTTGGCTGTGTAGTGAGTGTACGGGGTTATGTGGGCTATTTTTTCTGACCTGTTACCTTGATCTATTCTGAGCTTTTTTGATAGTATTTACCTATATTTCTTACAGTTCTTGGACCTAAACAAGGTTTATGTTAACCATAAGAAAAATATAATATGGATCCCAAAATCATTGCAATTATGAGGTATATATGAGTATCTTCTACTATTTTCTTTGTTATTTATGCATATTACAATATTATTGTGTGCATAGTAATATAAACTACAAATCTAAATATATATGCATCCATTATCGATCCCTAAGTGAATTATATATATCCATGTCTATACATGGCATACTAGCCTTATGTCACTTATTCAATAGTTTAGAACTATATTTGGTACATTTTACAATATGGATTACAATAAGACACCAATATGTTTCACAACCATGTTCATGGATTGAGCTACATGACGTGACCTAGAAAATGGACCTTATTTCAAATATTCCTCTCCTAGGCTAACTTTTAAGAAGATGGCATTATTTCATTAGCTCATGCATTAAATCCTTTCATTCCTTTAATGCTCATAGATGCTTATGCTTCCACCATATGATGTAATTCATTTACTAGATATTTGTATAATATTTGATGATGTTTTATATTGCTACTTAGATACTCATATTATATGAAATGTATTGATCATATCATTTTTGTTGCATTTCTATGCACTATTGCAGCAATTTCCCCAGAAATATGGTATATTACACACACCTATTGAACTATATAGAGCCCACAATCCAACGCTATATTGTTCGCATTATATTCAGGTGTATTAGATATGAACTTAGTTATTATTTCGTACGTAAATTCTTGTTAAGTTGGACCGATATTATTTCAGTAAAATCTATAGTAGTTCTGCATGATCGATTTTTTTTTGCGGGCATTGCTAGAGGTATTAACTTTGGTCTATGTATAAATTATTATTAAGTCTCTAATAATATAATTAACAATTCTTTAACTGCTATCTATTTATAGTATTACCCAAACTCAATAAAAATGATTGAAACTTAGTACTTGTCTCCTTAAGTCCACTGTATTGTAAATCAAAAGAGAGTTTAGAAATGCCAAATATGCAAATACCATATGACTTTAGATATTTCTATAAGCAGGAGTATTATTTTAACATATATAGAGATTCAAACCTGTAAACCATGACCTTCAAAAGCCCAATAAGTTGATGAATAATTGATTGAATTTTTTATAGATTGAAAGCCTGCAGACTCTAACAATTGTAATTTTATTTTCACAAAATAGTTTTAGTACATGTAAATTAGTTTCTAAATTCTACCTTAAACATTTTAAAATTGAAAGAATATCATTTGTATTAAAATGATTTAATGAAAAGATGGAAATATTATAGATTTTTGTAAAAAAAAATTTAAGATGTCTATTTAGCATAATTCAAAACTTAAATAATCATAGCCTCCTAAATCGTATTCAGGCAACATATTCAATTGTCAAATTTGATATTTGAGAAGCAATCTTTCTTTTAACTCGCTTGACTTGTAATGTTTTTATTAGTTGTTAAAGGTATATAACTAAATAGTAGGAGAGATAGGTTGATAAATCTATGTGATAAGATTGGGAAAAGATATAGGAGACATGCTCCTTGTAGGATCTTAGTTGAAGATATCTTTGAAGGTTCATTAGATATCTTCAATATTTATAATATGAAATTATTTTGAAAATTATAAATAGAATTAAAGGTTATTAATTTTTTTTTATGGATAAATGCTTCAACTCTATTTTAATTCTTTTTGATGTAATAATAATAATCTCCCATCAATTGAAAAAGTGAAATCGGAGAGCCAACAATAAAAATTTCAACTCTCGAAGAGCACTATAAGGTTCACATTTTCTAAAAGAAAGACATCAACCTAGTAATAATGTCTATGTTGATTTATTGTCTGACCAAGACAATTCAGCAAATCTCCACATTATTGTTCACAATGTGAATTATTGTAATCTCCAAGTTATTGTTCACAATGTGAATCATTGTAAAATATTACTAATCTAGGTATAGTAATCTAGATATGAATGGAAATATAGAGGTTCATATGCATGGATTCATATGAATAGATAAATCATGCTGAATTTAACTAGTTTAGAATAGGATGTAGCATATATTTTTCTAGAGAAAGAATTGAAAAATATAATCCTAATTTAATCCCTAACCCTAATCTTAATTGTAACCATAACTCTAATACTACTTGTAACCCTAATCCTAAAGATCAAATTAAACATATGAAACTCTAACCCTAACACTAATCCTAACCCTAAAATTACACATAATTATAACAAAGGATTATATAAATAAAGGATCTAGTATACAATATAAAATTTCATTATAATTTGAATTGTATATATGTAAATTCTTATATTTTAGAGGATTAAATATATATTTATAAAGGATTTTATAAAAAAAAAAGATGTTTTATATATATCTTATCCAACTATTTAAATAGGTTAATTATAACCCTTATTCTAACCATAATCCTAATTCTAGTCTTATCCTTAATTCTAACCCTAGTATTAATTATAACCTTACCTTATCAGTAACCCTATTTTAATCATAATTCTAATGCTAATTTTAGTCAAAGTGGTGACGCTCTAAAAAGATGATTGTGATATTAGAGGATGTTTGGAGGATCCTACATATCCTAATCCAAAGGTAGAGTGTAATCTAATATGATAGGATTCAACTATAATTGATGTGCAAATGCTAGGAGGAAAGAGATACCACTTTTATGATCTTAATATGATATATTCCTAAGTATATGTTATATATTCCTAAGTATATGTTATATATTCCTAAGAATAATAAGGATAAACACATGTGCCCTACTTAACAATACTATAATCAATACTGCTTGTTATCTCCTCACATTTAAAATTGTAGATTATATGATTAAAATAATAAAGCACATAATGAAACACCTAATACAACTCATTTAATAGTATGGAGATTATATTTTTTGAATTGAATGGGAATGAGAAGAAAAAAAACATTGAAATCAAACATAATCAGTGTATTCAAGTACACAAATTAGATCTCTACAATTACACCTATGAGAAACCATTAAGGGTACAAACATAGATACTCTAGCCTTTCACTTTCTCTTTAGTTTATAGAAGATTATCCATTATGCTGCTCCATTATTCAATTAGTACATCCCATGCTATGGTTTTAAGACTACTCAATCTATTCATACAAAAATGTGGAGGATTCCAAACAACTAATAATGAAAAAAAATCATTAAGAATGGTAATGATATTTAGGTGTTAACACAAATGTTACATATAGATAGTGGCATGCCATATATCTATCTCAAGATCTTTCTCTCTTCCCACCCCCTCTCTGTTTAACTCTCTCTTTATCCTCATCTATGACTCTCACTTGCCTATCTCTCTTTCCCTATTATCTCTCCCGACTCTCTATGCATTTCTCACACTCTCAAAATCTATTCATAACATTACTCACAACTCGTGTTATAACTACACTATATGCATTGAAAATAGATTCATAGCCTTCAATGAAGAGCTAGATTTAGGATTTAGTCCTTTACTAAATCAAATAAACAAAAATGAGACCAAGAATCAGGGAAAGGCAATCTGATAATTATGTTGAGTATTTTGAATTTATGAAGACAATATGGGAAATGTATTTATAGGATGAGGTGAATTAAAAATACAGAAAGTATGTGCTATTAGGAAGAAAGGTAAATGCAATCAGTTTTTTATAAAATAAGGTGAAATTAAGAAAATTTTGAGAAACCGTCAACATCATAAGCATTATGATGTATTAATATATGACATTTGAGGAAAGAATTAGACCTTGCAGCAATATATGATATAATGACCTTAACTAGATGCACTAAATAGTGGTATGATAATCTTTGCATAAAAAGTAAATTATATGAAAATGTCAAATTTATAAGAACAAAAAAATAAATATGAAGACAGTAGACTAAACTAGAATATTTGTACATAAAATAAGAAAAAATTTCAATAAAAAAATTGATATTAATTTTTCACAGTTCATAAATTACATATAATTTTAAAAATACTAATTCTAATCTCTTCAATTCACGTTTCAAGAAAATAAAATTAGAAATAATAGACATCTCTCTAAATTAAAGTAAAATTTTTGGAAGTTTAAATTTTAGTGGTCTGTTTCGAAAATTTGAATTCACTGTGCTGGTTGATACATGGGACCGGATAACTAGAAGCAATAAACAATCAGAGTATACAAGTAGGAGAACTTCCAAACCCTAGCAGAAATGTGGTATAGGGAATGGCATTATCATTAATTATTTCAAATATTCAAACTATTACTTTCATTCATTGAATGCGGGTATACCAGAAGCAACATAATGAGGAAAGCAATAATGGTAGTATATAGGGCAGGAGGGCTTCAAACCTTAGTAGAGAAGGGAGAAAAATGTCTGTTTGAAACATACCTCTGAGCTGACAGTAGTTACATGTATTTGATGTCAAACTCAAAACAAATATTAATAAAGACCTTGGTCAAAATAAGCAATTTTTAGCTCACACATTGAAATAGCTGAAATCTTGTTTTAATTGCATCAGAGAACATTTCCTCTATGCTTTATTTCCCACACAAAACCATTGAATAAGAGTAGTTAATTTTCAGATATTTCGATTGGTATGATCTTGGGCTTACTCTCAGCACCCCATTTGTCATGTTGGCCTTCACTTGATCAAAGATCACATTCTCTGGTAGACAAAAGCGACGAAAGTAAGTGCCATGTGATCTCTCCAAACGATGCCACTTTTCATTCTTTCCCAGCTCATCCTTCTTACGCTCACCAGTTATATTCATAACTCCTCCTTCAACTTGAACTTTCACATCTTCCTTTTTTAAACCTTCCAAAACAAAACACAAAAAGAATATATACATAAATAAATTATACACACTTTTTTCTAAAAATTTACTTAAAAAAAATAATCATACAATTCAAATGCTATTTTATCAGTATCAAATCAAAAAAATGATATGATTTAATAAAAACTGACTGAGAATCTATAACAAAGATAAAGCTGATAGCTTCAAGGATCTTAAGTGGAGAGATGGCACCGCTATTAATATGATTAACTCCAAGATAATCTATAAAACTCTCACTAATAGCTGTTTTGTCATAATGTTTTATATACCCATATGAGTAAGATGTTGTGTAACTATGTATGTACATATATAACTATAAACTCAATCATGTATCTACTATATAACTGTAAGCTCAGCCTCGTATGCATTAAAGCAACAGACCTGGAACAGCGTAGGTTTTTTGATCACTTCTTACAACTGTGAGCAGTATATACCCGATAATGCATGGGCATTAATGTAAATTGATTCACCCCTTATATTTAAATTAAAAAAAACAGAAAAAATTACTGAGAACTACACAACTAAATCTTAATAAAAACATCCTACAACTAAAAAGAATACCATCTAAATTATCACAACTTATTAAAACGCACATAAATTAATTAACAATACCAGGTAAACTAGCTTTGAAGATGTGGGTATCATCAGTTTCAAGCCAATCCACAGGAATATGAATAGTGACTGTGTCGAAGACATGCTGGGATATAATCAACCCCCTCCTCTGACTCACTGCAAACAAAAATACCGTAAAACATAACCGGTCTTAACAATCGTATCTTAAAAATGGAAACTAGATAACTTACAGAAATTGCAAGTTAACCTACCAAAGCAAGCTGCCGAAAGCGGGCTATTTTCTTCTGGCTGCGATGATGTATATATAGTGGTTTGAAGTGGGAGGCTAAGCGTCTGGAAACTTCTAGGGCTTTCTCAGTGAACCGTTATGGTAATGGCACGTGTTTCTATTATTCCTTTTGTATACTCGTTGGAACTCCAAAGGAGCATATGTTACGTTTAACAAATATGAATGAGGAATATGATTGGCAATTAGATAGGGATGTCTATAAATTCATGATTTGGTATTTGATATTTTAGGGCAGAGGGATTAGTGGTGGTGTGTTTAGGGTTTTTTAAAATATAAATAAAAAGAAATTATTAATTATCAGTTCAATCTATGTATAATATGTAGAGAAGTATTGTTTTTCAGGTGGTTTTTTGGTAATGGTACACGTTTCTACTACTTTCTATGTATATTCGTTGGAATTCTAAAGGAGCATACATTACATTTAACAAACATCAATGAGGAATATGATTGATAATTAGATAGGGATGTCTATAAACTAATGGACTTGGTATTTGATATTTTAAGGTAGAGGGATTCGTAGTGGTGTGTTTAGGATTTTTTAAAATATAAATAAAAAGGAATGATTAATTATTGGTTCAATCTATATATATACTTTTTTCTAAAGATATGTATAATAGCTCTACTTTACAATTATTTAAGAATTATTTATATTTATTTATATTGTTCTTTCTTATTTACTAAAGACTTTCACTATTATAATAAATAAAAATAACTAAAAAATTAATTAAAATTATTATATAAATTGATAAATAAAATAGTAAATACTTATATATTTCAATAATAATGTAATAAACAATACACTTTATAAATAAGTCACAAGAACCCATCTCTCATGGTAATGAATGGTCCACTTAGCACTGATGGCATCTAGGTGATGCTCACATTGGGGAAGCATTAGGCCGGAGGGGAGGTCACTCATCACAGTACTACTCCAACTCAAGTATGTTTAACCATGGAGTTTCCCCAAGGTTAAACCAACAAAGCTTGCAACCCCATTTGCAAAACCTTCGACAATCATTGCGCCTTATGAACCACTAATTATAGAGCCCTTTTTAGCTCATCAATCGATAAGAAGGAGTTATTTTCCATAGTGTGTCAAAATATGATATCACTTTGAGGATTCAATCATGTAGTCTTTTAGGTCAAACTTATTGATCCATGTTTCATGAGTAGTGGTTCACTAAAATCCATCTCTTAGGATAATCTATGGTCCATTTAGCACTCATTGCATCTATGTGATGCTCATAGAAGTGAAACATTTATTTATTTTAACTTTTACTTAATAATTTTTTTGATATTATTTATTTTGAAGAGTTATTTTATTTTTAATATTAATACAATAAATAATTAAAAATTAACATTATATTTTTCAATGGGGTTGTGCTTAAATGGCAAGGCCATATGGTTCTCAAGGTAGAGATCCCTATTTAAATCCCCATAAGTGACATCTTAAGTTGGAATTCCAAGTGGTGCTCTTGGACTTTCATTGTGGCTTCTTGGTTGAATAAAGTTGAATAAGTGGTTCTAAGTTGAATATGTTGCTATTATATATATATATATATATATATATATATTAAGAAGATAGGTATGGTAGTTTAATTTATGAATTATTTTATAGTTTTTATTTATTTTTATCAATATGTGCTTTAGTTTTTATTTTATTTTTGTATGTAGGCTCTTTAATCGTTTTCTTAACAAACTCACACCATTACACTCCACCCCTTGCTTCTACTTACATAATAAATAAATATGTTCAAAAATAAATCCTACAAATATATGTAGGAATGATAAACTAACTACCAAATATATCTTAAATAGATCTATCTAAAAGGTGCTTAGAAATGTCAATCTTAGGGCGTGTGTATTTAATTTTTCATTTTAATTGAAGGGTATTTTATTTGTCAATAGTGATGAAATAGATCATCAAAACATGATCAAATTTTGAAAATTTTGAATGAAAATAAATAATTTATTTACTTACTTTTTGGCAAAAGTAAAAAAGATTGGAAACTAAAATAAATCATTTATTTTCATTCAATTTTTTGAAAATTTTGATCATGTTTTCTATGATCCATTTTAATTTTTACTTCCAAAATTTTATTTTATTTTCCATATATGTGTCATTTTTAATATCTATCTAAACTACTAAATAGTTTCATGAACACATAAATAAGTAGATAAATAGATAATAAAGTTTAAATTTTAAACATATAAAGAATTTGAATATGATTGATATGGATTTTTTTAAATGAAGATAAATATAATGGTTATGGAAGCATCCCATAACATCTAACAACAAAAATGTAAAGATTGAAAAAATGTTCACTCTTTTGAAATCAAACAACCTTCAACTAAGAACTAACAAGAAACAAACTATCATGAAACCTATAGTGTTGTAAAAAAAAGTAAGATTTTAAAAAACCTCAAAGAGAATACTACCAATCAACATACTATGAGGAAAAAAAAACTCTTTACATTTCTTAGTATTCCTAATCAAACGAAAGTAGGATTCCTCTCCATGGAGATTAGTAAGATCTCCAAATATTTTTTTTTATTTAATATTTTTAGATAGTACCTTCCCCCTTCATGTTATGTTGAATTATTTCCTTTTAAACTTAGAAATTCTTCCTATTTATTTTAATTCCACTGTCTTCTTTCTTGAGAGATTACAATAGTTGGTCAATGATCATTATTTGATATCTATTTTTCTTGTCTTTTTAATCCTTTCTATGATGAAGAACCCTTTCCATTCTTAAGAATCTTCCATTTATAAGATGGTTCTTCATTTGGGACTCCAAAATCATCTTAGACTAGAAAATATATGTCTAACCGCCCTTTTTCTTTTTTCCATATGAATATTTGAGGATGAACAAAGCTTGGCATGGTTATTTGATGTTGTAGATAAACATATGTTAAAATAAAGTCGGTAAAACTACAATATCATACCTCATATTGAGAAAAAAAATTATACAATAAATCAACTATTTGCATAAGGTGTTCCTATCCCTAATAATCCCCTATAGTGATTTGTTTAGGTGTGCCCTTTATTATAATTCTCACTTGAACTATTTTAAGAAACTCGAAGTAATC
This sequence comes from Sequoia sempervirens, assembly GCA_007258455.2. NCBI lineage: Eukaryota > Viridiplantae > Streptophyta > Pinopsida > Cupressales > Cupressaceae > Sequoia > Sequoia sempervirens. Next base: position 354,196,654 of record VDFB02058242.1, read on the forward strand.
TACACTATCCATATTTTATCTTTCATAACTTGTTATCCTTCATTGTGTGAAGCTCAATATTATGCAATAAATTTTATTGTCTCCCTTTCATACTATGAAATAATATATCCTTGTCCTTTCATATTACCACAATAAGAATTATCATGAAAAAAATTTCCAACATGATCTCCATCTTTGTATTTTCAAACATATAATGCACCACAATAACTAGATGCTAGAATAATTTCTATGAATTATTCCATGTAAACTATTTAGTTCCAATAGACTCCTAGACTAGTGTCATGAAACCCAAAGGTCTGTTTAATATCCACTAATCATTCCTTCAATTTTTAAATTTTTTATCACTTTTTGTTTTGAATATATCAAACTTGTGAAAGTCTTAACAAATTTTGTGTGACCCTATGCACCCATAACTCATGTTACTATGGTTTTTATTAAAGTACATAAATTCCCTTTACATATTAAAAATATTCAAAAATATAGAGGTGTATGTATTATATAATAATGAGCGAAGTAAACCTAACTTAAAAAAAAATCTCGGAATTATCCCAACTCAATATTGTATATTGATTTGCAATCTACCATCTCATTGGTATTGAAATTAATGTTAATGGAATTATATTAGGACCCACTCTTACATGTCTAGAAATACATGCTCTAATATTTTGCAAAAATCCTTAGAGGTGGATTTCTCATCAAGATATTGTCCAATAAACTCTATAGAAATGAAAAGTAAGTGTTGGTTTACAAACAAAAAAAAACCCATCTTTGAACAACCTTTATGGGTTCAACAACTTTTTTCCTGTGTGATATCATGAACACCCATCTTGATGGATGTATCCTAGGAGGATTTTTTATATGGCTACCACCTTACTAACTATTTGTTTTGGTACATTGTGCATGTTGGGGAAATATTTTACCATAATTTCATAGTATCCAAATGAAAAACTTTCGTTTAGAATGTGTGAGTCAACCTTTAATGTTTCCTCCTACCTTAGAATATTGTCATGTGATGCTTCAATCTTACCAAAATTTTCGCTAATGATCTCCTAATGATATCCTTTAAATACCTTTCATTAATGTGGACTACTTCCAAATATTATGACATTTGAGGTGGATCCGTTGGTACAATCACATTATTTTCACTATTATTAAATATTATGTCATAATTATTTAAAAAATCCATATATGTGCCTAACTAGAAATAAAAATACTAATCCAATAAAGCTAAATTAATATCTACCTCTACCATATAAAATATCTTAAAATTAATTTTGAAAGTGACCTTTATATGCTAACTTATACATCCTTACTTGCATAAACACAATTCACTTTTGTGCATTATTTTGCATGTAAAGGATAAGTGGCGAGGGACTTCTAAAGTGGGGATTGACACATAGTCACACATGGGTAAAAGTAAAAGTTTATGTCATACTTTTGAACAACTTATCAACACAAATGAATTGAATACTTTTAGCTAAAAAATAATTTTGTTAAAAAATATGATCTAACTTGATTAATTGTAGCTAAGTTGGATATGGCCACAAATTTTCCAAATAAAAGTGTTCACTCAATGCATATATAGCACCACTTTGAGGCCAATTTACCAAAAAGTAAAATTATTCAAAAAAAGTGGTTCTTCAACAACTTATACTCATGTAAATGACATTTTATTTAAATATAAAACATTCTCTTGTAGATCTATAAGTGTATTTCTCAAATATATATTAATTTCTAATATTTTGATTATTTTGTAAAAACATATTTTTATAAAAGTAGGTCTTCAACACAAAAATATAAGGTTGATTATTTTATCAAGAAAAAATAATAAAAGTTATTTAGATTTTTTTGAAAAAGATATGTTGCACTAGATAAAAGTTTCTATGTCAAGATGGTATAATTTTTTCTATTCTGGACAATAGTTAAGAAAAAATTGTGATGTGCCATGAGAACAATTATGTTTTCAATATAGTGGGTGGTTGGGGGGGAATATCTCCACATCAAGGATGTGTAGAGACCATCACTACCAGTGTTTTGGTTGTGGCAAGGATAATGTAGTTGAGGTGGTAGGATGGTTGGTGATTTTCTCTAAGGTTGGGTGTGGCTATTGCCATGCGGGCATTCACACCAATACAATACATCGAAGTTAGGATGACATGTAAGCCAATTGGGAAGTATGTAAAGTGGGTGATGTTGCAATGATGACATAGGATGGGTGAGGTGGGAATCAATATGAAAAATCTAGCCTGATCATCAGTGTTATGATGATAAAGCAAGGTGATTTACAAAGCCCGCAATGTGGATGTTTGTTCCTTCATTTCAATCTTATCCTTGGGAGTCGACGAAGGACAAGCTTGTGTTAAACAAAGGATTTGAGGGGTTGGTAGGGAAATTAATGGCAGAATAGGAATAACACCTAACACTTCCATTTTTAATTGAAATGACCTCTACCTCCCTCGAATTTCTATAATTTCTTTTTTTGCATTTTATTTCACATATTTGGTCTATGTAATATTGGTGAGGGTTTTTTTTGCTAACAATGGGAGAGAGATAAAAGTTTGTGGTGAGTATTTCAGCTGAAACTATAACCAACATTGGGGCCAATACCCCAATTCAATTATATAGCTCCATTAGGGAGATGAAATTTTGTAGGGATGTGATGAAGTGTTGAAGAGGATTATAAAGAAAGACAACCCACTCATCCTCATAAAAGTGAATATGGTGCTAGGTAAAGGCTCCATTTTGAATAGTTAAACCAAGCAAGTCGAGACTCATATAACGTTTGGGTAAAAGCAACAAGTTGGGTACATAAAGAGAGGAAGTTTCAACCAAAACAAAAAGAAATTTGTACAAAATCCGTACACATTTTCAAAAAATGCATATGCATTACGGATCCGGTACCTAAGCCTAAATTCGAATGCGTATGCATTCCACTTCAAGTACGCAAGCTGAAAATGCTTATGTTTTTCTTAGAGGTATTTATTTTTTTAAATTACCGACTATGTATTAATTTTAACTCGAAGTTTTAGCCACACTAGAGAAGAGGAGACAAGATGACATATGCATTTCAAAGGGTTTGATCGAAGACAATTTTCACTGCAACCTCCGCCCATCAACACAACCAACCTCAACAACCTCTAGGTTAGTTGAATTCTACCTTTTTTTGCTTTATATCTTGCATTTTTGTTTTGTAATTGGTATTTATTTTTTGTTTTGTTTAGTTTGTTTTTGTTCAATATTTCATAGTTTTTACATTGTATTTAAAAAACTCAAAACATCAATGAAACAAAGAATGTTAAATTGTAAATTGAAAACCATAAAAACTAAACCTAAATTGGACACATTTAACTTAAAAATTAAAACCCTAGAAACCCTAGGTTCCAAAAAACATAGGTCCCTAAAAACTAATTTACTTAGGTTAATCCTTGGACCTAAACCCTAAAATGTAAAGCTAAGACCCTATTTACCCTAAACGTAAACCTAAATCCCTAATAGTTAAAAATAATTTTAGAAGTATCTAGGGAATGTTACATAGATTTGGGGTTATTTTCATTGAGATTGAGGCTACAAATAATTCACATTAGGATTTTTCAGTTATTGCTACACTTTAATGACCAATTTATAAAACACCCTTGTCACATTGTGTAGAGTCATAAATTAGGGCTCCTTGGAGGTTTCTTACATTTTTTATTTGACATAGATATGTTGAAATCATGTCATCAAATCTCTAAATCTAAACCCTAAACCCCAAAGCATTCATTTTCTTGTAGGACCTTAAAATGAAATTTGGTTGCCTTAGATAACTCCACCAAATTTTATTCCCTTAATACATGGTCCATTTTGTGCTAGGACCTTACTATACATAGATCCCCTTAAGCCATCCTATCACCTTAAATCATAAATCGTTGTCCTAAGGGGTCCTAATATGACATTTCTTAAGGGGATCAAACAAGTTCCCAACATTTGGTGAATAGAGCTCAAGCTCATATTTGTTTATTTTGTACATTGTAATTAGGTCACTAGCATATATATGTGTCCCTTTGAACATGTATTCTATTTATTTTCCATTATCATCTTTAGTATTCTTTAAAAAAAATGAATGAGATTATGAATTAATGTTAACTTGTTAAACTTATAATTTCTTCTTAACTACTTTGTCCCGCTATAGAGAACTTATGTCTCTTATCATGAACTTTGAAAATTTAGATAAATCAATTTATGTCCTTGGATTTAATTAAAATCTATGTCATACTTGATTAATACATGTATTCACAATTGATATACCTTAGCTCTATAGATACACTCTTGTTGGGAAACAAGAGCTATCTCAATCAACTATTCCACATGAAAATGTTGCTCACTAACTTGCAAGTCCATTATTCCAAGGGCCTCCCAAACTTCACCCTAAGTTCCCCAAACCCTAAACCCTAAACTCTAAAAGCTAAACCCTAAACCATAAAGCATTCATTTTTTCATAGGACCTTAAAATGAAATCTGTCTGCCTTAGGCAACTCCAAATTTTATTCCCTTAAGCCATGGACTATTTTTTCCTAGGATCTTACTAGAATGTATAGATCCCCTTAAGCCATCCTATCACCCTAAATCATAAATTGATGTCTTAAGGGGTCCTAATATGACATTTCTTAAGGGGATCAAACAAGTTCTCAAGTTTTGGTGAATAGACCTCAAACTTATCTTTGTTTATTTTGTACAATGTAATTAGGTCACTAGCATATATCTATGTGTCCATTTGAACATGTATTCTATTAATTTTTCATTATTATCTTTATTATTCTTTAAAAAAAATGAATGATATTATAAATTTTAATGTTAGTGTTAAAATTATAATTTCTTCTTAACTACTTTGTCTCACTATAGATAACTTGTGTCTCTTATCATGAAATTTGAAAATTTAGATAAATCAATAATGTCATTGAATTTTTAAATTAAATTATATGTCATACTTGATTAATTTACATGTATTCTTTTCTAATATACCTTAGCTGTATAGATATACTCTTGTTAGGAAACAGCCACACCTATGAGTAAACTTCCCCCCAGCCCAAAAGATAAAGCTCTGACCCATAAAAAACTTAGAATAATAAAACCTTAGAAGAATAAATTATCTTGGGGACATTTCCTTCTTTCTTTCCACCTTTACATATGTAATAGAAGGCACTCTAAACAACCCATAACCTCTTATTTCAACACCCAATTTGACAAGTCAAAGTTACATATATACATGTATCATATTTTTCATTCTTTAGTCCTTTACCTTAATCTTAAGTCTTTACCTTGATGGTGATTTATTTAAATAAATCTTAATTCTTTACCTTAATCCATGTGGTTTTATTTATTTTTAAATAAATCAATTAATGTATAGATCATCAAAATTGGTTATAGTTTAATTATCAAGTGATATCTAGCGAAAGAAAAGTTTATGGGGCCTTCTTTTAGGTGATTTGCTTAATAAACTAATGACATAGTGCATGCATTTGAATAGGGGTTCTAATAAAACCCCCTAATTTTATTTCTACCCTTCATATTAACAACCACACACTATAATCAATTTAATGTGTGTACATGGTATGGAATTTTAATGTTATAAATCAAATGGTCTTTAAATGAAACGTGTTTTGAATTTGTGAACATTCAATGTGATTTTAAAATAACTTTCAAATTGTGTGCATTATTTAATTAGTTTGTTGATACATATTTTTTAATTATTTAACATACGGTTGCCATTTAATTGCTCGCATGGATCTAAAATTTAATATATAGGATTTTATGCCTAATCCACAAATTCATCTAGATCCACCAAAAAAACAAAACCCCACACCTCCAAACTCTCCACCGCCTAACCCCCCACCCCCTGCAGTAGATGAGGATCAATTAAGAGAACATCCAAGAAAACCTTACTTTGATTCAAGGAAATATAGATTTGATAAAAAATGAGCCTAGAATCCCTCCCCATCTTGCACAATTTTCATCTACTATGCAAACTATTGTCAATTTTGTTCAATCCATTGATGCAAACCTAAATAGGTTCCATCAAAGGAGAGAAGAGGAGAAAATCCTATGCAGATAGATTATCCTATAAAGAAATCAATGACCTTAAAATTACGAAAAAAGCCATGTGCCAATATTTCATTAACCCCCAAACAAACCAACCAATTCCAACGACCAAAAAATTAATTCCAATTTTATGGTATAGGCACCCACAAATAGCTACACATTTTTGGGATAGATGGTGGATGGCATTTGATAATCCACTACACGAAAATTGTGAGGTGCCCTTATAATTTTTGAGAAAGTTATGGGTTGAGTTTGAGTTGGGTAAAAAACCCAACTATTTTGATATGAGGCCATTTCAAGGAGTTGGGTGTGGCATGCCCCAACATAGACTAGGAGAATGTGTCGATCCTCAACGACATGCTTGGAAAATTTCTCCTATTGTTCCTCCTCCTCTTGGTATTCCCATTGCATTTTAGTAGCAGACCATGTTATTGACATTAGGAGCATTGAGTTCAATTTCAAGAAATCTCACACATTAGACTGCACACATGAAGACTGAAGTGGCCAATAGAGAGCATGGAGGCTTGGGCTATAGGAATACTTAGGCATCCACTTCAAGTGATGTGCATGCATCTGGGATGGATTCATACATGAATTTACTATCTAAGGATCATCTTACACAGGTATGTTCATATTTTGAACTTAAATTTAATTCAAGTTTGAGATGTGACAAATTCATATAAATAATATCAAATTATACATATAATATAATATTAATTCAATAAGTGTTTTTAGTAGATGCATGATCAGATGATTATTGGAACTCAATATGATCATCGTGTCTATATGTTGAGTGTTGTAGATATGGGCTCACCTTTTGGATAGGTACTTAAACTAATATATATTAAATAGTTTGTGTGGATATATCTAATTTTTAATTTGAATTTGTACACATGTGTGAATTGATAATATAATATTATATCTAGATGTAGGGAGATCGTATGATACCTAGTACTAACCAACCAGAAGTTGTGGTGAGCACTCTTGAGACATCATCAACTCAAGTGTGTGCTTTCAAAATTTTGTTATGTTTAAATTAAATACACATCATATATCTAATTTAATTTGTTCATTTACATACACATATGTGAATGATCTATAAAAACTATTGTACATCTATACATGCAAGGATTTCATGAGATGCCCATGGTGGGCACACTTGAGATGTCATCGACATTTATGCATGGGAAATCTCAGGTGCATGATCATGAGGTCATATCATTCAAGGTTGTAAACTTTACTAAATCTCCTATATAATTTTTACAAGTCACCCTTTAAATATATATATTCGAGGTTTTAACATATTGTTTGCTTGATATGAATATGAAAGATATAGTAGATCATGCATTTGGATATTCTCAATTGACAGTTATGCAACCCATTGAACAAAATGTGCCAATAGATTCACATGATCATATGGCAATGTATGCATACTAAAAATCATTTTTATTGTATTTACTAGATATTTAATTAAATTTATTTTTTATCTAAAACTTTATATTTTCACTTGTATAATTTCAAGTTTCTTGTATTTTTTTACAACATGATGTGGGTACATCAAGTCGACATGGAACAAAGTGGAGACTTGATATGACTGATCAACCTGATCGTTAGATGGTTTTAAATTTTATAGACTATAGATCTCTAGAGTTTTATTTAAATATATGTGTTGGACTTGACATATACATCTTGACATATAAATTTTATGGACTATCTATTTGTAGTTTTATTTTGAACATGTTTTTGAAATTGGAAAAAATAGGTTTTGAATGGACCCAAAACTATTTACAACAGGTTTTGAATGGACCTGAAACCCACACCAAGAAGAACAAGCTACTCAAAAGAAAAAACCAAAAACAACTAGCAGCCAAACTAGGACCCAACAAACCAGCAGCCAACCCAAAACCAGCAGGCTACCCAAAAAAGAACCAAGAGATCACATGAATCTCGGCTTGATTAGTTTTGACAAGACCAACAACCAACTACAATCCATTGGTTTTGATGGGACCAACAACCCAAGGAACAAAGCTCCAGCAACAGAAGTATTGTAACCTAGCAAGCCACCCTTTCCACCTCTATAGGAAAGGTAATCCAAAAAGCACAAGGCTCCAGCAGTGTACTTCAAGAACCATCTGTTCTTTCCACCTTTATAGGAAAGAAGCCCAAAATCCTCCAAACCATCGTGGCTACAACAACTATTAACCTTGGGAGTGAAAATCTGATACAACAAATTACTTTTCAAAATATCCTCCTCTATAGAAGATAAAGAAAAGAACATAGCAGAAAGGCCCTCATCAACTCCCTTGCTACCACAAAACAGGGCATCATCAACCCCCTAGCAACACTTCTAGGAAAAAATAGTAGCATCCCACTCCACCTCTATAGGAGAAATGTCACTTCTAGCCACATCCATCTCCCCCTCAATAGAAGATAGGACCACCTTGATAGAAAAGACTAGAGTAACCCAAAGATGCACCAAAAGAAGCATGAGAAGCAAAGCCATGGAATCAAGAAGGTGAAGGACAACAAAGCCCTCACCAGAACTAAACCTAGAGGTCAGAAAATGAAAGCACAGGAAATAAGACCCCAACATAAGCAAGATCAGATCCCAAAGAGATTTCGAAGGAATTCAGAGCAAAAGAAGCTCTCCCAGAAAAACATAAAACACTTCAAGGTACAAGGAGAAAGGAGAAATAGTTAGACCAACATTTATTTTCCATAAGGAAAAAGTTAAAGCTAAGACAATCATTGCAACCCTCAGATGAAAACATGATGAGCCCTCCAAGTCAGGGTAGAACCAGCTTCCATACATCCCTGCAAACAAATCCCTAACTACGAAACCCCCAGACAGGAAAAAGAAACCAAAAGAGAGTAGGGGCCATAGAGGAGCAGAAAACCCACCATATATCTATGAAAGGGATAGTGAAGAAACAACAACAACTATAGAAGCCCTAAAATAAAAAAACCTAAAGATCACCTAGTTGAAAATGTTATTATCATATTTGTGTTCATTTATATCAGTTAAGTTTAATACATGATGATTATATATGCAATCAATAATGATCGTGTTATATTCATATTGATGATTATATACATTCATGTATGTATAGATATAAATGATCTAATTTTCAAGTAATGCATGCACTATATAAATTCTTATCTGAAATCAAATTATATATATATAATTTATCACATGGTTAGGTGAAAAATTAAAACATTCCTTAAATAGTTTAGATAATATGTACATAATAATTTAAGGGCAGGTAATTTTAACTATTTTCCAATTCTAGAAAATATTTGAATCAATAAAAAAAAATCTATCTCTTTGTATGTATAAAATGTATAATCTATACAATTGAACAATTGTATACAATGTGTTAAATACAAGCCATGAAATGTATAATCTATAAAATTGGAACAAGATATTTAAAAAGTGACTAATGAGCTCATTGAAGTTCATACATCAAACAAATATATATAATGTATATTGATGTTCAATGCAACTATATAACATGATGAAACATATATGTGCATGTAGATACAATTAAATCTTATCAACTTTTACATGAAGACCAAAAATTGATATTTACATAGTCTCTTGATCAAATAAGTTTTTCAGTGACAATCACATGGTAGACCGACTTGATGAAAACTCAAAAAAATAATTAATGTAAGTAAAGTAACTATAATTTTAATGAGTCATTTAAGTAAAACATTCATGTGAGAAAAGAATGATATATACTAAATTCCATTCAAATTAAAATGATGTTTTCCATAGTATGGATTAAGGGGACCTAAGAGGATATATAGCTTAAGGGGGGTCTTAAGAGAATTCCTTAAGTGGAGTTAAGAGGATGGAAAGTTAAGAGGATGCATGTCATGAACCCTAGGTGCTTAACATGTCCTAAGAGGATGGCTTAAGGGGAATTATGAGAGTGACTTAAGGGATGCAAGATTGTGGATTAAGGGTACGTAAGAGGATATGACTTAAGGGTCCTTTAAGAGAATGGCTTAAGGGGATGCAAGAGGGTGGATTAAGGGGAGTTGATAGAATGAAGGGATCTAAGAGGGTGGATTAAGTGTTGATAGAATGACTTAAAGGGATGTAAGAGAGTGGATTAAGGGGATGAAAGAGGATGGATTAAGGGGAGTTGATAGAATGAATTGAAGGGATGTAAGAGGGTGGATTAAGGGGAGTTGATAGAATGAATTAAATGGATGTAAGAGAGTGGATTAAAGGGATGCACGAGGGTGGATTAGGGGAGTTGATAGAATGACTTGAAGGGATGCAAGAGGGTTGATTAAGTGGAGTTGATAGAATGAAGGGATGTAAGAGGGTGGATTAAGGGGAGTTGATAGAATTAATTAAAGGGATGTAAGAGAGTGGATTAAGGGGATGTAAGAGAGTGGATTAAAGGGATGTAAGAGGGTGGATTAGGGGGAATTGATAGAATGACTTGAAGGGATCTAAGAGGGTGTATTGAGGGGAGTTGATAGAATGACTTAAAGGGATGTAAGATAGTGGATTAAGGGGATGCATGTCATGAACCTTATGATATGGCTTAACATGTCCTAAGAGGATGGCTTAAGGGGAATTATGAGTCATTTAAGGGATGCAATATTGTGGATTAAGGAGAGTTGATAGAATGAATTTAAACCTTAAACTCTAAACCATATGACCTAAATCCTAGGAGATGAACCCTAAACCCTTAAAACCAATATAGATTTGTTATTCTAAGCATATCATGAACCATAGAAACCCTAAATCCTAAACCACATGACCTAGAGATTAGGAGATGAACCCTAAACCATTAACCCATATAGATTTGTTATTCTAAGCATCTCATGAACCCTAGAGAGACTTAAGGGGATGCAAGTGGATGGATTAAGGGGTCCTAAGAGGATAGCTTAAGGGGTGTTGAGAGAGTGAGTTAAGGGGATGCGGGTGGATGGATTAAGGGTAGATATATGAGGATATGGATTAAGGGGTCCTAAGAGGATCACTTAACCTTGGGTGTTGAGAGAGTGACTTAAGGGGGTGGAGGTGGATGTATTAAGGTTATATATATGAGGATATGGATTAAGGGGTCCTAAGAACATCACTTAAGGGGTGTTGAGAGAGTGATGTAAGGGGATGCAGGTGGATAGATTAAGTGTAGATATATGTAAGGATATGGATTAAGGGGTTCTAATAGAATGGCTTAAGGGGTGTTGAGAGAGTGACTTAAGGGGATGCAAGTGGATGGATTAAGGGTAGATATACGAGGATATGGATTAAGAGGTCCTAAGAGGATAGCCTAAGGGGTGTTGAGAAAATTAGTTAAGGGGATGCAAGTGGATGGATTAAGGGTAGATATACAAGGATATGAATTAAGGGGTCCTAAGAGGATAGGTTAAGGGGTGTTGAGAGAGTGACTTAAGGGGATGCAAGTGGATGGATTAAGGGTAGATATATGAGGATATAGATTATGGGGTCCTAATAAAATGACTTAAGGGGAATTAATAGATAGACATAAGGGGGTGCAAGAGTATGGATTAATGGTACATAAGAGGATGGATTAGGGGGTTTTAAGAGAATGGTGTTCATGAGTGTTTTGTACACTTTCTAAACACAGACAATGCATAGGTGCATCACATTTTTTGAAATACAATCTTCCACAATCAAATTGCAAAAAATGATCCCAAGGTCTCTAATGTTAGGTCTTAACAGTGCTTGGAATATCTTAGTTGATTTATGTGATTTTCTAGAATCACAAGGCATACTTATAGATGAGTTACAAAATGTGGGAAGTTGGGCCTACAAATATAGTTTTAAAGTGTTGGAAGTGAATGAACAGTGGCTTCCCACTCAAAATAACAAACTAAAACCCACCCAACTCATTTGATTTAGCTTCATGGTGATGCTTGAGATCCTAATCTAACCAAGGACTAAAAGAAATAGCAAAAGGAGAAGGGTTAAGAAATTTGTTCTAATCCAATACTACGAATGAACAATAACAATGGTGGCTGCTATAGTAGACAAACTCCATAAACTAGGTTTTTCTAGGCTAAGAGGAACCTACAGTTACACAAAACTAGTGCAATCTTCTAAAGACTGTAGATTTTCAAATTGCACATGCACATCAGGAACATGCGATTGAACTAAGTTGTAGCATTGAAATCAAGAAGCCCAGTTTAACTTTACACAATAGTTTGTCATCAACAAGTGCTAAAAGTATGGGCTGAAAGTTCATCAAATACCATAACAACAATTTCCATTATCACCTCCATTCAAGAATCTAAAACTAAAACTACTATGGAATTTAGAACCATGCATGCAAGATAAACAAAATCCAAGTGAACATCCATAAAATCATGCAATGTTATCTTCTATTACTGTAAATGCCTTTTACAACAGCTCTCCAACCCTTACAAATGAGGGGAAAGCCCCTATTTATAGTCTTCCAAATCCCAAATGAATAGCTATGATTAATTCACAATGAGTGGCCTAGATTTGATTTATATTAGGGTTTCACCTACCCCTCATTATCCAACAATTTTAAAAATACATCTTTGTCTTTTCCCTGTTTTGTCATCTAGTGCTTAGGTGCTGTAGCAATTTTGTCATTTAGCTAATTGCCCTTTTACTGTAGCTAAAACTCCCTGAAAGCTACCTTCTTACTTGATTTGTTTGCAGTGTTCTTCCTTGGATCAAACAATCCTATCGATGATTGACATCAATGGATTGGTTGCCCTTGATTCGAGTAGACAACTCCCTTATGTTCTCTTCAAGATCAACCCCTGGCATTTTGTCACCTACTCCTTGGCACAAGCCTTCTTCTAATGCTGACCCTATTGGTGGGTGCTACAAGGAAAGGTGGGCATGAAATGAATGGTGATAGGAGCCATATTACTTTCCTTGTTCAACTTTCTTGATGGGTCTCATGATGGACCCGTAGTAGACTCCTTGAATCCTACATACATGAAGTGTCGTAAGTTCTTTCATACACAAATAAAGGAAAACATTAGTCAAATCTTGCAAAATCCTTGTGAGATCCATCCATGCATAATCAAAAGATCATTATATTGATATTTGGAGCTCATTTGGACCATAAACATTAATGCAAACCTAAGGGGGCGGGAAACAAACAAGGGACAACAAACTAGAAGGGAAGCTCCTAGACCTCACAAAGCTTAGGAAAACCAATTTTTTTCAATTATAGCGCATGGGAAAAGGGGAAGGAAGAGTGCCAAGAAAAAATTCCTTAACATTAGACTCATTTAAAAAAAACATGAAGCTTGGAAGGGGAAAGCTAGAGGGTCACCACCCTTTTAAAAAGTCAATGAGCACATAGCAGCTCAGAAGGAAAGTCTTAGATGGCAACAAAGGGGTGGAGTCCTAAAAATGGCCATGGAGGGACAAAATCCCAGAAATGGCAATAGAGGGGAAGGGTTCCAGAGGCCAAGTCACTGGGGCTCCATCAATGTTTAAAATGGCCATGGAGGGGCCAAGTCCAGGAGGTGCCACGGAGGGGCCAAGTCCTAGAGGCCAGATCAGTGGGGCTCCACGGATCTTCAAAATGGCCACAGAGGGATAGAGTCCTAGAAATGGCCACAGAGGGGCCGAGTCCTAGAGGTCAGGTCATTGGGACTCCACTTATGTTCCAAAACAACCAAAGAGGGATGGAGTTCTAAAATCCCCAAAACTTAACAAAACGTTGATGAAACCTTGACAGTTCTCTTAGGCACCACAAAAAAATCCCAAATGCACCAGAAAGTTTTCCCCAAAGTCAAAAATATGGAAAGCAGATCGTCAAGGTTCCACATATGTTTTAAAATATACAAAGAGGGAGGGAGTTCTGGAGGGAAAGTTCCAAAACTACCGAAACTTCATGAAACATTAACGAAACTTTGGTAGTTCACTTAGGCACCACAAAAACATCCCAAATCCACCAGAAAGTTGTCCCCAAAGTCAAAAATGTGGAAAGTAGATTGTTGGGGGTCCACAAATGTTTCAAAACAACCAAAGAGGAAGGGAGTTCTGGAGGGAAAGTTCTAAAACCACTGAAACTTAATGAAACATTGATGAAACCTTGGCAGTTCACTTAGGCACCACAAAAACATCCCAAATCCACTAGAAAGTTTTTCCGAAAGTAAAAAATGTGGAAAGTGGATCATCAGGGGTCCATGAATGTTTCAAAACAACCAAAAAGGGAGGGAGTTCTAGAGGGAAAGTTCTAAAACCATTGAAACTTAATGAAACATTGACTAAACCTTGGCAATTCACTTAGGCACCACAAAAAAATCCCAAATCCACTAGAAAGTTTTCCCCAAAGTCAAAAATGTGTAAAGTGTACTGTTGGGGGTCCACGAATGTTTTAAAACCAAAGAGGGAGGAAGTTCCAGAGGGAAAGTTTTGAAACCATCAAAACTTAATGAAACATTGACGAAACCTTGGAAGTTCACTTAGGCACCACAAAAAAATCCAAAATCCATCAAAAAGTTTTCCCCAAAGTCAAAAATGTAGAGAAAAGGAGAATCGAGCAATCAGGGACCAAGTCAATAGGAACAAGACAAAAGGCATAAAAGGGATGGGGGAATTTATTTCTCACCAGACTTGAATACCCCAAGTAGTTGAATTTGGGTAGGGGGATTTGATCGTTTGAAGGCACATGATCAATTTGGGTTTGGAAAATGGGGCACGCAAAATAAGATAGGAGCAAAATAACTTGTTGAGAGTGAGAAAAAGGGGGTCCCTACCTACAGTGGGGCATGTGTGCAAAACATGCACAAGAAATGGCGGCTCATTGGGGAAATGCTCCAGATCATTTTGATGACAAACTGGAATCATGAACCTAGAATCTTTGGTTATGACCTTCACGCTAGAGAAAACAAACCAAATGCTCAACCAAAGGATCAAAACCACTAGCTAACCCAACCTTCAGTATACTGAAAATCCAAGTGTGATCAATTGCACTAATTCCCATCCTTCGGTTGCTATAGGAACCCAAGCTTCATTAGGTCAAGATACGTAGTTTATTCTAACTCCAAAAGCATATAGGACATTACCTCACTACCAACAAGGCATCTATAGCCTCAATGAGGTTGTCACTGTGATTCTCTTGAACATTACTCTACTATCGGATGGATGTCCATAGCCCCAAGAGAGTTGCTTAAATACCCCTAAAAAGTTGAATTTTCTCTTTCTTTTAATTTTTAATGTTTTCTTTCTTTCTTTCTTTTCTCTTTTCAACTCTTTTATTTCAACCAACAAGCATCGAAGCTTGCTTTCAGGGTTGAGAATCATAGTGGCGTTGGACAAAAAAATTAAATTTTTCACTTAACTAGACTTCACAAAATGCCCTACAGTGACTGCCATATTCTTAAGATGTGTAAGAGTTGTAAGATTTCAGAATACATCAGAGTCAGACTAAACCAACAACACATCCTCTTTGAATCAAACACCCAAGTCACTTGACACTAAAAAAGACCTTCACCATCCACTCTGAAGACTTGGTTAGAGTTTGACAAAGAAATACGTAGAACAACCCCAGGTGATAAGTATAGTTGTTGTGCGCACATATGTGCCCAACTAAAAGCAGAGGGACCCCAAGCAAAGTAGCAGCAAAGTGAAAGCAAACAAGAAGCAAACAACCTACAAAGCGGGAAACCTACATCAAACCAACAAACCTAAGGAAAGCGGGAAATTAGAGTATTTACAGGAAACCTATACTACTCAAAATGGGTTGTGTAGAAAGATATTTACAAAGCACTATGTTCAGGTAAGGCAAGCTAACATTAAAATTCATTGGATTTCGTAGTGCATGGACAAGCAAATGGGTGATCGTTATCATTCTTAACCATGCAAAATTATCTTTATATTTAGAAAAATGGAAGTTCAACATTGTAACACTCAAGTTCAATCATGTCATCATGAAAAATTAGTAATTGAGGAGGCTCGCTGAACCCATGGTTAATCCATAAGAAAGTTCTCCTTCCTGCACTCCCATAATCAAAATGATAAATGCACCTATGAAAATTAACTAGAGAAAGGAAGGATAGAATTTAGATGTCATCACATGGAGGTGGCAATGTTGGACAGTCGAGAGTAAGTACAACATTGTTGATCATTGCATAGGTAGCCTCGAGTAGGCATGATGGAGGGTGCAACACTTCAGACATTAAGCTTGCATAAGTCTAGGAGGATGGGGTAGAAAATATCTCTTCCAATCTACCAATGGGACCGACAACCTTGATTAGCAATTCTTTAAAAATTAGTACTTCTCCACATTGATCATCTACAAACTTGGGATCCACTTGGTTGTTGTCCTCAAGGGGTAGCATATTGTCTCATCTCCTTCCCCAAGTATCAACCTCCTTTTGATGATGTTCAATCTCATGGGATAATGACATGGATAAATCTATCCTATTGCAGCCCCCTGAATGTGAAGGAGGATCAACAATGATCATGTCAAAAGGGATTCTAGTTGGGTATTGTGGTTGGTCAATTCTATCATACTTGTTGGAAGCCATCAAAACACCCCCACCTTTGTCTTCTTCCCTTTTTTGTTCATGCATCTCAACATGACGTTCACTCATTTCCTCTTGCTCACTATCGCTGTAAATGGAGAAGGAGTTCCTCTCCCAATTTGGAAACTCTAGTTCATCACTATTCATGGGCTCAAGGAGTATGTATTCAAAACTACCATCTTCTGGGATGTTCTCTTCCTCAGCATGAGCATATCTTAGTAGTGCAGCTCCCAATGGAAATAAGTCATCAATTGATGGCACCTCATCAAGGGGATCGAAGTCTACTACACAATTTCCTTCCAAAGACTTCCCAAAAAGCCCATCGTCCATGGTACACAACTTCTCTTCAAGAGGAAGAACTTCTTGGTAACTGGTGGAAAACATTCCTGCTTGATCTACTTCATCACTCAAAAGTCTGAGACTGTATTTCTATCCTTCTTCTATTATTTCCCCAACATCCTCTTGAGGCCTATTTTTAGTTGAGTCATCATTCAATTTAGGCTCTTGGTCTTCATGTTGCATCATTGAAGCAACTACAGGAAGTGGTATGATTGGTTGCCTCACTTGTCCTTTGACTTGCTTAATGGCTTCTTTGCATAGCTCACATGCAAACTTAGAGTGTGATGAATAATGAAGTATACACCAATTTGATAGCAACAACACCTCCAAATCCACTTGAAATCTTAATTCATACCAATCCTTTGCTAATCTAGAGACAAGTTGGTCATATCTTTCTGCTATTGGGTCATCATCATCACTTGAAAAAGAAGCTTGATGGTAGATAGTTGTGGCGATTGGTTGTTCCCATTCCTCCAAACTTTCATTTTTAGATTCTTGATCATTTTCATTTATGAAAGAGAGGTCTTCCAATTTTATTTCAATTATACCTTCATCGTCATTTTCTGTTGCTCCAAGGTTGTCAACTTTTTCTCCTTCTTGTTCTTCAACATATTCTTTGACTATCCCAACATGCACTATTGCAGACTTTATTGATTCATCAACTTCCAATGACTCCTCTTCTAGATTAGAGGACTGCTCTTTGCTGATAGAGGAAAGGCCTTCCAACTCCCTTCCAACTAAATTTTCATCACAACATTTTGGTGTCCTACTGAAACCAACTTCTTCCCTTTCATTTTCAGCTTCAACGTTCGTTGTCCCAACACTAGCTCATGTCAAAATTCTTCGTTCATCTTCAGTGTGTTGTCCTTCGAATGTTGATAGCTCTTCTGCCTCATTAGATAACTTCTCCTCATTGGGAGTTGTCTACTCCAACTTTTCTGAACAACCCTTTGCTTGAGTGATGATTTTTGTGCATGACGAGCAAGTGAATTTAGAGTGGGGTGCATTGTGAAATCTACACCAACACCAACTAGACATAAATATTTCCTCCAATCTTGGTTCGTCTTTGTTGCTCAAATGTTATTGGATCAGCTCCTTGAATGCCTTGGCTACCATGGTTGTCAATTCTCCCTCTGGGTCTATAAGGGATAAAGGTAAATAGATTTCCTAGAAGGGGATTTCTCCTTGCAAGACCTTTTCAATTCTACTCAAGAAAGTCAGACACCCCAACTCATTATGCCTGTGAGTGCAATGGATCCAACATCTATCCGCCAATGTGAATTGCTGCAATGGATTCTTCAATCTCTTGTTCAAATTTGCATTCAACTGAGTGATGTCAATTTGTGCATGCTGCTCCATTTTGACTCAGCTTCTACTTGCCTTCATATTTTCTCATTTTTTATCATTAAAAGAGATCTCCTTATCTAATATTTCTAATTTGAAAGTTCTCTTTTTGAAGTGCCAACTTTAAGCTTTGTAGCCTCAACATGTCATTCCCTCCTAGCACCAGTTCTGTTGATGGGTGTTTTGTACACTTTCTCAACACAAGCAATGCATAGGTACATCACTTCTCTTGAAAGACAATCTCCCACAATCAAATTGCAGAACACTATCCCAAGGTCTCTAATGCCAGGTCTTGATAGTACTTGGAATATCTCAATTGATTTATGTGATTTGTTGGAATAACAAGGCAGAATTACAGATGGGGTATGTGCAGGATCATCATAGGCCAAAAAGTGGCAATATTATGGGTATTTTTAGGGTATGTGGCTGAGTATGTGCAAGATCATGGTGGGTCAAAAAGTGGCAATATTATGGGTATTTGTATAGTATGTGGCTGACGACTTTTTTTTACCCAAAATTGATGAAACAAAAAGGGTTTTTAAATGATATATTCAGCTTTCCACCAATATGAATTATTCTTTAAAGTGAATTTAATAAATAATTATTATTTATTTTCTATTAGAATTATGACTAAAGTCCTAATTGATAGGTTGATTGAAAAACATCTATAACTTTCAAACGGTATCAAAATTTTTGAATCTGAAACATGCATCACATTCTATAATTCACATACTATAGGATTAAAAAAAGAAAAATTAAATTTCATGAAGTTTTGACCAAGTTAAGGTGGTCAGACATATGAGTTTTTATATTTTTTAAAAGTTGTAATAAAAAATTCATAATTAATTATTTACTTGGAAAAAATACAAAAATATGCATCACATCGGACATGAGTCCTCTACTTATATAAAATATTATAAAAATATATTATCATTTTATTATGGTTAGGGTGGTCAGACAGACACCTACTTATTTTTTCCCTAAAATTTAAGTACTACTACATTGAAATTTCAAATTTTCACCAAATAGATTTTATTTATTTTTAAATAAACCTAGTAGTTTAGAAACTACACTCAATTTTCTCTGATTCTATTTTACATATTTTTGAAATAATATAGATAACTTATTCAAATTTTTACTTCAAGTTGCCTAACACATTTTTCTAAATTTTTGCCACTTAAGGGCCTATTTTTCCATGATGATCTTGCACATACTGGTTGACAACTTTTTACCCAAAATTGATGAAGCTAAAGGTTTTTAGAGGAGATTCTCAATTTTCCACTAATATAAATTATGCTTTAATTTGAATTTAATAAATAACTATTATTTATTTTCTATTAGAATTATGACTAAAGTCCTTGATAGGATTGAAAACATCTATAACTTTCAAACAGATCACATTTTTTGAATCCAAAACATGCATCACATTCTATGCTTCACATACTATAGGATTAAAAAAAAGAAAAATTAAATTTCTTGAAGTTTTGACAAGTTAAGGTGGTTAGACATATGATTTTTTATATTTTTTAAAATTTGTAATAAAAAATTCATAATTAATTATTTACTTCCAAAAAAATTAGAAAAAAATATGCATCACATCTAGACATGGGTCCTCTACTTATATATAAAATATTATAAAAAAAATATTATCATTAAATTATTATGGTTAGGGTGGTCAGACAGACACCTACTTCTTATTTTTCCCTAAAATTTAAGTACTACTACATTGAAATTTCAAATTTTCACCAAATAGATTTTATTTATTTTTAAATAAACCTAGTAGTTTAGAAACTATTCAATTTTCTACATATTCTATTCTTACATATTTTTGAAATAATATAGATAACTTATTCAAATTTTTACGTCAAATTGCCTAACACTGATTTTTCTAAAATTTTTGCCACTTAAGGGCCTATTTTTTCCATGATGATCTTGTACATACCCGATGAGTTACAAAGTGTGGGAAGTCGAGCCTCCCAATGTAGTTTTAAAGTGCTAGAAGTGAATGAACAATGGCTGCCCACTCAAAAAAGCAAGCTAAAACCCACCAAATTCATCTGTTTGAGCTTCATGGTAATGCTTGAGATCCTACTCTAACCAAGGACTAAAAGAAATAGCAAAAGGAGAAGGGTTAAGAAAGCTGTTCTAATCCTAAGCTATGAATGAACACTAACAATGGTGGTTTCTATAGTAGACAAACTCCCTACACTAGCTTTTGCAAGTGGCCAAAAGGAACCTACAGTTACACAAAACTAGTGTAATCTTTTAAGGACTGCAAATTTTCAAATTGGACATTCACATCATGCACATGCAATTGAACTAAGTTGCAACATTGAAATCAAGAAGCTCGAACTAACTTTACACAATATTTTGTCATCAACAAGTGCTAAAAGTATGGGCTGAAAGTTCATCAAATACCATAACAATAGTTTGCATTATCATCGGGGTATGTGCAGGATCATCATGGAAAAAATAGGCCCTTAAGTGGCAAAAAAAATAGAAAAATCAAAGTTAGACAACTTGACTTAAAATTTTGAATAAGTTATCTATATTATTTCAAAAATATGTAAGAATAGAATATGTAGCAAATTGAATGTAGTTTCTAAACTACTAGGTTTGTTTTAAAAAAAGAAATATATCTGGTGAAAATTTGAAATTTCAATGCAGTAGTACTTAAATTTCAGGGAAAAATAAGAAGTAGGTGTCTATCTGACCAAACCACAATAAAATGATAATATTTTTTTATACTCATATGTCATGACCAACTTTAACTTATGGTCAAAGCTTCATGAAATCCAATTTTTCTTTTTTAATCCTATAGTATGCAAAGTATACAATGTGACACATATTTTAGATTCAAAAAAAGTATTACTGTTTGAAAGCTATATATGTTTTTAATCAGTCTATCAATCAGGATATTATTCATAATTTGAATAGAAAATGAATAATAATTACTTATTAAATTTAAAGTAAAGCATAATTTATATTGGTGGAAAGCTAAGAATCTCCTTTAAAAACCCTTTTTGTTTCATCAATTTTGGGTAAAAAGAAAGTCGTCAGCCACATACCCATCATATTGGCACTTTTTGGTCCATCATGATCCTACACATACCCACCTCCATTCAAGAATCTACAACTAAAAAAATACTATGGAAGATAGAACCATGCATGCAAGATGAGAAAAATCAAAGAGAACATCCATAAAATCATGTAATGTTGCTTTCTATTCCTACAAATTCCTTTTACAACAGCTCTCCAACCCTTACAAATAAGGGTCAAACCCCTATTTATAATCTTTCAAAGCCCAAATGAATGGCTAGGATCAATTCACAGTGAGTGGCCTAGATTTGATTTACATTAGGGTTTCACCTACCCCTCATTATCTAATAATTTTAAAAATACATCTTTGTCTTTTCCCTATTTTGTCATCTAGTGTTCAGGTGTTGTAGCAATTTCGTCATTTAGCTGACTTCCCTTTTACTGTAGCTGGAATTGCCTAAAAAATGCCTTCTTACTTTATGTGTTTGCAGTGTTCTTCGTTGGATCAAACAAGCTTGTCAATGATTAGCATCAATGGATTGGTCACCCCTGATTCGAGTGGACAACTCCCTTATGTTCTCTTCAAGACCACCCCTTGAATTTTGTCACCTATTCCTTGGCACAAGACTTCTTCTAATGCTGACCCTATTGGTGGGTGCTACAAGGAAAGGTGGGCATGAAATAAATGGTGATAGGAGATATATTCCTTTCCTTTTTCAACTTTCTCAATGGGTCTCTTGATGGACCCGTAGTAGACTTCTTGAATCTTGCATACATGAAGTGTTGTAAGTGCTTTCATACACAAATCAAATAAAACGTTAGTCAAATCTTGCAAAATCCTTGTGAGATCCATCCATGCATAATCAAAAGATTATAATATTCATCTTTGGAGCTCATTTGGACCATAAACATTCTTGTGGGCCCAAGGGGGCAGGCAGCGAGCAAGGGACAACAAACTAGAAGGGAAGTTCTCAGACCTCACAGAACTTAGCAAAACCAATATTTTTAAATTATAGTGCATGGGAAAAGGGGAAGGAAAAGTGCCCAGAAAAACTTCCTTAACATTGGACTCATTTGAAAAAATTGGAAGCTTGGAAGGGGAAAGCTAGAGGGTCACCTCCCTTTTGAAAAGTCAATGAGCACACAGTGGCCTAGAAGGAAAGTCCCAGATAGTGACAAAGGGGTGGAGTCTCAAAAATGGCCACAAAGGGATGAAGTCACAGAAATGGCCATGGAGGGGCTGGGTTTCGAAGCCCAGGTCGCTAGGGCTCCACGGATGTTTAAAACAGCCATGGAGGGATGAAGTCCCAGAAACATCCTTGGAGTGGCTAGGTCTCAGAGGCCGGGTCGCTGAGGCTCAATGGATGTTCAAAATGGCCATAGAGGGCTGGAGACCTAGAAACGGATACAGAGGGGCTGGGTCATCAGGGCTCTACAGATGTTCCAAAATAGCCAAATAGGAACGAAGTTCCAAAACCTCTGAAACTTAACGAAACATTGACGAAACATTGGCAGTTCACTTAGGCACCATAAAAACATCCCAAATCCACCTGAAAGTTTTCCCAAAGTCAAAAATGTGGAAAGCGAACTGTTGGGGGTCCACATATGTTTCAAAATAGCCAAAGAGGGAGGGAGTTCCAAAGGGAAAATTCTAAAACCACTGAAACTTAAAGAAATGTTGATGAAACCTTGGTAGTTCACTTAGGTAGTACAAAAACATCCCAAATCCACTAGAAAGTTGTCCCCAAAGTAAAAAATGTGGAAACTGGATCGTCGGGGGTCCACATATGTTTCAAAATAGCTAAAGAGGGAGGGAGTTCCCGAGGGAAAGTTCTAAAACCACTGAAACTTAACGAAACATTGAGGAAACCTTGGAAATTCACTTAGGCACCACAAAAACATCCAAAATCCACAAGAAAGTTTTTTCGGAAGTCAAAATATTGAAAGTGAACCATTGGGGGTCCACAGATGTTTCAAAACAACCAAAGAGGGAGTTCTAGAGGGAAAGTTCTGAAACCACCGAAACTTAACAAAATGTTGAAAAAACCTTGGTAGTTCACTTAGGCACCACAAAAACATCCCAAATCCATATAAATTTTTCACCAAAGTCAAAAATGTGGAAAGTAGACCATTACGGGTCCATGGATGTTTCAAAATAGCTAAAGAGGGAGGAAGTTTCAGAAGGAAAGTTCTGAAACCACTGAAACTTAACGAAATGTTGGCAAAACCTTGGCAGTTCATTTAGGCACCACAAAAACATCCCAAATCCACTAGAAAGTTGTCCCCAAAGTCAAAAATGTGGAAAACGGACTGTCAGGGATCCATAAATGTTTCAAAACAGCCAAAGAGGGAGGGAGTTCCAGAGGAAAAATTTCAAAACCACCGAAACTTAATGAAACATTGATGAAACCTTGGCATTTCACTTAGGCACCACAAAAACATTCCAAATCCACCAGAAAATTTTCCCCAAAGTCAAAAATTTAGAAAAAAGGGAATCGAGCGATCAAGGACCAAGTCAGTAGGAACAAGACAAAAGGAAGAAAAGGGGTGAGGGACTTTATTTCTCCCTAGATTTGAATACCGCAAGTAGGTGATTTGGGTAGGGGGATTTGATTGTTTGAAGGCACATGACCAATTTGGGCTTGAAAAATGGGGCACACAAAATGAGATAGGCGGAAAGCAGCTTGTTGGGAGTGAAAAAAGGGGGGTTCCTACCTATGGTGGGGTGTGTGTGCAAAACATGCACAACAAATGGATTAAGGGGAGGGTATGTGCAGGATCATCATGGAAAAAATAGGCCCTTAAGTGGCAAATTTTTTAGAAAAATCAGTGTTAGGAAACTTGATGTAAAAATTTGAATAAGTTATCTATATTATTTCAAAAATATGTAAGAATAGAATCTATAGAAAATTGAATGCAGTTTCTAAACTACTAGGTATATTTTAAAAAAAAAATAAATCTATTTGGTGAAAATTTGAAATTTCAATGCAGTAGTACTTAAATTTCAGGGAAAAAATAAGAAGTAGGTGTCTGTCTAACCACCCTAACCATAATAAAATTATAATATTTTTTTATAATATTTTATATATAAGTAGAGGACTCATGTTCAAATGTGATGCATATTTTTTTATAATTTTTTCCAAGTAAATAATTAATTATGAGTTTTTATTACAACTTTTAAAAAATATAAAAAAATGTCTGACCACCTTAACTTGGTAAAACTTCATGAAATTTAATTTTTCTTTTTTTAATCCTATAGTATGTGAAGCATAGAATGTGACACATGTTTTGGATTCAAAAATGTGATACCGTTGAAAGCTATAGGTGTTTTTCAATCAGCCTATCGATTAGGACTTTAGTCATAATTCTAATAGAAAATGAATAATAAGTATTTATTAAATTCAAAGTAAAGCATAATTTATATTGATGGAAAGCTGAGAATCTCCTCTAAAAACCCTTTTCATTTCATCAATTTTGAGTTAAAAAAAGTTGTCATCCACATACCCTACAAATACGCATAATATTTCCACTTTTTGGCCCATCATGATCCTGCACATACCCGGGATATGAAATCAATTACAAACTTTTTATAAAATGACAATGAATTAAATTTAGTTTTATATTTATACTATCAATTAAATGTATCTAGAACTATATATAGTTACTTGTCTCTAGATTCAAATTCCATTGTAAAATATATGTATCTCCTCTCTTTTTTGTAAAGCATCTAATTTTTGTAGACATGAAAAAAAAATGATATAAAACTTTAATTAGGAAATGGGTATTAGAGACATATATATATATATATATATATATATATATATATATATATATATATATATATATATATATATATATATATATATATATCAATTAAATATATATACAACTATATACTTACCAATATTTAAATTTACTCTGTTGTACCATCTATATCCTCTCTTTTTTGCAATGTATCTATGATTGTCTCATGATCATACATTGAAATTGTCTATAAAACTTTATTAACATGCCTCCCTTGATATCTAACTAGTTCTATATTGCTTGCCAAAATCAAATGTGAATAATGTATAATCTTCTTGTGTCTTTCATAATCTTCAAATGCAGGCAAACCATTCTTTTTGATCAACTATTTTTGAAGATAGGTGCCAACAAAAACCACTGAACTAGTTGGATACTCAAATTTGTCTCATCCACTCTAGGATGTACCAAATTATGTTTTCTTTCAACACATCTAGCCAACTATTACTCCATCTACTCTTCATTCCCCTCAGGTGCAACAACAACATACACATGTCCTACAAAATTAAATAAAGAGTGACTTATATTTAATTCACATATATTAAACATACATACATATAAAATTCAACTCAATAAATAAGGTATCTTCTTGTACAAGATCCAAAACACAATCATAATCATCTAATGCAAACACTTGATTATCTTCAATTGTTGTTTCACGTGGAACATTTGTCAATGTAAGCGTTAAGGCTCTTTGTTGCCATTGTTTGACCCATTCCATATTTTCACATGCCTCCCAATCACCTATAATACAAAATTGACAAAAGTATGCCAACTCCCTTGTCCATATTGTCCACTTGTTTGCATTTGAACTCTTAAATGAATGCCATTTTGTAGATCCATTAGTTGTTTCAGAATCTTGTCAAGAAAATATATAATTTTCTTCAACTAACCAAAAGAAGCATCAGATTATTGAGCTCTCATTTGTTCTTGTAAATAATTTTGTATTGCACCAATCTATAATTGCACGTGCATCTCTAAATTTTATAGCATCCTCAAATTTTAGTTTCTCTCTAGCAAGAGCTCTTTTAACACATGTAGTTGCTCCATCGTGTTCCCCCTTACCATGACCAGCTTCAAAAGAACTCCATATGTGTTAGATATTATTTTCTTTATGAAGTATACATAACCAATAAAACATTCTAGCATTTTTGAATTGACCTATGCAATTATTCAACCATATGAGAGGTTCTAGCATTTGAATTCCTCTCTTTTATTTTTTTATAAAATATATCAAAAAAATATTGAACAAGCTTAGATGAAAGTAATTGATTATCACTTACATAAAAATGGTACTCTCTCAAAAAGATTCTATTATCTTTTGTACTATCATCTACATGTCTATAAACAATGTGAACAAATATTGCTACTTGCACTGAATTATACTACTGTGATTGAATTTCTTTTTGTGGAGCAAGAGTATAATTTTTAGCAAAATCAACAACTGACAATATAGTTCCAATTGAGAATGTGTTTTTACATAAAAAAAATTGATTATCAATCCAATGAGAATACTTAGAGTGTTGAACATATTTAGGTACAATATTATCTTTAAATTCATTAACAAATGCATGCACACTAAATTTTTCCACAATTAGCTCACAAAGTTTTCTAGTTTTTTCATCTTTTAGAGAATACTCAACATTTTAAATTTTTTTTACATCCACTAATTTTTGTACACATTCATCTAAAATACTTTCATGCATACATTTTCCTAATAATGAAAGTTACCATATCTATCACATTCTATAGAAATACATGCTTTTAAAAAAAATAAGTTTCCATTAGAGGGTTTAGAAAACAAACCTACAATAAAATATTTGATTCTTTTAGATGGCATATTAATACCACAAACATCTTGCATAATTTGGTTAACATGCAAAGTGCATTGTATATATCGACAACTATCATAATAATAACAAAATTGTGCATGAGTCTTACAACAATAAGATATTCATTGCTTATTAATTCTAACATACCAAGGTTTACACTTTTCAATGATCTTTGACTTATATTACTAGCAATTTCATGTAGAAACATGCAATGATGAGCCGATAGGGAGTGATGTACAACATAGGGATGGGAGATGCCGATAATAAGGGTTGGAGGCTTGAGAGTCAGTGTTGGGAGTTGTAGAGAATAGGAACAATGTATGATGCAATAATACAGAAAGAAAAAGTGAATAATATAGCATAAATTATTTTATTATGTTGCAACCATAACCAAAAAATGGAAGCCATAATTGAAAAAAATCAAGCCATAAATAAAACAAGATTGGTTTTAGGAGGCAGTTGGATGCAGAAGCACACAAAAGAGGCTGAGATACATAATAGAAATTGACAAAAACTACATAATTTGGATGATTTAATTCTTACAGCTTCTATAGAATACAACAATATAAATGAATGTAGGCTAAAATAGAGAACAATAACTAGTAAATTTTCTAATGTTTTGTCAATAGTATGGATTTCAGGCAGACCCCATCAAAAGCAATGTCTAATGGAGCCTAAGAGAAATTGAAATAATGAATTATATTTGTATCTTATGTCAGAAATATACAAATGTCTACATTAAATATATAAAATAAGACACAACAAGACAAGTTGTCATTTCTAGCCCTCCATATCAGGCGATGGAGAGTTATGGACTGCCATGAAACTATTGAGCATGCATATATAGTCTTGATGAGTATGATCTACAAAAAAAAGGCAAAGTGTATTTATTAGTGTAGTGGCCATCTGCAATCCATACACAAAATGTAATCCAACAGATGTGAATGTTGATTATTTTATAAGATAGAAGTTACCTAGTGTAGTTGAATGGATTGTCAACACAAGAAAGTAACACCCAATGTCCATCATACCATATTGGGTCATGGAGCATCATATTCTCTCACCAAATCACCAAGCAACAAAAAATAAAATACCGACCATTGGCATCAATGGTGGAAGCAATTTCTAGGTTGATGCTTACTTAACATAAGCTCTAAATTGAAATAACATAGCATGAACAAGAGAACCCTAAGCAAAATAAATGAATACAAGCTAAGATAGAGAATAATAACTAGTAAATTTTATGATCTTATGTGAACAATATTGCTTTGAAAAGTGAAAGGACACACTATTTTGAAGAGCACCACATTGAAAGAAATGTCCCATGGAGTGAAATACAAACTGGATTAGCATTAACTATTTTACTCCATTCACAGCCATAGGCTATAACATATGAATTCAAATTGAATCTTATGTTAGAAATAAATAGATATCTACATAAAATATATAAAGTAAAACACAAAAAAATGAATGTACTATGGTGAACATCTATATTGAAGAAGGATATGTAAATCAGTAGATTTGAAGACAAGTCTATAATGTACATTAGAAGATATACATCAAACATGTGATGCAAGCTTTGAAATAAGTAAAATTTAAGCATACTTGGGAATGTGGTGCATTCCTAAAACCATGATAGGAAATGAAGAATCGTGTGCACCCTGCCACTTTGATCAATGATAGAAGGAAAAATATAGCTATTAGTGAGTATAAATTAAACCATTGGAATCTGCATTATGGCTTGAGTATCATCTAGAAGAATAAGAGAAAAGTGCAAATATTAGTGTAGTGGTCATCTCTAATTGATAGACAACATGTAAAACAAGAGATATGAAAGTTGATTATTTTATAACATACAATTTGCTATGAAGTTGTAATACAAGGAATGAAGTAAACAAAACTTATACATACCGAGTGTATGTCGAAGAATGGACAATCAATATAAGAAAGAAACACCCAATGTCCACCCTACCATATTGAGTCATGGAGCGTCATGAGCTCTCACTAAACCCCCAAGCAAGGAAAAATAAATTGCTCACCATTTAGGTAAATGGTGAAATTAATGTCTAGGCCACTACTTAATGCAAGCTTAGAAGGCATCAAAGGCTACACATATGATGAGTTTTTTCATAGGATATGGTTGGAAACATGAAAGAATAATTGAAAATTTCGCACACTACACACATACGATTGGTAGACAACAAATGAATAAAAAAATGTGAAGATAGAATCCATAACAAATCAAGTATGAAATGAAGCTAGAGTAGAAGAGTCTAGAAGAAAATAAAATGTAGGCATACCTTATACAAGGAATGAAATGGAAGATTGAGAGAGTAAGGCAAGCCTTGTTTGCAATTATGTCATCAAATGTCATAGATTATGACAAAACTTGTAAGGAGACTAGTTTTTTCTCTAGCATTTTAAACTATACATCAGTGCATGTATTTGGAATTTAAAATGATGTCAAGGGAATGCCATTTGGAACAAGGGAGATTAGAAGTTTATCACAACAAGCATGTATCATCACTACAAAGTATTTAGATAGGGAAGTATAAAGAGCTATATAATTTGTAAAGAATAATATCTAATATATGTTGAATAAAATACATGTTATAAATAGGATGGAGGTATGCCTTTTGCAAAGTGTAGCACACAATATGTGGAAAATTGAATATAAATGTTTTTTGCAACCTGCCAAGGTTATTGTAATGCCCTACTACGTGAACCCCAAAGGAACAAATAAAAATGAAACATTTTTTTTTTTTTAAAGAACATAATAAATGTACTTAAGTATTCCAACATAACAATGTTCTAAGTTGCACAACTAAATCCCTTGGGGTACATGCGGTGACATTACTACACTAACCCATAGCAAAGATAATAGATTAAACAGTAATGAAACAATTATGTAAAACCATTCATTCTCACATCACCATTTAAAACATCCATTAACAACATCAAGAAAGATGTGAATAAACCAATTAAAACCATACATACATATGACAATAAATGAAATTATAAATATATAAAGTATATATATTTTGACAAATACAACACAAAATAATCAGTAATTACAAATGATAGTTCACGAATGATTACATGGCATGAATATACATTACATCAATCTGATAGTACAACATAATGAGCATATAAAAAATTACATCAAGGTCTTCCCAACACATGTGGGAGTAGATACATCAATAAATAAATTACACCTGAAGTGTAAACATACATCTAGTACATAAGAAAACTGGAACAATAGCATCTGCCAAAACCCCGCAATGAAAGAAACAACTGCATCTAAATGGAACCTAACGGGGTGCGAAGCACGTTCCACCCAACCACCCCTATGCTAGGAGTAAATAAGGAAGGACCCCTGACCAAGCACATCTAATAGTAACACAAGACTAACTCAAGACAAGATAACATAATATCAAAAGACCACTCACAACACTAAACAACAATAATCACCAAAAGACATAACAATAGACCACCTTCGAACCATAATGATAAATCACTTTCCAAATATTACAACAATAAGTCACAAAACACACCATCAATAAATCTCAAGTCACAATATCAATAAACTACTTACAGAGGACTTCAATAAAAAAACACAAAAAAAATGTTAGAGAAGAGTGTCATTGCATGGTTTCACATGGATTATCCAAACAACCTATCACAAGGTGTTGCCTCCATCTATACATAGATTATCTAGACAACCTAGTTCAAGGTACCACCCCCGTCTATGGTTCTCCTGATAGCCTATCTCAAGGCGCCACTCCATAGGGTTACTCATGCGGAATCGTTAACCTTTCATGAAGACAAGGCAATAAACTTGCCAACCACGGCCTTCTCGGTCCCCTTTAGTCTATGATAGCACTAACAAGTGCATGAGGCATCATAATTATCTTATTAATTTTTAATCCCAACCTATGATTAATTACTTAGATTATCATTGATTACTCTAACTCTACGTGGGTTACCCTGACAGCCCCTTTGTGCACTGGCCCCCACCTAGAGCCAATCTCTCTAGACAATCAAACATGAAATACCCAACACAAAATGATTGTACCAACTAGAACACAAAACCAACCAATAGAACATCTGCAAGGCATAACCATCTCGCCCAAAATCTTATGTATAACATTCACAAATGGTACAATCCAAGTGTACATTAACATCACCACCAAATCCAAAACATAAGGACAATCATCAAATTACAAGATCAAATATAAATCATAGTATCCTCACCTCTAGAAGTTACTAAACAATAAATTAAGTTCCTATAACATGATACATTAACTCTAGGGTTTTCCACATGACACAAACCCAAATAGAAGAAAATAAAAATTAATTTAATGGATAATCTTGAGAGTAACCAATACATAAAACAATGCCATAAAAAAAATTATAATGAACACCAAATTTCCTCAAATAAATAGATTAGTTTCTTGAGCACATTCAATTTAATTAAAAAAAACACATAGTTTAATTCTAACTTGGATAATTACACTATAACATTAAAAAAAATTATAATTTTTTTTTCCATAATCACAACATATAAATAACCAAATTTATATATATACATATGCAATATACAAATATTATGGCAGAGAGGGGAGTTGCAGAGAAAAAGGGTGGTAATGGTGTGGATAACGGTAAATCTGAAAGCCATGGTTCATCCAGGAAAGCAGAGATGGTAGAAATCCAGACAATTGATGTCTCAATAGAAGCGTCAGTGGATATAGAAATGTTGAACAACCTTGTGATAATATGCAGAATTATCAGCCCAAGGTTTGAAAGAAGTAAAATAAGTAACTTGTTGAATACAAATTGGAAATCAATTGAAATCGTGAAGTTTCTACCGAAAGGGTTTTTTGTTGCAATATTTATGTCTTCTAAAGCAAGAGACGATATCCTCCAAGGCGGGCTATGGAGAATGGAAGAGCACCCATTATATATGCAAAAATGGAGTCCCAATTTTAACCTAGCAGAATTGGACTCTTATGATAAACCAGTTTGGATTCGCTTGTATAATCTCCCACTAGAGTATTGGGCAGAAGAAAGTATTGAGAAAATAGGTAGATCTCTGGGGACCTTGATCAAAGTGGACGAGGAATTATTTGAAGGCAATTCTTACATCTAAGCAAGAATAAGGGTGGCAGCAGTGAAGAGACTTCCAGAGAAGATCCTTATGAAATTAGGCGCTGAAGAATGGGTTCAGTGTATCGAAGTGGAGAAAGAAAGGTTTTTTTGTTAGCACTGTAGGAGGAGGAATCACAGGGATGATCAATGCAAAAGGAGGCCCTGGCCTAGGGTAGAGTGGAAGCCAAAGTCAGTGCAAAAGTCGTTAGGAAAGGTATCTGGCAATCATCCAGAGAGGAAAGAAAACAACTGCCCTATTCTAACATGGAAGGAAGGAAAAACGGTTGGGCAATCGGGTCTGAAAGTAGATTTGGCCTTGGTTGTTAAAGAGAGGGATTTTGTTATGAACATTGGTGGGGAATCTTCAGGAGAAAAGAAGGACGTGATAGCAAAAAAATGTTAGTCAGGGAAGGTTGATGGAAGATTTGGTGGGGGAAGACCCTCTGGAAGCGGTCGATCTGATGTTTTTCTCGGAGGAAGATTTTTCAGAAGATGATGCTCTAGGGGAAATTAATCTGAGAAGTATAAGTCAATCGGCGGCAAGGTTTTTGGGGCAAGGAAAAAAAGGGAAAGGCATAAAATCAAATAGGCAGAAAAGAGAAGAGGAGGCAAGCGAGAAAGGCCTTCTTATTATCAAGGAATTTCTTAAGACCAAGGGAGCAAAGACCTCCCTTGGGGTTCGATGAAGGTCTTAACCTAGAACGTCAGGGGCCTAAATGCCCCTGACAAGAGGTGCATGATAAAGTGCCATCTGGAAAAAATAAAAGCAGACATTATTTTATTACAGGAGACAAAGTTAAGTAAGTTGGAGGGGGAAAGATTCGTAAATTTTTGTAAAATTTGGAAGGGATTCTTCCAAGAAGTGGATGGCTCTACAGGTGGCCTAGGCTTGCTATGGAACGATAATCATTTGGAGGTTGAAGTGTTAGAGAAACAAAGCAACTGGTTGTTGAGCCAAGTCAAGAGTAGACACAACAAATTGTGTTTCCCATTGTTTAACGTCTACGATCCAATCAGTACGAGGGAGAAAGAACACATTTGGAAAAGTATTTCCTTGAAAATAGAATCTTTAGACTCCTCAAAAGTGATTGTTGGTGGGGACTTCAACTCTATCCTTGACTTAAGTGAGAAAAGTGGCGGTAATAAAAAGGAGAACAAGGCAATGTTGGATTTTAGAGCTTTTGTTGAAGCAGTAGAAGTTGTGGATTGTGTGCCAAAAAATGGTCGGTTCACATGGACAAATAGACAGCTCGGCTTCACAAATATATCTGAAAGGCTAGATAGGTTTTTTTTGGGTCAGGGTTGGCAAGAAGATGAAATAACTAGCAGTTCTTCAATCATCCCAGTGTCGGTGTCTAATCACTTTCCAGTCCTTTTGGAGATAAATCTACGTGAAAAGCCAACAAACAATTACTTCAAGTTTGAATTGATGTGGTGGAGAGATCAAAGTTTGCTCGAAAAGTTGGAAGGGTGGTGGAAGGAGGGCGACCCGGGGTCGGGGTCTGTAAGCTTTCGGTTTGTCAAACGGCTTAAGTTTATAAAGCAAAAATTGAAGGACTGGAATAACAATTGCTTCAGGAACATATTTAAAGAAAAGGAAATTGTAGAAGTCTCCTTGGAGAGCTTGAACGAAAGAATTCTTAGTCAAGGGATGTCTGAAGCGAAATTCTTGGAAGAAAAATCTTTGAAGGCAAAACACTCATAATTACTAGAAAGAGAGGAAATTTTCTAGAGGGATAAAGCAAGGATAACTTGGCTAGGGGAAGGCGATGGTAACACAAAATTTTTTCATGCCTCACCAAGAGGAAGGCACACTAGGAATAGAGTGGAGTCAATAAGGTGTGGGGATGGTTCGTTAGCGGTAGGGAAGGAAGAAGTTGAGTTGGAAGTGGTCAAGTTCTTCAAAGCATTGCTAGGGGATGGGAGCGGACTAGTGAAGGAGGATGAGGAGATCCTCTCTTGTATCCCGCAGTTGTTAGACAAAGCTGACAATGGGTTTCTAGTGGAACTGTTGTCAGAAGAGGAAGTTCAAAAAGCAGCTTTTGAATTGCACCCTAACAAATCATTGGGGCCTGATGGCTTCACAGTAAAATTCTATCAGACATGTTGGCATTTCCTAGGCAAGGATGTGTGGCTTTTGGTAGAAAATTTTAGGAAAAACAGAAAATTTGTGAAGGAAATTAACAACACAGTAGTAGCAGTGATCCCAAAGAAGGCTGTGTGCAATAGTTTTTCTGATTTCAAGCCCATTTCTCTTTGTAATTCACTTTACAAAATTATCTCAAAGGTTTTAGCAAATAGGTTGAAGAGGTTATTGCTGAAGATAATTTCAATAGAACAAAACAGGTTCGCCCCAGGAAGAGAGATAATAGATTGCATCATTTCAACAGCAGAGACATTGCACACAATTTCTTCTCAGAAAGTGCGAGGTATGTTAATCAAACTTGATGTAACAAAAGCCTATGATAAGGTTCAATGGGTTTTCCTACTGTCTGTAATGAGGAGATTCAGTTTCTTGAATCACTGGTTAGACCTGATTTTTTGGTGTATTTCAAGTTCTTGCTACTCTATTTCTGTAAATAGTTCCTTGTGTGGTTTTTTTGCTGCAACAAATGGATTGCGCCAAGGGGATACAATATCTCCCTTCTTATTTGTGATAATGGCGGAGGCCTTGGGAAGGTATATAAAGAAACTAAGGGAGGAGAAGATCTGGAAAGGGCTAAAGGTAGTGGAAGGGGTTGAGAACATAACCCATGCCCAATTTGTGGATGACACCTCTTTGTTCAGGGAAGCAAATGTGAGGGAAGCCTTGGTGATAAAAAGGGTGCTTGGAAAATACTCAGCATGTTCTGGTCAAATGATGAATAAGGAAAAATCTGAAATTTACTTCTTCAACTTTAAAAAGGTAGAGCAAAGAAGGATAGCAAGGATCTTGGATTTTTCGGTGGGAAAGCTTCCATCGAAATACCTGGGGACCCCTTTATTCCAAGGTGTGTGCAAGTCTGCCTATTGGGAAGAAACTCTAGAGAAGTGCAGAAATAAGTCAGTGGCCTGGAAAAGTAGGTGGCTTTCGTTGGTAGGTAGGATCTTAATGATTAAATCGGTGCTTTCAGCTGTTCCTATTTATGCAATGTCGTGTTTCAGAGCCTCGACAAAAGTGCTTCAAAAATTGGAAGGTTTCTTTAAGAAGTTTTTGTGGGAGGGCTCAAAGGAGCAAAAAGAATTCCTCTTGTAAATTGGGATATTACATGTCTCCCTAAGCAAGAGGGGGGAGCAGGTTTGAGGAGATTGGATGCTCAAAACTTGGCGCTTAGGGGTAAGCTTTGTTGGAAGATTTACAAAAATCCCGAAAAGCTGTGGTGTAAGATAATAAGGAAAAATTACTTGGACAGCGATGATCCTAAATGCATTTTAACTTTAGCAAACTCTAGCGGGGGCTCAACAATCTAGCATTTCATATGGGAGAGTAGGCGTATAGTGACAGATCACTTGTGTTGGCGTCTGGGAAATGGTAGGCAAGCAGACTTTTGGGGAGATTCCTAGAATGGTTGGGAACCTTTGCAAGATTTTTTTGTAGGCTCAGGTTGGTGGGAGGATTTAAAGGAGGTGCATGGTGCTTCGGTTGCCTGTTATGTAGCCAGGGGAGATTCGATCCCAGTGAAAATCTGGAACTGGAGTATTTTCGATTCAACAAACATCCCAGTAGGGGACAAGGCGAGGTTGAAGGAAATTTTGGAAGAGAGGAGGGTGGTTTTGTCGGAGGAAGAGGACGTGGTTATATGGTGTGGTGCCAAGTTAGGGGAATACTCTATAAAGCTTGGTTATGAAATTTAAAAGGCACAAGCGGGAGGAAGTGAATGGTCGTCAAAACTGTGTTGGAGGAAGGGCATCCTCCCTAAGGCAGGAGCGTTCCTTTGGATGACTCTCCACAATAGAATTTTGATTGGTGAAAGGCTAGGCAAATATGGTATTCAAGGTCCCTTAATTTGTCTCATGTGCTGGAAGGATGGGGAAATGACTGATCATTTGCTGCTGAATTGTCCTTTTGCTTCAGAATGCTGGGATTGGTTGTTGAAATCAATAGGTTGGCTTACCCTAAGACAGAATGACTTGTTTGGCTTCTTGAAAAGTTGGCCAGTTTGGAAAAAGGATAATCTTTGGGGGGATGTTTGGGTTTCATCTCTATCCTTAGTGGTTTGGCACGTCTGGAAGGAAAGGAATCGGAGGATCTTCAGTGATAAGTCTTTACCAGTAGATTTGTTGTTAAAAAAGATAGAGACAGCTATATGTGAATTGGAAAATGTGAGAAGTCTGAACAAAAAAGGGATTAATTTCACCTTATGGGACGAAACTCTATAGAAAAAGTGGAGGGACTTACGGCCTCCTTCTATGGCATATGCCTGTAAGCCTAAGGAAAGATCAAAAGCTAGTTAGTCACCTCTGTAAAAGGCAGATGGAAACTGAATTTTGATGGTGCGGCAAAAGGTAACCCAAGGAAAGCTGGGGTAGGATGCATAATCAGGAACTGCCAGGGGGTCTATGTGTGAGCTTTGGCTAAGAAGATTAGGATAGCCACCAATAATGAGGCAGAGCTAGAGGCTCTTGCTTGTGGGCTCTGGTTATGTA
The DNA here is from genome assembly GCA_007258455.2 of Sequoia sempervirens. Classification (NCBI taxonomy): domain Eukaryota; kingdom Viridiplantae; phylum Streptophyta; class Pinopsida; order Cupressales; family Cupressaceae; genus Sequoia; species Sequoia sempervirens. The sequence goes on from VDFB02058242.1 coordinate 354,233,367, forward strand.
TTCAAAAGGGGATTCGAGAAATTGACATTGAAGGTGATTCGTCTTTCACAGTCAGAGTGGTGAGCAAGAAGGAGGCACTAAATTGGAAGTTAAATGTTTGGGTGAAAACAATTTTGGAGTATTTAAAAGAATTTAATGACTTTTCGATATCCCATGTGTACCCTGAGTCAAACTCAGCTGCGGACTAGTTGGAAAATTGTGGAGTGGGTCTGGAAAACCAAATAAAGATTTTTGATTCAGAAAGTGTACCAGCTGATCTCCAGGCGATAGTCCAAGGAGAGTTTTGTCTCAGTCAAATGGAGTTTCAAATCTCAAAGTAGATAGTCTGCCAGGTCAATGTGGTTTATAAATTTTCCCCGACGGAGTTTTGTAGACAACGACAGTAGTGAAGTGTGGGTTGGACTAGGCCAAATTTGGCCTAGGGAGCGAAGCAAGGAAGATTAGTGGGCGTTGAATAGTAGATTGTTTTTATTGGCTTCTTGGAGGAGAAGTCAGGTTGTTTGAGGAGCAGGTTTGGTTTCATTTGATCGAAACAACTATAGGCGTTGGTTTCCTTAACTGTTTGTAATTTGAAGCGAAGCGATAGAGAGCCTCTCTCTATGTTAATTGTAATTTTTTCTATTTTCTGATCATAATTGAGGGAGCCACCCCCTTAGGTGGTACTTATCTTAAATATATATATATATATATATATATATATATATATATATATATATATATATATATATATATATATATATATATATATATATATATATATATATATATATATATATATGTATATATATATATATATGTATATATATATATATAATAACTCATATTAAAATAATCATGCATTATTTACCATATATATTTCTTTATATTTACAACAGTAGATATATATATATATTAAAAACTGGACATAATAAAAAAAATATGAATTAAAATTAAAATAAAAATTAACAAAAAAAGAAACTTTAATAGCCCTTCATAGACTGTGGTACTACGTACCATAGTCTATGGAGGTCGGAACCCTCACAAGCTGTGACCAGTAGCCTTGAGTGTCGTGCGTAGCCTTGGCTATTGTGCAAAGCCTGTGGCGACTGTGTACAACTGACCATGGTGGGGGCCGTGGGTGGTATGGCCTCGACCGATCCCCAACCCCCCATAAATTTTATTTTATTTATTTATTTTATTATTATTTTTTATATTAAAAACTTTCAAAAATAAATATTTTGAATTTCAAAAAAAAAATGTATATATTTGTCTTTTATTTCTAAAATACTTCCCAATCATGGAAAATGAAATAAATATATATTTTATTCAATAAAATATGCATTACAGAGTACATAGGTCTGCAACTGTGTAGATTTTAAAAGAAGACAAACTATATAGAAATAATGCATATATTTATTTATTTATTCTGTATAAATATATATAAAATAAGTAATATGAACCATCATATTTTTCATACCATATAAAAAATAAATCAGGTAAATAATTTTAACCAATAATACAATGATTTTTATCTCAAAACAATAAATTTCAAAACTAAATTATATTGAAGAACTTCAAAAAAATTTACTATAGTTTCTTATGGAAGAATTCAAGGGTTTAACACAAACAACTTTTTCAATCACAGATCCTCTTTCAAAAGTAGAGAAGTTTATTTTTAGAACATGGCAGACAAGATTTTATTTGTAGAATATTAAATCTAAAGAAATAATAATTTGAAAGAACCTAGAGTCCTTCGTTCGATGTAGAATCCAACCCCAATAGCCTTCTTCCTTCTTGCAAGTAGATTCCTTGTTGAATTTTCTTTTCAATTTTATTTCTTCAGCTCACCTCTGAATAAATCTTTTTTTCATCTTTTCAAATAGAACAACTTTTCCAAGAAAACCAAACAAAAACCTATCTTTTTTTTTCTTTTACAGACAAAAATTAGAAAAAACCCTTGTGTGTGTAAAAAAAACTATCTCACAATAAAAATTAATGATAATAAATAAAGCTCATCATTATTTTCCTCAAAAATCCCCTCCATTCACTGGTTCTTTTCCTTCTTTTTAAAGAACACACTTATGTCACAACTTTAATTAAAAATTAAGTATTTTCCTCAAGATATTATCCTCACAATATTTTCTAATTCAATATCAAGAAAAAGATACTATATAATTATCATCCTCATTATTTATTTAATTTAATTACTTACACTTTTAATTAATTGATTAACTTTTTAATTTACAATATATTTAAAACTCAACATTTAACTAACTTACAATTAATTAAAGCAACTAGACAACATTAATTAATCTTGTAAAATAAAATTAATTAAATAGCCACTAACCATGAATAAAAAAATAATAAACAATGAAACTCCACAAAGATAAGGACAAAACCTCAATCATAACAGAACAAAACTCGCAATAGGATGACAGACTTGGGATGGAGACACTTCCTTATCAACTCCCTTTTTCAACATTGTACCTGTTAGGTTAATTTAATGCTTACCCTGTCCTGCTGAAGCAGGTGGAATCAAGACTTTATTCCTGAAAATATTGCATACAAATGAACCTCAAGTAACACACACACACACACACACACACACATATATATAATAAAAAACATCATATCGTGACAAGGAATTGCAGTGTAGCAAGGCACTCGTAAATGAGTGGTGCTACACTATCCCCTCACCTAAGCTATACTAACAAATATGACATTAGATGTAAATTAACAATTCTAACTATCTGTTTACATCATAAACTTATTACTAAACCACTACATCACAATGTATTACTGAAACTAAATTAAACATCATAGAATCACAACATCGACATATATAATATTAAGGAAAAACCATTGCATAATCAAATAATCTAAACACCACATAAAGTATCATAAATCATCATAATAATGTCAAATGTATCAATCAACTAAACTATGCATCCACACAAACCAAGTTAGTGAGCTAATCACCATCACAAACCAGTATCACACTAACACATAAGAGTAACAAATAGTAGCAAAGAGTATCAACAACATAGGGGTATTACATCCTCCCCCCTAGAACGTGGCTTACTCTTGGAATCCAATATCTAAATATGGGTAATCCTCTCAAATATGGGACACATTCTTTGAAGTCATTGAAGTCTCATCATTTTGGTCCTACTGAACCTGCAAACACCTAAAATGCTCTACCCACATCACCTACCATTGGCTTAGAAGCAGCTGGTATCTGACTATAACCCGTAATACTCCCTTGTAGACACTGCCTCACAATATGTCCCTGCTACCCATATGAGAAGCAGCCTGGGCCTTGCCCAAAACCTCTGACTCCAACCAGTGCACTTGATTGTTGAAAGCTGCCTCATGAAGGTGCCAACTAAGTGGTTTTTGCCAACTATAGGAAATGATCTGGTCTATTACGTTGCCAGCTTTGGATCTTCCTATTCTGAGATCTATCTCCTTGCTAAGATTATGAGTTCTCATGTCTCGACTGGGAGTGTTGTTGCTGCTCACCTTTAGTGGGTGCTTGATGGCCTTTAGAGGACCCTGCAGCTAGGACTAGACCTCCATGAGAAACAACATTTGATGTTGGTGCACTGTTGATCTGAACTCCTATGTGTCCTCCGAATGCCATAGCCAAATTTTCTTCTACTAACTGAACCTTCTCAACCGCTACCTCCATTGTCTTCGGCTCGAAGACTCTAACTTCCCCATTGATTTAGGCATTTAAGCCCCGAACGAAATGTTGAACCAACATTCCCTCATCATGACCGATTCCTACATACTGTTTCAATTCATAGAATCACTGCTAATACTATTCAATAGACATCGACATTTTCCTAAGGTCATGAAACTCATCTACCCTACATTGTCTCCTATGATCAGAAAGGAAGTGAGCCCTGAACCTATCTAAAAATAACTCCCATGTGACCATGCTCATATCCAAATGTAAATTTTTCTCTTCCAGCCGCCACCAAGTGGACGCAAAGCCTCTTAGATGCATGACTGCGCATCGAGCTTTGGTATTTCTACCATAAGGGTGCATCGTGAAGCATCGATTCAAATCAATTAACCATGTTTCCACTTCCAAACCTCCTCCAGAACCATCAAATCTAGGCGTATGTTCTCTCATCAAATCTCTCATATAACCAACTATCACTGCATCCTGGTCTACCATTACTTCACTTCGCCTAACAACCTTTCCCTTTCTCTCTCGACCCGCTACTCCTCCTCTGGCCTGGGTCCCAACCAATCAAGAATCTCTCCCAAAATGTACTACAACTTTCCATCCAAACCAGGTTGTCACAGATTTTGATCACCGCATGATGGATTTCCTTAAAGGCTCTGTTGTTCCACATGCCCAGAACCATGGGAACTAGGAGCTAATGGAATCTAGTGGTTGGCTCTATGACCACCACCTCAGCCTCTTCTTTGGCCATGACCTCTACCTCGAGTTATGATCCTGCACAACAATTAGAGTTATGTAAGACCCAGAGTTAATGCAAAGGTTTCCTAACAGACACAAACTACCCAGAGGACCTAGCATTAGCAACCTTGGCTCTGATACCAAGCTGTAATTCTCTGCCACATGAAACCCAAAGGAACAAATAAAAACATAATTTTTTTTTAAAAGAACATAATAAATGTACTTAAGTATTCCAACATAACAATGTTGTAAGTTGCACAACTAAATCCCTTGGGGTACACGAGGTGACATTACTACACTAACCCATAGCAAAGATAATAGATTAAACAATAATGAAACAATTACGTAAAACCATTCATTCTCACATCACCATTTAAAACATCCATTAACAACATCAAGAAAGATGTGAATAAACCAATTAAAACCATACATACATATGACAATAAATGAAATTATAAAGATATAAAGTATATATATTTTGACAGATACAACACAACATAATTAGTAATTACAAATGATAATTCATGAATGATTACATGGCACGAATATACATTACTATAGACATGCAAAATTAGCATTATGCACTTAGTTCATATTCATTCACTCATTAAATTAATCCAGCTCATCAAATCCATTAACCAAGTAAATCAAGACTATTTAATTCATCTCAAAAGGCCATTAATTTAAAATTAAATAAATTAACTTTATCATCAACCTTTTAATTAAATAAACCAAACTTTATTTAATTAAAATATAAATGCATATTCCATCCCTTTTTGATTTAAATAAATCCAAATATTTAAATCAAATAAGTCAAACTCACCTAAACATCATTTAAGCTAATCTAATCATAATTAGCCTAACCTAACCACCCATCACATCCTCTAGCTTTTCTCACTTGCACCAATAAAGCATTTTAATTCATTTATAAAATCATCATTTTCTCTCAACAAAGCACCTTTTTGGAATATTCCCTCAAGTTTGAAAATGAAGACAAGTTGACTTGCCCCTTCCAACATAGCAATAAATTCTATCTTAAATGTCCCCTTCTCAACATTTATTTCACAATTTCAAATTTGAATCTCCCCCTCTTTGGCACATTGGCCAAAACTTGCACATTCCTCAACCTATGACAAATTAACAAGTGGCCTCATCTCATTGGTCCAATCTTTATCCCACATTGCTCTCTCATAAGCATTCTTTCAACTTGAGAATCTTTAAATAGAGATCATCTCCATTGATTTACTCCTCCACAAATCCACAAAGATAATGCAAAGTCACTCTCTTCAATTGAGAACTAATTTTTCCCACCTTATATCATCCTCATAAGAATTTTTATATCATTTTCATCATGGAGCTTAGCAAAGGATTGTGAAAGGACTATTTTCCACAATAGTACCAATCCACTATGAGATAAAGTTTTGATCATGTTTTTTTATGCTTGTGATTAGCTATTCTTTTTCTAAGACTTATTCTTCAACAAACTTATCTACACTCTCATGCAAAGTTACTCTCTTAAATTGAGAACTAATTTTTCTCTTCACCATTGCATTTCATCCTTTTAGTTTTTAGCAAGGATTGGGAAAGGGTCATTGGCACATTTGACACCAATCCAATATGGAATAGGTACTTGTTATGCTTTAGAAATGTCTTTTTGATCTCTTTTGTCATTTGTTGCATTTTGAAGCATTTACATATTTTTTCATAGGAGCATTTTGAGGATTTTGCAAATAACTAACCCATGTTTGAGGTTTTAGAGTTTTGTATATTTTGATAGGTGCTCACATATGGCACTAGAAGGAGGACCCAAGGTATGATCAAACTCCCTATTCAAATAGGGTTGGCTCTCATGGAAACCACTTGTGAATTCTTGGACCTCGACTTACCGTATAACATCCTTTTGGGATGTCCATGGATTCATACAATCAAGGTAGTAGCATCTAATTTCCATCAGTGTGTGAAATTCACACATGAGGGGCAAGAATTCACCATCCACAAAAACCCCAAACCCTTCTCCTCTTGCAAAAATATTGAAGCAAAGTATTATAAAATCCACCAAGTACCAAAATATGATGAGGGCCCATCCACACCATACATCAATCCCCCCACCCTCGCATCCACTTCTGTGACAAAGACACTCCAACTCTCACCATTCTCACCATTTCTGACATTAAGCTCATCATCTAGGATGATAGTTGTGGAAGCTACAAGCTCCATAACAATTATTTTGTTGTAGGAGAGTTACCACAATCTCCTAGATCATGGGGATGTCCACAAGAAAATCAAGCTTCCACATCACAAACGTCTCCTGAAGACTATCCTGAATTGACAAGATTGGGAGACCTTGGCCAGGAGATTATTGAGGTAGATCCATCACATATGCTATATCAAGATGAAAGACCAGCAACTAATTTACCAATGGATGAAAGAAGCAAGGCTCTACAAATGATGCTTGCAATGGGCTATGACAGAAATCAAAGACTAGGACAAAACAACAATGGGCTTATAATACCTATCATGCTAGAGACACGATTGATAACAAATATTGGCCTTCGATGTACCCCTCTGACTATAATCAAATGTGGCCAAATAACTCCAGTTAGAATGGTTAACAATCCTTGTCAGCCAACCACAACAGAACTACACCTACCCGTATCCACAGGTCGTGTTTTAGACAACTATACCTTTGATATAACTGATGTCTATAGTAGTAGAGATGACAAGGACCCCACATCCAACTTACCTAGGATATTTGAGGATACCACTCTTTGCATGATTATCACCCTATCTTTTGAAACAGACCACCAAAATCATGAGATTCACCTAGTATATCCCCAACTCATTGACTATGACCAACGAGGACCACCGATTCTCGATACATTCAAAAATTATGAGGCACTCTTAGAATTCATGGGATTGTGAGACAACATTCTAGATGGGGATCACAAAGTAGGGTTTATAATGGAGTTGGACACACATGCCTATTATGGGGAAATGATTGAATCCTTCAGTTGCAAAAGTGAGAAATTAAGAATAATATCCAAGTCCTTGAGTGAAAACCACACTGTGGCACTCTCTGACAAGAAAAAAGTAAAAAGAAAGAACACTTCCAATGGTGAAAACCTCTCTGAGGAGCCTGAGGATGGGGGATTCAATCTTTGTTTAAGAGCTATTCATTAGGTAAAGTCAATAGTCTTGGCAGAAAAATGCAATCCAGTCAACCTAGGAACAGAGGAGACCTCGCATATCACATTCTATGTAGAATCACTACTATCAGAAGAGCAAGAGCTCCTAGCAGCCTTCTTAAGGGAAAGATAGATGAAATTTGCATCGAGTTATGTTGACATGCTAGGAATTGATCCAAAGACTCTGGGTCACCACTTAGTAGTGTATCCAAAAGAAAAGCCTATTAGACAAAAGCTTTGAAAAATGCATCCTTAGATCACCTTACTGGTCAAAATGGAGCTAAAAAAGTTGTTAGATGTAGGATTCGTATGACCAATATATTATCCAGAATGGGTATCAAACATGGTACCTATTTCAAAGCCTGATGGAGCAATTAGAATCTATATAGACTTTAGAGATTTGAACAAAGCATGTCCAAAAGATGACTTCCCGCTTCTAAATATTGACATGATCGTAGATATGACAGTAGGACATGAGATGCTATCATTATTGGATAGATTTTTAGGATACAATCAATTCATGATAGCAAAAGAGGATCAACATAAGAAAGCCTCCACTTTTCCATGGGGGAATTATTAATGGAACATGATGCCATTCAGCCTAAAGAACGTAGGAGTAACATATCAAAGGGCCATGACATTGATATTCCATGACATAATCCATAAGATGGTTGAACACTATGTCAATGACATCCTAGCTAAATCTAGAAAAAGAAAAGATCACATAGCAAACCTAAGTGCTATTTTTGACAGACTGGAGGAGTACAAAGTTAGACTAAATCCCAAGAAGTGTGACTTTAGTTTACAATCAGGTAAATTGCTAGGATATATAGTATCAATGAGGGGTATCAAAGTGGATCCAGCAAAGGTAAAATAAATCCTCAAAATGGAAGCACCAAAGACATTAAAACAATTGAGAGGCCTCCAAGGCAGACTTCAATCCATTCAAATATTTATAGCACAATTGGCGGATAAACAGAACCCATACTCTCACCTACTCCACAAGGGAGTAGCGTACAAATGGGATAGCAAGTGTGAAGAGGCATTCAAAAAAATCAAGGAATACCTATTGACACCACCAGTCTTGATGCCACCAATCCCAAGAAAACCATTGATTTTATATGTATCAGTAACAATAGTAGCCCTTGGAGCTCTCTTAGCTCAGCATGATGAAAACATAACAGAAAGGGCTATCTACTACATTAGCAGAACAATGGTTGGGCATGAGCTAAACTATTCATTCATCGAGAAAGAATGCATCGCAGTAGTGTTTGCATCACAAAAATTCAGACATTACATGTTGGCAGACAAGATAAATCTCATCACCAAAATTGATCCCCTCAAATATTTACTATCAAAGGAAATGCTCACAGGAAGAATGGCCAAATGGGTGATGATATTGTCAGAGTAAAACATTGAGTATGTTGAGTAGAAAGTAATCAAGGTTCAAGTTATTACAGATCAACTGGAAGAAGCACCTATTTATTCTAAGAATCCTCTTGTCTCAGAGTTTCTAGATGAATCTATTTTCAACCTCAACGTAGCTAACCACTAGAAACTATACTTTGATTGCTCATACACACAGCATGGATCAGGAGCTGGTGTCTTCTTCATCACCCCACAAGGAGATTGCATACTAAGGCCATACAAACTGGCATTTCCCTGCACTAATAACATTGTAGAATATGAGGCTTTGACCATAGGTCTTAGAATAGTAGTGCAGTGGAACATCATAGCTCTCAGAGTATATGGGGATTCTCAATTGATTATAAATCAAGTAAACAATGAATACCAGACCAAAGACGACAAGCTCACTCCATTGGAAAGATAACTCCGACTTCATTACACCATGGCCCTTTTCACAGTGGGGACTCGATCTCATTGGAAAGATAACTCTGACTTCATCTAACAGCCATAAATTCATCATAACCACAACAAAGTACTTTACTAAGTGTGTGGAAGCCATACCCATGACGTACATAACTGGGAAGTAGATTTCTATGTTCATCTTGAACCATCTCATTTGTCCTTACAGTGTCCCACAAGCCATTATCTTAGATAATGGGACACCATTCAGAAATTAGGAGGTATGTGACTTATGCAAAAAAATCAAAATCCAACATCACTTCTCCACCCCATACTATCCCCAGGGCAATGGCCAAGCAAAAGCTACAAACAAGACCATTCTGAAAATCCTCAAGAAAACAGTCAATGATGTAGGTCATGACTAGCACCTATAGCTTAATCCTGCTCTTTGGGCCTATCAAACCAACATCTGCACACCCACCAGTGCCACCCCTTTCTCCTTAGTCTACGGATCAGAAGTGGTACTCCCCATTGAGATCGAGCTCCCATCACTCAGGATATCACTGCAAAACCTCATCATAGATGAAGAGTACTAGGTATCAAGGCTAAATGAGCTGGAGCTACTAGATGAGTGATGTATAGATGCTTTGAATCATTTGCAAGTCTATCAGAATAGACTCAAAAGAAGCTATAATAAGAAAATAAAAAACAAGACATTCCAAGTTGGAGAATTGGTATTGAAGGAGAATCAAAAGAATGTCCCAAACCCAAGCAACAAAGGCAAGTTTGAACCCAATTGGTTAGGAATGTCATAACAACAAGTTACAAATCAGGGGCATATCAACTATCAACACCCAAAGGGGAACCTCTACAGGAGCCTATGAATAGCTCCCATCTCAAAAAGTTTTATGCCTAAATATTTCAAGGTATAGAACCAAAAAATCAAAAAAATAAGAAAATGTCCTAAAAAAATGGTTACTTTGGCAAAAACCTGGCAAACAGGTGTCTTGGTGACAAAAAAAAAATGAAAAAAGCAAAAAAAATCCAAAAAGATTAGAAAAAGGATCAAAAAATAGTAAAGAGAAGAATCATCCTCTAGTGAAAACCACTTCAGTCGCACTTTGGACAAGTATCTTGGTGAAAACCTATAAAATAGGAGCCTTGTGTAAATAATCACTTCTTATCCACTAGGATCTTTACGACTTGTTCTGCATCATCCATCCATTATGCTTCCATCATCCATCGCATTCAGGTCTCCATCCATCACTCATCCACCCACATCTGCATCATTTCTTGGTCCTATGTTTGTATCATGATCCCTCCTAGTACTACTCGGCCCATCCTCAAGGTCAGTTTGTCTTACCTTTATCAGAGTAGTGTATTGCATCACACTAGGGGCATGTTCTTATCAGATTGAATTCATGTATGATCTTAAAGTCTTCAAATAAGAAAATCCAAAAACATCAAAACATTAGAAAATCCAAAAACATCAAAACATCAGAAAAATCCAAAAACATCAAAACATTAGAAAAATCCAAAAAAATCAAAACATCAGAAAATTCCAAAAACATCAAAACATCAAAAAATCCAAAAACATCAAAACATATCAAAATCACAAAAATAGGTCAAAAAGTCATTCAAAAAGTAAAAAATAGAGTTGTCTTGTCGAACTATGGGTCTCTAAGCCTTGAAAATAGGAAAGGTTGATCTTTGATCATCCCCCGAGACACTTAGGTCAGTCCTTTAGGAGTCTGTCATAATAAATTGACATCTCATCATGTATATCATCATATGTAAATCAGTCAAGTCATCAGTCAAACTACATGGTCTCTACATGTATAACGTAGGCAAGGCTCATCTATTGATCAGCCCTTGAGGCCCGTAGGATAAGTCTTTAGGTTAGTCTCTTGGTCAAAATCTCTAAAAATTCCAAAACATTGGAATCTAAAAAAATACCAAAAATAGCCTCAAAACATTGCAAAACATCAAAAACATCCAAATATTTGAAGAAATCCATCCATCTCATCTCTCTTACACCCACAATAAGCACCATCCATAATAAACTAATCATCATCCTCAACCTTTGGTGAAATAGTTAGAAACAAGTCTAGCAGGTTAAAAGTAGAACTCCAAACATCAAGTCTCAGGTTTAAGTCAGTACATAAACAAGTTGGTCAATTCTTTGTGTCGATAGTCCATCATCCAATCAGTCTCGTATCAATCATTTGATAACATCATGTCCTAGGTTGTATCCTTCCTACAATGGGCATTATCTTTTGGCAATATTTTCGGGTCTTATCCTTAAAAACACTTTCCCTTTTGGTTAGTGATATTGAAGAATATCAACTTGTTTGTGTGCTTTATCTTTTTCTTTTGACTTATCTTATTGTGCTCAGTCCAAGGACCTGTTGATGATATCCTAATGAAGGATTTAGAGAGATAGGAATGGGGTAATGATCATTATCCTTTTGTTTGCTATGCTTGTTGGATGTTCTTGTAAAATAACCTTGGCGAATACTTTCTTATTGTATTGACTAGTTATATCTTTTCGTGTTTTGGTATGACATGTTTGAAACTTCTAAAGTGCATCCTAGCAAGGTTTACATATGTCAGGTGTGAACAAGAATACTCCTATCTATTTGTTGAGTCAAAGTCCATCACACTAGGTACAATGTCATCTTGGTTCTTTATACCTTGATGCATCGTGCTTATGCGTGTTATCAAACATAAGGTAGGTGACCCTTTTAAAATCCAAATCCTTGATAAGAAAATCATCTATCTATCATCATCATCTCTCATAAAGTTGGCTTGTTGGATCCTCTTGTCATCATCTAATGTCTTCTTTTCTGCACTAACATCACGTCATGAATAATTAATCATCATCACCACTGCATCCATCCTACATCTATGCACCATTAGTATTATACATATCATCCCACGTGCATGTTCATCATCATAATATAGATCTATTTGTCTAAGCATCTCATAAATCATCTGTTTGCATAATCACAACATATCACATCATCAATCTCATGAATCCATCTTACATCATATCATCATTCAAGTTGTTTAAGATAATATAGATTTGTTATTCTAAGCATTTTAAAAACATCTCATTTGCATCATCATCCATAATCATCCATTTTGAACCTCTTTATCACGAGATTGACCATCAAATTGAATCTTTTCATTCGATCTCTTGAAGGGGAAATGTACTAGTGTAGTTCTTTCTGCTGGGTCATTCAAAAAAATTTAAAAAAAATTTGAATTTTGATTGCGGCAAGTTTATTCTTTGAACCAACACAGCAAGTACATTGCTTCAAAGAGGGGCAAAATGTAGACATGCAAAATTAGCATTATGCACTTAGTTCATATTCATCCGCTCATTAAATTAATCTAGCTCATCAAATCTATTAACCAAGTAAATCAAGACTATTTAATTCATCTCCTAAGGTCATCAATTTAAAATTAAATAAATTAACTTTATCATCAACCTTTTAATTAAATAAACAAAACTTTATTTAATTAAAATCCAAATGCATATTCCATCCCTTCTTGATTTAAATAAATCCAAATATTTAAATCAAATAAGTCAAACTCACGTAAACGTCATTTAAGCTAATCTAATCCTAATTATCCTAACCTAACCACCCATCACATCCTCTAGCTTTTGTCACTTGCACCAATAAAGCATTTTAATTCATAATTTATAAAATCATCATTTTCCCTCAACAAAGCACCATTTTGGAATATTCCCTCAAGTTTGAAAATGAAGACAAGTTGACTTGTCCCTTCCAACATAGCAATAACTTCTCTCTTACATGTTCCCCTCTCAACATTTATTTCATAATTTCAAATTTGAATCTCCCCCTCTTTGGCACATTGGCCAAAAACTTGCACATTCCTCAACCTATGAAAAATTGACAAGTGGCATCATCTCATTGGTCCAATCTTTATCCCACATTGCTCTTTTTGAGCTCTCTTCCAATTTGAAAATCTATAAATAAACGGCTTATTCTTCAACAAACTTATCTACACTCTCATGCAAAGTTACTCTCTTAAATTGAGAACTAATTTTTCTCTTCACCATTGCATTTCATCATTTGATTTTTTAGCAAGGATTGGGAAAGGGTCATTGGCACATTTGACACCAATCCAATATGGAATAGGTACTTGTTATGATTTAGAAATTTCTTTTTGATCTCTTTTGTCATTTGTTTCATTTTGAAGCATTTACATGTTATTTTATAGGAGCATTTTGAGCATTTTGCAAATAACTAACCCATGTTTGAGGTTTTAGAGTTTTGCAGATTTTGATAGGTGCTCACAATTACATCAATCTGATAGTACAACATAATGAACATATAAAAAAATTATGTCAAGGTCTTCCCAACACACGTGGGAGTTGATACATCAATGAATAAATTACACCTAAAGTGTAAACATACATCTGGTACATAAGAACACTGGAACAACAACATCTGCCAAAACCCTACAATGAAAGAAACAACTACATCCAAAGGGAACCCAATGGGGTGCGAAGCACGTTCCCCCCAACCACCCCCATGCTAGGAGTAAACAAGGAAGGACCCCTAACCAAGCACATGTAACAGTAACATAAGACTAACTCCAGACAAGATAACATAATATCAAAAGACCACTCACAACACTAAACAACGATAATCACCAAAATACATAACAATAGACCACCTTCAAAACATAACGATAAATCAATTTCCAAATTTTACAACAATAAGTCACAAAACACACCATCAATAAATCTCAAGTCACAATATCAATAGACTACTTCTAGAGGACTTCAATAAAACAACACAAATGGAATGTTAGAGGAGAGTGTCATCGCATGGTTTCAGATGGATTATCCAGACAACCTATCACTAGGTGCCACCTCCATCTATACATGGATTATCCAGATAGCCTATTTCAAGGTGCCGCCTCCACCTATGGTTCTCTTGATAGCTTATCACAAGGCACCACTCCATAGGGTTACTCATGCAAAATCGTTAACCTTTCATGAAGACAATGCAATGATCTTGCCAACCACAGCCTTCTCGGTTCCCTTTAGTCTATGATAGCACTAATAGGCAGACGAGTCATCATAATTATCTTATTAATGTTTAATCCCCACCCATGATTAATTACTTAGGTTATCACTGATTACTGTAACTCTACGTGGGCTACCTTGATAGCCCCTTTGTGCACCAGCCCCCACTTAGAGCCACTCTCTCTAGACACTTAAACATGAAATACCCAACACAAAAGGATTGTACCAACTAGAACACAGAACCAACCAATAGAATATCTGCAAGGCATAACCATCTCGCCCAAAATCCTATGTATAACATTCACAAACAGTACAATCCAAGTGTACATTAACATCACCACCAAAACCAAAACATAAGTACAATCATCAAATTACAAGATCAAATATAAATCATAGTATCCCTACCTCTGGAAGTTCCTAAACAATAACTTAAGTTCCTATAACATGATACATTAACTCTAGGGTTTTCCACATGACACAAACCCATATAGAAGAAAATAAAAATTAATTTAATCAATAATCCCGAGAGTAACCAATACATAAAACAATGACATAAAACAATTTATAATGAACATCAAATTTCCTCAAATAAATAGATTAGTTACTCGATCACATTCAATTTAATTAAAAAACACAGTTTAATTCCAACTTGCACAATTACACTATAACATTAAAAAAAATTATAATTTTTTTTTCCATAATCACAACATATAAATAACCAATTTATATATATACATATGTAATATACTCTTATATATATATATATAAATAAATATATAATAACTCATATTAAAATAATCATGCATTTAATCCATCATATAAAAATTGCCCATATTTATTTCTTTATATTTACAACAGTATATGTATATATTAAAAACTGGACATAATAAAAAAAAAATACAAATTAAAATTAAAATAAAATAAAAATTAACAAACAAATAAACTTTAATAGCCCCTTCATAGACTGTGGTACTACATATCACATTCTGTGGAGGCTACAACCCTCACAGGCTATGACCAGCAGCCTTGGCTATTGTGCACAGCTTGTGGTGGTTGCGTACAACCAACCACGGTGGGGGTCGTGGGTGGTACGGTCTTGGCTGACCCCCAACCCCCCATAAATTTTATTTTATTTTTTTATATTAAAAACTTTCAAAAAGAAAGATTTTGAATTTCAAAAACAAAATGTATATATTTATCTTTTATTTCTAAAATACTTCCCAATCACAGAAAATGAAATAAATAAATATTTTATTCAATAAAATATGTAGTACACAGAGTACACAGGGTTTGCAACTGTGTATATTTTAAAACAAGATAGACTATATAGAAATAATACATATATTTATTTATTTATTTTGTATATATATATATAATAAGTAATATGAACCATCAGATATTTCATACCAGATACAAAATAAATTAGGTAAATAATTTCAACCCATAATACAATTATTTTTATTTCAAAACAATAAATTTCACAACTAAATTATATTGAATAACTTTAGAAAATTTTACTATAGTTTCCTACCTAAGAATGCAAGGGTTTAATAAAAACAACTTTTCAATCACAAATCCTCTTTCAAAAGTAGAGAAGTTTATTTTCAAAACATGGCAGACAAGATTTTATTCGTAGAATATGAAATCTAAAGAAATAATAATTTGAAAGAACCTGGAGTCCTTCGTTCGATGTAGAATCCAACCCCAGTAGCCTTCTTCCTTCTTGCAAGTAGATTCCTCGTTGAAGTTTCTTTTCAATTTTCTTTCATCAAATCACCTCTGAATCAATACTTTTTCATCTTTTCTTACATAACAAATTTTCCAAGAAAAACAAACAAAAACCTATATTTTTTTTCTTTTACAGACAAAAAATAGAAAAAACCCTTGTGTGTGTAAAAAAAACTATCTCACAATAAAAATTGATGATAATAAATAAAGCTCATCATCTTTTTCCTCAAAAATTCCCTCCATTCATTGGTTTTTTTTTTGCTTTTAAAAGCACACACTTATCTCACAACTTTAATTAAAAATTAATTATTTTCCTCAAGGTATTATCCTCACAATATTTTCTAATTCAATATCAGGAAAAAGATACTATATAATTATCATCATTATTTATTTAATTTAATTAGTTACACTTTTAATTAATTAAATAACTTTTTAATTTACAATATATTTAAAACTCAACATTTAACTAACTTACAATTAATTAAAGCAAAAAGACAACATTAATTAATCTTATAAAATAAGATTAATTAAATAACCACTAACCATAAATAAACAAATAATCAACAATTAAACTCCACAAATACGAGGACAAAACCTCAATGATGAGAAAACAAAACTCGTAATAGGATGATGGACTTGGGATGAGGACACATCCTTATCAACTCCCTTTTTCAACTTTTTACCTGTTAGGTTAATTTAATGCCCTCCCTGTCTTGGTGAAGTAGGTGGAATCAAGAATTTATTCTTATAAATCCTACATACAAATGAACCTCAAGTAACACACACATATATATAATCGAAAACATCATATCATGAGAAGGAATTCCAGTGTAGCAGGGCACTCGTAAACAAGTGGTTCTACACTATCCCCTCACCTAAGCTATATTATCAAATACAACATTAGATGTAAAGTAACAATTCTAACTAACTGATCACATCATAAACTTATTACTAAACCATTGCATTAGAATGTATTACTAAAACTAAATTAAGCATCATAGAATCACAACATCAACATGTATATAATATTAAGGAAAAAAAATTGCATAATCAAATAATCTAAACACCACATAAATTATCATAAATCATCGTAATAATGTCAAATGTAGCTATCAACTAAACTATGCATCCACATACAACAAGTCATTGAACTAATCACCAAAACAAACTAGTATCACACTAACACATAAGAGCAACAAATAGTAGCAAAGAGTATCAACAACATGGGGGTATTACAGATATTAACCTGAGATCACTATTATCTTGTTAGAAGAATATATATACTTGCAACATTTGTCACAAAGAACTTTGAATGTAATTAGAAAAGAACAGATGGAAAGAATGGGATATAGCCTTACCTTCTATAGAAATACAATATATTTTTAAACAATAATATCTACTATATGTTGAATAAAATACATGTTATAAATAGGGTGGAGGTATACCTTTTGGAAAGTGTAGCATACAATATGCGAACAATTGAAAATAATTGTCTTCTGCAACCTACAAATGTTATTAACCTAAGATCATCACTATTATCTTTTTAGAAGAATATATAGACTTGCACAATTTGTTAGAAATAATTTTGAATGTTATTAGAAAAGAATAGCTGGAAAGAATGGGATACAAACTTACCTTGTATAGAATTCCAATATAGTTTCATCTCGAAGAACAAAGGGCACTCGAGAGTATAAATGTATTAACAATTATAAACCTCTATAGTGACACCTGGAAATGTTCCCACTATAAATTTGTTAAAATCTAAAAGTGATATAAAGAAATAATTCAAGTACCATAGCTATGGAGGAGGGACAAATCTGGACAAGCATAGGAAGGCATTGAGAGGAAGTTAAAATTTAGATAATGGATTTCTCTTGCTAGGAAGAAGGGGAAACATAAAGCAACAGTTGAATAGGTACATCCTCTACTAATGTCTATATAAGTTAATCTTTGAAAATGTTGGGGAAGCTAAGTAGGGCTAGGAATGAAGGGTATTGCAAAAAAATTGAGACAAAGAGGAATAGTAGTAGTGGTGTAGGTACTATGGAGATAAAAAATATTTCATGATGGTGGCATTGTAGACAATTGCTAGAGACATTCCTCTTCTTTTATTTGAAGTGCATTATATTTGTTGGAGTGTAGCCTAGAATATCTATCAAAATAGAAAGGAGGATCTATGTGTATTCCTTGTAGTGATTTAACATGAGAGAGAGCTATGAATGTTAATCCTTGTCTTTATTTAGTTCCGATATCTATTGTAGCTTTCTCTAGTGTTAAGCCTCGAGATTTATGGATTGTGATAGCCCAACCCATTGTCAATGGTAGTTGTCTTCAGCTGCCTCATGTGATTGGGATAATGGGGATGAATCTTGGATTCTCTTGATCCCATGTTGGTCCATTGTAGTTCTAGAAGTCAACAACATATTTAGGTAGTTGAGGTGGTTTAGCACCGATGGCATAAACAATAGCCTTCACCAAACCCAAGGATCCATTCACCAAGCCAATTGTCACCCAAAGATTTTTTTTCATCATTACCTATTGGCCAATTGCAAGAAACAATTAAAGTTGAAGTTGTTCATCATCGACATAATCAAGTGTATTTTGTTGCGAACATTCAAAAACACTAATTGCAATTGCAAAATTTAATTGTTGTAGCATTTTACTATTGTGCAAAGCAACCAACCTATTAGTTGGGAATAAGTGGATAGCTTGATCAAAGTCTTGGTTTTGTTTAGATGCAAGCATGGATTTTGTTTGATTCATAATAAATTACCAATCAGGCAGGGTTGCTTGGTAGTTTCTAATATTCATAAGGAGCATATAGAATTGTTGCTATGATTTAGATTGCCCATGTTGGTGGAAGATAGTGTCAAGCGTAACAACAATATTGAAAGTGTGTCAAAGTTCCAGTGCTATGGATTGAGAACTATAGATAGGATTATGCATAATAGGGGGAAGTTGTGCCAAGTCTCTGAAAAGTATAATAGACACACCACTGAATGGCTGTAAATGTCTGGAAGGGAATGCTTGCTGCAATCGGCTATCTATTTTTAGTAGAAAATTGTTACCCAAGAAATTCATTTCATCAATTAGTATGTACTTAGTATTTTTGAAGTCTTCTTGAAATATGGTCAATGCTTGTCCTTTCAATGGATTCATATCTTTTATTGGTATGCAGAGAGCAGAATGCACTATGGAGGCACAAACATTTTAAGGAGCAACACTTGTCGATGCTAAAACAAGCATAGGGTTCATTTTTTGACTGGATGATTGGTTTAGTGCTCTTCATACCCTATCAATCAAGAATGAATTACCTATGCCAGAAGTTCCTTGAATGATCATATGAAGTAGAGGCAATGAGGGCATTCTAAGGTGATGTTGAATGATTCTCAAAGCAAGCTCTTGTCTAGGAGATAGTTTATGAGAAAGGGATGGGATTGAAAAGGAGGGAAGCGTCTCTTCAAGTGTATGTAATTTAGTTGCAACAAATTGTTTACCAATACTATGAAGATTCTCTTGAACATTGTGGTTCTCCCACCTATAGTGTAGGTCAAAGTCCTGCTGACCCAAGAGTTGTAGCTAGTCAAAGAAAACATTGTTTGTTGCACCAAGTTGAGAGAGAGAATCCCATTCATATTTTTCTATATGTGGTGGAGACTGTCCACTCTCAATATCACTATCACTACCCTCATCAACTGCAAGCTAGTTAGTAAGTCTATTTACATGCCAAGCAACATAGCCAGTAGTATGGAGTAGCCTCCAATTTCCTATAATTATTACTCTTGTAAGCCCTATGTCAGCCTCCACATTCTAAAAATATTTGTAAAGCAATAATTTTGACCAAATTTTTTTTTCATATGCATCACTTTGTTTAGGGGGGATGGTCTTGAAAAGTGGATAAACAATGACGATAGCAGGTTGGGAGTGAGCATGCCAAGCTAGGCCTTTGTGGTTTTTTGTGATATGTATAGAGTTGTGCAGAATGAATAAGGGATATTGCCTCCATTTCAGGTGGTTCATGTAGGAATGAATATAAGCACTAGTAATTTCTTCACCATTGTCAATTGTTTTCAACCAGTGGAACATCTGCCTACTAACATTCAAAGACAAGAAATGCTGACTAGAGATGACAAGGGGCAGCTTTTGTAGCATATGGCACATTTCTTATGCACCAATGTCACGATCAACAACCAAATTCACTATGAAATTTTGGTATGCAAGCAATGATTTACCCTAGATGAATTTATATTTGCAAGCCTTTCCAAGATATCAATGTAGCTTTCATATTTTCTCTTGGACTTTGATGCATATTTGGAAATGTAGTTTAGGACAATTTTTCTAGACAATATTGGCTGGCAAGCAACATTTTCTTGAAAAATTGCAAGCATCTTAGGGTTGTGGATATTAACACAGTCATCATTTCTTGCTGGTTTGTATGATTTGTTTAATTCACTATCAATTGTCAATCTTGAAGATGGCTATGTATTCCATGGAGCTTTGTAGCGACATTGCAATTGTTGGCCTTTTTTCCTCAAGAAAGTGTATTGAGTGCACTTGGTATGCCTTTGTACCATGTTTAACAAATGTTCATAGTCCACCATTGGATCCATTCAAGAAATTTGTGTAGTATTAAGAAAGCATGGGTCATCCAAGGTTGACTAGTGGATCCTTGATACTACCTACTTTGGGGCATGAGGGTTCCAAGCTAAAACATAACAATTGAAGAATTCTTTTGCTTGTTCAAGCTCATGAGGATTGGACCAATCGAGCATGTCTGTATTTGGGGAATCTTGGAGCCGCACGAACCCATGCACATGTGCTGACCCACGATGCTAGCACTCATACCTATAACAATAGTCATTTGTGTGGAAAAATCTCTCAATAACCTCTTCACAAAAAATAGTGAATCACAGGTGCATGCACAAGGTTGTTATGTGCAGGTTTTGCACAATGTTCTTTGTGAAGTCTTCTCGAGAGTATGATGAATCAAATTGCATTATGGGTTATGTAGATCAAGCCATTTTGTATGTGTAGAGCTCAAAGTGAATAAAAGAGTCAATGTACCAAGCTGGTGGATCATTCATGCAAGCTCTTATTGGCTCTTGGCCCAATATGAGCAAGTCCCTTGTAAGGATGTACCAAAGTGAACAAGCTGGTTTTCTATTTTTTATATCTAGTGCATTTCAAAGCAATTTTCACAAAGCTAGAATTGACGTTGGGATTCTTTTCTCCAAGTTTTTTTCATAAAAATGGATGTTGATTGTTGGCTTTGATGTCTCATTATTAAATTATAAATGTAATATCTAAATTTGACATGCCCCCCAAATCTATTATCACAATACCTCATCAAGTGCAAGGAATATTCATGTAAGTGAACTTGTACTATTCTCGATTGTAGTGGCATTGCCATGCCAGTTGGGAACAACGTTGGAAAATCCGTACTTAATAACCCTTTTGTATTATATTCATTGATAGGGATAGAATCTATTTCAAGCCAAGGCAAGGTATTTTGAGTAGTGTATTTAATTTGTAAGGCATCTCTAATTTCCTGCAATTCTCGAGGAGGTCTGGGCATCAATGGAATAAATGATGAGAAGTCTTGAAGGTCAACCTCCTCATCAACAACACTTTCTATAGCTTCCATTGGTTCATTTGGTCCATGCATCAATTCTTCCATTATGTGCAAGAGATCAGAGATGTTAGTACTACTAAGAGGCAACAAATTTAGAGCATCACAATCTATAGTAACATCACTATAGTATAGGTCATTCTCAATTTTATAAATTAATGCAGCCATGACATTATGTTTTTCAACATAGCAATCATACTTTGTACCTTGCATGCCAATTATTCACACAATGAAAACTTCAAGATCATGTAGCCAATGCGGAAACAAAGTTCCAATGCAAGTAATGTCTTGTGGGAAGCTTATAGTGTGCCCACTATATTTGTATTGGCTTCCTCTAGCGTGGGTTACTTGCAAAACATGAGCAACTCTAGCTATACACATTTCTTCAATTTGAGTAAGCTTTGCAAGGATGACTAGTTGTTGCCCTGGATCCATTTTATTTGCTAGGCTATATCTATGCACACCCTTTTCAGAAGTGTAATGTGAGCAAACAACACTAGAAATGGATGGTTGAACTCTCATGCTAGCATAGCTCTCGTTGCAAGTAGAGAAAGTTTTCAAGTCTGACAAACATGAATGCATTGGAGAAAGGATTGCATTGTTATGCAGAAGGGTTCACCAAACATGTTACCTAAGCATGGGGTTGCCGAGGATTTGGTTGGGAAGGAATTCCAAGGAAATGGTTCCAACGGTGTACAATCAGGTATTGTGGGACCTATCTCACAAGGATGGGTGCGGCTCACTAGAAAATGAGAGGAAGTTAAGGGAGAGCAATAGTCTACAAATGCTACTAGTGAGCTTTCCTGCAATGGTGGTGTCCCTTGTTCAGCATGGGCTTCCAAGCCAACTGGGTTCATGGCACTTCACTTTTGCAAGTACTTCACTCACCGGTTTGCACAAATGTGATCTTTGTGGCATGCATAATAAACTTGGTTTCTCTCGCACTTTTCTGCCTTTCTACATTCTACACTTGATGTGGCATTGAAACCTAAAGGACATTGGAATTCCTACAACAACATGCAACACAATTAAATGGTTGCAAAAACTAGGTTACAAGGAAATGGCATAACTATAGTGGTCAACCTATTTGAATATGCAATAAAGTAGCAAAAGGCATAATAAAACCAACATGTATACATAATTGTATGTATTCATATGCATTGTATTTAAAAGTTCTTACAAACTGTAAATTAGAAAAAAAAAATGCAAGGACTCAATCTGATTGGGCTAGTGGCTAACTAAAAAGGGAATGCATCGATTGCATTAGTAAATTTCCATACGTGGGTATGTGCAGGATCATGATGGGCCAAAAATTGTTAATATGATGGGTATTTGTAGGGTATGTGGCTGAAAAAAAGAAATTTACCCAAAATTGATGAAATGAAAAGGGTTTTTAAAGGAGATTCTCATCTTTCCAGAAATATAAATTATGCTTTACTTTGAATTTAATAAATAATTATTATTCATTTTCTATTTGAATTATGATTAAAGTCCTGATTGATAAGCTAATTGAAAAGCATCTATAGCTTTCAAACAATATCAAATTCTTGAAATCCAAAACATGCATCACATTCTATACTTCATATACTATAGGATTAAAATTTAAGAAAAATTGAATTTCATGAATTTTTGACCAAGTTAAGGTGGTTAGACATATGAGTTTTTATATTTTTTAAAAGTTGTAACAAAAAATTCATAATTAATTATTTACATGGAAAATAATTACAAAACAATATGCATCACATCCGGACATGAATCCTCTAATTATGTCTAAAATATTATAAAAAAGTATTATCATTTTATTGTGGTTAGGGTGGTCAAACAAACACCTACTTCTTATTTTTTCCCTGAAATTTAAATACTACTGCATTAAAATTTCAAATTTTCACCAAATAGATTTTTAAAAAATAAAAATAAACCTAGTAGTTTAGAAACTACATTCAATTTTCTATAGATTCTATTCTTACATATTTTTGAAATAATATAGATAACTTATTCAATTTTTTATGTCAAGTTTCCTAAATTTGATTTTTTCTGAATTTTTTGCCACTTAAGGGCCTATTTTTTCCATGATGATCCTGCACATACCCAGGTACAAGAATTACTCTAGCACCACATTGCATTGAGGAGACTTCTTTTTAGGACAACATTTTTAGTGTTAAACCATGTTGCATATACTAGTAATTTGTGAAGTATAATATGATACATAATTTAATACTTAAATACTATTCTAAACAAGAAGTCTCTTCAATGTTATTAGGTTTAAGTATCTCCATAAACTTGTGTCATGCTGTCAAATATGGAATGAATGTTTTTAATTATTGTAAATACACCACCATTTATTCTAAAAGTTACTTTTAAAGCCTAGAAGTAGTAATAACCAAGGAATGTGTATTGACATCTTGAAGAACACCCAACAATGCCTTACTAAAATTTGCAAACACTTTCCATATCTCTGCTCATGTCATGACACTCCATGACCCAATATGGCAGCATGGAGAGCGGGCCTTATTGTCTTACATTTTATTTTATAGTTTACATTTACAAATTGCTATCCTTCTCAAATAACATTTACAAAAATATTCAAATTTTTTAGGTTGTGGTTAGAATCTACTAAAATAATTTACCTTATATACTTTATCTTAGCTTACATCGACCATTGTTGCCACTACACATAGACCATACAATAGTAAATATTCATGCGAAGAGGACAAGCTTCTATGAAGGTGCAAGTCCAACCACCTACTATTAAACTTTTTGTGAAGTTGGCATCACTTGTTCTTTGTAGGTTGTTGCAAGTTGTATTGCTTCACCTCTATTAACAAACTGTTGATTATCACAAAGTATGCTTGATTGCTGTTGAGAGAAGACTATTTTTTTTTCTGAAGAACAAATGTTATTTTATCTATCGTCAACATCTTATGCAGGCTATCATTTTGCAATGATATGTTATTGTGCTTGTTTGTCTTTAATATTTCTCTCTACCTTGCTTTGTGCTGAAACAAATATTGTTTGATCTATGCCATCCATTTTGTTGCTATGCCTGTGATGTAGCAAAATAATTAATGTTATACACCTATTACATCTCATTGCATCAACTATTGTTGATTATTATTCTTTGCATTGGAACAAAATACTCAATGTTATACACTTTATGTTAGATCCCATTGGGGATTATTGATTATAGTTTTGTTGCTTATTCTATATTGTTTCATTTTGCAGAAGGTGTTGTTTTGTAGGTTGTATTCTTCAAATTTTCAAGTAGAATGTTTCATAAAAGAGTTTATTTTTGTATAGGTTTGTTACTATCAATTTTCTATGAGTCTCTCTTCAATATTTGCATTTTTGTGGGTATGTTTCCAAGAGAATATTATATACATATATATTACATATATACATATATATACATAAATATATATCATTACATACATATATATATACACATAAATACACACACACACACACACATATATATATATACATTATTTCAATTTCCATCAAAACATTGTCTATGAAAGGTTGTATTGTTTTCTATGCACACTTGGAAATTTTTAGCAAGACATCCTTTTGTGTTATTATATTTCTATACCTAAAATGAGAGTCATGAGTGATTAGGGTAATCTTCTACAAGGATGCAAGCTAAATTAAGCTTTGTGCAGCTTTTACGAGCATGTTGCAAGTAATTTTGTGTTTTTTGAAAGGACAGATGGATGCAAATACAAAAGGAAAGTGTCACCTCTAATAATATTTTTCCCATTTTTGTTCAAGAAACTTAGCAAGAATACCTGTGTTTGAAGAAAATGGGAAGAGTTGCATGTCAAAGGAACCCTTTGGGAGTGTGTTTGATTTGCAATTCACACACTGTACCATGCCAAATTGCTTCTTTGCATTTTGTGCTTGAATTTTCAAATTTCCTTACTGATCAACTCATTGTCATTCTTACTTGAGAAAGATAGTTTAAGAACTTGGTTAATATTTGAGTCTATATGGTAAGCAGATGGATGACCTTTCCGAGCCAAGCTCAACCAGCTATGAAGATCAAGTGATTGTAATTGCGGTTATGAATCTACATTGCAATTCTTGAACTCTCTTCCCCAAGTGGGAAGAGTTGATGACACTTAATCAACCAATATGGTAGGATGGAGAGTAGACCTCCTTTTCTATGTCCAGACTTCAATTCATTCCCTACACAAGGTATGCCTAGATTTTATTTACTTGATGTGTTCTATTGCAACTTTCTTGCCTCATCCTTGTCATTAATTGTACAAGTCTTTACATTTTTTGATTTATTTATTATGTACCAATGTTGTGTCTTTATCACACTAACACATTTTTGTTTTTCTCCAGTCCATGCTACAACAATAACACATTGTTGGGTATGTGCAAGATCATCATGGAAAAAACAAGCCCTTAAGTAGTAAAAATTTGAATAAGTTATCTATATTATTTCAAAAATATGTAAGAATAGAATATGTAGAAAATTAAATGTAGTTTCTAAACTACTAGGTTTGTTTAAAAAAAAATCTATTTGCTGAAAATTTTAAATTTTAATGCAATTGTACTTAAATTTTAGGGAAAAAATAAGAAGTAGGTGTCTGTCTAACCACCCTAGAACCACAATAAAATGATAATATTTTAGATATAAGTAGAGGACTCATGTTTCGATGTGATGCATATTTTTTTAAAAAAAAATTCCAAGTAAATAATTAATTAAACTTTTTATTACAAATTTTAAAAATATAAAAAAATCATATGTTTGACCACCTTAACTTGGTCAAAATTTTATGAAATTCAATTTTTCATTTTTAATCCTATATTATGTGAAGCATAGAATGTGATGCATGTTTTGGATTCAAAAAATTTGATACCGTTTGAAAGCTATAGATGTTTTTCAATTAGCCTATCAATCAAGACTTTAGTTGTAATTAAAATAGAAAATGAATAATAATTACTTATTAAATTCAAAGTAAGGCATAATATATATTGGCAAAAATTTGAGAATCTCCTTTAAAAACCCTTTTTGTTTCATCAATTTTGGGTAAAAAAAGTCGTTAACCACATACCCATCATATTGCCACTTTTTAGCCCATTATGATCCTGCACATAGCTTGTTCCATTGAATAATGTGTTACAAACAACCTTCCTGAATAATGTTAGAGATTGTAAAATTTAGCGACAATGTTCAAATAGACAATCATATCATAATGCACTCTATATTGATTGTAATACACAATATTCATTTCACCACTAATTATAGTGGTTTCCAATCTATATTCTTGCTCAAGGGTTTGGTGAGGGTCCATGAGGCTCCATGACCTAATATGTTAGGGTGGAGAGTAGTCCTCGTTGTGTTGACTTTTACTTTGTATTTTCTATGTATAGATTGCTATCTTTCTAGTGTGGGGATCAATTTTTTTTTAATATGTTTAAGCTTTTGGTTACAATGGACTAAAATAGTTGACCTTATACACTTTATGTTAGATTCCATTGAGCATTCTTGATTAGTATTTTGCTACTTATACTCTACATCACAAAATTATTAACTTGTTTTTAACCAAAATTCATCTATGGTACTTTGTTGGTGGTTATCAAAAGATCCTTAAATTGTATTGTTAACAATTGATTCCATTATGAAAGCATGGGGTCTGATGTATTCATGAATACAACTAATACTTTTCTATGTAGTGGAGAGTGTGCAAGCAACATCTATTTTAAAGCCTCTAGGAAACAAAAAAAATGTCTGTGCAACTATTGATAACATATTTTTTGGTCTCATTCTCTAGGTTTATGGGCTCGATGTTCTGGCTATGTTTCTAGGATTCAGGGAAGAATGCATATTGGAAACTACCAGCAAGAAGGGGTATGTTTGAAACAAGCAGGAGAAGTTGTATGCTAGTAAGACCATTTTCCACATTGTTTCATTTGTGGTTTGTGGTTCTTCAAACCTTTTATTGTCTAATTTGCAACAAGGCACTATCAATTGCCTCAAAATTTAATAAGCTAAACAAACAAGTATAGTTTTTTCAGTGCACTTGACATTGTTAAGTTTTTGTAAGCTATTGTTGAGAACCCTACATTGTATGAATTTTTTTATATGGTTTTGTTGAGGCATAAGTAAATTTTAACTTTGGTTTATTTCCATGACTGTTTTTGGGTTTGTATTTATGACTTCCATTTGGTGGTTATGTTTCAAATCCAATATAATTTATGCAGTCTTTTTTCATTGCTCTTCTGTATCTTGTGGTATACTATCTCATCCTCAAAAGAGCTATTATTGATAATTCTTTCAATTCTACTTAAGGTGCTATATTTGTTGGATTTTGTTTTCGGGTTATAGCTGCAATGGAATAAAGTAGTTAATCCTATACACTTTGTGTTAGATTCCATTGGTCATTCTAAACTATTGTTAACTTGCTTTAGCTATATGGTTTAATTCTCAAGAAGTTGTTGTTTAGAAGGCTCTATTGTCTCAATGTTCAATGAAATTCCATTGAGAGAACAATATATTTTTGAATGGGTTTCTTATCATCAATTTTTGATGGATTTTGCTTTAAGGTCTGTGTGTTGGGTGGTTTCATATTTCTAGTGGTTTGCAACAAAAACAATATTCATCAGATACCATGTTCCTTTTCTATTTATGGTACATCTACATTAAATAATTAAACAAGATAGCCTACCCAAAATTTCCAAAACCCTTTATTATTAGCAAACAAATAGAAAAATAAAATGGTGTCAACAATGCCTCAAAATTAGAATAGCCAAAAAATGCCAAGAATGAATAAAATAACATTGTTCATAACAAACAATGCAACCTTTTGCATACAATGTCTTAAGGGGAATAAAAATTAGTATGTGTGTGTATGGGTCACTAACAACTAACATGGAAGATGGGTGGATACCCCATATTTGTGTGAACTTTCATCAAAATTTTGTTAGCCTTGCCATCTATTGAAGTTAGTTGATTCAAAATATATGTACTTTCAAAAAAGAAACATTTTAAAGTCAGTAAAGCAACTACATAGTCTATGCCATTTACAAAAAGGCATTGTTGACTATAGGTCTGTAACCCCAAATTATAACTAAAGAGAGAGGATGATAGCCAACAACACCTTGAAAAGTACAATAAGGCCAACATCCTCTTGGCCAACCATTATCCCTCTAAATCACAACTTTTCCAATGCCCTAGGGGAAGGTCCTAGAGATGTGTAGAAAATGCTGGGAAGCTATAGAATAGCTGTCAACAATGCCTTGTAGAAAACAATGTAATGCCCCACCGTGCAAACCCCAAAGGAACTAATAAAGACACAACAAATTTTTTTTAAGAACATAATACATGTACACAAATATTACATCTTAACAATTGCTCTAAGTTGCACAACTAAATCCCTTGGTGTATATGAGGACAATACTACACTAACCCACAACAATGATAATAGATTAAACAATCATTAAACAGTTAAGTAAATTTATTCATTCTCATAACATCATGTAAAATTATCCATTAACAATAACCATATTAATACCATATGTACATATGACAATAAATGAAATTATAAAGACATAAAGCATAAATATTTCGACAGATACAACACAACATAATCAACTATTACAAAAGATCATTCCCGAATAAATACATGGCCTAAATACACATTACATCCATATGATAGTACAATACAACTGTTAGAAAATATATCTCAATAACCACATATACAAATTACATCAAGGTCATCCCAACACACGTGAGAGATGATACATCAATGAATACATTACATTTGAGGTATAAACATACATTTGGTACATAAGAGTACTAGATCAAACAGCATCTACCAAAACCCTGCAATAAAAGATACATTTACAACCAAAAAGGGAAACCAATAGGGTGCGAAGCATGTTCCACCCAACCACCCCCATGCTAGGAGTAGACAAGGAAGGATCCCCGACCAAGCACGTCTAACAATAACACAATACGAACTCTAGATAGACAACAAAACATCAAAGACCACATAGAAATTAAACAATGATAAAGCCAAAAGGCATAACAACAAACCATTGCTGAACATAACAATAAACCACTTTCCAAAATTACAAGTCACAAACACAACATCAATAAAACTCAAAACGTAATATCAAAGACTTCTTCCAAAACTAACCAGTGGCAAATCAATAAACCACTCCCAGAGGATTTCAACAAAACAACACAAATGGAATGTTAGAGAAGAGTTTCATCGCATGGTTTCACATGGATTATCTAGACAACCTAGCACAAGGTGCCACCTTCAACTCTATATGGATTATTCTAACAACCTACTTAAGGTGCCACCTCCATCTATGGTTCTCCTGATAGTCTATCTCAAGGCGCTGCTCCATAGGGTTACTCATGCAGAATCGTTAACCTTTCATAAAGACAAGGCAACGATCTTGCCAACCACGACCTTCTCAGACCCCTTTAGTCTATAATAGCACTAACATGCAGATGAGGAATCTCAATTATCTTGTTAATGTTTAATCCCCACCTATGGTTAATTACTTAGGTTATCACTGATTAATCTAACTCTACGTGGGTTACCCTGACAGCCCCTTTGTCCACCAAACCCCACTTAGAGCCACTCTCTCTATACACTCAACACAAACTATCCAATTACAAAAGGATTGTACCAACAAGGAAAACTAAACCAACAATGGATCCACCGTGAGGCATAACCCTCTCGCCCAAACTCATACGTATAACATTAACAAATGGTACAATCCAAAAGTAAATTAACATCACCACCAAACTAAAACACAAGAATAACCATCAAATTACAAGCTCAATATAAATCACAATGCACCCACCTTTGGAAGTTCTAAACATCTTAAGCTCCCATAACATGATACATTGACTCTAGGGTTTCTTGATTCAAATCAAATCACATCATTTATTTCTAATTTTCCCAATTAAGCTATATTACTATAACTTGTAAAAATTATCCATTTAAATCCATGACAGTATAATTAACTATCCAACATACATATATACACAATTATGTATATATACATGTATATACACCTTTATATGTATATATATACATATTAATATATATATATATATATTAAAACAAATATTTAAAATTCTCTATAAAAGAATAAATTTAATTAAATAATTCATATATAAATATATATATATTTAATATATATACATATTTATATATATATATTAAATAATATATATAGCATATAACATAAAAATAAAAATTGAAATAAAACTAAATAAAAAATTTTAAAACATTGAAGGCACGAATCTAAAGCAACACCCACAATACATAGTATTATGGGTAGTGGGGGGTACGCAGCCCCCCACTGGCTGTGCTCAATAGCCTCGGTTGTTGTGCACAGTTAGTGGGGCTATATACAGCCTCCACTGGGGGATTGTGGTAGGTACAGCTGCGGCCAGCTGCCCACTCCCCAATATACAAAAAAAATATTTTATTTTATTTTTTTATATTTTAATTTTTTTTAAAAGAAAAACTTTTATAATATAATATGAATTTGAAATAAATACATTTAAAATGCATACTTGATTCTATATTTAAAAGTGGAAATTCAAAATACATAAGAATTTATTTTTACATATATGTATTTTTACAAGAACACAATATTATATATATATATATAAGAGATTCAAAAAAATCCTATATTAAATCATTTTCATAACAGATCTGAATATGGATCTAGATATAAAATGAAACCAATAATAAATAGGTATTTCCTTTTTCAAAATAATTATTTCCACCATAAATTTTCATTGAAGAATATTGAAGGTTTCACTATAATTTTCTAGAGAGGATTTGAGGGTTTAAATACAAACAAGCTTTCAATACACATAATCATTTTCAAAAGAAATGGAAGAATGGATTTCTCAAACTCAAAAAACCATATTTTACTTACAGAACAATAAAATAATAATAAATTAATAGAATAAGACCCGGAGTCCTTCGTTCGATGAAGAATCCTTTATGTAGCCTCCTCTCAATTTCCTTCTGCAGCTCTCTTTCCGAATCTATCTTTTCTTTAAATAATTATTTTACCCAGAAGCACAACCAAATATATTTTCCTTTTCTTTTCTTTATACAGACTAAAACCAACAGAGAAATCTTATGTGTGTGAAATAATCCCCTCATAAAAATAATTAAAAAATAAAAATAAAGCTCTTCCGCTTTTCCTCAAAAATCCTCTTTTCTTATTGGTCCTTTTTCTAGCTTTTAAAAGCACAACTTATCTACAATTTTAATTAAAAATAATTTATTTTCACAAGACATTATCCACACAAGATTTTCTAATTTAATATTAATGAAAATATAATATTTAATTATCTTCATCAATATTAATTTAAAATAATTATTTACACTTTTAATTAACTAATTCACTTTTAAATTTACAAAATATTTAAATTTAATATTTTACCAACTCAAAATTAAATCAAATAACAATGTACATTAATTAATTGTCTTATAAAATAAGATTAATTAATTAAACATTAACCATAAATAAAAGTAAATACTCAACAATCAAACTACATAACAGCAAGGACAAAACTTCAGTCATGACACAACAACATACAATAGGATGACAGACTTGGGATGGGGATACTTCCAAATCTACTCCCTTTTTCAACATTTTACCCATTGGGTTGGTTTAATGCTCGCCCTGTCCTGCAGAAGCAAGTGGAATCAAGACTTATTCCTGCAAATCCTACATCCAAATAAACGTCAAGTAGCACATGTATATATATATAATAAAAAATATCATACCATGAGAAGGAATTGCAGCTTAGCAGGGCACTCAAAAATGAGTGGTGCTACACTGTCCTCTCACCACATCTATTCTAACAATTACACTATCAATGATGAAATAAAATTCTAAACAAATTGATCATATGATAACATGATTACTTATCTACTACATCATAATATAATATTTAATCCAATTAACATCATCATAGAATCATCACGTCAACATATAAAACATTAAGGAGAAATCATTACATGATAAAATAATCCAACCACTACATAAAGTATCATAAATCATACTAATAATGTCACACGCAACAATTAACTAAACTACGCATCCAGACACACTAGGTTGGTGAATGAACCACCATCACAAATCAATATCACACTAACATATAAAATTAACAAATAGCAATAAATAGTATCAGCAACATGGGGGTATTACAAACAACATAAACAGTATAGCAGTACAGGCATGAAAAAAAAGGAGAATCCAAGAACACAACCATGATTTCAAAAAATACACATAAACTAATTTTGTAACCCATCACCATCCAACACATATGATGAAAATAAATAAGTTTATCATTACCACTGGACAGTGTGTGAAAAATATTGCAACAAAAAGAAAGCTAGATGCAACACCAGTAAAAAAAAACACATGTAAATAGCTAAACGATGGCTTCTCCAAAATACCCAAGAAAGAAAGACATTAAAGCCACATAAATATGTCAAATATAACAAAGCTACACTATACACCAACAAGAATCCAAATGCAAGTAAAGGATGTTTGCATTTTTCTCTATGCAGATGGGAAATAACTAATGTAGGTGGCAAGAAAACAAAATAAACAAGGAACAAACTTACAAGATTCAGGCCTAACAATTGTTGGAAAGCCTCGGGAGAGCTAGAGTCAACCACCATTACTAGAGTCACTGTTTGTAAAAGATAGAGCTCCAACACCAACAGCTAGCCAAAATTTCTATTGTGACAAGAATACAATAGCCAAACATTCAATTAAACCATCAAAAGCTAACAATGTGCATTCTCAATTTTTAAATACCAAACCTTTCTACATTCCTATTTTTTTTCTTCGCACATCTACAATATAATTAAAACAAATAATATAAGAAATGCACATTTATAGATGCCTCCATAAATAATTTTAAAAACCATCTATATTCCTCCAACACAATGAACCTAGAACATTCGCTCTTGACAAATTCAATAAACACTTGCATCAATATTCCATATATAAAAAAAAAAACTTATTTATTCTATTTTTTGATAATCACCAAACTATACTCCACACTTTTTTTGTTATTCTTGCAAGCCATAGCCTAGCCATAATGTGGAAATTGATAAAATAATGTGTTATAAACAACCTTTCAAAATAATTAAAATGACTACAAAACCAATAACAATAGTCAAATCAACAATCATATCCCAATGCCCTTAATTTTCCATAGTGTCTTCTTCTTAACACCAGGGTCTATCAATCTTTCCCAATGCTGCATCCACAATACACTACATTTAAAATACACATATACATATATACATCTACACATATACATGTATACACACACACACATAAATAAATATATGCATGTAACACCCCTATGATTTACTATGTTTTCTCTGACAATTCAGATACACTAATAGACCATATTTTATGTTATTGTTATTCAATCATTGATAGTGGAGCAATGATAGATCTATATTGATGAGATGATAGACTATATTGATGGTTTATGAGATGCTTTATGTTAGTTTTAATTGATTATTTGAGTGATTGATATATGCTCATCTGTATTTTAATTGATGTTGTAGTTTTTTAGTTCATTATGATACTGTATTGGTGAATGGAGTGGGATTGCATCACTTGCATGTGAGTTCCCTTCGATTCCACAATTATCTCCTCATGGAGTGTATGATTTATTATCTAGATACATGTACGACATATGCTTTGTTTGCAGGTTTGCAGGTACAGGACAATGGCTTCACCTAGATTCACAGGTCTGAGGGTGTCCATTACCCAATAGTAATGTTGATTGATAGTAACGGGTTTACCTAGTCAAACATTTACCCTAGTTATGGTGTGTCATCAGTCCATGTATTGGTTATATTCTTTATCCACATTTGCCTTGTTATTTTATTTATTGTGCAAGGTTTATTTGTGATAATTAATTTATAACGTTATGATTGGTTATCTAATTAATCTGGATTATTGATGTTGAGGCTTTATAATTGATAAACTAATTAATTTAGTTTATGTTATAAAGTGATTTTATTATTAGATTAAATTTGATTTGAAATCAATAAGTTATTTAAATTTCAAATGCATAATATCTGTAAAAGATCTTTGGAAATATTTGTGGTTGTTGTAGAAAAGATATTTGTTTTGTAACTAGAAGTTAGAAGATATTTACTACCGTTGTTTGAAAATTGATTCCTAGAGAAAATTATTTGGATTGATTAAAAAGAGGTTATTTCATGGAAGGAAGGGATGATTTTGAAAGTGGTTGAATTGGTTTGGGGTTGTTAGGTTTTAAAATTTATAAGCTCTCAGAAAATTTTGGGGATCTACTTTTGTTGCATTATTTTTGGTTTTGGATTATGTTTTTGTTCTTTGGAAAGTGGTAATTCTTGGAAGAGGCTTTGGCAAAGTTGGAAATTGAAGGGAAAGCTCTGCATCAAATTTTGAATCAATAAATATTTTGGAATAATTTCCTTATTTCTTTTGTAAATTTAATTTGAAAAGGTTATTTAAATTATTATTGTTAAATTACAAATTGGAAAGGTTTCATGTAGAAGAGGATTTCATTATTTGTAGAAGCTTTGGATTTTAAATGATTGCCGAGAATATTTACCGCTTCTATAGAAAATATTTTAGATCCTTTGTTAAAATTGAGTTTTAGAAATTAATTTACCCTAAAGAAAATTATAGGTGGAATTTATAACATCTATTGAAATTGAATCGAACCTATAGAAAACTTCTTTTTATAAAATTTTAAATATATTATGTAGAATTTTCGTATGAAAATTAAATGCCCTTTTAAAGCATTTTATTGTGAATTTTGCATATACATATTTATATATGTATACATATATATTTTAAATATATATATGTATATACATATACAAATATATAAATATATTTATATTGTTTAATTGAAATGTTGTTCTAGGAATTTATTTTTTGAAAAAAAAACCTTGATAAAAATTGTACAACAATTTATGGAAATCACAGTTCTTATTTAAAAAAAAATTACAAGTATTATACACTAGTGGGGAGGTGTAGCTACCCCATAGTCGCCTCCCATATGGGAGGGTGGCAGTAGTGGTAGCCATGCTACCCCCACTGAGGGCCGCACCCATTGTTGGGGCCAACGTTGTATGCAAGCATTGACAACTATATCATACATTGTATTCCTACCTGCATTTCTTTGGTTTGCGATTTATATTTTATTATATATATATATATATATATAATATAAACATGTTTTATTTGCTTATGGATTTATATATATATATATATAATATATATATATTAAATAATTAATATATGTTATATATGTAATGTATATATATATATATATATATATTTGTATATAGTTACTTAAAATAATAATTGGAAAAGAATAATTGGATTTTATAATTGAATAATATATATTTATATGTATATATAATTATATGTGAATATACGTATATAATTATATATGTGTATTCACACACACACACACACACACACACACACACACACACACACACACACACACACACACACACACACACACACACATATTTAAAAATGATATTTATTTAGATGGATATTATTGTTTTAGATGCATGCAAGCACGATAGTTATCCTTTAATGATTGATTATTTTGATTGTGGAAATTGAGTTAATTATTATGAGTAGTTGTGAAATTGAAAGATAATCATTTAGTTAATTCCTTGTTTATTTGTAATTAGAATTATGAGTAAATGATGTATTTTAAATATAAGTTATTATTTTATTTGGATTTAGGAAATCCTAATGGTAGTTCATTTAATTACTTGAGTGGCTTATTTTAATTATGTAATCTTTTGTAATTGTGTATTGGGGGGATAATTGTTATTATGAAAATATAAGTCTTCCAGAGATTGTAAATTGTGAAAGGGTTGTTGTGTCTTTTGTTCACCCTTTGAGTTTTCCTTGGGTAGTGCATGTAGTTGGGATTTAGTATTCGACATCCATAGGGATGTGGTACCTCTTGAGTTATGGTGGTTATTTGATATCAGTTTTAGTGCACTATCTACCCTTGCGTTGTGGAATAAGTATATTGTGTTTCCAATAGAGGAGTGGATTTCAATGTGGGCCAACACACAAAGTGGTTTCAGGACAACTTGTATGAGAGTCATTTTAATTAGTGGAAATTAAATAACCTATATTAGGGGAAATAGTAGCTTAATACATTTAACTTGATAATTTAGCCTCACTCATTGGATCAATGACTTGTACTAGACTTGAGATGAGTTGGGAAGGCCTGGACTAACAAGATCATTATATTATCTTCTCAAAAGATAATTGATTCTGCACTGGTATGCATGTGGGGCTGGAGTTTGTGAGATGTTACCTAGATAACCTTGAATGGAGTCCAAGACCTAAGAAGATATCCCAAGGATGACCAATGTAAACTTTGTGATGACACTCCTATGAAAACAATTAGTTTGTATTGTACAGTGGATGTACTTGATTTGGTAGTTCTTGAAACAATGTAACCTTATGTTATGTGTTCATTGGTATAGTGATTGCTTTGTATGTTTCCTATGTCTAGTGGTTGTAGGTTTGTCTTGGTAGCCTTTTACTATCTCCTAGCATGGGGGTTGGGTCTATGGGTACCACATGGTTGGGTGGATCATACACCTTACACTGTTGGGTTTTCTTTGCATGTTCGTGATGGTGGGATCTTCTAGTTCGAAAAACTCCTATGCATCTATGGATATGTTACCTCTTTTATGTTCATTCTATTAGTTGGACACTATGTATTATATTCCTCATTTGTATTTGAGGAGGATCCATGTATATTGTGTAATTATATCATTTTGTATGATCTATCTCATCTTGGAGATAAACTTTGTAATGGTTTATTGACTTAACCTAATCTTTGAGATAATTTCATTATTGTACCTTGTATATTATGTAATGGGTTAATGCCTTGATGTATGTTGTTTATCATGAGCTAATTTCATATGCTATGATTAGATTAATTTTGTAAGTTTTGGGATTCACATGTAGATGTGTTGCGAGGTCTAGAGGATGTTTGTGTTTAGAGTAGATTACTTTACTTATTATTGTCACTCTTTTTAAGAAAAAAATTGTTACACTTCCATAGTGTTGCAACGTCCTCTAGGTTATGTGATGAGGTTTTAGAATATATATATATATGTACATAAAAAATTCCACATACATATAGACATATATACATATAGATATACATACATCCATCCACAACACACTACATTTCAAATACACACATATATATACACATACATATATAGATCTAGATATATATACATATACATACATACATACATATATATACACACACACACACACACACATATGTATATACATACAAAAATATACATACATACACACATATATACTTATAGATATACATATATATAGATATCTATAGAGATATAAATATACATATATACATATATATACACATCTATATATATATTTACACATATTGTATGCTTTGCATGTATTGGAGGACATCATAATAACAAATACCCTATTAATGCCCTGGGGAAGAAAACAAATGTTTGTCTAATTTTTAATAATGCATTGTTTGGTGTTGTTCTGTTGCCATACCTAGAATGAGGGCCGAGAGGGACAACATAAAGCTTTTGTGGGGCTGCAAGTTGGATCAAATTTTGTACAAATTTTGCAAAGGTGGGCAGGGCGTATTTTGACTTATTTTGTAGAGGTAGATGGTTCAAAATGCAAAAGGAAAGTGTCCTCTGTGATAATATTGTGCCCCCTTTTTTATTGCAAGGAAGTCAGGGAGAAGATGGGCTATAAGTCCGGATAGAATTTTTGTCAGCCTCCCAATTTTTTTTGTCTCCCAATGGCTATGGGAAGTAGGCTTCCATAGTTTCTACTTTCTTTTGGAAATAGTATTGCATGGTTCAACATTAAATGTTCTGTGCTTTGCATCTAGCACCAACCATGATAATAAAAGCAACCATTCAACATCTAATGAAACTCTTAATTTTAGTTCCAACGCATTCTTTCATTTTTTGACAAAGCTATATTGAGAAATCAATATATTTTAACTTTTGTTTCCCATTCATGATCTTCATGGCTTCCTTTTTTTA
Source organism: Sequoia sempervirens (assembly GCA_007258455.2). Classification (NCBI taxonomy): domain Eukaryota; kingdom Viridiplantae; phylum Streptophyta; class Pinopsida; order Cupressales; family Cupressaceae; genus Sequoia; species Sequoia sempervirens. The sequence goes on from VDFB02058242.1 coordinate 354,272,332, forward strand.
TTAATTGATCAATATATATATATACACATATACACATATACGTATATATATGTATATGTATATGTACTATACATATATGCATATGCATTTGCACTACATATATATATATGTATGTGTATATATGTATATGTATATGCACTATACATATATATATATATATATATATATATATATATATATATATATATATATATATATATATATATATATATATATATATATATATGTCTACTACATATATATATATATGTAAATGTACTATATATGTAATGTATATATATACATATATACATACATAATATATATATGTATACATATATATATACATATCATATAAATATATATACATGTATACATATATATATACACACCACAAGAATGCAAACCTTGAATAAATCAATATTGGTTTCAATGGTGGCCTAGATGGGGAAACTCACCAAAAAGCACAAAAAATTAACTATTTTCTATCCATTCACACAAAAGAGACGCCATAAATGAAACAATATCACTAACACTCATGCACATGTGGAACCCCACATGTCACAAGAAATATTGATTTCTAGATTCACCAAAAACACAACCTAGATTAAGTTTTGTGCACCTTTTGCAAAAGCAAGTGTAGGTTATTTTATGTTTTAAGTAAGGGAGGTTGGTTGGAAATCCAAAATAAATGTCTCGCCTATGACAATATTTTTCCTATTTTTGTGTAGTTAAGGTGGCAAGAAGATGTATGTTTGAAACAAGCAGAAAGAATTGCATGTGGAAGAGACCCTTAGTGATATTGTTTGATTTGTGGTTGGTGACTATATTGCTTGATTTTCCATTTGGTACTCTTGATTGTTCCAAATACCTTGTCTAATTTATGGTTTGCATTTTTTGTGCATGGTTTTGCATGGATTCCATACTGTGAATATTTTTTGTGGGTTTGTGTTTATGGTTTTTGTTAAAAGTACACCATATAAATATCACAAACCACACCTTTTGGAACCATTGATACATGGAAAAAAACATAAGATAAGCTTCAACTACCTTCACAAAAATTACAAGGAATTCAACACACTTGCAGCTTCACAAAAGATTTCCCTTCTTGCTCATACCCACCTTTAGCAACAACATAAACCTCAAAATGACATCGAACAATACAGTGTCAATAACTGCACAGACATTTGTTTTTTTTTCCAAGGAATTTAAAATAGATGTTACTTGCACCATCACCACTACATGGGAACCATACAAGAATCAATGCTAATGACATTTTGCTAGCCTCCCCTACACTTCTGTAATTTTCCTAGAATCTATCATCACGACAAACACTCCCCACCTTTGACACAACTATGGGGTCCCAAGTCCAACAACTTAAATCAGAGGATTGAAGAAAAATCCAGGCCAAACTATAATCAACATCTATATATATTTGCACACACACACACAAATATATAAATCATTTTTGTTGGTATGTGGCGACTAGTCATGCTATATCGTATAGCCCATGTTATACTCTACTTTTTTGCGTGATCACCGAAAAGGGGAAAAATCAATGAAAAAAGAAAAATCCAATTTTGTAGAACCCAAAAATCTGGAAGCTTCTAAACTTGTTAAAAAGGGGTTCAGATGGGTATTACAGTATGATGAAAAACATGATTATTCACAAGATTGTAATAGGTTTTACACTGGATAATAAAAGTATTGGATGGTTGGGGTTTGGTGGATGTAGCCCGGATTGGGTGAACCATGTTAAATTCTCTATGTTATAATTTATTATGTGTGCATTTTAGTTTCTCTATTTATTAATTAAATTTGCATTTAATTGTTAGATCTCGGCCATCTCCAACCCTAAAAATTTTTACACACACATATACATATATAGATAATATATACATATATATAGAGATACACACACACACACACACACACACACACACACATACACACACACACATACATATATACATACATACACACACACACACATATATATATATACATAAAAAAACATTTTTACATACACATATACATACACACACAGACATATATATACATGGGTATATATATGTGCATATATGTATATATGCATGTATATATATGTATATGTATATATATGCATGTATATACATACATACATAAATGTGTGTGTGTGTGTGTGTGGCTTTCTACATGTGGGCGGATATAGAAAGTAGTGTTGTTTGATTTATGGCTTTCATTTTCTATTTTGGTTGGACCACAATAAAATAATTAAAGCTATTGATTCTATGTTTGGTTGTATCATTGATTACTATTCTTTGCCTTAGGCTATACATGGTATATTTTAATATCAATATATATACATACATACATACATACATATATATATATATATATATATATATATATAGATAACATTAGAATTATTAACGTTATGGAGTTTTGGTTGATTCTTATTGTGTAGCTCAAACTACATTGTGCCTTTCTACATGTAGTTGTGTATTGAAATCACTATTGTTTCATTCATGGCTTTCATATTCTGGTTATGGCTGGAACAAAGTAAAATAATTATATATGTGTACACATATACATATATTTAAATTTCTAGTGGATCTCTCTCTATGGCTATATACATATTTACACATATATGTCTATATATGCTTTCTAAATGTGGGTGGCTATTCAAAGTAATGTTGTTTGCTTTATGGCTTTCATATTTTGGTTATGGTTGGAACATAATGAAATAATTAATGTTGTTGATTCTAGGTTTGGTTACATTAGGTATTATTGATTATGTGTTTGATATTATATGTATATATATATATATAAATATAAATCATTTTAACATACACATATACATACATTTGGTGGCTATGCTTGTAATAGAATTAAATTATAGAGGATATGGAGTTTTTGTTGATTGTTATTGTGTAGCTCAGCCTATATTGTGGCTTTCTACATGTGGGTGGTTGTAGAAAGAAATGTTGTTTGATTTATGGCTTTCATTTTCTATTTTGGTTGGAACACAATAAAATAATTAAAGCTGTTGATTTGGTTATAGTAGGTATCATTGATTATTGTTCTTTTCCTTAGGCTATACATGGTATATTTTAATATCAATATATATATGTAGCATTAGAATTCTTAATGTTATGGAGTTTTGGTTGATTCTTATTGTATATATCAAACTATATTGTGCCTTTCTACATGTAGTTGCATATTAAAACCACTATTTTTTGATTCATGGCTTTTCTTTTTTTGGTTATGGTTGGAACAAAGTAAAATAATTATATATATGTGTACATATATACATATATTTATATATATTTCAATTTTTTAGTGGGGCTCTCTCTATGGTTGTATACATATATACACATGTATATGTCTATATATACATATATAGACACACACACACACACACAAACACACACACACACACACACACACACACACACACACACACACACACACACATATATATATACATATATATTCTTGTATAGTTTGTGTTTGATATTTGCGCTTTGTGGCTATGTTTGCAATGAGAAAACTTTAGAGGATATGGAGTTCTTGCCAATTTTTATTGCATAGCTTAGGCTATATTGTGGCTTACTACTTGCAGGAAGCCACTAAAAGCACTATTGTTTCATTTATTCCTTTCATTTTCTACTTATGGTTGTAAAAAAATAGAACAAATATATTTTAACTTTTGGTTGGTGTCTCTTTATGGGTATATACATACACACATATATTTCTATATATACATATATTGTAACGCCCGTCATGCAACCCAAAGAACACAGACAAAGTAGATATATTTTTTTTTAAACATTACAATTGAACATACAAGAACATTAACCATAAACACATAACACATTACATTACACTAGTACATTTAGTTCTATGGGGCACACGAGGTTACTACACAAACAACTAACTACGAAACAAAGATAACAACGGCACAATTCACCACTTATAGCTATGTTTAATGATCGCACAAGTTACAAGACAAGATAGAAGTGATTTACTAACTTTGGCAATTTAGTCTACTTACTGGGGTCAGCTTAACATACCTCTTACATTCTATTTTATCGACATGTCCTTGCTCCCAATGCCTATACCTGCAAGGTCTACATGACTTGGCACACCCATAAGATCAAAGATAGTTAGCACATGATCACTAAGAGAAGCTATATAATCAATGATAGTTTTTACGTTATCAGAGATAAATGACAAGTCTCAAACAAGACTCAGGAGAACAGTCCTAGGGGCCCGACCTAATGCCTCAGGAGCTCATCACTCGATGGCCTTGCCTACGTATATAATTCGCAGAGGCACCATAGTTCGACAACTTGAGTTGCTCCAACTCTTTGACTGACCAACCAAGGGTTCACTCATAAGACTTTCAAGGAGGAATCTACTCCAACACAAAGTAACACAACACCACAAATACACGCTAAACTCAAACCTCTATTCATAAGCATTATGTGACCCATACAAAATTACATACTAGAAGAGTGGGTATGCAACCCTTTCTAGGGTCCATCACCCTAGACAGTTTCTTAGGTGGCTGCCACCCACTTAGGTGAAGCCGAAGACTGCTGAACTAGATAAGCATAAAAAAAAAAAATAGCCTACTCAAATATTTATTCATACTCACACAAGAAAGGTCACAAGGCATAACAACAGTAGCCATTAATGACTCGCATTCACAATTGGAAGACCAAACCACTCGAACAATCAAGTCAATCATACTCACAAGAGTTTAAAAAGTAACTATCCCTATAAAGGACTTATAAATCAATGGTAAAAAGAAAGCAAGGAAAAATAATCATTCAAGAAATTATCTAAATTCATTTACTTGCATTGGCCTTCTTATTTATCTAAATGTAAGTTGATCAAAATCAATCATTCAATTGTTTGGGTAAGTATGAATACAATCCAAGCATTAGTCATGAAGATTTAAAAAAAAATAACAATTATATTCTATTTATTTATTTCTTGGTTCACCATTTGACTTCCACATATTAAAAGATCATTTAAGTCACACATAAACTCCTCATATGTCACCTAAAGTCACATAACACCACAAATGCAAGGACTACCATAATGACATTTATACTAAAATAGTCCACATTTATTTTTGACTTACAAAAGTAATCTTAATTCCGTATTTCATCAATTCCATAACTAAACAAGAACACAATAACCTAAACAATTATACAATCAACAAAGAATGACATAACGGTTGTACAAAATTTCCTAAACAATTCTCAAATCACTAACCATCCCTATTACTAAGCACAACCGACCTGGACCAATGATGGAATCAAGGAATACATACTAAATTTACAATGTAGCCAAATCTAGAATAAGGGTGGACATGCTTACATTGCCAAGATAGTTCCGCCTAGCTTTTGAATTAATGTTTACTTAATCATTTAAATTTCTACTTTCACCCACAAAAAAATGATTTCAATATATCCTTTTATAATTATGTAAATATATATATACATTTACAATACACAAATATTTGATCAAATTAAAAAAAAATGAGATAAATATATATATTTACAATATATTTATACCTATCTTACACTAACATTTTGAGCAAATTAATATTTAGAAATATTTACACATAAAAACCCCATTATTTCATTCTAAAATATAAAACATATAATTACAAAGAAATTCCACCAATTTATACTCTAAATTTTCAAGTTATAATCTAATGCCCTAAAAATAATAAAATACATAAGTTGCATCTTAAAATAAAAATAATATTAAATAAAATAATTATAATTACATTTTAAATAAAATAAATTATAATTATAATATTTCATAAAATAAATATATATACTTAACCAAATTTTAATTAACAAAAAAACATTAATTAATAAATATATATAAAATAAACTATAAAAACAAATAAAATTAAATTACATATAAGAAAAGGGCCGACGGCCCACTGACTGCCCGCAGCAGTCTATAAGACTGCTGTGGCGGCAGTACCTGCGGCAGCCAACGGGGAAGGAAGGTACGGGTTCGGCCGTCCTTCCAACATCCCCCAAAACAATCACTAAAAAAAACATTTATTCCCCCAAAAAAACATATGCAGTTCAGAAGTAATTCTGTTTCACAAATTTATTTATTTATATTTATATTTTATATTCTAAAAATGCCAGACTATGGCGTGCATAGGTACAGCCCATCCGGCCACAAAATTTCAATTTCGATAGCATATTTTCAAAAGAACTCGAAAATAAAATAAAAATACATAAATAAATAAATATATATTAGTATATATAAATATACAAAATTTGTATATATATATATACACATATATATATAATTTATATTTAACCTTATGAACCAATATATAAATCAAAGGTACAGAAACAGTAAACAGTCCAGAATTAAATATATATACTTCGCACATATGTACATATATAAATATATTTACAAAAGAACAACCAAATTAATTTAAAGCATAGTTTACTTTGAGAACCACAATATTATTTCTTCAAGTGCCAGATTAAACGAATATTCACAGAATAAATTTTTACAGACAATCTTTATTTAATATTTACAGTAACTTTCACTTTTCACTAATTTCTCTTTTCTAAGGTTTCATTTTCCTTTCACCAATTAATCTGATTATATTTAACTAAATATATAGATGTTTATTTTGCAACACAGATTCATCCAAGACATAATTTCCTATTTCTGTTGCAGATTAAGATAATATCGTGCTCAAATCTCCAACTTTACTCAGAAGACTTTCTCCAAGATTTTTTTTTTTTTTCAAACAAAATAATGAAAATATTTTCCCTTCAAAAACTACATAAAATTTTGTCAATACCTCCCTATTCACTTGTGCAACTCCTCTCTCAAAAATCCTCTGTCTATGTCAAAAACCCCCTAAAATTTTCAATTAAAAGTCAAATAAAAGATATTACCCATTGCTTTCAAAAGCTCATAAAAATCATAAATAAAAGCAATTATATTTTTAAAAGCAAGTTTTTTCATTTAGATCCGAGTTTTCATTCGTTCTCACATCTTTTCCAAACTTTTATTTAATTATTTTTCTATTCTTCAATATTTTTTTGTTTTAATCAGCTTTTGCAAGCTTTACTTGCAAGGCACATTATCTAGTTAATTTAAATAATTTATTCTAACAATTATCCTCAATAAAATAATTAATTAAAATAATAAACACTATTTAATATTTTAATTATCATTTAATAAACTCATGACTTTTAGAAACATAAATAAAATATTTAAAAATTTAAATACCATTTAATCTAATATTTTAATAAATAATATTACCCTTATTTGATTAATTCAATCTCCACATATAAAATACCATTAGAAGCCCTTGTCCTATCTTTCTCTTCTGACTCCTTAGCCAGACTATCTGCACATCTCAGGTGAGAATGGAGGGGTACTACATATATATACACACACACACATATACACATATATATTGTTGTACATTTTGTGCTTGACATTTGCGCTTTGTGGCTATGTTTGCAATGAGATAAAATTTAAGAGGTGATGGAGTTCTTGTTGATTCTTATTGCATAGCTGAGGCTGTATTGTGGCTTACTCCTTGCGTTTGGTTGGTGAGAGCACTGTTGTTTCAAGTATTCCTTTCATTTTCTGCTTATGTTTGTAACAAAATAAAGCAATTAATGTTATTAATTCTATGTTTGGTTACATTAGGTTTTATTGATTATTGTTCTCCCCTTAGGCTACACAAGATATATTTTAATATCAATATGTATATGTAAGATTAAAATTGTTAAGGTTATGGAGTTTTGGTCAATTTTTATATTTCTGCATCTAGGTGGCTATTGAAACCATTGTTGTTTGATTAATGGATTTAATTTTCTCTTATGGATATCAATATATATATGCAAGATTAAAATTGTTAAGGTTATGGAGTTTTGGTCAATTCTTACATTTATGCATCTAGGTGGCTATTGAAACCATTGTTGTTTTATTCATCACTTTCATTTTCTACTTACAGTTGGAACAAAATAAAATAATTATATATATGTGTACATATATACATATATTTATATATATTGCAATTTTTCATCAGTCTCTCTCCATCTGGCCTACCATTGCAACCAATATTGATTCATTTAGGGTTCTCATTCTGTTGGTATTGTTTTATATAAGGCAGTGTTCATTGTTGGTGTCTACGTTAGGCTAACATTATTTGAATTATCCCTTTCGTTATCTTGCTATGGCTGGAACAAAATAAAATAATTAATACTATCCATGCTATGTTTAGTTACATTAGGTATAATTGATTATTATTCCCTACCTCAGGTTGTACTTGTATCAACTTTGCTAGGAATTTTCGTCAGCCCTATTGGTATATACACACACACACATTTGTATACATATACACATATACATATAAATATATATACACATATATATAGATATAGTGGCAGATAGCTTATAAGTTTGCTTAGAATACATATATATATTACAAATGTGTATACATATACATACAAATATATATATGTATGTAAATGTATATGTATACATACAGATATATATATACACATTTGTATACATATATACATATACATATACATATATATATTTGTATGTATATTTATATATGTATATGTATATATATACATACATATATGTATATATATATGCATACATACACATATATATACATACATATATGTATATATACATACATATATATATAGATATAGTGGTGGATAGCTTATAAGTTTTCTCACAATATATATACATATTCCTATATACACATATATACATATATATAAAAATATATATATACACATTTATAGATATAGTGGTGGTTAGATTTTAAGTTCGCTCAGCCTCCCAATTTTTTGGCCTTCCAATTACCATGAAAATGGTGGTGGAGGTAGTTGTTGGTTGCTTTGGGAATATGGTAACATTTTTTGGGTCGCATGGATAGAGAAAGCTATAGAAATTAAATGTTGGTTCACATCAACATTAATTGATGTATGCTTTGCATGTATTGGCGATGGTCCTAATAAGTCGAAAGATAAATAGAAGCCATAAATGTAACAATTTAGCCTCGCGGAAACAACAATAGTGAAAAATCCCTTATGTAAAATAACATGGAGTACATAACATTAACGATTTTACTATATTCCAACCATTGCCACAAAACAAAAGACATGAAGGAAACAATATTGTTATCCACACTCACCTAGATGGCCAAACTTGAAAAACAATAAAAATGAAAGTTCCAAATGCATAAACAAACATACCCACAAAAGGTGAACCATAAATCAAACAATATTGTTGTGAACAGAGTATCGCTATCTACACTTGCTAATATATCATACCTATGGACATAGTTGTAAATATGTCTCTATTTGCATATGCATATACATAAATACACATGCATGCAATTGAAATTTCCCTGTCTGATACAACTTCCTTGAACATATGTGTAGATATTCAGTTGTCTCTTGGATATCTATGCATATATGCATACACAATTCAAAATTTACAACTATCTATGAGTTATTCTAACAAAAACAAAAACATGACTTCCAACAATGCCTCACGTACAAAAACCCACAAAACATAGAAAGCTCCCAGTAACATACTAAATCAGAACCTTCATGAAAATGCCAACCTTAAATGAATCAATATTGGTTTCAACCATAACCCAGATGGGGTAATTCGCCAAAAACACAACACATTAACTATTTTCCAGCCATTCACATAAGACCCTTATTTTATTGAGCTTTATTTTATAGTATACATGTACACATTACTATCCTTCTTAGATAGCATTTACAAGAAAAATTCAAATCTTTTAGGGAAAATCCATAAAACACAAGAGATTTCAATTTCAACATTCACCAAAAACACAATATATTAACTATTTTCCAACCATTCACACAAAATAGAAGCCATAAATGGAACAATATAAACAACAATCACCGACATGCCAAAGCCCAAAAAAGTATACAGTCTTTCCAACAACAATTGACACAATGAAACAATATTTATTTCAAGAATAACCTAGATGAGATGCACCTTTACTCACTTCCATTAATAACACCCCTTCCACCTTGCTTCCTCTTTCCTCTGTTCTTTCTTGACAACTTGCCAAACAAGACCATAGAATTATCACAACCCTCACCATTTGCAACCATCGACGCATGTAACAAAATAGAAGATAACCTTCAACCACCTTCACAGAAATTGCACAGTCATTCAATGCACTTGCACCTTAATAGAAACTTGCCATCCACACTCATTTCTACCTTCAACAATAAAAAAACCCTCACATTGACACTGGTCAACAAATACGTTATCAATAATTGGACAGACATTTATTTTATTTTCTAATGACTTTAAAACAGGTGGTACTTGCACCATCACCACTACATAGAAACCATACAACAATCAATGCTAATGAAATTTCACTGACCTCCTCTACACTTTGGTCATTTCATCAAACTCCCCTATCCTCATGCCAAATTCTCACCACCTTCTACATGGAAATAGATACCCAAGTTCGACACCTTAAACCAGTAGGGCTGATGAAGAAACTAACCACACTATAACCCATCAACCAAGTTTTCCCCAGTGCCAGAGATGCTAGAAAACAACGTCACTGACAAAAAATTATGGGCAAAGTTGACACAAATATCCTATCAGCTAAATATTCAATGGTAAGATTGAAGAATCTAATTTTTTTTATATAATTCATTTTTAGTCATATCTAAGAGATGCTTTGGATGAGGTTCGCGAATTTTGGAATCCATCCTTAATTTTAAGACATCTCTAATGTTAGGTGATACTCTTGTATTATCATGCCAAAAAAATTTGATTAAAAATTTAATTTCATTAGTTAATTTCATGTCTAATCTTGGGAGTCTACCACTAATACTCCAACATTGATTAATTGGATCCTTTTCAATAATTTCTCTTCTTTTAGTAGCTCTTATCAAATTTCTAGGATTAACTTTTATACATTTACTAATAGTACTTAACATTATTTTATTTGAAGTCACTTTACTAACTAGAGCAATTATTATTGCAGGATGAGCCACATTCTTATCTTTTAATTGAGTTTTCTTACCTTTAAAATCAATAGCATTAGCAACATTAGATATGACTTGTTCTATTGAATCATCTTTCTTTTTTGGTTTTACCAAAACACCTAATTTTTTCATCACTATTCTCATTTTCGACATTATCATTAATTGCACCATGAGTCGACATTAGAATTTCCTAATTTATTTCTACAAAAAAACTTTTTATTTATTCTATTTCCATAAGTTATAATTTGTCTCCAAGAAACTTTACCTTGAAGTTTATCTAGCACATCTCTTTCAATTCTAAGGAAAAAAATTTCAGGTTCATTCACACAAGGGGTTTCATTTTCATTTTCAAATGTAAAAGGGAATTCATTCTATAAGAGAGGGGGACCACCACATGCAAGACCCTAGGTCACAAATGGTTAAGATGTGAGAGGCTGCCCTAACTTACCTTAGCTAAATGTATTGTTTAGGGTATGTAAGGTGAGGGTAGTGAGGAATGTAGGGCCTCTCAATGACTCAACAGGCCTAAAATGTAGAAAGAGGCTAGGTGAGCTAATGTCTAGGCTTAACACTTCATCTTGGGAAGCTATCTGTCTAAGGATGGAAGGATGAACTTTGGAGGACAATGTGGAATGTTGGAATCTTGAAAATGTGATGTAGTCCATACAACCATACAATGACAAAGATAAGGTCAAGCCACTAAAAACTAGCTAATGGCCTAGCAAGCTAACTAAAGAGCCAAAATGATAGAATTAGGCAAGTCAAATAATCTCTAATATTGTAAAGTAAATAAAAAAGAGTGATAAAGATGAGGACAATCTCACCAATGAACTCATTCACCACTTGATCCTCCAAGAGCTTACACACCTACACACACAACAAGAGAGAGAACGTTGGGGGGTGGCTGTATAGAGCTCTACCTTAGTCAGACCCCCATTTAGGTGTTCCCACCTCCACAAACAACCAATGGAAAAGAGATAAAGAAGTGTTAAAAACACAAGAATTACAAACAATAATATGCTACTCAACCAAATGATAGAGGAGAGGAGAGGGAAGCTTACCACCTCCACCAAGAGAACTCAAGGATTCTTGGAGGAAAAATGAGATGAACTCAAGCCTCTATTGCAATGGCATGGTCCCAAACTTGATCTATCGATGTGATTGAGTGTGATATTGCTACTATGGAATGGTTGGAAGTGAGTGAAAATGAGCTTGTGAATGAGAGTATGAGAGCTTGAAGTGGTGTAGAGTTATTCCAATCTTTCATCCAACCTTTAAATGCAAGTTAAAAGACTAATTATGAATGAATGAGAGAGGAAACAACCATATTTAGGTCAGGTGGCCAAATTCGGCATTACAACTTTGCTGTCAATGGGAAGAGTAATGCCTCTACTAACACAGTCTTAATAATCTAATAGGGACATAAGCACGCTGCGTGGACATTCGCACACCACGTGGGCATCCCTGATAGAAATTCCTCCACCAACACACAAAATAGGCACCAAGTGGACTACCATCAGTAGGCTTAAGTGAATTTAAGCCTTCAAGTTAACTTTTCTAAACTACATAAGGGAAAAAAGGGGAATTGCACCTAGGGTGAAAATTTGTTCTTATACATTTTTCCCCCACTTGAGCAAGCATGAGTACTGATGAGTGCTCGGTAAATTAAATCAAGAAGAGAGTATGGTTAGAAAAGTATAGCTAAACCATCAAGGATGTAGACCATGATCTGGAAAACCTAAAGATGCAAGAAAAATAAAGGACTCCATAGTTGCTCATAACTATGAAGTTGGAACAAAAAAGCACCTTACAGGCCCCCAGACCTGCAAGGAAACAACCCCCAAGATGTCTTGCATGGAGGAAGCCCCAAGGAAGCAGATTCCATAGAGTGAAGAAGTGGTGACATGTCTACTTGTAGATAGAACATATGAGAAGTGAAAACACATGTACTCGTAGATAGAGCATGTCTAAAGCATCAATATGTTTACCTATAGATAGAATGCATCTAAAAGCAGTGACATGTCTACCCACAAATAGAACATGTGTAAAAACATTGATATGTCTACCTATAGATAGAACGCATCTAAAAGCAACAAAATGTCTACCTACAGATAGAACATGTCTAAAGTGTTGATACATCTAACTGTAGATAGAATGCATCTAAAAGTGGCAACATCTCTACCTATAGATAGAACATGTCTAAAAAGTGATAGGTAACACAAATCAAAAAACTTTTAGAGGGGTCCCTTGAGAACCATTCAAAAGGAGAGGGGTCCACTCAAGGGATGAACTATTTGAAAAAGTAAGGTCTAGTTAGGCTACCCCCAAGCTAGACACGAAAGGATGAATGGAACAAGTCTAACCAGGCTGCCCCTAAGCTAGATGTAAAAGATTATATTTGTTACAAAGGCTCTTGAAGAAAGGGTCCTTGAGGAACCTACCATGAAGCATAAAGGGGGTCCACTCAAGGGACACATAGTTCAAAAATCACCATCTTAGAGTGATTCATCATCAAGGGATCCTTTCGAAAGATGTTCACTTCATCAAGGAATTTGAAAGGAAGGCCATGCCCCCACATGAGGGGAATTCAAAGTAGTTCTCGCTTCAGAGGAAAGTATCCAAGTCCTTTCTTTACAAACTCGTGATGAAGGAAACACATTATGTTAGGATTCTAAGTTGAGAATGTGCTTCCAAGGAAAAAGGTATTGTGAGGAATTTCAAGAAAAGATTCAGGTATGTACAGGATCATCATGGAAAAAATAGGCCCTTAAGTGGAAAACAATTCAGAAAAATCAGAGTTAGGCAACAAGATGTAAAAAATTGAATAAGTTATCTATATTATTTCAAAAATATGTAAGAATAGAATCTGTAGCAAATTGAATGTAGTTTCTAAAATACTAGGTTTATTTAAAAATAAATAAAATATATTTGGTGAAAATTTGAAATTTCAATGTAGTAGTACTTAAATTTTAGGGGAAAAATAAGAAGTAGGTGTCTGTCTGACCACCCTAACCACAATAAAATGATATAATTTTTTTATAATTTTTTAGATATAAGTAGATGACTCATGTTCCAATGTGATACATATTTTTTTGTAATTCTTTTCCAAGTAAATAATTAATTATTAATTTTTAATTACAAATTTTAAAAAATATAAAAACTTGTATGTTTGACCACCTTAACTTGGTCAAAAACTTCATGAAATTCAACTTTTCTTTTTTAATCCTATACTATGTGAAGCATAGAATGTGACACATGTTTTACATTAAAAAATGTGATACCGTTTGAAAGCTATAGATGATTTTCAATCAACCTATCAATCAGGACTTTAGTCGTAATTCAAATAGAAAATAAATAATAATTATTTATTAAATTCAAAGTAAAACATAATTTATATTGGTGGAAATTTGAGAACCTCCTTTAAAAACCCTTTTCATTTCATCAATTTTGGGTAAAAAAAAGTCATTAGCCACATACCCTACACATACACATCATATCGCCACTTTTTGGCCCATCACGATCCTACACATACCCATTCATTGGTGGCGAATTCATTTTCTGAAAGTCGAAGTGTTAAAGAAAATTGTCACACATAGGAGGGACAACTCAAGCAAAGAAGAGAGAAATATAAAGAAAAAGTGAAAAGTACAAACAAAGGGAATAGGGGGATCTAGTTTAGTGGGGTCAGATCTGTCTGAGCTCATATAATAGTAGGTAACCACAATGCAAGATGAAATATCATCAATCCCCAACCAGATCAAGAAGAATGCATAGAAAACAATATAAAAATAAAAAAATTGGTCAACATGGAGGGGAAGCATAAATTCCCCCAACATTTTGCATCATCCCCAATTTATCAAAAATTAAGCCCAAACATTGAAGAGTGATGATACAAATAGAAGAAGTTTTACAACACACAAACAACATTTGTATCCATGCACCAATAAGGGTGACAAGGGTCATCCAAGCACACATAGCATGAGTATGAGGGAACACATTACAAAACACACACACGCGCACACAAGATCAAGAAAAGGGGACCTCCTCCTAACATTGATTATCCAAAAGGTCATCCACTTCCTTTAATCTAGATCCTCATAAGGGGAAGGAGGATGAGCTTGTAAGGGTGGAATGTTAAGAGGAGGGGCATCCGACCCTCCCACAATAAGGGCCAAGGAAGAGGGCCCCTCGAGGTCCTCTCTGTTGAAATCTTGTGGAGTCAAAGTCAGTGATTTCATGACGATCAGCGACAGGGTTGGGACTTTATCCATAGATTTAAACATGCACCCCATGGGATGTTAAGGTTAGAGATGGTAGATATCTAACAATCAAATGCATATTTAAATTAATAAACAGAGAAACTAAAATATACACAGAAAAAATTATAACACAAAGAATTTAACGTGGTTCACCCAATCCAGGCTACATCCACCAAACTGCAACCATCCAATACTTTTATTATCCAGTGTAAAACCTATTACAATCTTGCAAATAATTGTGTTTTTCATCATACTGAAATACCCATCCCAACCCTATTTTATCAAGCTTAGAAGCTTCCAGATTTTTGGGTTCTACAAAATCAGATTTTTCTTTTTTCATTTATTTTTTCCTTTTCCCAACAAGGATAGGGGTCGAGGTGTACAGTATACCATGGGCTATATAATATAGCATGATCAGTCACCACATACCAACAATCTCCCACTTGGAGACTGATCAGGCTCCATACCAACACAATCTCCCACTTGGAGACTGATCCTAGACGACATTACTGCAATTACAGCTCCCACTGGAAATAAGTACCTTGGACCCTATTGCTCTGATATACTTGAATTCAACCTTGAAGGCCAACCAAAGCTGAAGAGGAGCTCAGCTTCTTCCTTGTCACCACCTTCATAAACATATCCATTAGATTGACATCTGTATGTATCTTGTCCAGCTTGACTTGTCCATCCTCCAACACCAAATGAATGAAATGATATCTCAACTGTATGTTTTTTTTTAGAATGCAAGGAAAAAAATTTCTCAAGATGTATAGCACTTTGGTTGTCTATAAATAAGTAATTTCCAGCCTGTTGTTTTCCTAACTCATCGATGAAAATTTGTAGCCATATCATCTCCTTTACCATTTTTGTTCCAGCAACATACTCTACCTCTGTGGTGAATAAAGCAACCACCTTCTACAATCATGAAATCCAACTCACTACTATCCCACCAACTGTAAATACATAACACGTGGTACTTTGCCTAGTATTTATATCCCCTGCTAAATCTAAGTCAACATAGCCTTTTAAATCAGTATTAAAGCCCCCAAAACATAAACAATTATTGGATGTAGCTCTCAAGTACCTGAGAATCCATTTTACCACATTCCAATGCTCAACTCTGAGATGACTCAAATACCTTCTCACAACTCCTACAACATGTGCAATATCCGGTCTTGTGCATACCATGGCATACATTAAACTGCCTACAGCTGAAGCATATGGTACCTTGGACATTTTTTCTTCCTCCTCTTGTGTCTATGGACACATATCCTTAGTCAATTTGACATGACTAGGAAAAGGTGTGCTGACAGCTTTTGCATTGTCCATATGAAATCTCTGCAACACCTTTTCAACATAATTAGCCTAAGATAAAAACAATTTCCTGTTTTTCCTATCTCTACAAATTTTCATACCAAGGATTTGTTTTGCTGCCCCCAAATCCTTCATAGCAAAATATTTTGCTAACTATTGTTTTAGCTCACTTATGTGATCCATGTTAGACCCAGCTACAAGCATGTCATCAACATATAAACACAAGATAATGTAGCTATCATTATCCAACCTCTTAAAATAAACACAATGGTCAGAATTACACCTGTTGTAGCTTTGCTCAGCCATAAAACTATCAAATTTCAAGTACCATTGCCGAGGTGCTTGCTTCAAGCCATATAAACTTTTATTCAATTTGCACACTAGTTTCTCCTTACCTTTGACCTCAAACCCTTGTGGTTGTTCCATATATATTTCCTCTTCCAAGTAACCATGGAGAAAGGCTATTTTAACATCAAACTATTCTAAATGCAAATTTTTAGCAGCCACAATACTTAAAACAATACGAATAGAAGTCATTTTAACAACAGGAGAAAAAATCTCATCAAAATCAATACCCTTTTTCTATTCAAATCCCTTTACAACTAATCTGGCTTTAAATATTTTCTTACCTCCATCCTCCTCTTTCAACCTATAAATCCATTTGTTTGGTAAAACCTTTTTACCTGCAGGCAACTTGCATAATTCTCAAGTCTAATTTTTTAGCAAGGAGTCCATTTCTTCTTCCATTCCATGCTCCCACTGAACCTTGGTATCCACCTGCATAGCTTCATCATAATATTCTGGTTCACCAGCATCAGTTAACAAAATAGTATATAAAGAGGGAGAGAATATTTTCGGAGGTCTACTTATCCTTAACGATCGTCTAACAGGAGCTTGGGGTATTTGTTGCTGTTGTTGTTACCTAGCATGAGGAACCACTAAAACATCATTGTTTGGAATATCATCCAACACTGCATAATCATTTTCTTTCTTATCATGCTACATCAACAGATCTTTGTACAAAACTTTTTCATTGAATATGACATCCCTGCTTCTCATAATTTTTTTATTTTCAAAATCCCAAAGCCTATAACTAAATTCATCAATGCCATATCCAACAAATACACATTTCTTTGATTTTGCATCAAACTTGGTTCTATTTTCAGAATTTGCATGTGCAAATGTTTCACAACTGAAGGTTTTAAGAAAAGAATAACTCACCTTCTTACCTTTCCATGCTTCCTCTAGAATACCACAACCGAAAGGATTAGAGGGACCTCTATTAATTAAATAAATAGTAGTCTTTACAGTCTCTATCCACATTTTTAAAGGCAACCCATCATGCAATTTCATAGTCTGTGCATGCTCCATTATTGTTCTGTTCATGCGCTCAGCCACTCCATTTTCCTGTGGAGTCATTGGAACCATTTTCTTCCTACAAATACCATTAGATGAACAATAATATTCAAACTCTTTGCTGCAATACTCACCACCATTATCAGATTTGAGACATTTTATCTTTTTACCCATCTCATTCTCAACCAAACTTCTCCATTTTTTAAAAGTTTCAAATAAATCAGATTTTTGCCTAAGGAAATAAATCCATACCTTCCTAGTTGCATCATCAATGAATGTAACATAATACAGAGAGCCACCGAGAGAAGATACTTGAGCTGGTCCCCATACATCTGTATGTACAAGCTCCAATTTCTTATCTTTCTTTTGCTTCCCATCCTTGAGAAAGCTTACTCTCTTTTGTTTTCCATACACACAACTTTCACAGAAATCCATATTAACACATTTTAGACCTGGTAAAACATTATTTGAATGAATTACTTTCATACCTTTTGCACTCATATGCCTAAGTCTATTATGCCACAGTGCTGATTCAAAGTCCACAGCAACTATATGATCTTCTACCCACTGAACTGCAACAACGGTTCTTGAACATTGACCTTTTTTATAACAATTAAAGTAGAAGGAATAGTATGACCTATACAAAGATATAAGGTGCCTACTTTCACACCTTTTGCTACCACTAAGACACCCTTTGTGACCCTCTAGTTTTTATCACTAAAAGTAACAAAACAACCTTCATCATCTAGTTGCCCTGCTGAAATTAAATTTCTGCTTAACTTTGGAACATGCCTTACCTCATGTAGTAGCCAATGATTCCCATTCTGCAACTTAATCTTGATTCTTCCCTTACCAACAATTTGATAGGGTTTGTTATCTCCTAAATAAACCAGCCCAAAATCCCCTTGGACATAATCAAGAAAATAACTTCTATGGGGGGTAGCATGAAATGAAGCCCCTGAATCTAACACCCAAGAATCATCAGCATTATCAAGGGAAAGAATCAAAACATCCTCATCAAATTTATTACTTACCACATTTTTCCTCTTTACTTCCTTCCTTTTTGTCTCCTTTATTTTTCTGAGACCAGCAATCTTTCTTCAAATGACTTGGCTTACCACAGTACCAACAATCCCTCTTGTCTCTAGATTGGGACTTTCTATCCTTTGATTTTCCTCGTGACTTCCCATGATTTCCAAAATTGTTTCCTCTCTCTTTTGTTCTGCCCCTGCTTTCTGCATTCAAAACACTGCCTGATGTGGATGTTCCACCTAAGCTTTTCTTATGAATTTCCTTGCTCAAAATAACACCAGCAACATCATCAAACTTCAATGTATTCGAAATAGAATTAGAATTGCTAACACCCATTACCAAGCTATTCTAGCTTTCAGGCAAAGAACACAGAATCAAAAGAGCCCTAACTTCTTCATAAAAGTTTACTTTTACAGAAGTTAATTGACTGGTGACCATATTAAACTCATTCAAATGATTAGTAACTAACCCACCTTCTACCATTTTCATATTAAATAAACACTTCATAACAAATACCTTATTCGAAGTGGAAGACTTTTCATATAACTTCACTAGGGTTTCCATCAACTCTTAAGTTGTCTTTGCTGTTGTAATATTGAACACCATTGATTGTGCCAGGCATAGACGAATATTACCGAGAGCCTTTCTATCCAAGATCTCCCAGTCCTCATTTGACATTGCTACGGGTTTCTTGGTTTTCCCTTCCAATGGCCACCATAAATCCTTCTGATAGAGATAGTCCTCCATCTACATCTTCCATAACTAATAGTTTTTTCCATTAAACTTCTCAACCTTCTTACCCTCATCTACCATTGCTCCCACTCAACCGTGAGAATCCCACTCAGCCGTGAGACTTTCCTACAAACGATAATCAAAACACAACCCGCTCTGATACCACTTGTTAGGGTTAGAGATGGTAGATATCTAATAATTAAATACAGATTTAAATTAATAAACAGAGAAACTAAAATGCACACAGAATAGATTATAACACAGAGAACTTAATGTGCTTCACCCAATCTGGGCTACATCCACCAAACTGTAGCCATCCAATACTTTTATTATCCAGTATAAAACCTGTTACAATCTTGTGAATAATTGTGTTTTTCATCATACTAAAATACCCATCCGAACCCTATTTTATCAAGCTTAGAAGCTTCTAGATTTTTGGGTTCTACAAAACTAGATTTTTCTTTTTTCATTGATTTTTTCCTTTTTCGGTGATCACACAAAAAATTCCCAGCAAGGATAGAGGCTGGGGCATATACTATACCATGGGCTATATAGTATAGCATGATCAATCACCACATACCAACATGGAAGTGTTATGTCTTACTTCAACAGATGGGACGACCTGTGCTTGAGATCCATTGCTAGGCTCACTAAATGTTTCGTGAGTGGTGACAAACATAGGATAGGTTAGGACTGATTTTGTCACAAGGATAGAATAGGTCATCACAGGGCCACCTTGTGAAGGTGGGCTCATCCTATTTCCTTTATCACGAGAAGGACTAGCCTCTGCCTAGGTATGTACAAGATCATGATGGGCCAAAAAGTGGCAATATGATGGGTATGTGGCTGACAACCTTTTTTAAACCCAAAATTGATGAAACGAAAAGGGTTTTTAAAGGATATTCTTAGCTTTCCACCAATATAAATTATGCTTTAAATTGAATTTAATAAATAATTATTATTCATTTTCTATTTGAATTACAATTAAAGTCCTAATTGATAGGTTGATTGAAAAACATCTATAGCTTTCAAACGGTATCACATTTTTTGAATCCAAAACATGCATCACATTCTATGATTCACATACTATAGGATTAAAAAAAGAAAAATTGAATTTTATGAAGTTTTGACCAACTTAAGGTGGTTTGACATACGATTTTTTTATATTTTTTTAAAGTTGTCATAAAAAAATCATAATTAATTATTTATTTGAAAAAAATATGCATCACATCTGAACATGAGTTGTCTACTTATATCTAAAATCTTATAAAAAAAATATAATCATTTTATTGTGGTTAGGGTGGTCAGACAAACACCTACTTATTTTTTCCTTGAAATTTAAGTACTACTACATTGAAATTTTAAATTTTCACCAAATAGATTTTCAAAAAAAAACTAGTAGTTTAGAAACTATATTCAATTTTCTATAGATTCTATTCTTACATATTTTTTAAATAATATAGATAACTTATTCAAATTTTTACGTCAAGTTTCCTAACTTTGATTTTTTTGAATTTTTTGCCACTTAAGGGCCTATTTTTTCCATGATGATCCTACACATACCACCCTCTTTCTTTGTACAAGGAGATGAACTCCCTAAAGATGAAACTAAAGGTATAGAGGAGGAGGATAGAACCACAGTAGATATGACCAAAGTGTTAACCATATCCATGGGTTTTGGGAAGGGTTGAATATCTGAAATGGTCATTAGCAAAGGCGGCTCTGCCAAAGGAGTGATAAAAAATTGTACCCATTTAGGGTTAGGTGATTTCGTGCTCACAATGGAAGCTGGGAGTGGATTACATAGAAGGGACACAAGGGGGAAAGAAGATGTTGTAGAGGGCCCTGAAGTAGGGGCAGTTGTTTCTTCCTCCTTTTGTTGTGAAGAAGCCCACTCGGTCAAGAGAGCCTTTCGTCAACACTTGTGCTCTCATGTAAGGTGCTTCCTACGACTCTTGGAGATAGAAGTTGGAGCCTGGAAATGGACAAGAGGTTTCTACTCAATCATAGGAGTTTCCACTATGATTGTGTTTGGTGGAGGAATGGGTTCCTATGCAGGAGTAGGGGTAGCAAGAAGAGGAGCGACAGGAGGAGTTGACTCGAGAGCCTCAACAATGGGCCTCTTTCCACTCATTCCATTAGGAGTAGGAGAAGTAGGAGGTCATGATGATTGAGACAAGGAGGACTCTCCTTGAAATATATTCTACCTTTCATACCAAATGGGTATAGGCTCCATCGACAGAACAAGATGCTGGAATGTGGGATGCTTGGGCTTTTGCTAAGTGGGCACCGAAGGGTTCTCCTTCAAATGAGGAGTAGAACTCGAGGGTACCACAAATAAGCAAGAAAAATCATCAGACTGGGCAGTAGAAGAGGAAGAAAGAGGATCACAAGACCACTTCTCTTCTTTCCTCTTTTGGGCCTTGGTGGCCTCGCTGTCAGCCTTCAAAAAAGCCATATGTGAAATAGCATAGGGCAAGGGAGTATACCTCACCTTTGGCTTTATATTTCCTTACAATTCTAATATGTCTTATGTAAAAGGTCCATCCTAGGTAGAAGGAGGCCTTTGAAAGTAGGCCATGGGTGATCTAAGGAGTAGCTACCATTTGCAACCAATAGTCGATAACCAGTGTCGTGGATCACATGTATGGAACCTCTGTAGATAAATTTCAAACATTTATGCACGATAGAGGGTACCACATTCATCTCCACCAACCAAGGGATACCTAACTTTATAAGAAAGAGTTTAGACCGAGGGATGATATCAAACAAGAGGTTTATGGACTTAGCCCCGACTAAGACCAATAGGAAAATTCTACCCAAGGGGGGTACAAAAAGATTGTCATGGGCATGTGCAGGATCATGATGGGCCAAAAAGTGGTAATATGATGGGTATTTGTAGGGTATGTGGCTGACGACTTTTTTTTACCCAAAATTGATGAAACGAAAAGGGGTTTTACAAGAAATTCTCAAATTTCCACCTATATAAATTATGCTTTAATTTTAATTTAATAAATAATTATTATTCATTTTCTATTTGAATTATGACTAAAGTCTTGATTGATACGCTGATTCAAAAATGTCTATATCTTTCAAACAGTATCACATTTTTTGAATCCACAACATGCATCACATTCTATGCTTCACATACTATAAGATTAAAAAAAAATTGAATTTCATGAAGTTTTGACTAAGTTAAGGTGGTTAGACATACGATTTTTTATATTTTTTAAAAGTTACAATAAAAAATTAATAATTAATTATTTACTTGGAAAAAATTACAAAAAATATGCATCACATCGACATGAGTCCTCTACTTATATCTAAAATCTTATATTAAAATATAATCATTTTATTGTGGTTAGGGTGGTGATACATACACCTACTTCTTATTTTTTCACTGAAATTTAAGTACTATTGCATTGAAATTTCAAATTTTCACCAAATAGATTTAAAAAACCTAGTAGTTTAGAAACTACATTAAATTTTCTACAAATTCTATTCTTACATATTTTTGAAATAATATAGGTAACTTATTCAAATTTTCACGTCAAGTTTCCTAACTCTGATTTTTCCAATTTTTTTGCCACTTAAGGGCCTATTTTTTCCATGGTGATCCTGTAGATACCCTCATGCGTGTGAATGAAACTTATGGGAGCATCATATTCATCCTTATGTAAAATTTTAATTAGCATAATCTCCTCTATTATTATATTTACTTGTGATGTTGGGTTAATGAGAACACCTACCATGATATTACAATTGATCCATGCAAGGATGTAAAGAGGAGATGGTTCCCTATTAAAGCTCATCGACTAGTCCCGTTAAGTAAAGGTTACACAAACACTACTATCCATAGGCTACATAGAGGGGATGGGTTGATGCAGGGAGGACATTATGCACACTAGACAATGCTTTCACAGAATCCCCAAAGATTAATGGATAAGATGGTGACCCAATTAAGGTTTCATCATGCAATACCTTTGGAACCTTCCAACTACATCAACTAGGGGTCATAGGTTGGGTTGCAAGGTGATAGCCTTACAACACTCACACCTAGAACACTCCTAGAGTGTGAGGAAAGGAACTATTAGTATTGCAAGAATGAAACCAAAATGGTTCACATCAGGTTCACCAAAAATGTAAGAGAGGGGAACCACCGTAGCAAGACAGCGACAAAGAAAAGGTTAAGCCACTAAAAACTAGCTAACGAACTAGCAAGCTAACTAAAGGGTGAAATGATAGAATTAGGCAAGTCAAATAATCTCTAATATTGAAGATTTTTTTATTTCTGGATTTTTTATTCTGTTAAAGTTTTTTCATCAACGTTTCGGATCACACTCAGTGATCCATCATTAGGATGATAAAGAGCTAAGGAGATGATGATGGATCACTGAGTGTGATCCGAAACATTGATGAAAAAACTTTAACACAATCAAAAATCCAGAAATCAAAAAATCTTCAACATGATAGATTGTGGAAATCTCATAGCATTAATCTCTAATATTGTAAAGTAAATAAACAATAGTGATAAAGATGAGGAGAATCTCACCAATGAACTCATTCACCAGCTGATCCTCCAAGATCTCACACACAACTAGAGAGAGAATGTTTGGGGGTGGATGTATAGGGGTTTTTCTCAATTAGACCCCTATTTAGGCATTCCCACCTCCATGAACAGCCAATGGAAAAGAGATAAAGAAGTGATAAAAACACAAGCACTATAAATAGTACTATGCTACTTAGCCAAATGATAGAGGAGAGGAATGGGAAGCTTACCACCTTCACCAAGAGAACTCAAGGTTTCTTGGAGGAGAAATGAGAGAAACTCAAGCCTCTGTTGCAATGGTGTGGTTGCAAACTTTTTCTACTAATGTGATTGAGTGTGATATTGTTGCTATGGAATGCTTGTAAGTGAGTGTAAATGAGCTTGTGAATGAGATTATGAGAGCTTGAAGTGGTGTAGAGTTATTCCAATATTTTATCCAACCTCTAAATACAGTTTCAAAGAATGATTATGAAGGAATGAGAGGAAATAACCATATTCATGTCGGGTGGCTGAAGGAGGCATTACAACTTCACTACCCATGGGACTTGACTAACACTTATGATGGCTCAACCACATGAATTTTCCAAGGACGTAAGCATTTTGTGGATGTCTATGCATCGTGCAAGAGTCCTCTATAGAAATTCCTTCACTGACACACAAAATAGGTGCCAAGTGGATTTCCATTAGCGGGCTTAAGTGAATTTAAGCCTTCAACTTTGGTTTTCTAAAGTGCACAAGGGAAAAAATGGGAATTGTGCCTAGGGTGCAAATTCACTCTTATACACATTCACATTTTCATCAATATGAGGGATTTCATTCTCATTTTCATTCTCATAAGATATAATTTCATCATTTTTTTGGTTTTCACATTCTTTCAACCCTAGAATTATTGATATCATCAATGGTGTATCTGGCTTCATCTAAACAAGCATTATCAATATTATCAAAACTTGGGTTTGAACACATACCTAGATAAATTGTATGAATAGGTGTATTTTCCATATCACTAGGAGGTGGATTTGAAGACATACTCAAAGTTGCTTTCATATGTACTACTTCCATATTATTCAAAGTTGAAGTTGAAGGCATAGTTGGGTTTGTCTCTATAATTGCATTTTCTTCCATATTCACCATCTCCATATTTGCATCATCTACATTCATGGCTTCCTCTTCAACATTATTGGAACTAGATGCTTGAAAAATTTTCATTTTACAAATATTTTGTTTTATCCCTTTGTCTTTTTGCCTCCATATCTCTATTTTCTTGAATTTCTTTGGGTGTCATTAAATTTCTACATCCTTTTATTTGTCTTTTCTTATCACCCATGGTTACCAAACCCTCTTTGATGACAAAAAAATGATTCAAATACAACCTATTTTTAAATCTCTATCTCCTTCAAATATTCAAATAAAACTATGTAGTATGAAGATCCTTTTTTCTTTAAACTCCAAAGTACAAAAACATCATGAATGCATCCAAAGATTATCTTTTTCCAAATTTTATTGTAAAAATTTCTTGTACTTGATTCCACTTTAGAAAATTCAAGCTATACTTTGTCTCTTCCGACAATTTGAATATAATATACCTTGCACACGACAAATTTGCAATAAAAAAGATAGAAAATGGCACTTTTGGTATGTACTATAGAAAAGGAATGTTGCAGAAAAAACGTGTTTTATTAGTATTTCCAAATTAGGAAAAAATGGCTATATTAGAAACATGTATGCATTATGCAACACATATGTGTTCTATTCTAGGAATGTGCATGCGCTACATAATGTATATACGTTACCTTTACCCAACGGGTAAATAGATAACGTGTATGTGTTATAAAACATGTACACATTTCATTTAAATAATGCATATGCATTTTAGTAACACATATGTGTTATTTAAAAATTGAATTCCCAACCCACATGCAACCTTGTTTTTAGGCTTGGGGAAGGATTGGAAATTCGAGCCTTAGCCTTTGACCTGCAACTAAAAAAGTAAGGTAGATTAAAAAAGAATATCCAACTTTGGCAATATGGTTGATGGACTTTTTTTTCAATCAATCTATAAAATTAAAACCCATTAGAGAACATGATGTCTACTTTTGAAATGTATAACTTTTATTAATGTTAGATTATGTTTTCTTTTTTTTAATTAATTTCTAAGCAAACTATTCCTTAAACTTGAAATATCAGGTTTTTCTTGATTTTTAATAACTTTTTTTTGGTTAAGTTTCTTATAAAAAAATTATATGGCATCAAAATTTAGAAAATTATCTACACAATGAAAAAAAAATCAATTTTTTTTAATTTAGGTCTAATTATTCTGTCTGTACATGATTTTTAAAAACAACAATTGAGGTCGATAAAAATTCAATAAAAAAAATATTCAACAGAAAATTACAAAAAAAAAATCTAGATCAATATTCATGTTTTTAGCTCTCCTTTCCAAAAATAAATTATTAAAATATTTTTATTTGGGTCAAAAAGTGGTGTTCGTACACATGCTTGGTATGGTAAAAATCTACTTTTAAAAAGTGGTCTTTATAGATCCCTATCAAAATTTAATTTCTATAATCTAGGTATTTGAATAATTTACATATTTGGAAACAATATTCAAAATGATAAATTTCATAGTATTGAATTTTTTAAAGATTCATTGTGTAAGTGCCTCAAATGTTTAGTCCAAGTGTGACAAATTCTGAAAACAACAAAAACACTTCCACTTTTTGAGCTTTTTGTGTACACAACTTTTGCATCAGCCCATCCAAATTCCTAGTAGTTTTTTTGGAGATTGTATGAAAAGAAGGATGTGGAAGCATTGATTTGAAGGTTCTTTATCATCGAGCGGCTAGTGGGATTGGAAGAAGTCCTCACTATTACAATTTCTAGGATGGGTGTGTGATGACCTAGAGATTTCACATCTTTCTACAAGCCTAAGGAGGTGGTGAAGTATGATCCCTTCAGTCTTGACATGAAGGGGATGGCTCTAGTGGAGTATAAACAAGTTGCTGCCATGGTGGTGGATTATATATTGTAGGTGTTCAATATTGAACACTCCTTTAGCTGGTCTATAGTTCCAGATTTCCAAGTGTTTTCTACTACCAACAGGTTCCTGGAGTGACAAGGTTATGGTATTTACTATTGTTCTATGTAATTATGTAATGATTTATAGTAAATATTAGATGATAGGCTCTCAAATGGTGGGTTTTTGAATAATTATTCCCATGTTTTGTATATTGGTATTCAACCTTGTATGGTCTATATCAAGTAACTAGGTGGTGCTCAACTCTACTATGGTGAAGTCTTTGTAACCTTTTTTTATATATTAATGAAATATAGTAGCTTATGCATAAAAAAAAATTTGTTTTCAATACATAGATTATAATATTTATTTAAAACTATGTATTTATCAAAATTAGGTTCAAATAAATAAATACATGCATTGAAGTTTTAATTCATAAACACATGAAAAAATTGAAGGAAAATAAAATTTACTATATAAAGAATGAAATATTGTTTAACTTCATTTTTTATTATTTTATAAACAACTAAAATAATGTGTCAAATTTACAAAAAACTATATTCAAATATTTTTTTAATTTTAAAAAACATAAAATACACTAATAATAAAAAAATAGTATACATAATTTCAAAATTCAAAACATGTCACTTTTTAGTGATACAAATTAAAAATTTAGAATAGTGTTGTTTGATCCTTTTCTAAAGTGTGACACAACTTTGTGCTTTTACCCTCATATATCATGATTTGGCATATTTACCTTTGTCTTTGTATCAATGATCACATTGTGTAAGAAATAGTCATTTGTTTCAAGAATTAACAATAAATTTGTGTCACAACTAGGTTTATTTGTACTTAACATATTTTTGGGGCTCTAAGATCAAAGTTTATTTGTGTTTCTTCCTAGTTGGATATTGTGAATATGTAAACTGATTAAAACCACACTTTGGTGTAATAGGTATAATATAGTATATTCAATATATGTACCACCTTTATTTATCATAAGATTAATTGAAACATCTTCCTTAGCTTTTGTGTACTTGTATAATTGTGACCAATGACATAGAATAGGTTAACTATGCCCAATCCATATGAATTTGAGGCATATTTAACCCACTAAGCATCAATCCCAATAAGATCATTCACCATTAAAAAAGACAAAGAATCCATTAAAACTAACATTCTAAATCATGAAAGCTTGAAAAACCTCTAATCCAGGACATTGAAAATTATCCTATTGGGGGAGTGGCATTGCATTGATGTGGAATGGTGAACCTTTCCCAATCCCTTGGATAATGAGGTTGTTTTGATCGATTCTATTGAAAATAATAAATAGAACTGATGAAATATGTGTGATAAAAAATGAATTAAATGATAAATTAACATGATGAATGCTAATATGATCGATATAGGTATATGAAAATCTACTCTAAATGTATGCAAGCTTCAAAAGACTAAAATCCTAATTACAAATTATGCTAAATGTATGCACCTATGTTATCATGGAAGCCATTAATGGATGCTTTAAGCTAAAATGATGTTAAATGTGAGTGCAAGTGCAAATAATTTTAACAACATAAGTTTTTTGTTAAAAGATGGATCCATTTGTCTCAAAATAGTGATCTATTTATAGAAGAGCAAATGAGGAATCAAGGGATAGGATTAAAAATGTTAATCAATGGTAAAAATTGGAGGAAAGATGAAACATGGATAAAGGATTCTCATCAATGGGTGAGAATCAATGTTAAAATGGATCAAGAAAAGAATCAAGGGTTCATATTCTTCCAAAAAAACACACTTTCAAAACTTTCACAAGAAGTCTTGTTGAAAGTTTGTTGTGAGGAATATTCTTTTTTTCCAAATGAGTGAAGAAAGAAAATATTCTCATGGGTGAAGAAAATTAGATATTTAGTTAATTAAAACCAAATTAAATTGTGCAAAGGGGAAGGAATATTCCATGGAAATATTCCTTTTGGAGGAATGTGAAAAGGAGGAATATTCCCTTGCAAGTGGGAGAATTAGATTTAATTAATAATTTGATAATTAAAACAAAGTTTCAATTATGAAAATTAGGGGAATTATATGATATTCATTAAATAATTGATTTAATGGAGATCAAATGAAAAAGCAATGGATGAGATTGATTTGATCTAGATCAATGGTCACAAATGAAAGTAGGATTAAACATGGATCAAGGATTCTCATCAATGGATGAGAATCAAAGACCACATGGATCAAGAAAATATTAAGGGCTCACAATCATGCAAACAAAGACACTTTGCAACAACTTTAAAAATTAGTTGTTTCAAAGTTTGTTTGGAATATTCATTACCTTTTTTTGGAGAAAATAGAAGAATATTCCTTTGGAATATTCCCTATCAAGTGGATGAGAGGGAAATTAGCAATTTAGTTAATTAAAATTAATGAAAAGGGGATGCAAATATGATATTTAATTAAATATTTTAGGTTATTTAATTAAACAAGAGGACTTTGGGTTAAATTAAAATAATTTGAATTATTTAATTAAACTAGATGAAATGTTAGTGTGAGAGGGTTTGAATTAAGCCAATTAGGTCAATTAGATTAATAGGTGAAAATGAGGAATTTAATTAAATAATTAGACTTATTTAATTAAACAAGTGAAAATAAGATGGATTTTAGGATTATGTGATGTTAATATATCATATTCAAGCATGTAAGACCATTCAAGACATTTTTAAGTGTCTACATTTTTTAATATTTAAAAAAAAAAACTTTCTTTCAAATTTGATAGTCTATGTATAGGCCTCTATTTACAAAAATGCACATTATGTAGGGATTTTCTTCACACATGTACCTTGTGATGCCTCAACCACCTCTTTTTATTGTGTGTGCATTAATACATGTATATACGTGTGTAGGATTTTTTGGATTGAAAATTGAACTATCTAGTGACACCCTAGTGTGAAGTGTCTTTATTGATTTATTGAATTACTCAAATGATTGTGACAAAGAAGGGAATTTTTTTTATTTGATCTATAGTACAATAGTCACATGCTTTGAATTTTTTATGCTTATACATGATATGAATTATTTTTCTATTGGCCTTGGTTGTAATATTCACCTTTTACTCACCCTCACCTTATACCTATGTTTTATAGCCACCAAGATGTATACCATTAGATTGTGTTGCATAATTTTACCATGTTTTTATTGACATATGATTCCCATAATCATCAAATATAGAATAAATAATGAATATTTTTTGAAAGAGGAAAAAATGGGTTTTACAAGGACCTAAAACCAGAAAGTTTACAAACAAAAGAAATAAATCATCAAAAAACCTAGAAACAGAGAGGTTGTAGAGGGGAAATCATAATAACAAAGCAACAACCACCAAAAAAAAGGCCAGTAAAGGCCACAAAAAGGACCCTAAAAAGACTAGACAAAACACTAGTAGCAACTAAACTTGGTACTTTAAAATTTCTACCATCTCAGCTTCCATGTCGTTAATCTCTTGAAACCCCCTCTTTAAGATTTGCACCATTTCGGGAGTAGGAGGCACTTTTATCTTAAGGATTGGGATAGTTATTAGTGTTATGAATTGGATAATTTTAAACCTCTCACTAGAAATTAACTATGAATCCATTTAAATTCTATGGTAGTCTACATGATAAACTACCATGATTCATAGGGTATATTGAACGCTTTAAAACTCAGAAGGAAGGAATCTAAGAGTAATATTAAATCAAGATCTAACCATCATAAATTTAGCCAATATTTATTTTCCAATTTGATGTTTTATAAAATGCAATGCATTAGTATAGTTCATTTTGAATTCCAACTACTCTATGTGTGTTAATATCTAATAAGTTTTTTGTTCCAACCATATTGTTGACCTAAACTCTATAGTTCTTCAATAATTTCCAATTGTAGCATAGCCTCTAGGATATGTTTTTACATCAAAAAATGCACAATATCCCTCTAATGAACCACTCTCTTTACAAAGTTTAGTCTGTAATATATCAAATTTTTGTAGCAAACTCTTTAAACACCTTATCACACTTTATTATAGTTTCCTTTAGTTATTTCTCATTTTTGAGGCATGGCTATGTTAGCATGCTCTAAATTTTGGTATTCAAAATTTTATAAAAAACTACTTGACATAATCTAACTCTACCTTTGAACCATAAAAATATATTGCACAAAAAATATATATATTGCACATTTTTTGTAACATCCTAGCATTCTAGGTTGTCTCAAAATACCTATACACATCTTCAATTAATAGGCTATTTTGTTTGAAGTTTCCATTGGGATTTTTGTCAGCCCAGGCATGAATTGGATTTTACAATGTTGAGGGTCTACTAGCTGGTGGGGAGGCCATCATTTTTTTGTGTGGTGACGTAGGTGTTGGTAATTACATGGATTGGTGGTGGTGGAGAATGGTGTCCTGGATATGGGGAATGTGAATGGAAAGCATTTGTTGGTGTGAGGGCCAATGTTTCATGTCATTGCACGATGGCGGCAGATGAAGTAAATGCAATATTGAATGCTAGCATGAGGGAGAGTATACTTTGATGAAGTTGTATTGTTAGAAGAGCCATTGTGGTGTTGGTTTGATAGCAAGTTATTTTTAAATTCATCACATTTGACTCTTTTTTTAGGAGATTGGAGGGTTTTAAAACTTTTGAGCTACAAAATCAATAAGTCGTTTTGCATGGGTATTTTGCATAAATGATTATTTATTGTTTATGTATTTTGTTATCTACTTTTTGTTAGTTTTGAATGTAGGTTTTAGGGTTTGAACACTGATGTGTTGTGTAATGTGCGACAAAGTATATTGATTAAGTTGCATTGTCGAAAGAGCCATTGTGGTGTTGGGTTGATAAGACACTATTGTAAAATCTATCACCTATGGTTCCCTAGTTTGTTTCATAGGAGACAACTATAAAAATCATCAGGTTTCACTATTTTTTGTGTCGTATTGGAGGGTTTTAAAACTACCATTTGTTGTAATCTACAAGTTTTTTTACATGGGTGTTTTGTAGAGATTATTTTTATTGTCTAGATTTTATAAGTCATTCTGCATGGATGTTTGGTCTTATCATTTTTTGTGGATGGAGAACTTGCAGTTGAATATTTTTTTGTTTCATCAAGAAATATGGTTAGGGTTTGTAATTTTTTCTTTCTTGGTTTATTGTTTGTAGTTATCTCTATGCTTTTTTGGCCTTATACCTATTACCATAGGAGCAATAGTAGTTAAATCTAGGTCCTTCCATCAAAATAGTTAGGGTTGGTAATTTTTTTTCCCAATTACAAATTAAGATAGGAGTGATTATATATATATGGATATACAGAGGGTTTTTTATTTGTTTGAAGTTTGAGATGGGATTTTCATTAGCCAAGCCTTCAATAGGATTTGTTGTGTAATAGGTATTTTACAATTTCTTTGTTTCTCTATAATATTGAGTTATAGAAAATGTAGCTCATATTTTCTGTGTAATGTGTGAGGAAGTATATTGATTAAGTTGTATTATCGAAAGATCCATTATGTTGTTGGCTTCATAGTGGACTATTGTAAAAATGATACTATTGTTTGATAGCAGAGTATTGTAGAAATCGTCGGCCTCTACTCCATTTTATGGTAGATTAGAAGGCTTTAAAACTATGGCACTACACCATATGTAGGTTGTTTAACTTGGGTGTTTTGTATAAATGGTTTATTTATTATTTATGTTAAAACTCTTTTTTTTTGGAATATGTAAGTCATTTTCCATGGATCTCTACCATTATGGTTTTGTATGGATGGATAAATTGTAAATATATAGATATGCAGAGTGTTTGTTATTTTTTTGAAGTTTTTGATGGGATTTCTATCAGTCGAGCCATGAATAGTATTTTTTAATGTTTAACCTCAAAGACAAAAACATATAACAAGAAGATATTAACAATAAATTAATCATCTATGCAAAACACCCATGTAGAAAAGAGTATAACTACACAAACTTGATTGAAAATTCAAGCTACATCACCTCACACTAAATATTATATAGAAATAGAGAAATTCTAAAAGAGGTATGGGTATTTTTAGGATCATCATGGAAAAAATAGGCCCTTAAGCGGCAAAAAAATTAGAAAAATCAAAGTTAGGCAGCTTGATGTAAAAAATTAAATAAGTTATCTATATTATTTCAAAAATATGTAAGAATAGAATCTATAGAAAATTGAATGTAGTTTCTAAACTACTAGGTTTATTTTAGAAAGAAAAAAACCTATTCAGTGAAAATTTGAAATTTCAATGAAGCAGTACTTAAATTTCAAGGAAAAAATAAGAAGCAGGTATCAGTCTAACCACCCTAACCAGAGTAAAATGATAGTATTTTTTAATAATATTTTAGATATAAGTAGAGGACTCATGTCCAGATGTGATGTATATTTTTTGTAATTTTTTCCAAGTAAATAATTAATTATGAATTTTTATTACAACTTTTAAAAAATATGAAAACTTGTATGTCGACCACCTTAACTTGGTCAAAACTTCATGAAATTCAATTTTTTTTTAATCCTATATTATGCAAAGCATAGAATGTGACAGATGTTTTAGATTCAAAAAATGTGATACTTTTTGAAAGCTATAGTTGTTTTTCAATCAACTTATCAATCATGGTTTTAGTCACAATTCAAATAGAAAATGAATAATAATTATTTATTAAATTCAAAGTAAAGAATAATTTATATTAGTGGAATGCTAAGAATATCCTTTAAAAACTCTTTTCGTTTCATCAATTTTGGGTAAAAATAAGTCATCAGCCACATACCCTACAAATACCCATCATATTGCCACTCTTTGGCCCATCATGATCCTGCACATACTTGTATTAGAATAACACTAATGTAGCTTGGAGTCTCGATTAAGTGTCTATATGTATATGTATATATATATGTGTGTGTGTGTGTGCATATGTATATATATATATACATGTATATATATGTATATATGCATGTATGTATATATGTATATATGCATGTATGTATATATGTATATATGCATGTATGTATATATGTATATATGTATATATACATGTATGTATATATATACATGTGTATAGATATGTATATATTCATAAATATATGTATGTATGTTTTACTAATAGCTCTGTTACAATTCCCCATTTTTGAATAATATGAAATGGTAGATAATGCAACTCTTTTTATACAAAAACAAATAACAAGAAGAAATTTACAAAAAAATAATTATTTATGCGAAAAAACCCATGTATAAAAGAGTATAACCCCACAAGCTTCATTGAAAATGAAATCCAAACCATGTGTATGGCAGAAAAGATGCACCAAGTATATATATGTGTCTACATATGTATATATATGTATGTATATATGCGTATAGACATATATATATGTATGTATGTATATATATATATGATGAAAGAAAGAAGATTTGACTACAATTTCTCCACCTGCAAAGAGCGATAATCTGTTTGAAGTCTCAAAAATGGGTATAATGCCAAAGATAGAAACATATAATGAGAAGAAAAACAATAAATTAATTATCTATGCAAAACACCCATGCAAAAATTAGTATAACCCCACAAGCTCAATTGAAGCTACATCACTTGACACTAGATATTATATAGAAATATAGAAATTATAAAAGTATGCATATATGTGTATATATATATTATATATATACATATATATACATACATATATATAACTAGAAACAATAAATAAGGGTGAGAAAAATTATCAAGCCCAATAATTTTTTTGGTGAAAGAAAGAAGATTCGACTGCAATTTCTCCACTCGCAAAGAGCAATAATCTCTTTCAAGTCTCAAAAATGTGTATAACGCGAAAGATAGAAACATATTTAACAAGAAGACATTAACAATAAATTAATCATCTATGCAAAAAACCCTTTGCAAATATTAGTATAATGCTACAAGCTCCTTTAAAAATGCAAGCTGCATCACCTAACACTAGATATTATATAGAAATAGAGAAATTGTAAAAGACCTACTAGACTAACACTAAAAAACCACCAATGTAATTTTATCTCCAATATGTCAATGGTTTCATACAACCCTAAACACTACACATAGATAGCTGCAATTCCTCCTATGGTAATGGTTGCAACGCCAAAGATATGCACAGATAATGAAAATAGTAGACCAATAGTGAAAGAAAGAAAATTTAATCAAAGTTGCTATTATGGTAATAGGTAATATATGTTATACATATATGTATACATATATATACATATATACATGAATCTATTGTAAATTAGAGCTACATTTTTTGGGATTAAATATTATAGAAAAATAGGAAAATTGTAAAAACACTAGAGAATTGTAAAACATCTGATTCGTGAGTATTGAATCCTAATAGTTCTTACAGTTTTTACATAGACTGCTTGTTTTTCTCGCTGTCTAGCTTTCACATAATGTGCATATTTTTTGATAGGCACTTGCTCAAGATGCGAGTGAGTTTATCCCTATCCATCTTTGGCCTTATACCCATTACCATATGAGCAATTGTAGTTTAATCTTGTTTGTTTTCTCAATAAATATGCTTAGGGTTAGTATTTTTATTGCCCTCCATTTATTTTTTTCGTTATTTGTTTGCTTCCATGTTGTTGGATGCATTAACATAGGACCATTTTTAGATTATGAACATGTTGGATATAAAATTAGTTTGGTGGCTGGTAAGCATTATTGTTTCTAATATCTCTTTTATCTATTCAGGGTAGGTGAATGAAGTTGGGTTACACTTTTGTGGCCAACTTCAAAAAAAAGTTTGAAAATGACATAACATGAGCGCATTATAACATGCTCACATTATTTCATTTTAAAAGAAAATAAAAGTGAAAGTTTTTCATTTTCTCTTTTCTATTTTTGTGCTCTGCCCATGGCCAAAAACCCTCATTTTCACACTCCCCTTCTAGGAGGATGCATTCTTCAAAATTCATCAACACTAGTTGCTTTTCATTCACAAAGATGGTGCCACAATGATGAAGAGGTGCAAGAGGTAAGCATTGTTTGCTATTTGTTTTGAATTTCTTAGTTTCAAGTTGATTTTGCTTGTTTTAGATTAGATTTGATCATTTTTATTTTTTTTTGTAGGAGATGCAAATAATCCTAAAAATCCTCAACAAGAAGAACAGGAAAATCCTTCTCAACAAAATCAACCTCCCCCACCAATCACTTAACACCCTCCTGGTACTCAACAAAATTTGAGGCTTGAAAACAACAAAAAACAAATTGAGGATATTATCAGTAGGTTGAGTGATCCAAATGCTTCAACCGCAGAAAGAATTACACTAGAAAATTCAATGTAAGAGATGTTAAAAAATGTAGATTCAATAACCCAACAAATAATGGGATGGCAAGATAGGAGGCAGGAAAATAATGCATATTATATAGATAAAATATCATATAAACAAGTAAAAGATTTTAAAATTACTAAAGGTGATTTGTGCTCTCTATTCACTGACCCTCGAACAAATCAAAATATTAGCCTCAATGCGAAGATTTTTCCTATTCATTGGTGCCACCACCAAGAGATTAGGAACCATTTTTATGATAAGTGGTACTTGGTCTTTTATTACCCACTGTGCAATAATTGTGAAGTCCCTAATATTTTCTTAGGAAACTATATAGTGAGTTCATATTGAACCAAATCCCAAATTATTTTGATATGAGGGATTAATAGGGGAGAGGTGGGGGGTCGGCTCATGATAGGCCTAGTGCATAGTCGGATCCTACGTGGCAAGGGAGATGACCTCTTGCTAGGTCGCCTCATGAGAACATTGTTATTCTTGTCGTTGTGAAGGAGAGTGTTGATGTAGATACATTGTAGGAGATCAACACTTTGAACCAGAGTGTCATCCATCATACTAGCCCTATTGTACAACGCCATCCAAGGGATTCTTCGGGTGGTGGCCTTCGAACCCATGTGTGTCAATCTTGCGGGGCAACTTGATCATATGACCCCACCAACACACAAGAGGCTTCTACGCAAGATCTGTATGCTACTACATAGGATCCATATGTTGCTATAGGGATGGAGAGGACAACTGACATTTTGCATCATGCATATGGCATTGATAGTCAGGTAAAATTCAGCATTTTCATTGAATTTAATTTATTAAATTTTGATTCTGAAATGAATGATTAACTAATTTAGTTTTATTATTTTAATAAAATTGCAGGGTCACAGTGTTGAAACTGGATACACAGGTCCTCCACCTACTTATTCCTACAGTACACCTATCAGTTGGGTATGTAACTAGTAAACAATTATAAATTTATTACATGTTAATAGCATTGTTTTATGAATGGTATTTTAATACATGTGATTTTGGATGTTGAATAGGCTAATATTGGTTGTTTCAAGCAAAAACCTCCTAGTGCCAATGGATTCACTCAAACGTACACGAAGGTAATAGAATAAAGAGATCTTAACTAATGAATTCTACTTAATAGATTTGTGTAGTTTATATTCATATTGTTGGTTATGTTGCATTACACATCATTCAAACTCAAAGCATTAGTACTTCAAATTCCATAACTAATAACTAGATGTTGATAGATGACAAAATTTCAACTGTACAAAATAGTTGTTTAGAAAGTCAACATAAGCAACATGATGCAATTACTTCACATGGAGGCATGTGCTTGCAAAGGTGCACCCCCATGACAAACTATGGATGCTTGGAAAAAATCTATGAAACCATAATAGTAAGCAATAGCATAGACAAGGCAGTTAGTGATGTAGAGCATCATATCAAAACACTCAATCATCAGGGTACATCTGATGCAAAGCATCCAACAAACACCTTCAATGTCATTTCTTCAAGGGATTTCAATCCCAAATAGAATAAGGAGAAGATCAAATATAATTTCATCAGAAATATACTTTTCATTCAACCAAAATCCACTCAAATTCTCTTATCCATTCCATATGCCATCATTAATCATTCCACTAATCAGTATTCCAATTGATTCATTCAAAGAAAAAACCATATTAAAGAAAAATTTGACTTAATCAATTAGATTCACATCATTCTCAACCACCATAAAAACAACATAAACCTGATTATTGACACATTAACAATTCATCCTTTCATTTATTCACCAAGGAAACAAATCAATTAAACCATACCTCACTATTATCAGTCCATTATCAAGCACTGTACTCACCATATTTTGACTGCAACAGTCTATTTATAGGTTACCAACTCCTACTACAACAAAATCTTGATTATCATCTTCTGGTTAATCACCAATTTTCTCAAAAGGCTTCATAATAGTCACCCATCCAACCATCAAAGTCACCAAACCCATCTTATACACCTTAACAAAATTTAGTAACATCAATCATATCATGAGTTTGATAGTAACCAAGCACTCAATCATATCACAAAAGATTTGTAAGGATACAAGTCAAAAATTTTGAAGATAGGAGAGATTGCCACCCCAGGAGGTAGCTCTATTTCATAAGCATTTTGGAAAAACTTGTAGACCACCTTGCAAGGTCCTATCTTCTTCATGATGAGTTTGGTATACTTTCTTTTTGGAAGTCTCTCCTTCTTCAAGTGTGCCATCACCAAGTCTCCAACCTTGAATTGGACATTCCTCTTCTTTAAATCTTCCTTTTCCTTATACTTCTCAACATTCATTTGAAGGGTTTCCTTCACTTGTTGATGAATATCCCTGATTGTAATAGCAAAGTCCTCACCTTGAGCACTTCTCCTAGAAAATCCTTTCAGATCTCTTAGTTCATAGACCCCTCTAGGGTGCATGCCATAGACTACCTCAAAAGGGCTTCCACCAATGCTCCTATTCATGGAGTCATTATATGCAAATTCAGCCTAAGGTAAAATCAGATCCCAAGCTTGTCCATGCTCCTTGGTAAGGCATCTTAAGAGGTTTCCCAATGATCTATTCACCACTTTATGTTTTCCATCCATTTGTGGATGGTATGCTGAACTAAAGGATAGGTTTTTTCCTTGAGTTTCTTCCATAAGGTCGTCCAAAAGTGACCAATGAATTTAGAATCCCTATCAGAAACAATGCTTAAAGGCAGTCCATGTATCCTAACAACCTTCTTAAATAAGAGACCTGCTATATGAGATGCATCATTGGTGCATTTTCAAGGAATAAAATGTGCCATCTTACTAAATATATCAACTACCAGGGTATGTGTAGGATCATGATGGGCCAAAAAGTGGCAATATTATGGGTATTTGTAGGGTATGTGGTTGACAATTTTTTTAACCCAAAATTGATGAAATGAAAAGGGTTTTAGAGGAGATTCTCAACTTTCCACCAATATAAATCATGCTTTAATTTGAATTTAATAAATAATTATTATTTATTTTCTATTAGAATTATGACTAAAGTCCTAATCGATAGGCTGATTAAAAACATATATAACTTTCAAACAATATCACATTTTTTGAATATGAAACATGTATCACATTCTATACTTCACATACTATAGGATTAAAAAATAAAACTTAAATTTCATAAAGTTTTGACCAAGTTAAGGTAGTCGACATACAATTTTTTATGTTTTTAAAAAATTTAATAAAAATTTCATAATTAATTATTTACTTGGAAAAAAATTACAAAAAATATGCATCACATCAAACATGAGTCCTCTACTTATATATAAATTATTATAAAAAATATTATCATTTTATTATGGTTAGGGTGGTCAAACAAACACCTACTTCTTATTTTTTCCCTGAAATTTAAGTACTGCATTGAAATTTCAAATTTTCACCAAATATATTTTATTTATTTTTAAATAAACCTAGTAGTTTAGAAACTAAATTCAATTTTCTATAGATTCTATTCTTACATATTTTTGAAATAATATAGATAACTTATTCAATTTTTTACGTCAAATTACCTAACACTGATTTTTCTAATTTTTTTGCCACTTAAGTGCCTATTTTTTCCATGGTGATCTTGCACATACCCACCACAAAGATACTATCAAAACCTTTTTGGGTTCTAGGCAACCCCAAGACAAATTTGATACTTACACACTTCAAAGGCCTATTGGGAATGGGCAGTGGTTGATAGAGTCTTGCATTTGATGAAGTTCCCTTTTCCCTTTGACATATTGTGCAACCTTCCACATACCTTCTCACATTCACCTACAAATTTGGCCAATAGTAAAATCTCTTAACTTGTTCTAAGCTCTTGTCAAGGCCAAAGTGACCTCCAAGACTCCCATTGTGTTTCTCCTTTATGATATTCTCCCTTGTTGAGCATTTACACACACATAATTGGCTTCCTTTGAAGAACGGAACATTATGCAATAAAAAGTCAGAGAATTCACCATGAAAAGAATTCAAATGTTGCTCACAAACATTGTATACCTCCTTGAAATTTGAATCTTCATGATACATATCCTTCAATGCTTCAACCCCCATACTTTGGATATGGATCTCTTGCACTACAAGTGCCCTTCTACTAAGAGCATCTGCCACCTTATTTGTTTGGCCCTTCTTATGCTTTATTATGAAATTATAGGCTTGCAAAGACTCTACCGACTTCATGTTCCTATGACTGAGTTTGTTCTGTGCATTCAAAAAAGTCAAGGCATCATTATCAGTATAAACAACAAATTATTTAGGTAACAAGTAGTGCCTCCAATTTTTGAGGGCTTGGTCCCTATCATACAATTCCAAATCATAGGAAGAATATTTCCTCTTTGCTTCATTCAGCCTCTCACTGTAAAATGCAACCGGTCTGCCTTCTTGGCTCAAAATAGCCCCTATTGCTTGATTGCTAGCATCACACTCAATGGTAAAAAATTTATCAAAATTAGGAAGCACAATTATAGGCTATTGTGCTACTCTCATTTTCAGATATTCAATCCCTTTATCAGCCTCATTGGTCCAAGAAAACTTACCTTTGTTACCTCCTTTGATTGTGTCCAAGATTGGTGCACAAATTTGGCTAAAGTTTTTGATGAACTTTCTATAAAATATTGCAAGTCCATGGAAGCTTCTCACATCTCCCATATTTTTTTCTGTTGTCCTTGAGTAAGAATAGCATGCACCTTTGAAGGATCCATCTTCAAAATTCCCTTGGAGATGACAAAACCAAGGTAGAATAGTTCTTCCTTCATGAATTCACACTTTTCCATGTTGATCAGTAGCTTCTCCTCTTGTAACCTCCTTAGTACCATGTCAACGTGCTTCAAATGTTCTTCTTTATACCTACTAAACACAAGGATGACATCTAAATAAACTACAACAAAATTTCCAATGAAAGGTCTCAATACCTCATTCATAAGGTGCATAAATGTACTAGGGGTATTTGATAACCCAAAGGGCATCGCCAACCAATCATAGAGCCCTTCATGAGTCCTAAAATTTGTCTTCCATTCATCCCCCTCTCTGATCCTTATTTGATGGTACCCACTCTTTAGATCAATCTTCAAAAAGTAAGATGCTCTTGATAGACAATCCATGAGGTCCTCCATTCTTGGCATCAAGAACCTATATCTGATTGCACGATCCTACTAATGACTCTTGAATCAGTGCAAAGCATCCAATTCCCATCCTTCCTTGGTGCCAGGATAGTAGGAACAACACATGGGCTCAAACTCTTCGTCACTAGCCCTTTATCCATCAACTCTTGCACTTGTCTTGCAATCTCCTCATTTTGATCAGGTGTCATCATGTATGCAGCCTTATTGGGAAATATAGCCCCTAGAATCAAATCAATATGGTGGCTTATATCCATAATGGGAGGTAGGGAACTAGGTAATTCATTCACCGTTATGTCCTTGTACATTTCCAACAACTCTTGGACTTTATTTGGTTCATCTTCCTTCTTCTTTGTGGGAATATCTAATTCACTTTTTGGCTTCATAATCAGGAAGAATCATCTTCGTCCTCCTTCATTCAAGGTCTTCATGAACTCCTTCTCACCCACCATCAAAACACTAGGCCCTTCATGATTTTCCTTGTCTTCTTCTAGGAGAGGTGAAAGGTTGTAAGTATTCCCATCCTTCACAATGGAGTATGTGTTCTTCTCCCCATCATGCTTGGTCTTCCTATAAAATTTCCAAGGCCTGCCAAAAATATATAGCTTCATACTTGTACTCAATTTTTTTTTCATTAGATCTCATACATTATAAGTCATGACGTGGATCTCACTATTGTAACTTTTTTGTGATTGAATAATTTGTTGTTTTATTTTTAGATGTTGGTTGTGGGAACACCTCCAAATGTTACAAGGGAAATGGATATCGATGTTTCATCTACTATACAATCCTCCATGGATCTGATAGAGGAGGTATGGGGAAAATTACTAAATTTTAATTTACATTTGTTGTTATAGATGTTAGTTCTAGTGATAAATCAAACCATTATTGATTCATAGTTTAGTTCCTATTTAGATGGTTTATACAGGGCTTGAGAATGCCTAAGCATCGACATGCAAATATTTCCATCATGAAGAGTGATCATGAGATGGCAGTAAGTGATTATTTTCTTAAATATAACATTTCTTATAATGTAATTTCTATATATTAATGTCTTTACTTCTTATTGTAATAGTTAAGACTTTACCAGGAGCTAAACTGTAGGAGTAGTAGGAGCACTCCTCGAGCACAACAAAAATGATAGATGGACTTATCACCATCAGATCGCCAAAAAAATGGAAAGAATTTATTTCTAGAGCATGGAGAGAAATGAATTTTGATTCCAAAGCCCTTTTTTGTATGCCTAGACATGACAATTTTGTACATATCTTGTATTGGATATATTTGACATTGTATGCCTATATGGAATTCTAGTGTAAGCCTATATGGCTATTTTGTAACTATATTTTCTACTTATATCGACATAGATCAATGTATGTGTACATGGCTATTTGGTTAATACAAATCTTTTTTATCGATGGTGTCCTTATTTTCTCTTTTTGACAATGTCAAAAACATGGTTGCATACAGATTAGGCTAAAGACTTTTCCTTTTAGATTAGCAATGCATGGAAGTTTCAAAAAGTATCCTTGATATTACAAAGAGATATGTGTTGGGTATGTGCAGAATCATGATAGGCCAAAAAGTGGCAATATTATGGGTATTTGTAGGGTATGTGGCTAACGACTTTTTTTTTACCCAAAATTAATGAAACAAAAAGGTTTTTTAGAGGAGATTCTTAGCTTTCCACCAATATAAATTATGCTTTAATTTGAATACAATAAATAATTATTATTCATTTTCTATTAGAATTATGACTAAATTCTTGATCGATAGGCTATTTGAAAAACATCTATAACTTTCAAACGGTATCACATTTTTTGAATCCAAAACATGCGTCACATTCTATGCTTCA
This sequence comes from Sequoia sempervirens, assembly GCA_007258455.2. Classification (NCBI taxonomy): domain Eukaryota; kingdom Viridiplantae; phylum Streptophyta; class Pinopsida; order Cupressales; family Cupressaceae; genus Sequoia; species Sequoia sempervirens. Next base: position 354,316,004 of record VDFB02058242.1, read on the forward strand.
CATACTATAGGATTAAAAAATGAAAAATAAAATTTCATGAAGTTTTGACTAAGTTAAGGTGGTCAGACATATGAGTTTTTATATTTTTAAAAGTTGTAATAAAAATTCATAATTAATTATTTACTTGGAAAAAAATTACAAAAAAATCAGCATCGCATCTGGACATGAGTCCTCTACTTATATATACAATATTATAAAAAAGTAGTATCATTTTATTATGGTTAGGGTTGTCAGACAGACACCTACTTCTTCTTTTTTCCCTGAAATTTAAGTACTACTCCATTGAAATTTCAAATTTTCACCAAATAGATTTTATTTATTTTTAAATAAACCTAGTAGTTTAGAAACTACATTCAATTTTCTACAGATTCTATTCTTACATATTTATGAAATAATATAGATAACTTATTCAAATTTTTATGTCAAGTTGCCTAACACTTATTTTTTTGAATTTTTTAACACTTAAGGGCCTATTTTTTCCATGATGATCCTGCACATACCCTATTTATACCATAGCAGCAAAAATATTTTGGAGAAAAAATCATCAAACCAAAAGTATAAGATTTTTTGAAAACATCAGGAAAAAGTCTACAAAAAATTGGAAAAAAAATCAGATTTAAAAAAAGGTAAAAAATGTAGAACAAGAGATAAAAAAAAATTAATTTTTTTTTTAAGGAATTTCCATAGCATAGAGATATAGAGAGCAAATAAAATAAATATTTTAACTAATAAATTGCAAAAATAGATTTTTGTAGTTTATATTCATATCATTGATTAAATTGCATTGCACATATTTCAAACTCAAAGCATTGCTTCACATTGCATAACTAATAACTAGATGTTGATAGATGACTAAATTTCAATTACAATATATAGTTTTTACAAAGTGAACCTAAGCAGTTATGCAATTACTTGACATTGCATAACTAATAACTAAGAGCATCTCCCAATTGCATTTTCTTGTCACGGAATTCTATGAGACCACATTTCTTTGATGCATTTTTTTAAACAATTCACTGCCTTGTCTATACTACCACATTTTTTATACATGTCTACCAAAGAATTTTGTCAAATAGTTCATTGCCTTGTTACTATGGCTGAAAGCTTAAAATAAGTTCTTTCGAACAAGCTCTAGATGCTTCAAAAAAATCTATCAAAAGCATAATAGTAAGCAATATCATAGACAATGCAATGAAATCTTTGGAAGAATGCCTCAAAGAAATGAGGTCTCATGGTGATGGAATGCCATGAAAATAAAATTCTTTTGATTTTCATGGCATTCCATCACCATGAAACCTTATTTCTTTGAGGCATTTTTTCAAAGAGTTCACTTCCTTGTCTATGCTAACACATTTTTCATACATGTCTATCAAAGCATTTTATCAAATAGTTCATTGCCTTGCTGCTATGGCTAAAAGTCTAAAACAGGTGCTTTCAAACAAGCTATGGATTGTCATAGCATTCCATCACCATGAGACCACATTTCTTTGAGGCATTTTTTCAAACAGTTTGCTGCCTTGTCTATGCTACCACGTTTTTCATACATCTTTACCAAAGAATTTTATCAAATAGTTCACCTCCTTGCTGCTATGGCTAAAAGCCTAAAATAGGTGTTTCAAAACAAGCTATGGATGCTTGGAAAAAATATATCAAAGCATAATTTAATAAGCAATAGCATAGACAAGGCAGCGAACTATTTGAATAAAAGCCTTAAAGAAATGTGGTCTCAATGGTGGTGGAATTCCATGATAATCCATAGCAATTTGCTTGTCATGGCATTCCATCACCATGAGACCACATTTCTTTGAGGCATTTTTTCAAACAGTTCACTGCCTTTTCTATGCTACCACATTTTTCATAAATGTTTACCAAAGAATTTTATCAAATAGTTCACCTCCTTGTTGCTATGGCTAAAAGCCTAAAATAGGTGATTCCAAACAAGCTATGGATGCTTGGAAAAAATCTATCAAAGCATAATAATAACCAATAGCATCTAGACAGGGCAACAAATTGTTTGAATAAAAGCCTCAAAGAAATGTGGTCTCAATGGTGGTGGAATGCCATGAAAATCCATAGCAATTTTCTTGTCATGGCATTCATCATGTCATTCCATCACCATGAGACCACATTTCTTTGAGGAATTTTTTCAAATAGTTCGCTGCCTTGTCTATGCTACCAAATTTTTCATACGTGTTTACCAAAGAATTTTATCAAATAGTTCACCTCCTTTCTCCTAGGGCTAAAATCCTAAAATAGGTGCTTCCAAAAAAGCTATGGATGCTTGAAAAAAATCTATCAAAGCATAGTTTAATAAGCAATAGCATAGACAAGGCAGTGAACTGTTTGAAAAAAAGACTCAAAGAAATGTGGTCTTAATGGTGGTGGAATGCAATGAAAATCCATAGCAATTTTCTTGTCATGGAATTCATCATGCCATTCCATCACCATGAAACCACATTTCTTTGAGGCATTTTTTCAAACAGTTCACTACCTTGTCTATGCTACCACATTTTTCATGTACATGTATACCAAAGCATTTTATCAAACAATTCACTGCCGTGCTGCTATGGCTAAAAGCCTAAAAAAATTACTTTTGAACAAGCTATGGATGCTTGGAAAAAATCTATCAAAGCATAATAGTAAGCAACAAGCTATGGTCTCATGGTTTTTTTTCATGCGAAAATTAGTGTGATTTTATTCACATTTTTTTTTAGGTTATAAACACTTTTTTTTTTCCAATTTTGTTATTTTAAATGACATTAAATTTTATGGTGATTTTCTTGTTCATATGATGATATGTGATATTCTAATCCAAATTCATGCTTCTAGGTTGCATAGATATATATTTTATTTTTACATGTTTTTTGTACCAATGAACCCAAAATGAACGAAACCCCCCTCCAAAAAATGTTGGCCAAACCAGCATGTTTGGGTGAGAAAAAGGATTGTGCCTAGTGTGAACATGCCTATTCAAATGTGTTGGAATAGTCCATTTGGTCACACAAGTTGCAGAACAAAAGTTGCACCACTTTGCAACTTTCCACTGCTTCTATTTGACACTTTTTCCATCAACTGAAATTTGGACACCATGAGAAAACCACTTTGAGATAATGGAAACCAAGAGAGGTTATTGTAGAGGGGCCCAACATGATCCCATGGGATTAGATGAGAATTTTCTAAGCATCGCGGTGTCTGAGTAACCTCATGCTAAAGTTTGCAATGATTTTTCCCTATTGATCCTTAAGGGATTGATCTGGTTGAACATAGCTCGGAGCGATTCCGCATGTTTGGGTGTGAAAGAGGACCATTCCTAGTATAAAAATTCCTATTTGGACATGTTGGAATAGTTTTTTTTATCACACGAGTTACATAATGAAAGTTGCACCACTTTGAAACTTTCCACTACTTCCATTTGACACTTTTTTCGTCAACTAAAACTTTGACACCACAGGAAAACCACTCTGAGATAACATAAACCAAGAGAGGTTATTATAGAGGGGCCCAATATGATCTCATAGGATTAGAAAAGAAGTTTATAAGCATCACAGTGTCTGAGTATCCTCATGCTAAAGTTTGTAGTTATTTTTCCCTTTGGACCCTTAAGGGATCGATACGGCTGAACATAGTTCGGAGCGATTCCATTTGTTTGGGTATTAAAGGGGACCATTCCTAGTGTAAAAATGCATATTCAAATGCACTAGAATATTTCATTTGGTTACACAAGTTGCAGAATGAAAGTTGTAACACTTGGCAACTTTTCACTGCTTCCATTTGCACTTTTTCCATCAACTAAAATCTAGATACCATAGGAAAATCACTCTGAGATAAGAAAAAACAAGAGAGGTTACTATAGAGGGGCCCAACACAATCCCATGGAATCAAACAAGAATTTTCTAAGCATCATAGTGTCTGAATAACCTCATGTTGAGGTTTGTAGTCATTTTTCCCTTTGGACCCTTAAGGGATTGATCTAGTTGAACGTAGCTCAGAGTGATTCTGTGTGTTTGGCTATGAAATAGGACCATTCCTAGCATAAAAATTTATATTCATATGTGTTGGAATAGTATTTATGGTGACACGAGTTTCAAAACAGAAGTTGCACCACTTTGCAACTTTTCACTACTTCCATTTGACACTTTTTTCACCAACTGAAACTTTTACACCACGGGAAAACCACTTCGAGATAACGTAAAATGAGAGAGGTTATTTTAGAGGGGCCCAACATGATCCCATAGGATTAGATGAGAAGTTTCTAAGCATCATGGTGTCTTAGTAATCTCATGCTGAAGTTTGTAGCCATTTTTCCCTTTGGACCCTTAAGGGATTGATTCGGTTGAACATAGTTCAGAGTGATTTTGCATGTTTGGATGTGAAATAGGACCATTCCTAGTCTAAAAATTCATATTCAGACATGTTGGAATAGTCTGTTTGGTCACACGAGTTGCAGAACAAAAGTTGCACCACTTTGCAACTTTTCATTGCTTTCATTTTACACTTTTTTCATCAACTAAAATCTAGACACTACGGGAAAACCACTTCGAGATAATGAAAGCTGAGAGAGGTTATTGTATAGGGGCTCAACATGATCCCATTGGATTAGATGAGAAGTTTCTAAGCATCATGGTGTTTGAGTAACCTCATGCTGAATTTTACAGCCATTTTTCCCTTTGGACCCTTAGGGATTGATCTAGTTGAACAAAGGGTCTATACTCTAAACTTATCCAAACATTACCAACTCTTGGGAAACAATTCTAAGGTATAAAAACTTCAAAATCCACAATTAGATCTCAGTTATACCACCGTACAATTGGTAAATCACAAAACCCTCTATTGTAGCCTATACCCTAGGGGTTTATTGAAAATGATACTTCCAAAGCTAACCACAACCTATAAATTACTCAAAAAAGTTTTTGATACCCTAAAGAAGATCAAACAATCATAAAATAATGGTTCCCTACACAAAAACACAATTTAACTCTTCAAAACCACCATTTTTCTTAAAGAAAACTCACTTTTACACACATGGGTTTCACACCCATCTCACTTTCAGACCTCCCCAACACAAACACATCATTCTTACACCTTAATAATGTTAGTGCAGACCCATTCCTCAAGTTATAGAGGCTACAGAAAGAGGAATGGGTCAAAAAGTGATTTTTATTGACTCAAAACCTTCAAATGTACAAGTTCAGGCCAATTTTAGTAAATTGATTATATTCTACTCCTTATTTTCCTTGAAGAACAAAACCTATTGAATGGTGCTCTTGCACCAATTACACATCAACCTTCTTGTCCCTCCTAAATTTTGGACCACATCCATTACCTCCACATGAAACTCGACATCCTTGGTCTTCTTGGTTCCCATGCCTTAATATGGTTATGCAAATGAAAATGAAGCAAAGTAATCGTCTCCTTCTCCGTTGGCTAGAAGAATGCATGCTTAATGTTTTGATACATGATATCAGCTCTCTCATCTACTCTCATGGTTGAATACTGAAATCCAATATGGTGGGCCTCCAGAGTTCCAGTCATCTTTCTTCTTCTTCCACCAAATGCTAGCCCGATCCACACATTTTCCAGCCTAATTGAATTTTTTTTGAAAGTTGAAGTTTCTCCCTAGTCACCAGTGTTGCTCTCTCCACCTTTTCAAACTCTTTCATTGCTACAGATCATCTCTGGGATTTAATCATTTGTACCACATGTGGTTGATGTGCTTTGAATCATTGCATCTAAATGAAATTTCCTCAACATAAATACTCTCTCAAGGTTAACAATCATACATTGATCTTCTTTCCCATATTAAAGTTTGGACCACATCCATTACCCCCACATAAAACTCAACAACCTTGGTCTTCTTGGTTCCCACACCATGATATGGTTATGCAAATTAAAATGAAGAAAAGCAATTTCACCTCCTTCTTTGTTTGATGGAAGAGTGCATGCTTAATGTTTTGATACATGATATCAACTCTCTCTTCTGCTCTCATGGTTGAATATCAAAATCCAGTATTGTGGGCCTCTAGAGTTCTAGTCATCTTTCTTCCTCTTCCACCAAATGTTGGCTTGATCCACACATCTCCTAGCCTAATTGGCTTTGTTTTTTGAAAGCTAAACTTTCTCCTGAGTCACCAATGCAGCTCTCTCTACCTTTTCAAACTCTTTCATTTCTAAAAATTGTCTTTGGGATTTAATCATTTGTACCACATGGTTGATGTGCTTTGAATCATCAATAATAGTCTTCAAAATTAGCTTCTAGTACAAGTTCATTCTGCTTTCATAATACTTTATAACCATGGAGTTCATCCATTCCTTGATGCAATCAAGTGAAGATTGAGGAATGGCATCAATGCAGAGTACATCCCACTTGAAGTCTTTGAAAGCAATAGCCATATCTGTAGACACCTAAAAATGACCTAGGCCTGGAAGCTTCATTTTTTACCACTTTCGTCCTAACATAATTAAGACATTTAATTATGTCCTTGGTCCACATTCGACTATTAATTAAATAATTTATAATTATTTAATTAATTCATGTCTTTGTATTCTTCATGATTATTAAATAAATAAATTTTATTTATTTATTAAATACATCATTAATTGTCTAAGTATTCCCTTAATTAAATAAATTTCTTAATTTATTTAATTACCCTTTGTCATATATTTCTTCCTGATTATTAAATAAATAAATTTTATTTATTTATTTAATATGTCACTAATTGTCTTAATTAAATAAATTGATTAATTATTTAATTAATTAATCTTATTTGCTAAATTAAATAATTATCTTTAATTATTTAATTGTCAAAATTAATATTCCTCTCATTTTAAATAAATGAAATTATTTAAAATGTCATCACTTTCTTAACTGTCAGTCCATTTTGGTAAATAATCTGAAAAAGATTATTTATTGTCTCACACAATCAAAAAGCAATAGCCATATCAAATTCCTTTTTCCCAATTTCTACTCTCTCAAGGTTAACTCCATGAAAAAAAAGCTCTCTAAATGGTACATATCAAAGTCTAGTTCAAAATCTTTTAGATGAGGCTGCTCCCATAGCTCTCTTACTCACTTGACAAAACCTTGAAACTCTGTATTGATTTAAGTTTTCTTGTCCCTCTCTTGTTGTTCTTCCTCAATTTCATCAAGATCATACATTGACCTTCTTGACCCTCCTAAATTTTGGACCACATCCATTACCTCCACATAAAACTAGACATCCTTGGTCTTCTTGGTTCCCATGCCTTGATATGCTTATGTAAATGAAAATGAAGCAAATTAATCATCTCCTTCTTTGTTGGTTGGAATAATGCATGCTTAATGTTTTGATACATGATATCAGATCTCTCTTCTACTCTCATGGTTCAATACCAAAATCTAGTATGGTGGGCCTCTAGAGTTCCAGTCATCTTTCTTCCTCTTCCACCAAATGCTAGATCGATCCAGACATTTTCTAGCCTAATTGACTTTGTTTTTGAAAGTTGAATGGTGCAGCATCACCCACGCCTCACCCTCAATTTGTGATTGTTTGATGGTAAATTGGGAGGACAGTTGGAAAATGTTAGTATGTTGAGGTCTTTTTTTCTTGAATAAGGTCTAATAGACCAATCTATTTTGATACACCTTTGGTTTTTTTAGTGAAAGGAAAATCCTGTTTTCTTTATTCAAGCTGTACAGACTAGCAGGGTCTGAGTTTACTTTAATTTTTGTGATGGATCCCTTTCTCCTACTGTGGTGAATTGTGACTTAGAGGAAAGGTTTAAAATGTGTTGTTTTCAAGTTTCCTTAACTCTTTTAATAATGGTAAGGCATTTATAGGGCTGGCGATGTTGTTTTAGATTGAGAATGTTAGATTTTGGCTTGAAATGGAGGAACCAAAGTGATTTTTTTTAGATATACTGAGTATAAAGGCTAGGTGAAGGTTTATTATGTGTGTGCAGTCTCTAAAAAACTTTTTGATGCTTTGGTGAGGTTCAGAAGGCCTTGGAGTTGTAAGATGCTAAAAACCCTATGTATTTGTTAGAAAATTGAGGGTTTTAATCAATTATGGCTTAGAGGTTGACTTATTTTCTAAAACCTATGGAATTGGGAGTTTTGTGACCTATTTGATGACTTTCCAAGAGATTTTGGGGTTACAAGAAGTGTAAATAGTAGTTTTTTGTAAAATAGGGCTAATTTTCTAGCCTTTTTGTAGGGCAGTTTGAAGGATCTCCAAGAAATTGCAAAGAAACATTGTATGTTTGGCTTGGGAATGGTTTTGGGGGTTTGAGTAGATGCTATATTGATGATGAGATGTTCCTTGAGAGGAATTCTCTAAATTTTAAGGCAAATTGTTTAGTTTTGAAGCATTTTTGTTGGTAGTTGTTCTAAGATGGCCAAATGAAATAACAAAGGTTGTTGATTTACTAAAATCTGATTTGTTTAAGTCTTCTCCACCTTCACTCTACATCACTAAATTTTTTCCTTAGTCACCAGTGTAGCTCTCTCTTCCTTTTCAAACTCTTTCATTGCTACAAATCGTCTCTGGGATTTAATCATTTGTATCACATGGTTGATGTGCTTTGAATCCTTGCATCTAAAGGAAATTTCATTGACATAAATACTGCTACTTTCTGAAGGTTAACAATCTCAATCTCACTAATAGTATAACATTTACAACCATATTCAAACATTTTCCTTCAAAAGGCTACAAATTCAAATATTGACTTAAATAGCCTTCAAGAGGCTTTAAATAGCCTTTACAAATGGCTCTACATCTTTCCAATCATGCCTAACTGTTCTTTTTGTAACGAACATGACTTATTACATTATAAATCAATTATGGATGCATTATGACCTTATTCAATTGACAAAACTTATAACACAAAACTAATTTAAAATATTTCTGTGAACCAAATTTTCTCAATAACCTTGGTGCCCCTACACCAAATTTCATTATTTCAGTAAATGTCATTACAAGTAAATCTCATTACGATGCCTAAGGTACTATGTTCTCACAAATATTTTACAATGTGTCCCATACATTCTAGATTTTCTTATAATGTCTACATCATATGTTCTCATTTAGAGGTTAACTTCAAATGAGAAACTTGAGATTCCCTCACAAATCTTCGCACACACTTTTATAATGGCTTGAAATCAAAATTGAGATTTGTCAACATCATCAAAATAAGGATGTTGCATTTCTTTTTTGGCTGAGATTCTCTTCGATGGCTCCAAAATCAGCATTTTCTGCAAGGAGAGACCAACCAATTTTTACTAGTTTAGTTATAGATAGGCAAAGTAAAAGAATAAAAAGAAACAACTCATGTCCAAAATGGAAATGAAATGGAAATAGATGGAAGGCACTTATAGATCATCATGGTAGTATTTCAACTTAGTCACTCCTACTCATACATCTTCACTATGAGTTCCAAGATACCTATATTGCACACAACACCTCTCATGAATCTAGAATATCTTGAAATTCGAGATGCTTCTATAATTTCTTCATCATAGGCACTCACAATAAGGTTAAGTTAAAATGAATAACTTGAAATTCCCTCACCAAGATTTGTACACACTTTTGTAATGGCTAAAAATCATAATTGAGATTTGGCTTGATAATCAAAATAGGGATTTTCCATTGCTTTTATGCTTGAGATTCTCTTGGATGGCTCATACATCTGCATTTTCTACAAGGGGACACCATTCAATGTTTACAGGGTTACTTACAAATACACAAAGTAAAATAATACATGATAGCATTGGAATCAAACAAATTAATGTGGATACAAGTACAAACTAATAAGAACCATTGTGCATATACTTACAAATTAGTCTAATGAACCATCTAGATCTACTCTACTCTTTATTGTGTCAAGTATTGCCTCATGGTCAAACTCACAGACCTTCCACAAGGTCTTGTTCAAAGGTCTACCCCCATATTTGCTCAAATGGACATTGGATGCCAAAACAAGGTTTGAGTAATGAAGAATATTACGATGCATGTCAAAGTCCTTAAACAGCCAATGTTTAACACTCTTATGTGGGTACCTTCTAAGCCACATTCAAGTAAAAAAAATTGATCCTGTAGGGTATTCAATGTTTTCTCCATCTATAATTTAGGCTTCCAATTTCTTTTTAGCCTCAACACGACACAAGTAATAGTCTATTCCCTCTTCATTTTCTTCATCTGCAATAACTGCATAAACATGCCCTGCATTGATATGTGCATAAAATCACTCAAAATTAGTCAAAATTATGAATACAATACCAAGTAAGATAACAATATGGAATTCAAAAAACTAAGCAAGTAGATATATTACATGGTTGAACTAGATCTGATACGTGGTCAAAGTCAACAGATGATTCCATTTGTGTTAGTTCCAATGTCGTTAGAGGGAAATATGTGTGAAGTGGGGTAAGATAACTTGTCAAGCATTTTTCAACCCACTCCCTTGACTCACAATCATTCTAGGCTTGCATTGTACATGAAGAACAAAAGCATGCCATCTTGCGTGTACTGATACTCCATGAACCTACTTTTGAGCTAAGGAAATAGTGTAGCTCAATCAATCTTGTTAGTGTAAAACAATCCTCATATGCTGCAATGGTATTATTATCCATCAACCAAAAAAATCTATGAGTTGAAGATGTACCTTCATTACTTGCACCCATCGAAGCATTACACCACTCGATGATTGAACTTGCATCTGTCAACTTTGCATTGTCTTTATACTTTAACTCTTCTTGTGATAATTCTCTTTTCATGCATGTTCTCGCACCATCATGCTCCCCCTTTTCATTCCCAACCTCACAAAAGTTCCACATATGTTGAACACTTGTAGTGAGATGCATCCTACACAACCAGTAGAACATGCGCGTGTTCTTGAATTGTTTTGCATAGTTATCTAACCATATAATATGTCGACTATATGTTATGCCCCTCTGAGCCAAATCACTATAGAACATCTAGAAGCACCATTGCATGAGCTATAGAGAATGTGTGTGATCATCACTAATATAAAAGTGATACCCTCTCAATACCTTCTTTTGGTCCTCTATACTATCAACTACATGAATGAATGCTATGTGCACAAATATCGAAACCTATGTGGAGTTGTAATACTATGAATTCACCTCACATTATGGTTGTAGAGTGTAGTTCTCTACAAAGTCAACCACTGATAATATGCTGCCAATTGGAAAGGTGTCCTTGCATAGCTTGAATTGTGTGTCCAGCCATTAGGCTCTATGGGTATGCCTTGCATACTCATACACTAGATTCTCACAAAACATGGACATAAACTTATACACTGGAATCTTCTCAATAACCAAATCACACCTTTTTTAGTGTATGCCACTGTTTTATAATTCCTGAAATCTACTATTTTATGCCCCATCTCATGTATGCTTTCCATATGTTGACATACTTGCATTCATTGCAAGCCATCACAACATTTGCATGAACCATCCATGCATGTTCTCCTGTAGAATATTTGGCCATCCTCTATTTGACATAATTTTTTTGATAAGAACTCTCTTGAAGATTTCGGTGGGGCTTCTATGCCACAATCCTACAAAACATCATTAGTATGCAAATCTAAACATATAGAATGATAAAAATCATAATGGTTAGCGAATTCAATATATAGTCTATAACAACAAGTAGTGCGTGTGTGATTTATCTTGACATAAAAAGGTTTAAGCATTTCAAAGAATCTTTGAGAAATACTAATTTGAGGATAAGCATATTGAAATTTATGAAAAAAATTGGTTTGAGTCATATCCAAAAAATGCTTTGGATGTGGCTCACAGTTCCGACTATTGATTCTCCTTCTTATGACATCCCTTTGATTCAAACATGTCCTTATATCATTCTTCCAATAATCTTCAATTAGTGTTCTTGTTGGTGTAATTAAATGTGTTGTACCTTGTCCTAGGTCATAATTACACCTTAGTTAAGTTTACTTAGGGACCACATAGGAGGTTGTTGGAGAATTTCCACTTTTGGTGGACTTGACATGTCATTACCTCATCACTTCCACCTTTTGTGGACACATCAAGTGATTATCTCTCCACCTTAGGTGGAGTGATAGCTTTTCATAGTTGTCTCATGTCATAAGATTATGACACTTGTCATAATCTTATGCTCTTCTATGTTCTCACCTTGGCTATATAACCAAGGGGTCTCATTTGTAATCAATCAAAATCATATCATATCATTGACATTGAATAAAGTATATTCTTGTCATATTCCTCTCTCTCTTTTTGTGCTTTCCATTTGGTCCATAGATCTTGGCATCCATAGCCAATTCTAACATGGTATCAGAGCGGGTTGGGTGCCATTGGAGAGTCTTTTTCTAAAGGGAAATTCCAGATCTGAGGAGGTTCCATTTTTGGCTCTTCTTTTTCTAAAGGGAAATTCCAGATCTGAGGAGGTTCCATTTTTGGCTCTTTATTTCAGGTTTATATCAAAGCTTGTTGGTGAAAATTTGAGCTCACCATTGCATCCGGAAGGTTCAAGATAGTCAAATTTTCTTTTTTTTGGTCCAAATTGGACATACGAGGCCAAATCTATGAGGGTTTGAAGCTGAAGTGTGGTTGTCGGATCCATAAGGTAGCTACATTTTTGGAGCATTTTGGGTCAAATCCAACCCTGCTATCGCGTCCAGAAGGGCCAAAAACCTTAAGATCGGCTGTCAAATCATCCATTTTGGAGTAGTTGTCCAGTGAGGCAAAAAAAAATTTCCCAAAGAATCGTACGGCCCCTCAGGCATCATAATTACAGTCGGTATGATTTTTTGAAAAAAAATATTATATACTTCCATCAAAAAAAATTTGAATTTTTTTTTCTATCGATTAAATATTTGTGAAAAGTTTTGTATTTAAAAATAAAATAAAACAAAAAAAATAAATATTTTTGTATAGTTTGTGGACTGTACAATCCATAGACGTATCGGTACTTGTGGCAGAGGTATGGAAGCATCTACGGCTGCCGCGTGGCCTCACCTACAAGTTGCATCCACCGGTGGAAGTTTAAAATAACAACAACCGCCAAATATTTTTCAGTAGTCTATTCAACTCACCGGTCACTGTATAAAGAATCTGGTGGCATTATTAAAATCCAATTGTTTGTGGAAAAATGTGGGAGGCGACAATCTTGAAAAATCTTGCAAAAGAATATTTTGACCAAATATTCATTAAGAATATTCTCCAACAGATTCTGTTGATCAGCTGGACCTGCATCGACCTGTGACGTCTAGTCAACCATCAATTTTATGCTTGTCATTTGCTAACATCAGCGTCCATCATCGATGACATCAGCGTGCATTTGAAATTTTTTGCCCCCTCACCATTGGGCTTTTTGATTTTTCAATCCAACTTTGAAACTCCATATCTCAGTCATACAAGGTCCTTTTTCAGTGCAATTTTTTTATATTTGGGCTAATTTTTTGTGTTCTACATAGTGGTGCAATCATTTTTTGGTTTTGGTGCCTGGTTTTTCTAGAATTTTCAGATTCTCACAGGTGTTGTTTCGTCCTCATTTTGGGAACTTCAGGAGCTCATATCTTGCTCCTACGGTAACATTTTTGGGTGCAATTTTTTTTAAAGTGCGTGATTTTTTGTTTACTTCTAATTGGTATGATTAGATTGATCTCATTTTGTACCAAAAATTTTACTTGATACTGTGGCCTATTTTGGCATCTTTAAGCACTAAGATCAAGTCTAGTTTGTTGTTTTTGGCATCTAGCAACTATAAACGCACTAAATATAAAGTGCCAAATCAGATATTTCTTGGGGATTTCTTGATTGAGTGATTTGGTGGGAGTTATCTTGGTGCATTTCCTTGATCTGTTTTCTTTTTCTCTCTCATTATCATGGATCATTCTAAGGTTCCTTTGCTCACATCATATAATTATTTAAAATGCATGGAATATTCTAATGACAAAAGGTCACTCTCTATATGTTGAAAATAAGGTACCTGAACCTACTGATGCTGAGAAAAAGTTAAAATGGATGATCAAACATGCCAAACCTCTTGGGTGTCTTTGTAGACTAATTTCTCAAGATTTGTTGTTTCAAATTGAATCATGTAAAAATTCTCATGAAGCTTGGGAAAAATTGAAAATATTTTATGGTACTACAGATGAAGTAAGAGGCTATCAAATTGATAATGATTTGATGAATCTTGATCGTAAGAACTTTGACAACATACAAGGCTACATCACTAAGGTTAATGATCTAAAAGAGCAATGTAAAGCATGTGGAATTGATAAGAAGGACATCCAATTGGTGTACAATACAATGAACAAACTTGGTCCTGATTATGCTTCTTTTGTTTCTAGATTTCATACTCATAGATTGACTATGGGGTCTACATACACTACACCTTCATTTGCATCATTTTCTAAGATGTTGATACATGAGCAAAAAGAACTTATCTCAATGGGTCTCATCAAGACTTCTAAATCTCAATCATTATTGGTTAGTCAGGTAAAAGAATCAGAATCAGATAAGAAATAGAAGAAAGCAAAGAATAAGCAGCATTCAGATCAATCAAAGAAAAAATATTCTTCAAAAGGAGAATCATCTAAGAAGGAGAGGCCTTTTTGTGCATATTGCAAGAAGGATGGACATGAAGACCATTATTGTTATAAGAAGGATATTGATGAGTTGAAGAATCTTCTCAGAAAGAATCACATTGATTTTCCTTCTAGAATGTCTGAATCTTCTTCTCCTACTTCAAAACAGTCTAAAAAGGACAAAGGTCAAACATAAGGATATAAAGGTCAAGCTCTTTGTGCCATTTCAAGTCCAAGATCAAGGATATGGATTCTAGATTTAGGAGCATCACATCATATGGCATCTTCATAGTCTATCTTCTCTTCATTTCAGCCTTGTTCTATTTCTCCTATATTGATGGGAAACAATACATACATGAGTGTAATAGGGAAGGGATCTATTAGCATTGGGGAGAGAAATTTTTAGGATGTCTTGTGTGTTCCTCATTTGACAAACAATCTACTTTCCATTTATCAAATTACACATGGTGGAGATGGGAGAACTGTGGATTTCACTCCTAATTTAGTCATCATTCGCGACTTGGAGACTAGAGATATCATTGCTACTAGGGTGGTTGAGCATTCATCTTAGTTGTACACCTTTGCAAAGTTTGCTTCTGATGATGACCTTGTTCCTATGGTTGTTGATCACATGAACCATGATTCAGAGGAGACATTTGGCTTTTTCAACTTGGGCATACTCACATTAGAGCTAGTCCTTGAGCCATGCATTTCATCTCCTCCATCTACTATTGTACTTGATGATACTTGTGATTCAACAGTTTTGGCTCCTAGTGATTTAGTGTAGTAGAATATACATTGTCTTCTAGATATGGCTACCTTGGATGACTTCCTAACCAGTATTTCAGACTTGTTTATGGAGTCTCATCTTGCAAATTTGGAGGACACCCTTGATAGCATTCATCTTATCTTTGATGAAGATGCGCATTCTTTAGTTGTTGTGAGGGAACACATTGACCCTCTTGTTCATTCTCTACATGATCATTCTTTACAGATTGGTGTGAGTGTGGATACTTTTGGATAGCATTTGGAGGAGGCTTCTTTTTCTTCAGAGGGGATATACTTGTCTTTGGATAGTGCTCTAAATTCATCTCTACTTGGTGTTTGATTTTCCTCTTCAGTAGTGTGGCCTAGAACTCTTGTTTGGAATGTGTCAACTTTTAGCATCGACATGGCAACACTTGAGCATGCTTCAGAGACATCATCCATCGTCCATCTTTTTGACATCCTGCATACATCCTTGGTTTTTTTTCTTCCTAAGAGGAGGAACATTGTTCAGCAAGATTGGATCATCTTCAGCATTCAATGTCGAGCTTCTACCATCATTGCAAGAGACTCAACATTGAGGGGGGGCTACCTTGTCTCTCTTCTACTTCTCTCTTATGGGGGGGTATTTTTCCTCACATGGGGTTTTTCCCTTCTCATCTTCATTGAGAGTATTTCTTTTTTGTATTTCATCTCTCTTTTGGGGAGGATTTTTTTCCCACTGGGCTTTCTCCTTTTCCTCATTTGTGAGAGATTGCATTGTGTGTGTACATGGATACCTAACATGGCCTCATAGTTGGGACCCATCATTGCATCTTTGTGTACATTCTCTCTAAGTTGCACTTAAGGGGGGGTGTTGGTGTAATTAAATGTGTTGTATCTTATCCTAGGTCATAATTACACCTTAGTTAATTTTACTTAAGGACCACATAGGAGGTTGTTGGATAATTTCCACTTTTGGTGGACTTGACATGTCATTACCTCATCACTTGCACCTTTTTTGGACATATCATGTGAATATCTCTCCACTTTAGGTGGAGTGATAGCTTTTCATAGTTGTCACTTTTCATAAGATTACAACACTTGTCATAATCTTATGCCCTTCTATTTTCTCACCTTGGCTATATAACCAAGGGGTCTCTCTCATTTGTAATCAATCAAAATCATATCATATCATTGACATTGAATACAATCTATTCTTGTCATATTCCTCTCTCTCTTTTTGTTCTTTCCATTTGGTCCATAGATCTTGGCATCCATAGCCAATTCTAATAGTTCTTAATGCTTCAAAAACTTTTTTATATTTATGTGGCAGTCTTTCCAAGAATGCCAATAATTCATTTGAATTGGTTCCCTCAATTATTTTCCACCTTTGAATGAGTCTTGATAAAAAAATTCTACTAATTCCCATTTGTTCACTTATCTTTTTAATGAGATGAGATCTCTTTGTTTGATAGCTTAGCAAAGTTGATGTAATGACATGTTGGGTGAAATTACTATCCTTTGAGCATGAGGTCTTACCCAAACTATCATAAGAATCCATTAGATTCTTCCCAATAGTTTTTTCACTTGATGCATTTGATGTTCTCAACCCAAGAGTCTGCATGATGGTTTTTGTACTTTAAACCCTACATCATTTGAACAAATAGTTGACATCTTTCGGTCTCATTTAGCCTTTCAAAGAACATTTCCCAAATATTATTAGCATATCTTCTACAAGTGTGTTCTAGGATCTTACCTTCCATGTGCTGCAAAATATCCTCATCAATATTAATCAAAAACTTTGTCTTTCTACACAAAATTCTAGGTGGTGTTCTCTTAGGTACATACATCTCAACATTAGAAATTTCATCAATATTTAATTGAGGTGGGCTAGATTGTGTACCTTCGACTGAGGGTGGAATAGAATACATACTTTCAGGTTCATGTGGGGATGATGGCATACCTTTTTCATCAAATCTGAGTGATGATGTACTCTCAACTTCAAATGTGGTGGATGGTGTCCAACCATACTCACTTGTGGTAGATGGTGTCCCTCCATATTCACTTGTGCTTAATGGTGTCCCTTCGTATTCACTTGGTATAGGGTGTGTCTCCAACTATAGAATGTGCATCTCCCCTAGCACGACTCTTGCACATTCATTCCTTTGTGCTACCAATTTCTTTTCTCTTTTTGACAGTTCAGGTTCCTCTTCATGTGGCTTGTTTTCATCAATCGTTCCCAATTTCTATTTTTCATGATATTCCCTCATATATTTTTTCTCTTTATCTCTGAAGGCTTGGAGCTTATCATCTGTTAGTTTTTTCTTTTTAACAGTTCACTTCTTCGACATGACGAATAATTTTACCTATGCAAAAAGTGCTAAGGCAAGTCAAATTAACTAATAGTGAAGGGTTGTAAAAGTCTATTAAAGAGGGAAACCAATGACCACCACTTTCAAATGTTAGTTTTTGAAGTTGAAGTTGTTTTTTTTTTAGTATGATATTGTAAAATATGGAATCAAGTTCAAGCTAACCCCATTGCAGGGAGATGATAGGGAATGAGACAAAATGGCAAGGATAGTGATGATGGGAAGGAAGGAGTTCCTCAAGCATGAGGAAGATAAACATGGTGAAGGTGCAGCTACTTACACAAAGAAAAGAGTTGAGGTAGAAAAAGTAGCCATAGGAGTAATGTTAGAAAGGAAAAAGGATGGAGAAATAGTGATAAGAGAAAGTGAATCCTTTATATGGGATCTAGACATATTTGCAAAGCAAGTTGGAGACAAGAAAATGACTAATTTTAGTTGAGAAAAGGAAGGAATAGGTGTAGGACAGTCTAGTACTGTCAAAATAGAGGTATGCAAACCTGATGAAAAGAAATGTGAGGTGAAGAACCTTGGGGTAGAGACCCTAATGCAAGGAAAAGGAAAGATAAGTGGAGACAAGATGGAGAAGAGGCAAAAATGGCCTAGTAAGGTCATGGTGGAAGAGATGGATTGTCCAATGAAAAGGAAAGATGGAAAGCAACAAACTAATGAAAAAGAAGATGGAAGACCACATGATGAGAAGGTCTTAGAGGAAAAGGGAAAGAAGGCAGAGGTAAAAGAGTGTGGTTGAATTGAAGAAAGCCATGAAGGTCTTGTCAACAATAAATAAATTATGATAGGGGTAGTGTTGTGTCCCCTCCAGATAAATAGAGACAAGGAGTAGACAAGCATTGTAGAAACAGTGACATTTAAATAAGAAGATACAAAGGTAAAGGGAGATTTGATTCAAAGTCTAGATGCAAAGAACCCATGTAGGGGGCAAGATAAAGAAGACAAGAAAAAAAGTTTGATGCAGGTCATAAAAATGGAAGTTGCAAAGAGCCTAGATAAAAGGCCAATGGAAGAATGTATGATAGTTGAGGATAAAGATAAGTACATGGAAATCATGGTAGATGTAGTAAGTGGTCCAATAAAGGGAAAAGAAGATAAAGAGCCTAAAAATAGTGTTGGAAAAGAGTTCAGTGGATGATAAGAGAGATCAGAGGATGTGATGCATGAAGTGGAATGGAAAAAAGCAAAGGAAAGGTCTGAGACCAAGTTTGTAGAAGGTGCAATCACCATAAAAGGTGAAATTGCAAATACAAAGTGTTTGAATGACTCAAATATGGAAGAGACTAAGGAAGATATGTTTATAAAGGTTGGCCAAGTGAAGGCTAGAGGAAAGGTGAGAGTGGGATCTCCAAATTAAATGGAGAAGAAAGCAAAAGATGAGGCTAGGAAAGTGGATGGTCCTAGATGGGTAAGAGTACTGATGTGGAAATTGTATGTAGTTGTGGCAATGGCTCGTAGATGGGAGAACTTGAAGCAGATGGTGAAGATGATGGATAAGAGGAAAAGAGTGAAGGGAGTGCTTTATTACGTCCTTGTTTTCATGATCATGTTGATGGAGGTGAAGCCAAGGGTGAAAAATAAAAGAAGGACAGAGAGTGGACTATTTGGAAGTAAGTGACATCATGGAACAAGTTAGGAGCAATTGGATGTAGCCATGGATGATAGGACAGAGCAGGAAGGTGTAGGTTCAAGGTGATCATTCAAGAGAGGAATTATTTTGCAAGGACAAGGCCAAGCCTAAGGTGAATATGAAGGAAAGAGGGAGCAATGGAAGGAACAAGGAGGATCATTAGAGATTTTTTGCAGGTCAAGGTGTTGCAAAATTCCAAGAGACTTGGAAAGCTTTCATAGCTGGATCTATGGTGCAAGAGCACCAAGGATAGCTAGGACCATTAGGTGGTCAAGTGATGAATTTTTTCTTTTTAATAATGAGTGTGATGTAATAAGGTCTCAAAACACCATTAGGAAGTGTTTTGAGTCATGTTAGGTTGATATTTTTATGAAGTTTCCATTTCTTGGCAAATGTTGTCAATATGATGAAATGAAGCCTTCAATGGTATAAACATGAAAAAACCTATAAGGTAAAAGTAGTGTGATGAGGCCATCGTAAGGTCATTAGAATAGGTTGAAAGTCATTTTTAGTATCAAAAAGTGAAAAAATTTAAAAAAAAAGAAAAAAATGCAAAGTTACACTAAAAAGAGCATTTAAAGGTCAAGTTGGTAAAGGGAAGTTGTAAGGTGGCTTTAGGCAGTTGTATAGGTAGGAGTTCCTTTTAAAAAGGCTATGTAAACATTGGAGGGAGGCTGGAATGACTCCATTTGAAAATTTGAATGAAATATTCTGTTGTTTCCAAGTTTTTCCTATTTTTCTGAACTTTGTTGGCAATAGGGTATGTGCAGGATCATCATGGAAAAAACAAACCCTTAAGTTGCAAAAAAATTAAAAAAAATCAGTGTTAGGCAACTTGATGTAAATATTTGAATAAGTTATCTATATTGTTTCAAAAATATGTAAGAATAGAATCTGTAGAAAATTGAATATAGTTTCTAAACTACTAGGTTTATTTAAAAATAAATAAAATCTATTTGGTGAAAATTTGAAATTTCAATGCAGTAGTACTTAAATTTCAGGGAAAAAATAAGAAGTAGGTGTCTGTTTGACCACCCTAACCATAATAAAATCATAATATTTATTAATAATATTTTATATAAGTAGAAGACTCATGTCCGGATGTGATGCTGATTTTTTTGTAATTTTTTTCCAAGTAAATAATTAATTATGAGTTTTTTATTACAACCTTTAAAAAATATAAAAACTCATATGTTTGATCACCTTAACTTGGTAAAATTCATGAAATTTAATTTTTCTTTTTTTAATCCTATAGTATGTGAAGTATAAAATGTGACACATGTTTCAGATTAAAAAAATGTGTTACCGCTTGAATGTTATAGATGTTTTTCATTCAGCCTATCGATCAGGACTTTAGTTGTAATTCTAATAGAAAATGAATAATAATTATTTATTTAATTAAAATTAAAGCATAATTTATATTGGTAGAAAGCTAAGAACCCCCTCTAAAAACCCTTTTTGTTTCATCAATTTTGGGTAAAAAAAAGTCGTCAGCCATGATGAGCCTAAAATATGCTCATAATTTGATGTTATGATAAACTTTTAAATGACTTTATTTTTGCTATTTCATGGCTATTTAAACTTTGTTGAAACCTTTTTGTGGGGATATCCTGTAGCAGGACACTTTTATATTCCTACAGCCTATTGTGTTGACTTGATTGCATTTATTGCCCTGTTGACTCCCGAAAATGGCTGGTATATCGTATACAGTTTTTGAATGGTGAAGTAGATTTAAAATGTGTGAATAATGAATAGATATCGTGTATGTGCCATATGCCTTTTCTTACGCGTTTGTTACCTTTTGTCTCACAGGTTGTTGAAGAATGATCGAGTCAAGCGCAGCCATTCTCGGCATTGCAGTAAAGTCCATTTCCTGCATGACTTTGAGGAAGCTCCGGCGAAGACTCTTTGACCGAAACTGATTTGGAAAGATTTTTAATGATAAGTCAATCTGGAAAGAGTGGAGCGCTAGATTCTCTCTGAATCGGGTTGAACACATAAATTCATTTATGAAGTTTGTTCCTTGATTCAGGGATACACTTTACTTCCATGTCTTTCTTTGATGAAGTTAGTTAGTTAGTTGTTCTTCTGATTTAAAAATAAGATACTCCTCCTGGACGAGAGAGTAGTAGTAGAAGAAGAGGAATAGAATGATTAATAGATGATATTCAGGGTAAGATAGAAACAGAGTAGCAGATATCATGTAAGAATTAGTATGATAATGAAAGACAGAATCTGTTTGACCAGAAACAGAGTTTGTTGTTAGTTTTCACATCAATAAAACAATGTATCTTATTCTGTTTTCATAAATAAAGATCGATGAAGTTCTGAGTTCAGCATCTGTGTAATCAGTAGATGCTTGCTAAGGGGGCCCACTTAGTAAGTATCTATAGTTAATTAGTTAGATGTTCTTTTCTACTGATATCCAATTAGTTTTCATCTTTGAAGTTTTTATACAAATTCAGTCTTATACTGCTCCTGCAGCATAGAGAGTCCATCCCTGTGACTGTTCCTACAGCATAAGGCCAGTTCATGGTTTGTGCGTCAGTCGTAGCTGTTACAGTTTCTGTTTTAATCAAGCATAGTTGAGTTAAATAATTCTGCATTACCATTCTGTGGCTTAGATATAATTTCTTTCCAGTATGTATTTTTGCTAAGATTTGACCAAAACAAATTCATAGTGCATATATTTTGTTGTGCCATTTAAAGTCTACATCCCCTGGTTTGACAAGTAAATGAACGTCCACAGAGAGATATTAGTCACTTGTCAAAATGTCCAATTCCCAAGAAAGTTTTACTGTGATATTCATATCCTTTTGTGAGTGCGAGCCATTTTTGGCGCCGTTTTTGGGGATGGTGTCTAACTAGGAGTTTGACAAAGTTATTTTCAGCATTAGTTTAGTTTGTTAGTCAAAAACATTTCAAAATCTTTCAAGCCATTTCTCACCGTATTGCATGCATAGAAGAAGAAGAGACACACTGGGAAGGTTCCTCCCTGAAAATCTGTTTATTGAACTACCATTTGACCCAGCTGATAACGAACCTGAGGAAAATTCATTTGCTCTGCTATTCCAACACCCAAACATGGCAAATAATCCACCTAATAATCCACCTCCTGCATTTGAGTTTCCCATTGTTCCCCAACAAGATACTGACAATCTTAAAAACATCCCCTCTTCCTTGCTTCCAAAGTTTTATGGCCTGGTCACTGAAGACCCAGAAACCTTTCTGTTTGAATTTGATGTCCTCTGTCGCAGTTATGACTACAACACAGACGCTCATAAATTGAAGCTATTTCCTTCCACCTTGAAGGAGGGAGCTCTCAGATGGTTCATGAGTCTGGGAAGAGGCGTTGTAAATAGTTGGGCAGCCATGCAGACGAAATTCCTTGAAAAGTATAAGGAATATTGCAAGAGTGCCAGCAAAGGTGATGACATATTCCGAATTCAGTAGAAGGAGGATGAAAGTCTGGAAGATTATATTTCAAGGTTTTTGTTTTCATTAAAAAGAAACTCAAACCATACTCTTAACGAGGAGTCTCAGAAACTACTTTTTCTAAGGGGAATCAGTGATACCTGTATTGACGCCCTGGACCTAATGGGAGGAGGTGATATAACTCAACTGCCTTGGGATGATATCCAAAAGATATGTCTTAACTACTCTCGAGCAATAGTTAAGAAAGGTCGAGGTCATCATGCTTCAATGGGGAAGTCTTCTTCTGGTGGAGTTTTCTGGATGGAGATCAAAAATCTACTATCTGATTTCAAGCAGGACATCATTAATAATATGGCTACACAATTGGACACTATGCAAGCTCGGAAGAAACATGCTAAAGCTGAGGTAGTTTTGGCTGAGTTCTGTCCATACTGTAGACAAAAGAAGCATGATTGCAGATGCAAGATGGTGGCTAATTTGGAAGCCAGACAACTGCCTACTGATTTCAAACCAGTGAAAGGTGATGATGATCAAGTGTTCTTTGTTGCACAAAAGAGACCATGGGCCCAAAGGCAAGGTATGCCTCAAGACCCTTTAACTTTTGGTAATTCCTATTCTGGCTAGAATAACCAATGGCAACAAGCATATGGACCACCACCACCATGGAATCCACCTCAACTAAGTTGGCCTAATTATCAAACCCCACAGTGGCAATCTCCTCAAGGAGGTTGGCAGCAGCCACAAGGGCAATGGACCCCACCTTCAAGAAATTGGCAACAAAATCCTCAATGGAGAGGTCCTCAACAATGGAAAAACCAGTCTCCTGGGTTCCTGTAGCCTCCACAACCACAACAAAAATCCCTTATGCCGCCTCCTGTAGCAACTACCACAAATCCTGGACCTCCAAAGCAAACGCCTATGCCTGCCCAGCCATTGCCTAATCCCAATAATAAGCAACAGCAGCAGCCTCAATAGCCTGTGTATATTTCTGAAGCCAACCAATATCAAGCTTATGCCTTAAATGTTAATGACATCCATCTGAGGTCTGGAACTACTTTACCTGCTCCCAAACCACCTCTAATTACAGAAATATCTGATTCTTCCCTTGAAGAACCTAATGCACCTGTTGTTCCCACTGAGCATATGCCTATACCCAATATAGTTTCTACGGAACCTGTTTTGCAGAGACAAGATAAACCACCTTTTCCTCAGAGGTTGCAAAGTACTGAATCTAAACTCATGGAAGAACCCACTTTTGACATTCTAGATCAGCTCAAAAATGTGCAAATTCAAATCCCTTTGTTTCAGGCTATTAAAGATATTCCTATTTTTGGAAAAGCTATTAAAGAAGCCTATTTGAAGAAGCCTTGACAAAAGAAAAAGGATCCCCAAACAATTCATGTCTTAGGGAAATTGGCTGATATAATGTTGGGAAATGTAGTCATTCCAAAGTATATTGACCCTGGAAGCCCTGTAGTACAGATACATATAAATGGCCAAGTTGTAAAAAATGTTTTGATTGATTTAGGAGCTGCCATTAATGTAATGACAAAGCATACTATGGACTCCTTGAATATTTCAAACATTAGGTCTACACCCACAGTTCTAGCAGCTTGTATAGCTCCACAGTCAAACCTGATGGGATGGTAGAAGATGTTGATTTCACTACATATGGAGTCACATTTGAAGAAGCACTGCGAATTTAGAAAAAAGTATTAAAAAGGTGTAGAGCAAAATTTGTCTCTAAACAGTGAAAAGTGCTTTTTAATGATGGAAGAAGGTATTGTTCTAGGTCATCATATTTCAAAGAATGGAATTTAGGTTGACCCTGCTAAAATTGAAGTTATTCAGAATTTACAAACTCCTACAAAACAAAAAGATGTTAGAAGTTTTCTTGGTCATGTAGGGTATTATAGAAGGTTTATAAAAGACTTTGGTAAAATTGCCAATCTAACTTTATGCTTTGTTAACAAAGGATTCCCAATTTGAGTGGACCGAGGCCTATGAAAAATCCTTCCTGCAGCTAAAGGACTTACTTACTAAAGCCCCTGTTCTTCAAGGTCCAAAATGGAACCTGCCTTTTCACATACATGTGATGCATCTGATTTTGGTATAGGAGCAGTTTTAAGTCAAAAAAAAAATTCAATTGAGCATGCTATCTACTTTATCAGCAAAAACCTTCAAGGTCCTGAGCTCAACTATACTGTTACAGAAAAAGAATTGCTTGCAGTAGTGTATGCTTTGAATAAATTTAGGCATTATGTCACAGGTTATCAGATATTCATCCACACTCACCATGCAGCAATCAGGTACTTGATGAACAAACCTGCCATTTCTTGTAGATTGGCAAGATAGCTCCTGTTGTTACAAGAATTTGATATCACAATCATTGACAAACCAGGAAGAGCTAATGTTGTAGCTGACTTTTTATCAAGACTTCAATCAACTACATCTGAGGAACATGAGGTCATTGATGATAGATTTCCAGAGGAACACTTATTTTCCATTGCTGCACATACACCCTGGTATGCAGACATTGCTAATTATCTGGCAACAAACAGAATACCAGCTCATTTTTCCCCAAAAGAAAAGAAGTTGTTGATAGAGAAAAGTTTTAACTTTATCTGGATTGCAAATTGTCTGTTCTATACTAGCCCTGATCAAGTAATGCGAAGATGTGTAAGAGAAGATGAGACTTATGATATCTTGCATGCTTGCCATGATGAACCATGTGGGGGGAATTTTGCAACAAAAAGAACAGCAATGAAAGTTCTTACAATAGGGTATTACTGGACAACATTACACAAGGATGTTGTGGCCTATACAAGGAAGTGTGACATATGCCAGCGTATGGAAAGACCAACTAAGTCAGATGAAATGCCACTATGTCCGCAAGTCATAGTCACCCCTTTTGATAAATGGGGGATGGATTTTGTGGGGCCAATTGATCCACCATCAAATGGAAAGTCATACATTCTAGTTTGCATGGAATATGTCACAAAATGGGTCGAGGTAAAAGCTATGACTAATGCCCAAGATAACAAAGTTGCTGAATTTTTGTATGAACAAATTTTCACAAGATTTGGAGTTCCCAGAGAGCTTGTAACTGATCAAGGATCTCAGTTTACGTCAAATCTGATCACTGCACTTATGAATGACTATAAGATCAAACATAGGAAGTCCAGCCCCTATCATCCTCAAGCCAATGGTCAGGTGGAGGTAACAAACAGAGAAATTGAGGCGATCCTCACAAAGACAGTGCAGATTCATAAGAAAGACTAGAGTAATAGACTTCCTAAAGCAGTTTGGGCTTACAGAACTACATGGAAAACAACAACTGGGTTTACACCTTTTGAGTTGCTCTATGGGAAAACAGCTATGTTACCCATTGAATTTGCACATAAAACTTTGAGGACAGCTCTTGAACTCAACATGGACTTATCCGAAGCATAGAAGGATCGTCTCTTGCAGCTAAATGTTTTGGACGAAATGAGAAAAGCCGCCCTGTAGCATACAGAAGTAATCCAACAGCAGAGAAAGAAATGGCATGATCAGCACATCAAAACCAGAAAATTTTCTGCTTGAGATTGGGCTCTGTTATATGATTCCAGGTACCAAGAAAACTAGGGTAAACTCACAACACGTTGGCTTGGCCCCTATGAAGTTGAAAATGTGTTTGACAATAGAGCTGTGCAGCTAGTCACAATTGATCCGGTCCGTTTCAAATTGCTCATCAATGGCCACCGACTTTGACTGTACCATAAGCCAGTTTCCAAGGAAGACTTCATGAAGCAGTTCATTCAGGTTCCGCTTGCTACTCTTCCTGCAGCCGAGGGCTCTAGCCTTTCTCCTGCAGCGTTCCCATAATTTTCAAAAAGCATGCCCATAATAAAGATTTTCTTTTTAAGAAAACCCCTTTTTCTCCATTTTCATTTATCGCCCCCATCTCACTTCTTTATCTTCCATCCATCCATCCCATCCATCCATTTCATTCGTACATTTCATTTGCCCATTTCACCCGTCCACTTCATCCGTCCGCATCAATCTTAATTCAGATATCTTTCCAACTTGTCAATTCATGCAGCGTCGTCATCTTTCTTCACACGTACGTGCAATTACTAAAGGTATGCCATATCTTTTCTTATCACATATTTGATTTATTTCATTCTATTCAATTACTGCTATGCATGTACCAGTCATTATCCCCCTCATTATCCCCCTAGTCTCTACCTGTTCTTTAGTACATGTGAGGACACATGTCATCCTTTAAGAAGGGGGCGGGGTAATCCATCTTTTGAAACCTATCTTTTCGCCGCTGCCATAACTGTAAAATAATCTTTCTTTAATACATTTCTGGTACTTTCCAAACGTGATTGCATGTCCTTCTTTAATGCATCTTTTCTTGCAAACTACGTTTAAGACTGGATGTTTAAAAAAGTTCATTTTTGGAAAAAAGAAAGAAATGTGGCGGCATGACAGAGAAAAACCAGAACAGAAAGGGAAATAAAGAATTTGAATCTTCAGCAAGAAATTGAGTTCAGCTAGAAAAACTGCAAACATGGGTGGTCAGTTGGTGCGACATGAGCCTATAGCTCATGAATTGTTATTGCAAAATCTGCAGACAGTCCACGCATTCAACCTCTATGGATGGTTAAATTATTTTCTGAGTTTAAATGATTTTGATGAGGAGGCTGCGGGAGAATTTTTGAGAACACTTTATGAAAGGGAAGCCACCGTATGGGGTCTAACAGTTGTTGCAACCGAAGACATAATTGCTGAGGTAACCGGGCTCCCAGCAGTTGGAGAAAACTTTTCTTCAGATGCTACAGCTGCAAGGGCTGAGTTTTCAATGCCTACTGATGGACCTCTGGAAGTCTCCAGGCAAGGATGCAAGCGTGTGTCACTACCTCTTCCATATTTAGAGTATGCCACTTATATAATGAGGTATTTAACTTGTGAAGGCCATTTTTCCTACCTGCATTCTCATCATTTTAAATTATTAAGCCATATAAGGCATGGGTTGGTTGTGAATGTTCTGAATTTCTTGTTAAAGTTTTTAGAGCAAAGTGCCCATGGAACTCAACAAGGGAAAGACAACTTTGTCACTCATCATGGCCTTATTAAATTACTAATTGAGTGCTCTTTGAGAGACGTCTCACCTCTCTCCTTGCAACAATTTGTTGCCCAAAAGAGTTTGCAACCTCCACAACCCCCTAGGGTAATTACCCCACGGCCTCAAAGAAAGAAGAAAGAAATTGCATCTACCAGTGGAATGTAATGGGTCATCACCCTGTAGCACTCTATCATGTAGCCGTCACAGCTGAATCCTCTGCTAGGGTACAAACTAGGTCTGCTACTAGGAGGGAGAAAGGAAAAATAAAGGTAGAAGGGTCCCCAAAATCTGACCCTCGTTCTCAGAAAAGGCAATGCTCCTCTCCTGTAGCACCTTCCCCTATAGCTGTTTCTCCTACAGCAACAACTGTTGATATTACCAGTTCACCATCATCCTCTGCTAGGGCAGAGCCCCCTAAACAAACAAGAAAAAGAAAAGCTACCGGAACACCACCTGCAACTACATCAGTACCAAGAAGGGTTTCCACAAGGCAACAATTTAGGACCTCCCCTATTTCACCGTAACCTGAGGTGATTGTAATTTCAGAGGGGTCTGTTTAATCTGAATTTAATGTTTCTCGGAATGAATATGAGAATGCTACTCAGAGTTCACTCATTCCTGAAAAGGAACAAGTAGAGACAAAAGAAGCAGGGCATAATGGGCATGAGTTGCCAAATCTTGATGATCTGGCTACTGCTGCTATGCAATTCTCAGAGGAAGCACAGACTTCTCCACCGCAGCAACAAGAAGAATTTATCCTGTAGCAAGAACAAGAACAGGCTGAACAACTGAATGTGCCTAATGAAGTTGTATTTCATCCCTTAATGTGTAAAGCCATTGTTGTGTATAGGAGGACCTTTTTAATTGAGTTTCTGGAATATGTTAAAAATAATTGGGAAACAGTTACACTGCAAACTTTGACTTTTCGACACATAGCCCAGACTGACATGCAACAAAGTCTATGGCAAGTAGAAAAGAAGAAATTGAAAAAGAAAATTGAAAGTCAGAAACATGAAATTGCTAAGTTGAAAGCAAAAATGGACGAAATGTTAAAGGTAACTAGTCAAATTATGGAATGCAGACCGCCACCCAGAGTTTATGCTCTGTGCCTTAAAGAACAGTTTTTATGGTTTCAATTGATGAGAATTTCCAGAAACCAAGACCCTATAATTCATACTGCCAAAGAATTTTATGAAGCATATCAAGCAGCCCCTAACTGGTTAAGGAATTCTCTGTGTGAATTCTATTTGCATGGCTTTTTAATACCATTTAAAACAGAATGGAATCCTCTTCCATACATTGGTGATATTCATTTGAGAGCATTTATGTCATGGGCAGCAAATGAGGTGAATTATGGCAGGCAGTGGGAAACGTATGAGGAAATTGAGAAAACAGAGCCTGTTCCATTACACTCTCAAAGTTCAAACCCACATGCAATGTTGAAAGATTGGTTTGCTTTGACATATGGTATTAATAATGTTTCAGCTAGAGTGAAAATATTTGACATCAGAAAACAAGTATATGATGAATTCCAAGCGCAACAATATTCATTTTGGAGATTAGCATATGCTAGAAATGAGAAAAGATGGGAAAAAGTAACTGTTGGGTTAAGAAAGTCAGAACCACATGGTCCCCTAAACTTTACAGCTGCACTCAAACGAACCAGCAGATATATTCAATTGGGACTTCAAACAAGATTTGAACTGTGGCTGCCATTGACATTTAGACCCCCTGTGCTAATGTGGCCCCTGTATCCTCATCAGGCTACAAATCTTAACAATGAATTAGAAGACCGAAGATATGAAAGGTGCCGAGATTTCAGAGGATTCTATTACAGGTTTGGACATCCATTCCAGAGTCATACAACCACTACTGACTTCAGAGAAACCACTAGGAAAGTTAATGCTGGAGGACCAACATTGGGCTAAGTAGGGGGCAGTGATGAGCCTAAAATATGCTCATAATTTGATGTTATGATAAACTTTTAAATGACTTTATTTTTGCTATTTCACGGCTATTTAAACTTTGTTGAAACCTTTTATGGGGATATCCTGTAGCAAGACACTTTTATATTCCTACAGCCTATTGTGTTGACTTGATTGCATTTATTGCCCTGTTGACTCCAGAAATGCGTTATATTGTACTCTGATTTTTGAATGGTAGTGTTTAAAATTTGTGATTAATGAATAGATATAAATTGTATGTGCCTTATGCCTTTTCTTGCATGTTTTTTACCTTTTGTTTTGTAGGTTGTTGAATAATGATAGAATCAGCATATCCGATCTACGACTGTATAGTAAAGCTCCATTTCACCTTGCGACTTTGAGAAGCTCGTGAAGACTCTTTGACGAAATTGATTTGGAAAAGGTACTTTAATGGAAAGTCAATCTGGAGAGAGTGGAGCGCTAGATTCTCTCTGAATCGGGTTGAACACATAAATTCATTTATGAATTTTGTTCCTTGATTCAGGGATATACTTTACTTCCACGTCTTTCTTTGATGAAGTTAGTTAGTTAGTTGTTCTTCTAATTTAAAAATAAGATACTCCTCCTGCGCGAGAGAGTAGTAGAAGATGAATAGAATGAGTAATAGATGATATTCAGGGTGAGATAGAAACAGAGTAGCAGATATCATGTAAGAATTAGTATGATAATGAAAGACATAATCTATTTGACCAAAAATAGAGTTTGTTGTTAGTTTTCACATCAACAAAACAATGTATCTCATTCTGTTTTCATGAATAAAGATCGATGAAGTTCTGAGTTCAGCATCTGTGTAATCAGTAGATGCTTGCTAAGGGGGCCCACTTAGTAAGTATCTATAGTTAATTAGTTAGATATTCTTTTCTGCTGATATCCAGTTAGCTTTCATCTTTTGAAGTTTTATAAATTCAATCTTACTTATCTGCTCACCGCAGCATAGAGAGTCCATCCACATGACTGTTCACGCGGCATAAAAGGCCCGGTTCATGGTTTATTACTTACCGGTCGTGCTTTATTATAGTTTCTGTTTTAATCAAGCATAGTTGAGTTAAATAATTTTGCATTACCATTCTGTAGCTTAGATAGAATTTCTTTCCAGTATGTATTTTTTCTAAGATTTGACTAAAAAAAATTCCTAGTGCATATACTTTGCTGTGCCATTTAAAGTCTACGTCCCCTAGTTTGACAAGTAAATGAGCGTCCCACGAGAGAGATATTAGTCACACATCCGGAATGTCCAATTCCTAGAAAAGTTTTCTTTGATA
>VDFB02058242.1:354347218-354592520 GCA_007258455.2 Sequoia sempervirens
CAAATTCTACAATTTGTCACATAATTGGGTTTGTGCTCACTGTCATGATTGCATTTGGTTGAATATCGACAAAATCGAACATGCAAGTAATGTTAAGTTCTCTCTTAGCTTTCCAATGATATAATTTTTATCACTTTCTAACAATGTTAAGTCTTTCATCCATCATTTCTTTTGTTTGTATGTCTATTTTTTGTCAAAAAGCGGTGTTTTTTTTCCATTATAAATTAACCGTTCATCAAAATTTAAAATAAATTAAATTTTTAGAAACTAGACTCCATTCTACAAATTTCAAAAACTATTTTTTAAAAGAAATCTATTACTTTCCAAAATTTGTAGGGGGAGCATGACCAAAATTCTGCTTTTTAGGAAGTTCCCACTTAGAAAATTAGTAAAAGATCAAATATTAATTAAAAAATTATCAAAAAAATTATGCATCAACTAGATGCTACTAGCTAACTTTTGACCATAACAATTTTAAAAATACTAAAAAAAAGTTCACCGTGCTTAGGTCATACAAGAGTTGCTATGTTATGTTTTTCTGACAAAAACAAAACCAATTTGTGTACATCCCTCTATTGAACCTCTTATTCTCAACCATTTTCAAAATAAATTAGTAGTTTAGAAAGTAGACTCAAAGCACTTTGATCCTTATTTTTGTTCCATCTCAAAATTTTGAGTGTAACTATCCTCAATTTTATGTCCAAGGTCAGTATTTCCTGATTTCAGAAAAAAGTGGCCACTTAAGCCTCCTTTTTGGGAACCATCTTGGTGCACTTACCCTTCAATCTAACTATTTGAACTTTCTAGTGGGTTCCCTGTCAACTTGGCTAACAAGAGGATTTTTCATGCAATAGCTCTTTTGAAAATTCTCTATTTGACTACAAAATTTATTGCTAGGTGATGTTTGAATTTATTATTAAGCTTGTGCCATTATGGGCAGGCTATGCAGATTATTGGTACTCATTAGCTTTATTATTTCTATTTAATATGGATTTCATGCCAAGTAATGTAGCTTCAAATTTGAATTGACAAACCAAGTTTTACACAGCCTACTTGTCTTCTACGAAAATGTTTAGTGTCAGCTCTAGCTCATTTGTGATTTAGCTATGATTTTTAGCTTTTCTTTTAATAGTTGTTTTGCAATTTCCCTATTTTTTTCTATAATATTTAGTGGAAAATAATATTTCTTGAATCTTCAATTGAGAAACTAGTTAAGTATGTGTCTAATACCTCTTATACAATTCTATATTTGTCTTCAATATTTACTAGTAAAGGATGTAGGTTGAATATTATATCAATACGTTTCAGATTTTGTTTTATGTCTATAATTTAAAAGAAATCGACAAGGGTTTAGATAAAAGGATTTAGGATCACCTCATATAATTATTCTCCTACCCTAATACATCATGGATGATCGGAAACCCATACTAAACATATTTGTACAAGACAAGGTATTCAAACAAGGCATTTCATAACATCAAGAGGGTCTGTCGTAGACTTAGAATTACCATGCACCATGTAGAGGTCTTTTGCTACAATTTGTAGCAAACTAGTGGAAGCTTCACCAAAAGCAATACTTCAAAGCCTGGCTAAATGGTTCCATATGTATATACATATATTCTAAATTTGAGCTCCATTATTTGGCACTAAATATTATAGAGAAATAGGGAAATTGTAAAAGAACTATTAGTAAAAGACTCAGGAGCCATAAAAAATGAGAGAATACCTAAACTAAACATTAAATAGAGCTTTGAAATAGGGGGAAATAATATCATAAAACATATTCAAACAACATAAGTAATGTATGTAACAGTTGGTCGAATGGGCTTACAACTTTAATTGAAAAAAATAGAGAAAGTTCAATTCATCAATTTGTGATTAAGCCTGTGGCGTTATACAAATTTTGTGGAGATTGTTGCATTATATAAATGTTGTCATAGGCTAAAGAAAATAAGTAACATCATAAAGAGCTAGGCTTATATATTTTATTTGGGAAGTTGAAAATCTTTTTGTATAGGCATGGAGGAAAAAATAGTTTGGTGGCTTTTAAGTATTTTTGTAATAGTTCTTTTATCTATTCAACTTTATATCTTTAGCTTATGTGTTATTTGTTTGAAGTTTCTATTTGTTGAGAAGCCATGATTTAATCGTGTAGTCTATGTAACATATCTATAATGCCAAAATGGATCTTTTTAGAATGTCATTGAATTAATACATTTTCTTGGATATTTTGTAGTGAACATTCCCTTGCTACAACATTGAATATTGCATTTAGTTCCTACTATGACATTTTTTTTATTGATAATAGTAAGAAAAAATACAAATTACCATCAGATACAGTATGATGGAATAAAAACAATAGAAAGAGTTGTCAATTGGTAGCCAATAACAAATAAAAAGTAGTTCCAAACTCCTACTAGAATATCAACATGGGCACATTACAGATATTACAAAAAAAAGAGGCTTCATATACCAATAGCCTTCATAGATCATCAAAAATAGAGAGAAGATTTGCTTCCACTAATTGATTTGACACCTCCACTATAGTTAAATTTTTTCTAAAGCTCCTTAATTCACTTCCAACTGAGTAAAATACTGAGTTGCATTAAAAATAGGTTGGAATTCCCTTAGTGCTTGGAGGAAAACCTTAGCATCTCTCTCATTATGGTGCCACCCTTGATCAACATTGACTTCAACTTTTCTTACACCATCTGAGATCAACCTCATGAGTTTAGCCATCGATATCTCCATCATCCCAGTGACCTACAATGCAATGGAAAGGAATGTGAGTCTTTTATTAGACTCAGTAAGGCCTCTGGTACACTCTTGAAACTTCTCTTTGTTTCTAGCGTTCCAAATGAACCACATAATTTTAGTAGAAAAATAGTCCCAAAAACCCTATAATTCATTTTTAAGCTTCCTTGAATCAAATAAAATCCCAACCCAATTAAGCTACCCATCATTTTTCCATATTTCCATATTATTACAAAAAATGTTCCAAACCTCTTTAGCATAGAAACAATAAAAAAGATATGAATTTAATAGTATTAGGAGCCCTACAAATGCTACAAATATCCACATCAGAGTGACTAAACTTAATAGGGAGTCTTTGTAAGAGACATTTCTATCTAAAACAAGCCTTCTTAGGTTTTATAACATTCTACCATATAGAAGATATGATTTTTCTCCATTTATAATCATCCACATTAGTACCCCAACAAGCATTAGCGTGCCCTCTAATATCAACATTTTACATTAACTCTTTATAAAGTTTTTTTTCTTTAACATCAATAAGAGGTGAGCCATCATTCCAAACAAGATCATAATCAAGGGCACAAATCCCATAAGATTGAAGAGGAGAGGAGGAACTTTTACAGCTTTCATCCAAGGTGTTAAAGGTCCTAGAATTAGGTATATCCACATTGAACTCATAGGTCAACTTGTCAAGGGTTTTAAGGTGACCATTCTCAAGGATATTATGAAAAGTGTGGATGCCAACTTGGTTCCATTTTTTCATAGAAAACCCTATAGGAAGGCAAGGGGATTCTTTCTATGCTCTAGGTTCCACCATGTGGAGAAATAAGTTTGACACTTAGTGTTGTCATTGAAATTTAGATGTTACAACAGGGTATGTGTAGGATCATGATGGGCTAAAAAGTGGCAATATGATGGGTATGTGGCTAACGACTTCTTTTTTACCCAAAATTGATGAAACAAAAAGGGTTTTTAAAGGAGATTGTTAGCTTTCCACCAATATAAATTATGGTTTACTTTGAATTTAATAATTAATTATTATTCATTTTCTATTCAAATTACGACTAAAGTCCTGATTGATAGGTTGATTGAAAAACATCCATAGATTTCAAACGATATCACAATTTTTCAATCCAAAAAATGCGTCACATTCTATGCTTCACATACTATAGTATTAAAAAAATAAAAATTGAATTTCATGAAATTTTGACCAAGTTAAGGTGGTCAGACATACGAGTTTTTTATATTTTTTAAAAGTTGTCATAAAAAAAATCATAATTAATTATGTACTTGAAAACAAATTACAAAAAAATATGCATCACAACGAGCCATGAGTCCTCTACTTATATCTAAAATATTATAAAAAAAAAATTATCATTTTATTGTGGTTAGGGTGGTTAGATAGACACCTACTTATTTTTTCCCAGAAATTTAAGTACTATTGCATTGAATTTTCAAATTTTCACCAAATAGATTTATTTATTTTTAAACAAACCTAGTAGTTTAGAAATTGCATTCAATTTTCTATAGATTCTATTCTTAAATATTTTTAAAATAATATAGATAACTTATTCAAATTCTTACATCAAGTTGACTAACTCTGATTTTTCTAATTTTTTTGCCACTTAAGGGCCTATTTTTTCCATGATGATCCTGCACATACCAAACACTTGAAATTAGCCTTATCTTCACCAGCTCCCATTCTTTCCAAATGCTTTTAAATACCACTGACCTAGCTAGGGACATGGGGTGTTTGTTCAAAAGAATATCACACATGGGTAGGCCTTTCCATTGTTTCAAATGCTTAGGATGAGCTTGCAAGATGTTATTTCTGACCAGCACCTTCCACGGCTCATCGTCTACCATAGCCTTGGCAATCCATTTTTCTACCAAGGTTGTTCCTTGGACTCTTAGGTATTTAAGACCTAAAACACCACCCATTTTATCCATACAACACCATTCCCAATTAACAATATGCCTTCTCTATTTTCCTTTCCCATCAAACCACATGAAGGCTATAATTCTTTTTTGAATTTCATTAACCTGGTAGCTACTAAAAAACCAGACCGAGGAAAAATGAATAGTATAAGAAGAGAGATTTTTTTGCCATATTTGAAGCCTCCAGACAAGGGAGAGATAATTACTATTCCAGCTCTCCAACTTTTTAATAATCTTCTTGCTAATCCAGAGCCACATTTCTTTTAAGTTGGGATTGATGTCAAATACGATTCCCAGATACCTGAAAAGCTTGTTAGGACCCCCATTGAAACTCAAAGTTTTGAAGCCAGGTGGGTAGGGAATCAAACCAACCAAGAATGTTGGATTTGGCCATTAAGATTTTAGCACTAGAAGCTTGAAAAAATAAGTCAATTTTTCCCATGAGGACCTCCAAATTCTTCACATCAAGCTCAATGAATATGGCAGTGCCATTTGTAAATTGGATGTTTATAAGCTCATTTCAGTAAGGGAGTGTGATCCCTTTAACATTAGGGGAGTAAGTTTTAACTCTTAATAGATAGTGTAGGGCATCAGATGTGATCACAAAGAGGGTTAGGGCAAGTGGGTATCCTTGTCTAATAGATATTCCAAGGATGATTTCTTTAGATAAGAAACCATTGACATCAACTTGGGTTGTGGCATCTTTAGAAGAGTGACAACAACATTGCAATAATTGTTAGGAAAGCCAAAAGATTCTAACATTTATCTTTAAAAGGACCATTCAATTCTAACATAGGCCTTTTCAAATTCAAGCAATAGCATGGAAAAAATTTGATTGGAGTTCCTAGACTATTCCATGGCCTCCCAACGCTAATCAAATTCTCTAGGATGTATCTCCCCTTAATAAAACTAGTCTGGGTGTTGTTTATGAAATTAGGAAGGATGTTTTCCAATCTCATGGCAAGAACCTTTGCCAAAATTTTGGACAAAACATTAAGAAGAGTAATGGGTCTCCAATTTTTAATAAGATTCATGTTTCCCCCTTTAGGTAGAAGCTTAATTATGCCTTTATTTATGCCTTCACCCAAGGATCCTTTCTTTAGAGCCTCTTGGTAGACCTGAAATAGGTCCTCACTAATCCAGTCAATAAAGGATTTGTAGAATTCAATAGAAATCCCATCCCACCCTGGTTATTTGCCATTTTTCATTGAGTTGATAGCCCTTGTGATTTCATCTTTCATTAATTCAGCTTCAAGTGTAAGGGAAACTTCTTGACTAATTTTCTTGGGAATGAGATATTTTACAATATCTCTAGCCTTCTTGTTCCCCTCTTGATTTCCTTTGGAGGTAAATAAATTTTGATAGAATATTTGGAAATGGCGAATGATTTTTTCTTGATTATTCAACATTTTAGCTTCATCCCAAATAAGAGCAATCTGCTCCTTACAACTTTTTTCATTAATGAAATTAAAGAATAACTTAGAGCCCTTGTCTCCATGGTTCATCTAGTTGAGATTGGCCTTGATTTTGAGCCCTTTGGTATTCCTCTCTTGAAGACACCTAAGATCACTCTTAATCTTCATCAAAGTTTCATTCAATGCAATGTTAGAAGGATTAGCCTAAATTTTTTTGATAGGGAGGTTGGATGAAACAATCACTATTTCATGCTTTGGGTCTTGCTTGTAAGACTCCTAGGGTGTGTTAACTCCACCACTTGAAACCTATAGGACCTTTCCTTCTTAGGGTCCACTAATTTCTCCTGGCCAACCCAACTATCAACTTAGATGCTTCCTACCAACTCAAGACTTGGTTCTAACTTGCAACTCTAACATAGCCCTTAATCCACCCTAAAGGCTACAAAACCTCCAAATCTTGAATTTAGCTTTACAGGGGTGTGGAGGTGTTTCTCACATCATCATTCCATCCCATTAAAGGTATTAGGGGTCCATCTAGCTCCATTTGTAGGTCACTTTCACCAAACCCTCTCTTAGACCTAAAATAGGCTACTAGCCCTAGATCCCCAATTAGGCCTCTTTCTCTGAGAAAATAGGCTTGTTCTCAAATATTTCTAAAGAACATCTCAATCTTTTCTTGGGATTCCTGGTTCATTTTCCCACCTCTCAAATATTTTTGAGGTCTTGGGCCCTTATCCGCTGTACAAGGCCTCAACTTGAAAATGGACAAAAACTAGGGTTTTAAAGCCTTTTTCTAGCTACTCTCAATCTGCTAAGTGTTCCTCACACCAAATGGACTGATCGAGTTTCCTCTTGATTACCAAGTTTTGGCAAGACTCTAATTTTCCTTCTCCAAAAGGAAATTCAACTAGAATCTATCACCCCTGCAAGTTATGTGCTCTGCACTTAAGTCTTCCTAGTCAAGAACCTTCCTGGCTCGCCTAGGGCAAGACTTTTCCAATAGCTCTTGTGCTTGCACAAACCCTACATCCTACCATATATACATACATGGAGTCTAGTCACTATTCCCAAAGGGCCATACAATTTGTATAGTGGGAAAGTGAATTAATACTCCATTTTCTCAAAACTATTTGGTTTAGACCAGCAATAGCAAGAAAACAAAATTATTTACAACAAAGCTTGAAATTGAATTGGAAACCTATCTAAATGCCACACAAAGCTGGAAGAAAAACCAATCTACATCCTACACAAATTTTACTGCTATGACCAATCCATTAAAGCAATACTACAATGCAAAAA
This sequence comes from Sequoia sempervirens, assembly GCA_007258455.2. Classification (NCBI taxonomy): domain Eukaryota; kingdom Viridiplantae; phylum Streptophyta; class Pinopsida; order Cupressales; family Cupressaceae; genus Sequoia; species Sequoia sempervirens. The sequence goes on from VDFB02058242.1 coordinate 354,354,625, forward strand.
TTAGAAAATTCTCACAAAAACATAGTTGGTTCTTCTTGAATTCAAAACTTCAATAATTTCCAATGCTTCCAACCCTACTCTCAAGTCGAGGCACACCTTATATAGGTCAGCCAAAGTATTTATTCCTTCCCTTGGTCGGACATGTCAGTTACATTGTGGCAAAGTTGCAAAATGCACCATTTTGCAACTTTTGCCAATTTCTAGTAAACTAAGAAAAATGAGTTTCTAAACTCATCAACCCTTCCTCAACTTCTATCCTAGAGATCAAACACATCCCTAAGCTATCTCCTCTACACAATGGTCAACATGACCTTCATGGTAACACATCAAAAGAAATGAAAATTCATCCTAGATTTCCTAATTGCCTAGTGTTTTCTAGGTGCTCTTGCACCATTCTCCCCCTCTCTATACAAACACTAAGGAATATGAGGAGAGAGTAGTGACACATCAATGCCCTGCTTCTTAAACTGGGCTTCATCTACCCATGTAGCCTCAGACTCTGGCTTGTCCTTCTACTTGATGAGGTACTCCATGTACACCTTATGCCTTGTAGATTTCTTCACCCTTGACTCCAAGATCCTTTCTTCCTGAAGCTTGTCTTGAGTAGGTAAGGCTATGTTGCTCACATCTTTGAAGATATCCCCATAGTTCTGATCCATGTCAGTGACTGTTCCCTTATATCTGATTAGATCAGCTACATTAAACACTAGAGAGATGCCTAAATCTGTAGGTAATTCCACCTTGTAGGCATTCTTCCCATATTTGGCTAATACCTTGCATGGTCCCACTCTTTTCATCTGCAATTTGGTTGATATCCCCTTCTGCAACCTAGACTTGTTGAGGTGGACCATAAAATAGTCTCCTACTGCAAATTGTAGATCCTTTCTAGATATATCCACCTTCTCTTTCAACTTTTGAGTAGCCTTGATGACCGTCTTCTTCACATGCTCCAAAATCTCCTTCATGGTCTAAGAGAAATCTTCTACATGTCCACTCCTATGCTCCATAGCTCCTAGATCTCTGAGCTCACACACACCTCTTTGGTGCATTCCAGACACTATTTCAAAAGGAGTCTTCCATGTAGTCCTGTTCACACTATCATTGTATGCATACTCAACCTGTGATATGACCAAGTCCCATGTCTATCCATACTCTTTGGTTAGGAATATTAGAAGGTTACCTAACACTCTATCAACCACCTTAGTTTGTCCATTGGTCTGAGGATGGCAATCTGATCCAAAAGACAGGTTGGTACCTAATCTACTCCACAGAGTCTTCCAAAAATGACTCATGAAATTCACATCCCTATCTGATACAATGCTCAAAGGAAATCCATGGATCCTTACAATTTCCTTGAAGAAAAGGTGAGCAATGTAGCTAGCATCATGTGTGGTCTTGCAAGGGATAAAGTGACTCATCTTGCTGAATCTATCTACCACCACATAGACACAATCAAACCCTATCTTAGTCTTAGGGAGTCCTACAACAAAATCCATGCTAACACACTCCCATGGTCTATTGGGAATGGGTAGAGGTTGATACAAACCTACATTACTAGATCCCCCTTTGGCATTCATAAGAGCTACACACTACTCCACATACCTCCTGACATCCCTTAGCAACTTAGGCCAATAATAGAACCTCTGCACTAGTTCCATTGTCTTATTGATACCAAAATGACCACTAAGACTACCATTGTGATTTTCTTGGATAAGATTCTCTCTCATTGAACCTTTTGGCACACACAACTGATTTCCTTTGAACAAAAGTCCACTCTACAATGTATACTCTGAGAACTGACTATGAAAATGATTCTCAAAATTAGAACATACCTTATATGCCTCTGAGAAGTCTTCATCTTCACCATAGAGATCCTTGAAACTCTTTATCCCAATGCTCTTTAGTTGTATCTCTTACACTGTCAGCAATCTTCTACTTAGTGCATCTTCCACCTTATTCAACTATCCCTTCTTGTGCTTGATGGTGAAAGTGAAAGCTTGAAGATACTCCATCCACTTAAAATGTATATTGCTCAATTTCTCTTGAGTATTGATGTAGCTAAGTGCTTGATTGTTAGTAAACACTACAAATTCTTTAGGTAGGAGATAATTCCTCCACTTCCTAAATGGCTACAATAAAGCATATAATTCCAAGTCATAAGTAGAATACTTCTTTTTAGCTTCATTGAACTTTTCACTAAAGAAAGCTATAGGCTTGCCTTCTTGGCTTAGTACTCCTACTGCAATTCCACTAGCATCACATTCCAAAGTGAATAACTTATCAAAACTAGGTAATAAAAGAATAGGTTGAGTTGCCACTTCTTGTTTTAGTTTCTCAAAACCTTTCTTAGCTTCTTGGGTCCACTTTAACTTAGTCTTTAAGCCACCTTTGATTGTATCTAGGACTGGTGCACATATGCCACTAAAGTTTCTTATAAAATTCCTATAAAATTGATCCAATCCATGAAAACTTCTTACCTCTGTCCTAGTGGTTGGTTTAGGCTAGTTTAGGATAGCTTCCACCTTGCTTGGATCCATCTTCAATGATCCTTGGGATACTAGAAACCCCAAATACACAAGCTCTTGTTTAAAGAACTCACATTTCTCTAGGTTGATGGCTAACTTATCCTCTTGCAACCTTTTAAGAACCAACTCCACATGATTTAGGTGTTCTTCTACTGTCTTAATAAAGATGAGTATATCATCAAGGTATACCACCACAAATAACCCTATGAAATCCTTTAGCACTTCATTCATGAGCCTCATGAATGTGCTAGGGGCATTAGAGAGGCCAAATGGCATAACTCTCCACTCATACAACCCATCACTTGTCTTAAAGACTGTTTTCCACTCATCTCCATCCTAGATTCTGATATGGTGGTATCCACTTTTGAGATCCAACTTGGTAAAATACCAAGCTCCTCTAAGACAATCCATCAAATCTTCAATCCTAGGAATAGAGAACCTATATCTGATTGTAATTCTATTTATAGCTCTAGAATAAGTGCATAACCTCCACTTACCTCCTTTTTTGGTTGCCAAAACCACTGGTACGACACATGGGCTGATGCTCTTCCTAATCAATCCTTGATCTAACAACTCCTACACTTGTCTAGCTACCTATAGGTTCTGATCTGGTGTAAGCTTGTAAGCTGCTTTGTTTAGAAATGAAGCTCCTGCTATGAAGTCAATCTGATGGCTAATGGCTCTCTTTGGAGGTAAGGTTGTTGGTGCACCATCATTGACTATGTCCTTATGCTTCTGAAGTAACTTTTGGACTACTCTTGGTATGATTGTTTTCTTAGTTTTATCTTCCTCCTTGGATTGCACCATGACCACATATCCTTCCCCTCCTTGATGTAGAGTGTTAAGGAACTCCTTGCCACTACTTAATAAGACACTAGGGGTCTTTGACTGTCCTTCTTCCTCATCTGATAGTGACTGCAACTGGAATGTCTTTCCATCCTTCTTGAATGAGATAGTATTGGATTTTCCATCATAGATGGCACCTCTGTCATATTGCCATGGTCTGCCCAATAGAAGATGGCATGCATCCATGGGTAACACATCACAAATCAACTTATCCTTGTACCCTCCAATGGAGAACTCAACAGTTGTCTGCTCATTTACAAGAACACTCTGCCCTTTGTTCAACCATGTCACCTTGTAAGGATTAGTGTGGGGTACTTTCTCCAATTTCAACTTCCTTACTGCCTCCTCAAAGATGATATTTTTAGTTAAGCCTAAATCCACAATAACCATGCATACTTTTCTCAAAATTTTGCATCTTGCCCTGAATAAAACTCTCCTATGCCTTGGTTCTTCTTTGACTGGTTGTCTAATTAGAACCTTGTTAAACATCAAGTTCTCTCCCATTTCTGACTCAATGTGACTAACCTCTAGTGACTTGACACTCATAGTGTCTTCTTGAGCATATGCCACTCTCTTCTTAGTATTTGATGAAGATGCTTTCTCCAGGCACCTATAAGTTGGATGACCTACTTGACCATAGTTGTAACATTTCATAGTGGCAAAGTATGAGCTACTTCTACCTACTCCTCTCCCTCTATTTGAACCTCCTTGAGGTCCTCTACCTCTGTTATACCCTCCTCTAGAAGGTGTCTCACTTCCATGCTCTATGAGTTTAGAATCTCCTTGGTTTCTTTGTCCAGTCCCTCTACCTTGGTATCCACCTCTATGTCCTCTTTGATCTCTGCCTTTACCTCTGCTCTTAGAAGCTTGTTCTTGTTTCCTCTTACCCCTCTCTTCAATTTTTATAGCCAATTGATAGCATTGGTGCACTGTCTTGGGACTTAGAAGAGTCATCTCTTCTTGAATGTTCCACTTCAAGCCGTTAAGATATCTAGCCACCTTGAGACTTTCATCCTCTGTCACATTAGACCTCATACAATTTTTTTGAAACTCCTCAGTATAAGAGTTCACATCTTGGTCTCTTTGTCTCAAGCTTTGTCTTTTCTTATGTAACTGAATCTCATATTCATCTGGCATGTATGCTTCTCTTACTTTAGCAACCATTCCCTTCCAAGTAGAGATAGGTTGCTTGCCTTCCTTTTCCCTCTCTGTCTGAATGAACTTCCACCATGTCAAGGAAAAACCTCTTAATCTTGATTTGGACACCTTTACCTTCTATGCTTCAGTGACTCCATCACATTCAAAATGGTTTTCCATTCCCATGACTAGATCAACTTCCATTTTTCCACTAAATAGTGGTATTCCTTCAAGTGCTTTTCCACTCAAAGCCTTCAATGCCTTCAAGAAAGGCTCTTCTTGCAAAACAGGGTCAGGTTCAGGGATCTTTTCTTCCTTTGAAACCTCTTCTTTCTTTGGTACCCTTCCTTCCATATGCACATTATTCATTACTTGCTCAAGTTGGGCTATTCTTTCCCTCAATAGCCTATTGTCTTCCTCTTGTTCTTCAACCTTCTTGGCCAATTCTACATTTGTCACCATGTCTGATGAACCACTAGACTCAATCTCTAACATATATTATTCTATCCCAAATAATTTTCTTGCTCTAATACCAATTTGATAGGGAGGTTGGATGAAACAATCACTGTTTCATGCTCTGGGTCTTGATTGTAAGACTCATAGGGTGTGTTCACTCCACCACTTGAAACCTATAGGACCTTTCCTTCTTAGGTTCCTCTGATTTCTCTTGGCCAACCCAACTATCAACTTAGATGCTTCCTACCAAGTCAAGACCTGGTGCTAAATTGCAACTCTAACATAGCCCTTAATCCACCCTAAAGGCTACAAAACCTCCAAATCTTGAATTTAGCTTTGTAGGGGTGTGGAGGTGTTTCTCACATCATCATTCCATCCCATTAAAGGTATTAGGGGTCCATCTAGCTCCATCTGTAGGTTGCTTTCACCAAACCCTCTCTTAGACCTAAAATAGGCTACTAGCCCTAAAGACCCAATTAGGCCTCTTTCTTTGAGAAAATAGGCTTGTTCTCAAATATTTCTAAAGAACATCTCAATCTTTTCTTGGGATTCCTAGTTCATTTTCTCACCTCTCAAATATTTTTGATGTCTTGGATCTTTATCTGTCATACAAGGCCTCAACTTGAAAATGGACAAAAACTAGGGTTTTAAAGCCTTTTTCTGGCTGCTCTCAATCTACTAAGTGGTCCTCATAGTAGATGGACTAATCGAGTTTCCTCTTGATTATCAGGTTTTGGAAAGACTCTAATCTGCCTTCTCCAAAAGGAAATTCAACTAGAATCTATCACCCTTGCAAGTTATGTGCTCTGCATTTAAGTCTTCCTAGATGGGCACCTTCCTGGCTCGCCAAGGGCAAAACTTTTCCAATAGCTTCTATGCTTCCACAAACCCTACATCCTACCATATATATATGCATGGAGTCTAGTCACTATTCCCAAAGGGCCGTACAATTTGTACAGTGGGAAAGTGAATTAATACTCCATTTTCTCAAAACTATCTAGTTCAGACCAGCAACAACAAGAAAAAAAAATTATTTACAACAAAGCTTGAAATTGAATTGGAAACCTATCTAAATTCCACACAAAGCTGGAAGAAAAACCACTCTACATCCTAAACAAATTTTAGTGCTATGATCAATCGATTAAAGCAATACTACAATGCAAAAATCAGAAAATTCTCACAAAAACATAGTTGGTTCTTCTTGAATTCAAAACTTCAATAATTTCTAATGCTTCCAACCCTGCTCTCAAGTCGAGGCACACCCTATATAGGTCAGCCAAAGTATTTATGCCTTCCCTTGGTCGGACATGTCAGTTACATTGTGGCAAAGTTGCAAAATGCACCATTTTGCAACTTTTGCCAATTTCTAGTAAACTAAGAAAAATGAGTTTCTAAACTCATCCACCCTTCCTCAACTTCTATCCTAGAGATCAAACACATCCCTAAGCTATCTCCTCTACACAATGGTCAACATGACCTTCATGGTAAAACATAAACAAAAAAATTCATCCTAGATTTCCTAATTGCCTAGTGTTTCCTAGGTGCTCCTGCACCATTTTTCCTCAACATTGAACAAGATTTCTTGCAGATCATTCTCCATCCTTCTTGCATCCTTATCCATTTTCATTCTAATGGTTTGGATAAGATTTTTCTAGGCCTCCAAATTCTTTTCCCATCTTGCAATTTTTGACTCTTTAGTAAGTAGACACTTGTTAATCTCTTTGATGGATGTTATGCCATCTCTATAGTCTTCATCCTATAGGAGTTGGGCATTTAACATGAATTTAGGACTCTTCAGGGCCTTATTGGGAATACTTTGATTATTAGATACTTGATTTTTGATGGGGTGGTGGTCAGAAAGAGTATAGGGGTACACACTGACCTTTTTCCCATAATTTTCAGAGAGGAACTTAACCAATGACTTATTGGTATAAAATCTATCAATATGACAATAAATTTTTCTCTTCCCTTGTTGGGTGTTACACCAAGTATACTAGATCTTTGTACAGTCCTTATTTCCCTTTTCCAAGGGGTCTGCAAGTCTTAATTTTTTTTTCAATCTCTACCAAAATTGCTTCTCAATACCTTTCTAGGCCACATCCAAGCCACCCCACTTATCCTCAAGTACTCCACCATATTGAAGTCTCCCCCAAGCACCCAAGGGACCTTGGGAAACTGAGAATCCATCCACTACCAAAGCTTGACTCTGTCTCTGTGGTTACTTGGAGCATAAACTGAACCATTCCCCAAGCACTCCCCATCTTTTTCCAATACAATCCACACTACCTTGTTGCAAGGGGAAGTACCATGATTGGTTATAAAATCTTTACATTTGTTAGCTAGTAAAATGGAGGTTCCCCCTCTCCCCCTCCCATGCTTTAAGGAGAATTGACATGAGTCTTTCTAAATAAAATTAAGATTAACTTCCAAGGTGAAATTAGTAGCTTTTGTTTCTTGCAACATGACAACATCTTTATTAGTCTTGAGATTAAGGAATCTTCTTATAATATACTTCCTATCTAAGGACTCCAGTCCTCGAATATTCCAGGAAATGAGATTAAGATTCATATTCTCTTGAAAAAGGAGAATCCCCTTGGTTACTCTTGAAGTTATCAAAACATTTAGGACACTTATCCTTGATCTCCTCCCTTTTTTGAATAGGATATTGTAGAACTAGGCTGATGTTCTTTCTTTTATTCTTAACCAACTGCATGGCTAGATTGCCAAAAATGGTGTTACCATATTTTCTCAGCCTTCCAGGCCCTTTCTTGGCATTAAAAGTATTGTGTGGTTTACCATTAATGATGTTGTCCTTAACCTCACCTTTAGTCTCATCAGGAAAATTAAGGGTCTCCATATGAGGAGAAACTGAAATTGGCTTGGGGATGAGGCAAGCATTCGGTTGAAGGTCACTGTTGCTATAAGGGGCAAGTTGTTTTGGATCATTCTAGATATAATCTGAATCACCTTCTTGGTTGGACCTTAGTTTAGGCTTATGAGAAGTGCCAACATCTGATTGGCACAACATGATAGTGTCCACTTTCTTGGAATTGGGCAAGGATTTGGGGACAACCAACTCCAAAATTGGTGCCTCATTTGTGGTGGGTGAGTAGGATGCCCTCGAATCCTAGTGACCCCTAAGTAAGTCAACACCAATAACATGAGTACCCCCTAGGTTAGTTTTTTCAAATTTAGTATGGCCATCAATTTTTTTGATATGCAAAGTGGTGATATGGCTATATTTTCCAAAGTTAGCAAGGCCACCCGAGAGATGGGTCTTCTCAATTTTATTCCTCAGTGAATGCATAGCAAGTTGCTACACATTAGCTTCTTAACTTGGGCTATACTTAGGGTGAATGAGAAAATGAAGTTGCAAGGAGGGACAGGTCCAAAGGTAGTGTTAACATTAGTATCCTCATCCTCACCCAATACTCCAAAAGAATTGTTGGTAGGAATAGTAGTGGGAGAAGAACCAAGACATTGGGAGGATAGAGGGGTATCATCCCCAAACTGATCATGGGTCTGGGACCCATCCCCATGGTTTGGCACTAACGAAGGTGGGGTATCTCTAGCGACATTAGATTTTTCTTCCTCGTGGGTCTACAACCCACCAGGGTTTAGGACCCGGCTAGCCACTCAACCAGAGTTGGGGATGGTAACCTCTTTTACAACATTTTTCTTAATTAAAGGGTAGTTCTTTTTGATGTGTCCCTCTCTATGGAATAAGTAGCAAGCACTTAGGCTACCCAAAATTTCAATGGGGAAACATATGATTTTTCCTTCATCTTCAATTAGAATACTTGTTGGGAATTCAATCCCCAAGTTCCAGCAAAATAGTGCTCTGGCATCCAGATGGGGGAGGGAGGCTTTGGATCCATTCACTCTAATCACTCTACTGAACAAAATGATTAGAGTAGGGACAAGATTCCAAAAATTTGGGGGAATGCTTTTGATCGCTACCCATCTTAGACATGAAAGGGTGAAGAATTCATCAGTAATAGCCGACAGAGACCAAGCTAGGGCCTAAAACACACACCCACCACTGTTCTAGTAGGATTTGGGGAGAGCCTTTTCCTACATTTCATGAGTTTTGAAGAACATGACAAAGAGTCCTTTTTGGATCAATCTAAAATAATTTATTTGAATCCCAAATTTAGAGAGCCAAACATTCGAACACCATGTGTCAAGAAATTTTTTGACTAGGGATTTTCTAGGGTCGATAGCCACAAAGAAGATTGCTATTTCTTTTAACCTATTCTTTTTAGTTTTAATAACTAATTCCATTTCAGAGTTAGGAACAAGCTTAACAAAACCAAAATTTCCAGAGGCCTTACCTTCTTCACCATCATTGGAACCTACCTTTTCCTGCTAGGCATCAAAACTGGCATTGGATGGAAGACTCACCTCACAGCTAGAAACAACATCCTTGAAAGTTTAAGGTTGTGGGTACACATCATCAAGAAAACCCTATTTGTCGAGGGGTTCCATTCATGCCTTTTTGGGGCAGGCCAACACCTAAAGTTAGCACAAAAAGAAAAAAAATAGAGCATAGAAGGTGTTAGAAACCTTAAAATAAGCACAAAAAAATAATAGACAAGAAAAAAAGAGTAAAATAAATGAAACAAAAGAGCCCACACTACACTAATCCATGGGATAGAAAACTTGAGTGGAGGAGTACAAGGCCTCCTCCACCTGTTACCTTGGAAGAGCCAACATAGATGTCATGTGGGGCCCCCGCTATGACATTGCATTACAATTGGTATATATATATATATAATTTTCTATTCCACATTTAAAAATATACATGTACGTAGACATATATATCCATATATACAAAGAAGGCCCCCCGTGGCTCGTTTCAAAATGCAAGTAAGCATCCAGACTAGATTTTCCCTTAGCTAATTGGCTGAGAAGGCTTCAAATTCAAACCTTTAGTTGCCTATACTAATGCCAAACTTTAGAGTAGAAAATATGGTATAAGCAACCCAAAAGGTTGGAATTTGTAGCCTTTACATTTGGTTAATTGGGGGAAAAAACAATTTGAATGTTTCTTTCCTTCATAAATTACAAGCACAAGAGTTAGATGGTGATAAATAAATATGCTGTACACAAGTATTTAGATATAGTACTAGGTGTATATAAATACATATATACATATGTACGTATGGATAGATATATCTACTTATATGTGTGTGTTTGTAAATGTGTTGATAAATGGGAACTTCAAAGCATATATATGGGTATGTGCAGGATCATCATGGAAAAAACAAACCCTTAAGTGGCAAAAAATTTAGAAAAAATCAAAGCTAGGCAACTTGACATAAAAATTTGAATAAGTTATCTATATTATTTCAAAAGTATGTAAGAATAGAATCTATAGAAAATTTAATGTAGTTTCTAAACTACTAGGTTTATTTATTTTTTTAAAAAATCTATATGGTGAAAATTTGAAATTTCAATGCAATAGTACTTAAATTTTAGGGAAAAATAAGAAGTAGGTGTGTGTTTGACTACCCTAACCACAACAAAATGATAATATTTTTTTATAATATTTTAGACATAAGTAGAGGACTCATGTTCAGATGTGATGCATATTTTTTTGCAATTTTTTTCCAAGTAAATAATTAATTATGATTTTTTTATTGAAACTTTTAAAAAATAGAAAAACTCATGTGTCTAACCACCTTAACTTAGTCAAAACTTCATGAAATTCAATTTTTATTTTTTTAATCTTATAGTATGTGAAGCATAGAATGTGATGCATGTTTTGGATTCTAAAAATGTGATATCGTTTGAAAGATATAGATGTTTTTCAATCAACCTATCAATCAAGACTTCAGTCATAATTCAAATAAAAAATAAATAATAATAATTTATTAAATTCAAAGTAAAGTGTAATTTATATTGGTGGAAAGCTAAGAATCTCCTTTAAAAACCCTTTTCATTTCATCAATTTTTGGTAAAAAAAATCATTAGCCACATATCCTACAAATACCCATCATATTGCCACTTTTTGGCCCATCACGATCCTACACATATCCATATGTACTTGATTATTTCTACACATATATAAATGCATATATTCTACATTCAAGCTCCATTATTTTCCATTAAATATTATAGATAGATATGAAAAATGCAAAAGAACTATTAGGAAAAGACTGAAGCATGACATATGTTTGATTCTTGAGTAATTGTTGTTTTTTGTCATTGAGCCAAGAAAATATATTGATTAAGTTGCATTGAAAGAAGAGCCATAACAAGTTTTCTTTAAAATTATAGTATTGTAAGAATCATCTTCCTTGGGTCTCTTGTATAAAAAAATAGAGGTTTCCCAAACTATTGTGCTATAGAACCTGTAAGTTGTTTTGCATTGGTATTTTGCATAAATGTTTTTTCCATAATATTGAATACCAAGCAATGTAGGCCAAATATACAATTAAGGTTGTGATGTTATACTCATTTTGGATAGATTATTGCATTATATGATTATTTTCATAGCATAGTAAAATCTATAATCGACGTAAATGCACATATATAGAAATAATAAAAGCTTGCATGCACACACATATAAGCAGCCCCAAAGATAGAGAGATACACATGGGGGTATATGCAATTGCATTTATTAATTTTATTCTTCTTGATGCATCCCATTGTGTTTGCATAGCATTAAAAGTGGATTTCTATTCTTTTTATTGTATCTCATGTTGTTTAAACAATATTAAAAGTGGAATGGTTCTAAATTGATATTTGTAAGTTGTCTACCAATTACCATTTGGATGTTGCAATACACTAATCTTTTTTTTAATTGTGAAATAGAGTTGTCAATTAGTGAACTCAAATTGCAATAGCTTGTCTCTACAAATAATATCATAAAACTATGTCTATAGAAGTGGGCTTTGTGGATGGGTTTGCAAATCCCTCCAATATTGATTTGTTTGCAACACATTTTGGTGTCCTTGCAGAGTCTGCCTTTGAGGACGTGTTCACCTGGATTTTAGATCCTGATTCTGTAAGTATGGTTTCATTTTATCTTATGCTTGTTGCAAATTTGGCGTTATTGTTTCCAATTCTCTTCGCTTCTAGGTGTATATGTACATGGGCCATCTTGACAAAGAATATAGATGTGGAAGTAGATATGTATTCCTATTTTCCAGCATATTAAAGGAAGGCATTGATGTATATGTATATCTGTATGTATATGTATGTATATATACATATGTATATGTATATGTGTATGTATGTATATGTATATGTATGTATATGTGTATATATATATGTATATGTATGTATATATGCATATATGTATATGTATATATATGTATATGTATGTACATGTATGCATGTATGCATATGTATATGTAAATGTGTATGTATATGTATATGCATATGTGTATGGTTGTGCACATGAAAAAAAAAATATTACAATATGATAGATCAGATATGAGGACAACAGATTTTGTGCATTTGTTATGGAATCAATGGCACAATGAGTTTTGACAGTGCAAACTAGTCAAAATATAGTTTATGACACTGCAACAATCAATATTCTATATGTATATGTATATGTATGTATATGTATATGTGTATATATGTATATGTATATATATATGTATATGTATGCATATATGTACATGTATATGTATGTATATTCTTGTATATGTACATGTATGTATGTGTATGAATGTATGCATATGTATATGGGTATGTGCAGGATCATGATGAGCCAAAAAGTGGCAATAGGATGGGTATGTGGCTGACGACTTTTTTGTAACCCAAAATTGATGAAATGAAAAGGGTTTTTAAAGGAGATTCTCAGCTTTCCACCAATATAAATTATTCTTTAGTTTGAATTTAATAAGTAATTATTATTCCTTTTCTATTTGAATTATGACTAAAGTCTTGATTGATAGGCTGATTGAAAAACATCTATAGCTTTCAAACATCATAACATTTTTTGAATCCAAAACATGTGTCACATTCTATGATTTTCATACTATAGGAGTTAAAAAAATTGAATTTCATGAAGTTTTGACCAAGTTAAGGTGGAGACATATGATTTTTTATATTTTTTAAAATTTGTAATAAAAATTCATAATTAATTATTTACTTGGAAAAAAATTACAAAAAAATATGTGTCACATCGAGACATGAGTCTTCTACTTATATCTAAAATATTATTAAAAAATATTATCATTTTATTGTGGTTAGGATGGTCAGACAAACACCTACTTATTTTTTCCCTGATTTTTAAGTACTACTACATTGAAATTTCAAATTTTCACCAAATAGATTTTTCTTTTAAAACAAACCTAGTAGTTTAGAAACTACATTCAATTTGCTACAGATTCTATTCTTACATATTTTTGAAATAATATAGATAACTTATTCAAATTTTTACGTCAAGTTTCCTAACTTTGATTTTTGTAATTTTTTTGCCACTTAAGAGCCTGTTTCTTCCATGATGATCCTGCACATACCCATATGTATACGTGTATGTATATGCATATGTATATGAATATGTGTATCTCTATGTATATGCAAAAAGAAATACTACAATATGGTAGATTAGATATGTAGACAAGAATTTTTTCCCAATTACTATGAAATTAATGCCGACATAACTCTTTTGACAATGCATCTTAATCAAAGTATAGTTTGTCACACTACAAAATTCAATATTAAATTTACTCCATCTACCCACATTTACTTTGCTTTTCTTTCCCCCATTGTGTAGAAACAACATAATGCATTAAGCCTCAAACGAGCACATACTTACTACCCAACCCTCCCTGTACCAAGGTCCCCAAGTCTTATATGTATATGTATATGTATGTATATGCATGTATATGTACATAGGTATATATGTTTGCATATGTATACATGTATATTTTAGCCATGAAACTAATTTTATATTCACCAAGTTCATAATCTATAATTGGTCCTATGTTAACCTGTCCATCAGTAGAGATGCATATACATAACTAAAATAATAAATGGAGGTCAAGAAAAATACTAACCCTAAATATATTTTTTTAAGAAAGGGACAAGATTCAACTACAATTTAATACTCCCTAATGTTTAAAATTTTCTATTCCTTTTCTGGTCATTCATAGATATTGATTCATATATAGATGGATAGACATGTATATTTTGTTATATGTTTATGTGTAATTAACAATTTCAATGTATGTATGGGTATACATGTATATTCATAAATCCTAATGTACTTGATCTTGTATGTATACTCATAGGATGTATGGGTACACTCAAGTTGCATAGCCCAATCAATTGCTGAATTTAAAAAGGGTGAAAAATAGAAACGAAACTAAAACTATTTCTACTATAGGGAGCATAGAGAGGAAATATCCATGAAGTGCCACAAAAATAATTACAACAAAGGATAGTTACAACAACCACATCTATACACAAAAATGGTAATAGTCCTCCCTTGCAACACACAATTCCAATGGCAAATGCCAACCCTTGTATAGAATCTCAGAGGAGCTCCCCTGTTGCACAAACACAAGAACACTACCTCAAAGAAATATTCAACGATAGCTATCTTGTGGTAAATCAATTTCAACATCATATAGCTGCACTTTCCAACCATTCTATTTTCCAAATATGTAGAGAAAGCTACATAGGGATGCACACTTGAATGTTAGGGTCATAAGCCATATGTATAAGGTGTTATTCTAAAAATGGTGCCCATCAGTTCAGCTCTACAAATGGAATGGACCCAGGCCCACATCCATTGTTACTCAAAAAGTTAACATGGGTTGAAGAGATGCGTATTGCTAGGGTGGCTCTATTTTTATAGGTTACCCATGCTAGAGGAGGCCAATTTAAATATAGTGGCCACACAATAAGCTTCCCTTAGGAAAGCTCAAGCATAGATAAACTTTTATTGCATTGGTTGTAAGACCTTGAGGGCATTATCATTCGTAAGACCACCATTGAAGGTAGGAATTATGATTGTTATGTTAATAATCATCATGCCATGGATGCATTGAAATAAAAAATTAAATATGAGAAATACTACAATGATGTTGAAACTAATGTTGAGGCTCTTAATATGTTACCTAATGTTGTTGTTGATGTTTCTAGTTTCTTGCATAGAATAGACCAAGTTTCAAATGAAGACCTAATGCCATCAACCAGCTAAACAAATGCTAGAGAAGAATAAAATGACTCTTCAAATTTTAATAATTTATTCCTTGCTTATCAAATGCTAGATGAGAGCTGCAAGCAAGAAAATATGTCTTGCAAATTGAAAAAAAGAGCAGAATATCTTATCTTGGCCTGAAATTAGCTCTTCTCCTATTAATGAATAAAACACAAAAGGTTTATTTTCAATGTCCTTTCCAACATTGCTCCCCACTAGAGCAACACTTCCCCTTCAACAGAGAAATATTAAAATTCACTTGCATGAATATGCCCTCCACCTAATGAGATATTTTGACCACAGATTTGGTAAATGTGTTAGGTTTAGATATTTTCTCTACAACTTGATTATGAGACATCATAACCAACAAAATTTCTATGTTTTTTTTAGAGTGGATCTTGAGGAAAAAATCCCTAGGTTGGGGTATGTGCAGGATTATGATGGGCCAAAAAGTGGCAATATGATGGGTATTTGTAGGGTATGTGGCTGATGAATTTTTTTTTACCCAAAATTGATGAAATGAAAAGGGTTTTTAAAGGAAACTCTTAGCTTTCCACCAATATAAATTATGCTTTACTTTGAATTTAATAAATAATTATTATTTATTTTCTATTTGAATTACAATGAAAGTGTTGATTGATAGGATGATTGAAAAACATCAATAGCTTTCAAATAGTATCACATTTTTTGAATCCAAAAGATGCATCACATTCTATGCTTTGTATACTATAGGATTAAAAAAAGAAAAATTGAATTTCATGAAGTTTTGACCAAGTTAAGCTGGTCAGACATATGAGTTTTTATATTTTTTAAAAGTTGTAATAAAAAAATAATAATTAATTATTTGCATTAAAAAAATTACAAAAAAATATCTATCACATCCAAACATGATTTCTCTACTTATGTCTAAAATATTATAAAAAATTATTATCATTTTATTGTGGTTAGGGTGGTTAGATAGACACCTACTTCTTATTTTTTCCCTGAAATTTAAGTGCTACTGCATTGAAATTTCAAATTTTCACCAAATAGATTTAAAAAAAATAAAAAAATCCTAGTATTTTACAAACTACATTAAATTTTCTACCAATTCTATTCTTACATATTTTTGAAATAATATAGATAACTTATTCAAATGTTTACGTCAAGTTGCCTAACTCTGATTTTTTTGAATTTTTTGCCACTTAAGGGTCTATTTTTTCCATGATGATCTTGCACATACTCGTTGTTGATTGTTTTGCTTCAACAACTTCAAGTTGCTCCCCACCGCCAACTAGTTGAGCAATTGATGCAATTTGGCACATTGTTGTGTGAGACCCACTCTTTCTAGAGCTCTTGTTGGGCCCAACTAACCACTATTATTGAATAACTTGGTATACACACCATTCTTTTCACTTTGAGATCTATAGACACAAAATGGGCTGACCTATAGAATTTTTTCTCTTTTGCATCTCGTTTAGCAATGTAGCCTTCAACAAAAATGCTAATAGATAGTGGGGTATTTGCAGGATCATGATGGGCCAAAAAGTGGAAATACAATGGGTATGTGGCTGACAACTTTTTCTTTACCCAAAATTTATGAAACAAAAAGGGTTTTTAAAGGATATTCTCAGCTTTCCACCAATATAAACTATGCTTTACTTTGAGTTTAATAAGTAATTATTATTCATTTTCTATTCAAATTATGACTAAAGTCTTGATTGATAGACTGATTGAAAATCATCTATAGCTTTCAAACAGTATCACATTTTTTGAATCCGAAACATGCATCACATTCTATGCATCACATACTATAGGATTAAAAAAAGAAAAATTGAATTTCATAAATTTTTGACCAAGTTAAGGTGATCAGACATATGATTTTTTTATATTTTTAAAAAGTTGTAATAAAAAATTCATAATTAATTATTTACAGTGGAAAAAAATTATAAAAAATATGCATCACATCGGGACATGAATCCTCTACTTATATCTAAAATATTATAATTTTTTTTAATAATTTTATTGTGGTTAGGGTGGTCAGATAGGCACCTACTTCTTATTTATTGCTTGAAATTTAAGTACTATTGCATTGAAATTTCAAATTTTCACAAAATAGATTTCTTTTTTTAAAAAAACCTAGTAGTTTAGAAACTACATTCAATTTGCTACAAATTCTATTTTTACATATTTTTGAAATAATTTATAGATAACTTATTCAAACTTTTATGTCAAGTTTCCTAACTCTGATTTTTCTAAATTTTTTGCCACTTAAGGGCCTATTTTTTCCATGACGATCTTGCACATACCCAGTGTTGTTTAGAATCCACATATAACTTCTTTATATTTGCATCATAGATTCTTAATTTTTTGTGAGGAGGTGATTGAAATGATTTTCCATGCAAAATATTATTGGTATAGATATGAATGGAAACATTGTGGCTCTACACATGTGCATGGTCTTCTATGGCTTCCAGAATCTCCTGACATGGATACTCTTGATTGGTCCAATGACCATGATGTCATCATAGCAAGGCACTTTTTTGATAGATATTTTTAAGCTTGGAATCCATGTTTCCCTACACAAAGATTGCTTAGAATGTATCATTGCTCTGAAGAAAACCCGTGCTTGCTTACCAAAAGCTAGATCTTGACCAATGATCAGATCATAGATTATGAAGAGTTCCTAAACATAGTTCAAAGGAACACAAAATGCTCTGAATATTCTTGTTTAAGAAGAAAAGGAAAGAAATTACAATGTCGGTATAAAGCACCATGGAAACAACAACTTACCTCTACATTGACATCTGATGTTGAGTCTAAAATATCCTACAAAATAGCAAGAAATGATGATCACCTAAATATTCACAGCCCAACTATGCTTGCAATTTGGCATGCCAATGTTGAATGCCAACCATTTATTTCTAGGATTTTTTTTTTTGAATTATATTTCTAAATATGTAGCAAAATCCGAGAAAAAAATAGAAAATTATCTAGATATGTTGAAAAGAGTTGCAAATACAAATATAGTTGAGGATAGAGAACTGGTTGCATACCAAAAATTCATGATGAATATGCTTGTGGAACATGACATATCTTCACATGAGATGTGCCATATGTTACAAAAATTGTGTCTTCTTACTTCAAGCCAACCATACGTTCACTTGAATGTTGGCTAAACTACATGGTTTCATATAAACAAAGATGATATTGATGAAGAGCTACCAACAAACTATATTCATTGCTATATACAAAGGCCTCCAGAGTTAGTTGCTTTATCCCAAATTGACTCGGTTTGCCTATATACACACTTGCAGCAATGTAAAAAGGATAAATGGAAACCAAGGCTCCAACTTGTAGTTGTCCTTGTTTACCCATTATTCAAAAATACTCCTGTTGAAGATACAAAGATATTTGAGACATTTTTTTGGATTGAACTTATGTTATACAAACCTTTCTAGATCATACAAATAGATATAGGTCTTCTGAGAGAAGAGATAATAGAAAACTAGAAACTTTTAAAAATGGATGGTTATCATCCTTGGCATGTTAATATTCTTCCAGTTGCATCAACAATTGAAGAACAGGATGATAGTGATACTGATGATTTGAACCATCATCCTTCTATGGATGAATATGAATGGGAATTTTTCTCTCAGCTTGGTGCTATGACTAACTTTAGTATAAATTAGCTTCAACTATTAGATAGGAAGGATTTTGATGTGAACCATCCATGGAATGCAAACCATGTTCTTGAAGAACTCCATAATATTGCTTTTCAATTCATCTAATTAGTGAAGGCACAATGTGAGTAAGCTATGGCTCAATTATTTCTTGCAGATATGTCAGCCTATCAACTTTCACTGAAATAGCAATTGGCCCTTCAAATAATCCAAACCCATCACGTGCAACCTTCACCCAAAGCCCATATCCACTTGAGTATTCAAGGGACAATTGGCACTAAAAAATCATTCCTAATAAATTATATTTGACCCTCTTTTGCTAGACCCAATAGTTGCTTGCTCACATTGGCTCCTACAGGTGTCGCTGTGTACAACATATGTGTCTCTACAATCCATACAAAACTTCATATTCCCATAAAGGATATGAATCCTTTGCAAGGGTAGCAATTGACATTATTCAAACAACAATTTAAGTATATTCAGTACATATCGATTGATGAAATGAGTTTTCTAGGCCCAAAGTTGCTATTAGAAATAGATAGTCGGTTATGCCAAGCATTCCTAGATAATGAGATAGAGCCATTTGGTGGTGTTTCTATGATCCTTGTTGGTGATCTTTCCCAATTGCCACCTATCATGGATACACCTATTTGTGCTCCATTCTCATTGACTTTAGCCCTATGGCACACTTTCATGGGCTCAATAACCCTAGAAACTATCTTTCACCAAAAAGGAGATAGCCCTTCATAATGAAAGTTTTGAGAAATCCTTCTCCATATAAGAAATGTTGAGGCTCTACACGATGATTTGAAAGATCTTATGAAACTAACAAATTAAATTCTCTCAACCACAAAAAGAGAACAATTCAATGTTACTACACATTTGTTTGCAACAAATGACTTGGTTACATTCCACAATAAAAAAATGATCAAATAGTTAAATCTACCCATAGCCATTAACATTGCTTGGATGGCTCAGCAACAGACATCTAAACATGGAGATGATGACCATATTCTCCTAGAATTGCTACTTTGTATTAGTGAATAGGTGATGCTAACAACGAATTTGTGGATTCAACCTGACCTTCTGAATGGATCCCTTGGTGTTGTTACAACTATTATGCACAATCCAAATTCTAAACCACCAAACCCACTTGACTATTTTGTTGTCCGATTTCAAACTTACATTGGTCCACCATGGGACCCAAAACATCCAAGAGACATCCCCATCCCAACTATAAGTCATGGGAGTTGAACACAAATTCCACTCACTATGGCATGGGGAATCACAATACATAAAGCACAAGGCTTAACATTGGATAGAGCAACAATAAACATAGGTAGCAAAGAGAGGAAAGGGTTGAATTTTATAGCTATTCCATGTGTAAAATCAATTGAAAGAATCCATACTGATCCACCTTTCTCATTTGAGAGATACTTTAGGCTTGGCACCAACAAGTACACTACTCATCACCGCAATGAAGAAACACATTTGGAACAACTACAAGCCTTGCCAAGTGCTTCTACTTCCACCTGATAGACTTACTTCTAAAAAAAGCTCCATGATAATTATTCTTGCATCTTCCTCAGCCTATGTGTCATCGCCTTCTCAAGAATTTTCTAAGTTTTATCTTTAAAAACCATGTACCAAGTAATAATTTGTCCAAAATGGGTATAATGCTAAAGAAGCACAAACATACTATACAAAAATAACTAAAGGCTACAACTTGTACATGCCAATTCCATGTTTTGATGATTCTATTCTATTGATCTACCGACTTCTTTCTCTAATATTTCATTGTGTGATGCTTTTACTCTATGAAATTCAAACCAATACACTCTTTTTTTATATTCCATTTTCCCATCTTTGTTTAAGTGTTTTAAAATTCCATGATGTCAACTATTTATTAGCATACCTAGAATTCTCTTCCAATTGATTTTAGCATATAGTGGCGTAAACATACATTTATAGTTCTTACACATTGAAACATATATCAATACAAACAACTTCAGTTGTCTAAGATGCATGAAGATTGGAACCAACAATAACTAGAAAAAAAAAGTTCTATAAGTCAATAACCTCTTTAGAAAATTCCAATATATTAAACTATATATGCACATGCTATAGATGTATTCTCAAAACAAATTGTCTTCCATTTGACTAATAGGTTTAAAATCCTCCAACGATGTTGTGTTTTCTATTCTAATACCCTATATATGTTGACTTCTCATATTTTTCCTCTGTGCTTTCCTTCCACAAATTTTAATGTCTTTCTATTACCTTTTCTATTAGCTTTATTTGATTCAAATTGCAGCTATAAATGTCTTTCTACAAAATTCTTTTTCTGTCATTTCACTGTTTCACTGTTCCTATATATTACATTCATAAATATATAGTCTTGTCTACATTGATTTTCTTTTCCATGATACATGATAAAATTCAATGCTATTTGTCATGGATTGCTCGAGCATGTCCACAACAACCATGGACTTTATTGGATTCATGGTTTCCTCACCGTGCCTTGCTCAACAAACACAAAATGGTAGGTTCTTGCTCATGTGCTAGTTGATAGATCCTTCCATTGTTGCAAAATTCCATGCAAATTAGTCCATCTAATATTCATTGTTCTAATATAAGGATATCAATTGTTTTGGATTCCTTGTGAAATGATAGACTCTAGTGTTTGTTTCATAATAGACTTGTGAAAGAAACTAATATGCACCTCCCTTATGTGCCAATTTGGAGAGCTTCGCAGCTATCCTCCTCTGCATCCTACGACATATTTTCTATTACAGTTCTTGTGGTAGGCCATTCTACAATTCTTTTTTCCCATTCCATACTTACCTAATTAAAAACATGTATTTTGATATAACAATATGAAATGTTGCTTTGTAGTTGTATCATTTTCCACTAACTACAAAGATAGATCATTAAGCAAAATGTAGCCCATGTATTTGATAATTGGTCCTGGAAAGATTCACAGAGCTCTAAGTGTAAACAAGGTTTGTTTTACATATCTATATTTTCCTATTTTACAGATTCAATTTTCCCCTCCCTCCATGGCTAGATACCCTCTATATATTTTTTGCTTTATATAAACATTCATGCACTAATTTATACATGTACTTGACTACAATAACTATAGTCTATTGTTTAGATTAGATCTTCCCATGGTCCTATACTTGCCTCTTATGGAAACCCCAATGGAATTTGACACTATCGCTATCCATATTTTTTGACAACATCAAGAACATTTGTCCGTAATTTCTCTAGCCATGTAGAGGGATAACCTATTTCAACTCTCCAAAATGTGTACAATGTCAAAGCTACAAGCATATAACAAGGAATAATAAGCACACATTAGTCTTATTCTAATACCTCTTTTACAATTTCTCTATTTATCTATAGTATTGAGTATGAGGAAATGCATCTAGAATTTTTAATGAAGTTTGTGAGGTTACAGTCTTTTTTACATGGGCATTTTGCATAGATGATTAATTTATTGTTAATCTCTTCTTGTTATATGTTTTTAAACATGGATTTCATCAAACCAACCATGAATAGGATTTACTATCTAATAGAACTTTTACAATTCATGTTTTTAGAAAAATAGACAAGACTTGTCCAGGGCTTTTATTGACGGCTTGGAGCTTACCTCTTAAACAAAGAATCTACCTAAATCTTCCTCATTGGTCAATACACACAAATAACCAAAACCATAAACCAATGAGGGAAAAATTACTAACCCTCATCATATTTTCTAAGGAAAGAAAGAACATTTAATTGCAATTCCTCCATCCATATAGAATGATAATCTCTTTCAAATCTCCACAATGGGTATAATGACAAGGATACAAAAATTTGACAAGAAGACACAGACAATAAATTAAGTGTGTGTGTGTGTGTATGTGTGTACATATGTATATATATGTGTAAATATGTATATATATACATGTATGTATGTATGTATGTATGTATGTATATATAAATTTATGTATATATATATACACACACATGTGTATATATATGTATATATGCATAAATATATGTATGTATGTTTTACTAATAGCTTTGTTACAATTCCACCATTAATTGCATTGTCGAAAGACCCATTTCGAATAGTATTTTCTTAATCTTATGGAAACAATTATATCATAGCATAATATAGGAAAAATCTGTTTGGTGGCTTATAAGTGTTATTGTAATAGTTCTTGAATATGTTCAACTTTATATCTTTAGCTGATACATTGTTTGTTTGAAATTTATATTTTTTAAGAATAGAATTGTGACAATGCAATTGAATAAACCTATTTTCTTGTATATTTTGGAGCACATATTCATAATGCTAAAATTCCTATTCTCAAAATGCAATTGAATTAAAAATATTTTCTTGCATATTCTGGTGTATAGTTTTCTACACTGCAACATTGTTTGCTTCGTGCATCTTTCAAGCTATACACATTCTCTACATTTAGTCCCTTTTTGTTTTTCTAATTGATTTAACTAGAAATACTTAAAAAGATGTTGTTGTAGATTGTTAATTGCTACATAAGTTATTCTTGTTTTTGCATATATACATTTTCACATTCATTGAACTGCTTCTTTGTACCTTGCTAACAAATAGAGTAATTGTACATGCTCAATGTTTGCTCACAAAAGGCTTAATGTATTTTTTGGTTGTTGTACTATGGTGGTGGATGAAGTAAATGAGGTTAGTCGAAGTAAATGCAATATTGAATGTAGAAGTGTGGTAAAGTATATATATATATAGATGTATACATGTATATATATATATATATATATATATATATATATATATATATATATATATATATATATATATATATATATATATATATAAAAAATGACGACAAATTTAACAATTTGCTATCAAACCAATATGCTCTTTACAACTTCATCAAAGTATACATCTCCAAGACAGGATATATACATATATATAGTACATATATATATATATATATATATATATATATATATATATATATATATATATATATATATATATATATATATATATATGTTCACATGTTTCCATCCAATATATGTATACATGTATATATATGTATGCAAATGCAATATTGAATGCTAGCATGTGGGAGAGTATACTTTGATGAAGTTGTATTGTTAGAAGAGCCATTGTGTTGTTGGCTTGATATCAAGCTATTGTTAAATTTGTTGCATTCAGATTTGTTTTTTGGAAGGTTGGAGTGTATTAAAACTATTGAGCTGCAGAATCAATAAGTCATTTTGCATAAATGATTAATTTATTGCTTATGTCTTTCATTCTTTGCTTATTGTTCATTTTGATAGCAGGTTTCAAGGTTTTTGAACACTGATGTACTACATAATTTTCAAATTGTTCAATGCTCTAACAACTCAATCCAATGATCCTTATAGTTTTCAAGCATCACCAATAGTACATGTAAGTATAAAAATTCTCCATTATCAATAAATAGATTTGATGACCCACTTGGACATATTATTTGTCATTTCTACTTTATAGTTGTGTTTATTAATTTTGCCTATATATATACTAATATTTGATCCTCCCTTACTCATCTTCTTTCCCTATACATTGACATACCTCTTTCTTCTATTTGCAGATGCTAGGCTAAAGCATACATGACAATTCCAAAAGATGGAGCTCCATAAAATTTCTAGTGGATGTTTCATATTGCTTTTGCTCGAGGGTTTGGCTAGGGTCCCCAAGGCTCCATGATGCTAGTATCGTAGGGTGGATAACGAGCATGGTATTTTGTTTTGGCTTTTCATTCCATATATATTTCCTCACATAGATACATGTATACAGAACATAGTTTGTAAAAACATGTTTCTTATGTACTACCAAGTGGTGGCAATAGAATAGACACTTTTATCATCTCACCCTGAAGCAACGTGCATCTATTATCTATCTATTTTGACTCCCCAATTGCACTATGCAATAATTCATTTAAAAGTCAATTTTTTTATTCTACATTGCATTGTAACCCACTATACTTGCCTTCTATTAAAATTTTTAGTGTGGATTTCAGCTCATCTATGATTTACCTATGATTTTTAACTATTCTTTTAATAGTTGTTTTACAATTTCCCTATTTTGTATATAATATTAGGTGGAATATAATCTACCTTGAATCTTCAATTGGGAAAGCAATTGTTACATACAAATAAGTGTCACACCTTGTCTAGATAGTAATAGAATTACATGTGGAGATGCCTATAGCTAATTTCCATCTCTCGTCAAAAAACACATGCATACTAAAACTTTAATTTCCAAAACTATAGAGATATACTAATTATAAAAAGTATTCAATATTGAATGTCTTCCGTTGATAGAAAAAATGTGTACTTTTTTATCCAATTTTAAAAATTGCATGCATGGGTGATGATCCATACAAAAAACTTCCATTAATTTCAAAATTTAATAACTAATTGATTGAATAACCTACACAAGAAGTGGCAATATACATGTGCATCTATTCCCAACAAATATAAAACTGAAATATTCTTGCTAGAAGAAACAATTATTTTAAATTTGATATTTAATTTAATTTTTAAGTTCCCACTTTTAAACAAATTTAAAAATTGATTTCCAAATTTTCTAATAGTATTAAATAAAATTTATACAAAAATGTATTCGTGATTAATTGATTCATACATTCTAACTCATTTGTTTCATTCATGGTCACCTTTCCATGCAAAAAATAATCTTCAACCCTCCTCACCCCAAATGTTGCCCACCATGAAAGACCCCTATCAGCTAATTGTCGCATGCCTGTGCATGTGACTACTAGTTATCATGGTGACAATTTTTTTTTACTATCACACTAGAATTCTCAATCACACCATCTTTATTTCCTTTAATATACTCATATAAGTACAAAATCAAATGGTCAAAGTGTGTAAGAAAAAATAGTGCAAAAACTCTAAACTCAAGTATTTTCGTATTGGATAGGTGATCAACTTATTTTTTATAAGATCTATTTTAACCTCTGATTCATCTATGTATTTTAATAACCTATGTCTTATAAATGTTACCACTTCACAACTATCACTAGAATATATAAGATAAGTGTAGTGTAGAAGATTTTACCCCTTAACAATTTCACATTATGTTATATCATGGACTTCTAATTTATTGGAACTAGTTAAGCACCCCATTTTCTAAATTATACATTCTAAAGCCTAATTTTTATCATTTTTGGAAGGATTGCATGCATTGAATAAACACATCAAATTTTTATTTTTCTCCTAACTAGGTGTCTCTTGGAAATTTGGGTGAATGGGTTCCCCTTCTTAGCCAAGACCCAAATTTAAACATGTTGGTGGCATTTTAACATTCAAAATTGAAATTTAAAGTGTAAATTTTGGAATCTATTTTTTAAAAATAGATAAATACCTAGTGTTCTGGTCATTGGAAACTAAAACACACTCTACTTCTAGAAAAAACTATTTTCAATAGCATAATCGAGCAAGTCAAGATAACCATTTTAGAGTTTTACTACAACAATTCAAGATCCAACATCATGTCAAAGGTTATATATATTCACGTTGTCATTATTTTATAAAGGCTAACATCATTTTTTAGGTCTCCAAAGCATCCAAGCATTCAAGAAAGAATGATAAAAAACCTAGAGGAGATATGTATGAAATCAATCATTCAAGAAATCCATAGAATGGTGGTGAGTTGCATCACATTGTGATTCCATTATTCCTTCCTTTCTATTATCATTTATTATTGAAATTTTTCATTATGGAAGTGGTAAGGTTTGACTGAGAAAAGCCCCTATATGGCACACCATTTTCTATCTTTGTGAATTTTTAAGTCATAGGTTTGGAGATGATCAAGGAATATTAAAGGAAAATTTTCAGTTGTTGCATTTATTGTTACAAATCTTGTTAAGAAATAGAAACTCACATACATAGTTTAATAACAACATTCTAAAAGACAAGCAACAAGGAATCTAGAGATAAAATGGAAAATCAATGTGCCAAACAATCCAATAAGAATTCAATAATGCTTCCACTTGATTTTGAAAAAGCTTATGACCAAATGGAATGGGAATTCTGAAAAATTGTTTTGCAAGCTTTTGGTTTTCCTACTTATTTTTGTACTATGGCTGATACTCTGTTGAAAGATTCTTTTTCTCTAATTGATGTCAATGGCTTAGTCTTAGAAGAAGTCACCTTGGAGAGATCCATTTGGCAAGGCTACCCCTTGGTATCTAATCTCTTTGTAATGGCTTTAGATAGTCTATTTTACCTACTGAGGGATGACATCATCTCTCCTAGAATCAAAGGGATTAGGATTCTTAATAATAATGTTCTAGATAATATGCAATTCATGGATGACACTGATATTTTTGTGGAGCTTGAGTAGGATAATGTGGAATCTTTGATGAAGAAAATCAATCTTTCTATCAATATTTTGGTAAGAGATTATCCATAGCTAAATCCATTATCCTTGGCTGTGAAGAATCCACTATAGAATGGTTGAAATACTATTGGTTCCAATGGGGTGGCCCCAATAATAAAGTACGGTATTTGGGGATTCCATTTACTATTAGCCTTGTCTCAAAGAGAAGTGGAATTGGGTCAAAACTAAAATAAAAAAGAAATTGGGAGGGTGGAACATGCACTATCTCTCCTTGGTTGGAAAATTTGAAGTATGCCAAAAGGTATTAAATTCTCCTATAGTATCTACTTTTCCATAGTCTAGTTATTCTATAGTTACCAAGACAATGATATATAGAAGAGGATAAGCATTTTTTTGTGGTTAGATGGGAAAGGAAAAAGGAAAAGGCGTTTGGTGAAGTGGGAGTTGTGATACATAGATAAGCTACATGGTGGCATTGGGCTAAAAGAACTAAGGTTGCAAGTAATAGCTCTAGTTTCTAAATGGGTTCTAAAGGATTTGGTTGGAAATGAACATTGGAAGGTGTTGATGAGCAAAAACATACAAATTATGGTCCCTAGGTAAGCCAAGGATTGGAAATTGTGACCCCTGAGTGACATACTCCTCTATAAGCACCCTATGATCCCAGTATGGTCCTTGGTTTTAAGAAGCCTTTGGAAGGTGTTGGAGCTAACAAAGCACAATGCACAATGCAAAGTTCAAAGCTAATAATATAACTCTTAAAAATAATAAAAAATGTCAAAATTACAGTTCCATTTGGTGGAACTTGGAATATAACAACAATACTCCTTCCCTATTGCAAGGTTACTTAGCTAAAAATTGGTATAAAATAGGAATCAAAGTTTTTGGGGATGTGTTAACCCATGGGAGGTAAAAAAGTTGGGATAGTCTTCATACTGGGTTTATCTTTCCTAATTCTAATCTTGGAACCTACTCTACAATGTTGGAAGCTTGAAAAAATGCAAACTTCTCTGAGAGTGTGGAGAAGGAGGTGGAACTTTCTATTAATATTATGTGGAAAGATGGTATTTCTTTAGCTGATGTTAAAGATAAAACCATTTATAAGGATATTTTTTTAATACATCTATTTTTGAGCATGTAAATAATTGTTGGGGTCTACCTTGGATTGATAAAGTTTGACATACAATTTGTAGCCATCCATTAAAATCTTCAAACACTAAACTTCATATAAGGGTTAGTATTTCACAAATCTATCAAAATGCCTCTATGAAATAACATATCTATGCTAAAGAAATGCCACAAGTAACAAAAACAACATCAAGAAGACATTTCAAAAGAAAAATAATCACCTATTCCATATTTGATTGGTGTTACATGTTCTAGTAACCCTTTCTGAACCCTTGATCAATAGCTAAAATGATGAAGTGCAATGGAGATGAAGAACAAGATTATTTCTCAAACCAAGAGAGTAACCTTGCATAAAAATTGTTGATCCAATGAATGAGGATTAAGCCTTCTTTTATAGATTTTCTTGATGATAGATTGGCCAAGATGGTGAATGTGGGACTAAAGATCCTCCAATGAGAAGAAGACACTTGTCAAGTTGTGAGTGGTCAATGGTTGTGCAAGATTTGGGAAGAGTGCCCATGAGAGGGAGAATTTGAATTCAAATTTTGCAATAAATGCTGATTTTGACTTTGGAAGGGGACATGTAAGAGACATGTAAGGCCTCATAAATGCTCTGTTGGGTGTACATGTCCACTTGGGGGGAGATTCAAACTTGGAGAATATTCTCCCTTTATGCCAAGTTGAAAATAAAGATTTTGATAAATCAATTAAATGCAATTTCATGTGCAAGTGGCCAAATCTAGAGAATGCAAGTGGGTGAGATTAGTATTTAATCAAGGTTAGATTAAATAGATGATGATTATGTTATTTAATGCTGATTAGGTGAGTTTGACTTTCATGATTTAAATATTTGATTTATTTAAATCAAAAAAGGATGAAATATGGATTGGATTTAATTAAATAAATGTTTGATCTATTTAATTAAAGGGATGATGTTTGATTTATTAAAAGGCTGATGATAATGTTTATTTGATAAATGACCTTAGGAAATGAGATTATTTAATGAATGGATGAAAGTGATAAATGGGCCTAATTGGAGACCTAATTTGACTGAATCTGATCGAATGCATAATGTTAATTTTGCATGTCTACATTTTGCCCCTCTTTGAAGCAATGTACTTGTTGCATTAGTTCAAAGAATAAACTTTCCGTGATCAAAATTAAAAAATTTCTGATTTTTCGGATGCCCCAGCGGAAAGTACACTAGTACATTTCCCCCTCGAGAGATCGAGCAAAAAGATTCGATTTGAGGGTCGATCTCGCGATAAAGAGGTTCAAAATGGGTGATTATGGATGATGATGCAAATGAGATGATTTCAAGATGCTTAGAATAACAAATCTATATTATCCTAAACAACTTAAATGATGATATGATGTGATGATGGATGAGAAGGATGATGTGATATTTTGTGATTATGCAATGGATGAGTTATGAGATGCTTAGACTAATAGATCTATATTATGATGATGAAGCATGTGAGATGATATGCAGAATTCTAATGATTTATGGATGCAAGATGAATGCATAATGGATGCATGATGGATGTATTGGTGATGATGATTAACTATTCATGATTTGATGTTAGTGTGGAAATGAGATGATGACAAGAGGATCCAACAAGCCAACATAATGAGAGATGATGATGAGAAATGATGATAAGAAATGATGATGACAGATGGATGAATTTGCTTTTATCAAGGATTAGGATTTTCAAAGGGTCACTTACTTTATGTTTGATAACATGCCTAAGTACGATGCATCAAGGTATGAAGGACCAGGATGGCATTGTACTTAGTGTGATGGACTTTGACTCGACAAATAGAGAGGAGTATTCTTGTTCACACCTGACATACGAAAACCTTGCTAGGATGCACTTTAGAAGTCTCAAACATCTCAGACCAAAACACGGAAAGGTATAACCAATCAATGCAATAGTCAACAAGCTATCTGAAACATCCTCCATACATATCTAACAAAGCAAGTATTCACCAAGTTATTTTACAAGAACATCCAACAAGCACAACAAACAAAAGAATGATGATTGTTTCCCCATTCCTATCTCTCTAAATCTTTCGTTTAGATATCATCGAGAGGTCATTGGATTGAGCACAATAAGATAAGTCAAAAGAAAATGATAAAGCACTCAAACAAGTTGATGTTCTTCAATACCGCTAACCAAAAGGGAATGTGTTTTTAATGATAAGAACCGAAACTTATTGCCAAAAGATACCCATTGTAGGAACGATACATCCTAGGACATGTTAGTGGATGGAAACACATCATTTCATTTATCCAAAGTGTTATTTTTGATAAATAATGCCCCTTGTAGGAAGGATTCATCCTAGGACATGATGTTATCAGATGATTGATATGGGACTGTTTGGATGATGGACTATCGACATAAAGACTTGACCAACTTGTTTACATACTGACTTAGACTTGAGACTTGACGCTTTTGAGTTTTACTTTTAACTTGCTAGACTTGTTTCTAACTATTTCACCAAAGGTTGAGGATGACGATCAATTTATTATGAATGGTGTTTATTGCGGGTGCAAGTGGGATTAGGCAGATGGATTTTTTCAAATATTTGGATGTTTTTGATTTTTCAATGTTTTTGGGATTTTCTAAGATTTTGGAGAGACTAACCTAAAGACCTATCCTAGGGGCCTTGAGGGCTGATCAATAGATTAGCCTTGCCTACGTTATACACGTAGAGACCACGTAGTTTGACTGACGACTTGACCGATTTATAGATGATGATATACATGATGAGATGTAATTTATTATGATGGACTCCTATAGGATTGACCTAAATGTCTCGGGGGATGATCAAAGATCAACCTTGCCTACGTTCAAGCTCGAGAGACGTAGTTCAACAAGAAGAGTTTTTGGATTTTGATATGTTTTGAATGTTTTTGGATTTTCTGGTGTTTTGATGTTTTTTGGATTTTTTGATGTTTGAGGACTTTAAGACCATACACGAATCTGATCCAATGAGAACGTGCCCCCAGCGTGATGTAATAGACTACCCCGATAAAGGCAGGACAAACTGACCTTGAGGATGGGCCGAGTAGTACTTGGAGGGATCATGATACGAACACAGGACCAAGCTATGGTGCGGATGTGAGCGGATGAGTGATGGATGGAGATAAGATGGATGATGGAAGTGAAATGGATGGATGATGCAGATCAAGCCATAAAGATCCTAGTGGATGGAAAGTGCTTATTTACACAAGGCCTGTTTGCCAGGTTTTCACCGAGGTACTTGCCCAAAGTGCCACCGAAGTGGTTTTCACTAGAGGACGATTTTTTTTATCCTTTTTCTTTTTTTTGATTTTTGATTTTTTGATTTTTTGTTGTTACCAAGATGCCTTTTCTAGGTTTTTGCTGAAGTAACCATTTTTTAGGACTTTTTCTAATTTTTTGGATTTTTTGGTTCTATACCTTGAAAGAATTAGGCATAAAACTTTTTGAGATGGGAGTTATTCATGGGCTCCTGCAGAGGTTCCCCTTCGGGTGTTGATAGCTGATATGCCCCTGATTTATAGCTTGCTATGATGATGAAAGGCCCTAACCAATTGGGTTTGAACTTGCCTTTGCTACTGGGATTTGGGACATTCTTCTGATTTTCTTTTAAGACCAATTCTCTGACTTGGAAAGTCCTTCTTTTGATCTTCTTGTTGTAGCTTTGTTTGAGCCTATTTTGATAGACTTGCAAGTGATTCAAAGCATCAATCCTTCTTTTGTCTAGTAACTCTAGCTCATTTAGTCTTGAAACTCAATATTCTTCATTAGTGATGAGATTTTGTAGTGATATTCTGAGGGATGGGAGCTCGATCTCAATTGGGAGTACAACCTCTGATCCGTAGACCAAGGAGAATGGGGTAGCACCAGTGGGTGTGTGGATCCTAGTTCGATAAGCCCAGAGGACGGGATTAAGCTGCAGATGCCAGTCACGACCTGCGTCATTGACTATTTTCTTAAGGATTTTGAGGATGGTTTTGTTCATGGCTTCTGCTTGGCCATTGCCTTGGGGATAATATGGGGTGGAGAAGTGATGCTGGATTTTGAATTTCTTGCACAAGTTGTGAACCTCCTGGTTCTTGAATGGTGTGCCATTATCTAAAATAATGGCTTATGGGACACCATAACGATAGATGAGATAGTTCAGGATGAATTTTGAGATCTTCTTTCTAGTGATATAGGTCATGGGTATGGCTTCCACCCACTTTGTGAAGTACTCAGTTGTAGTTATAATGAATTTGTGGCCATTGGATGAAGTGGGTGAGATTTTTCCAATAAGATTGAGTCCCCATTGTGAGAAAAGCCATGGTGTGACGATTGGATGGAGCTCTTGAGTTAGAGCATGGATGAGATCCCCATGCTACTGACATTGTAAACACCTTTTAGCATGATCATGTGCTTCTCTTTCCATCATGGGCCAGTAATACCCCAGCCTCAATAGTTTCTTGGCTATGGTTATCCCACTTGAGTGTGAGCCACAAATACCATTATGAATCTTGGTTAGAGTGGTTAATGCCTCCTTAGCATTTAGATAGTGCAGTAAGGTACCTTCTATGCTTCTACGGTATAAGGTATCACCTAGGATGACAAATATGGATGCTTTTTTGATAAAGGTTCATTTTAGGCTCGATGGTAGGTCAGCGGGTAAGACTCCTATTCGAAGATATGTATATGTCATGATACCAAGGATTGCCAGGACCAACGATTTCATACACATATTATGATTCTAGTACCTCGAATGTGGGAATGAGAAGCTGCTCAATCAGAAATTCATATTTTGGTATGTTGTGAGGAATGTCTAATAGAGACCCAATTGTAGCTATGGCGTTAGCAACTCTATTGTTGGTTCTTGGAATCTACTCAAATGTTATGTCGATGAAGGATTCCTTTAGAGTCCACCAATTTTTTGTATGGGGTTAGCTTGTCATCCTTTGTCTGATATTCATTATTGACTTGATTTATGATCAACTGTGAGTCACCGTAGACCTTGAGAGCTATGATATTCCATTGCACTGCTATTCTGAGACCTATAGTCAAAGCCTCGTATTCTGCTATGTTTTTTGTGTAAGGGAATGCTAGTTTGTATGACTATGGTATGCAGTCCCCTTGGGGGTGATGAAGAAGATACCAGCTCCTGATCTGTACTGTGTGTATGAGCCATCGAAGTATAATTTCCAGTGATCGGCTATATTGAGGTTAAAGATGGATTCATTTGGAAATTTAGATACAAGAGGATTCTCAGAATATATGGGTGCTTCTGCTAGTTGATCTACAATAACTTGTGTGTGGTAAAAAATAATATGCATAAATGAGTTAAAATAAAATACTATTTAAGCACACCAATAAGACATTTATATCAAAACAAAAGATTAAAAAGTAGAGAAATGCAAACTCAGTATTCTGCTTTGATTGTCATCCTATCATCCTCTATCTTTAGTGTTTTTTTCGATTCCAGCATTTGTTCTCAGATCGTAGGCTAGGCTCAACAAACTGTCTTCCTAAAGAACGAGATTTTGATATGATGTATGATGCAAGATTAAGTTATGATAATGATTTAAACTAATGAGCTTGAAATAAACATGATGCTATGATAAATGGATACTAAATGAATTAAATACATGAACTCTGATTAATTGCCTATTACCAATGCTTGGATTCACACAGGTATTTATAGAGTTTTTCGAATGATTTTGATTGGCTATCTTGATTAACAATTGTGATAATTCCTGGAAGATCGAATGGCTGAAGAAAGATGAAATTGAAGAGAAAATAGAAGAAACCTAAAAACAAGATTTTCCATTTTTATGAAAGAGGAAAAAAGATAAGAGGATAAGAAATCATCTTTCTTTAAAAGAATAAAAGAAAGATTTAAAAGCTAATAAATAATGAATTAAAAATTCAATTATTTATTTGTGGATGACATTCAACTTTTCTTAATTAAATAAAATATTTAATTAAGCTTTTAAAGCAGAAGAAAGCTTGTGATAAGAAAAGAGCTTTAATTAGGATTTATTGAAAAAAAGCAGAAGATGTCATAATTAAATAAAATATTTAATTATGATGTGAGAAGATTTCACAATCAAATAAAATACCTAATTGTGATTTAGAAAGAAAGCATAAGATATTTTTAATTAAATAAGATTTATTTAATTAAATCACTTTTATGAAATTAATTAAATGAAACATCTAATTAATTAGAAGAAGAAATTAAAATAGAAGAAAAGATATTTAAATTTAATTAAATCAAAAGATTTAATTTAAATTCAAACAGTGATAATTAATTTAAATAAATAAAATGTATTTATTTAATTAATTAAGTGGACATATGAAAATAATTAAATAAAATAAATTTATTTAATTATGAAAGAAGAATAAGATGAATGAACAATATAATTAAATTAATTAAATTTAATCATATGTAGAGAACTTTAGAAAACTAATTAAATAATAAATATTTAATTAATTGCTTGGATTATAGACATGACCATTTTTATGCGTATACATTTTGCCCCTCTTTGAAGTAATGTGTGAAATGCATTGCTTCAAAGAAAATAATTTTTTTTGCCCCTGATATGTTTCTGATTTTTGCTATCGATGATGCCCCCTCGGGAGATAAATCACGGAAGATGAGGTTGATAGTGATAGGGGAACAATGATTTAGCTCCCGATAGGTGATGTGTATGATGGCCTAGTGAAAAATAGGATGAAAAATGGAAAATGCCATTAACTCCCACCCTAAAAGACCCTTATAAGGTAAAAGGGGTAAAATGAAGTGTCATTTTCACCCTGCTGCTATAGTAAAAATTGAGCTTTGATAGTGACTTGGCAAGATGGAGATCCCAGTGCATAGGCATAGATTCGAGCGAGCGCGATGATACCAAAGACCAGTTGTGTATGGACCACCGGTGAGTGATTCAAACTGTTTATGTTCTCAAATTTTGCATTTTAGAGCAATTTTTGAATTGTTTGAAATCGGATTGCATTTTTTCGCATGTTTTAGCACATATAGGAAAAGTTTTAGCACATTCAACAAATCCTTTAGCGCATATAGGAAATTCCATAGCGCATATAGGAATAGGGTAAAAACTGATCCTTTAGTGCATCTGATAGATAGAGTAGCACATTTAGGTGAGAATCGGCTAGGTCGATCCGATAGCGCATCTAGGGCACAGAGTTGCGCATCTAGGTCTAGGGTTGCAAAATTGATAGAGTTGTGCATATGAGAGATAAAGTGGCGCATCCACAGAATATAATAGCACATCCAGAGTTTTAGCGCATCGAGGAAACAGTTTAGCACATATGAGAAAAACTTTAGCGCATTTGGGTTTTAGCGCATATGGGCAACATAATTGCCAATTTAAGAAATTTTTCCTGGAACACTTGTTTGATGAAAAATGATGATTAAAATTGCTTCCTTAGTCAATAGATAGATAAATTGTAGAACCATCATGTCGATAGGATAGAAAATCTGATAGAGAACTAATAATGTTGCCTTCAAAATAGAAAACAAAGAGTAGATAGCTGATAACTTTGTGATGAACAACAAAGAGTAAAATGATTGATTGAGTGATTTGTGTTTGATAACGTTGCTTCTCATGATTAAAAAACAAAGAGTAGATGTTTGATAAATTTGCATTCTGTGATAGAAAATAAATAGTAAAATGAAGATAAAAATTTGCATTCATGATTGAAATACAAATAGAAAATGATGTGTGTTGATAAATTTGATTTCCTAAAAAGAAAAACAAATAGTAGACGATGATAGAGTAACTTGTTTTGATATTCAGATAGATTGATGTAGCACTTGATATGGGTCTTTGATATGTTTTGTGGGTTAGATAGATCATGGGATATGAGTCTGATTGATGTGTCCTTTGTGATGGTCAAACAAAATAGGAGGCTTTCAAAAGCCTCCAGATCAGAGAGCGGTTCCTACTATGTTGGGAGCGGATAGGAGAGCTTACTCCTGCAGAGTTACAGTTGATAGCAAACTATGGGCTGGGTCCGTTGTTGGCCATGCCGCAAGGCATTCAGGCCAACAGGGGACTGTTGACTGCCTTGGTAGAGAGATGGCACTCGGAGCATAACACTTTTCACTTGCCGACTGGTGAGATGAGTGTGATGCCCGAGGATGTATACATGATTCTTGGGATTTCGGTTGTTGGTGCCCTTGTGGTTTATGACCACA
Organism: Sequoia sempervirens; assembly: GCA_007258455.2. Taxonomy (NCBI): domain Eukaryota; kingdom Viridiplantae; phylum Streptophyta; class Pinopsida; order Cupressales; family Cupressaceae; genus Sequoia; species Sequoia sempervirens. Next base: position 354,391,159 of record VDFB02058242.1, read on the forward strand.
AGGAGATTGGTGGTACTGCGGCATTACAGTGGATATGTGGTGATCCGGGCATATATAGTTACTGGATAGACTGGGAGGATTTCAGTAGGTATCCTGCGTTAGTTGCTATGTTGGCTGCATTTGTCAGAGGCTTCCTTGGACTGGACCATCGGTCGAAGGGATTCGCAGTTGGTTGTGGGAGGATGCTAGAGTGGATGATTACACAGCCATGGAGGTTTTCTTGGGGGAGCTATGTACTGGCCGACCTATACCATGATCTCCATCAGATTGTATACAAAGGATCCATGAGTTTGGCGAGTGGAGTGACGCTACTACAGATCTAGGCATGGGAGCACATTGCAGTCACGAGACCACTTTGCACGAGAGCGAGACCAGCAGGGAGACCCTATGTGTATGCATATTCTGGTGCAGTTGTCTAGCAGAAGCTGGGCAAGGTAGAGTATTGGCAGCGGGTTTTGGATGATATTGATGCAGTGGTATGGAGACCGTACACAGACTGCAAGGCATGGGCAACAGATCACTTAGAGATGCCTTTTGTTTGCCAACCACGATATTTGATAGGGCAGATGCCCTTTATTATTGAGAGATTTCTGGCATTACGGGTCCTGAGGCAGTTTGGATTCACACAAGGGATGCCCTAGGGCGTTGCTCATTATGGGCAGCGCAAGGGGGATCCAGGATGGGGACCATGCATTGCATATCAGGCAGCATATACAGAGTACTCCACCTTACAACCTGAGGTATGGACTGACACGCCAGAGGTACATGATGCAGGGATGATGGATGATTATGCACAGTATTTTCATACTCACCCATTTCCACGGTTTACAGTGCCAGATGAGCCATGGGCGATTGGGGTAGCACCACAGCCAGGAGCAGGGATACAGGGGGATGTGGCCGGTGAGGAGCAGGATATGGGCAGAGGAGAGGAGGAGGAGGGAGAGGAGAGTGAGGAGAGAAGAGATGGGGAGGAGGAGGACAAATCAGATGATGGGGATGATGGGGGGATGATGGAGATGACGAGAGACAGCAGAGGTTGGATAGCCTAGGCAGAGCACAGATTCTTCGATGAGCCATATCCGGTGGCAGACCTCGGACCATGATTAGGGTGTCATCCTCTTCCCAGTATGCACAGATAGATGCATTGCAGGGGAAAGTTTAGACATTTCAGGGATAGCAGGCATAGTTATAGAGCCAGCTAGCTCAGGCTTAGAGTATGATAGTGCAGTTATAGGCACAGCTTGCACAGGCCCAGACACAGGCACAGGTATAGGCATAGGCACAGACATAGGTATAGGTACAGATGCCTGCCCCTAATTCCCAGGTGGCACAGTTGGTAGCAGAGAGGGATGCCCTTAGACGACGGGCACTGGAGGCCGAGGGTGTGGCACAGAGACTCATGGGTACCGTAGAGAGTACCTCATTACGAGAGGCCATTGCAGAGGGATTTGAGGCAGCCAGAGAGGCCGAGTACTACAGGGTTCAATATGAGGAGCTATGCCCTCCCGAGCAGCGAGAGCCTTATCCCAAATCCCATAGTAGGACCAGGACCCGATCACGGACATCGACACATGGTAGAGAGGTTACAGGGCCTCGACAGGATCTTGATGCAGGTACTAGTGGCAGGCCACCTCCTTCCGGACCAGCTCCTTTGGGGGCATCCACCAGTTAGCCGTTTGTGACCGATTTATTATGTATATTGAGTTTTGATCATGTCTCATGTATTATGTTTTGAACTTTTTAGTTTCATTGGACATTGGACACTTGTATTATTTTGATGAGCGATGATATGCAGCAGCGATGGTATTGATGATGATATGTTTGTGCATTTGTGATGTGATATGGATGTTAGTTTTATGCATGTATGATATGAGATGGATTGTGATATGTGTTTATTATTTTTGTGGACTAATCTTATGATGCAGGATGATTTAATGATATGATGTAAATGGATGATCTATGATGTAGGTGCAATGATTTGTAATGATGTATATATGAACTTGTTGATTTTTGAATTTGTGTAGCTAATGCATAGGTGAATAATATGAAATGAAAATGATAGATAGTGAATGTGATACTAATGATGATAATGATATATGTGGTAATGGTAATGTGATGATAATGACATGATGATGACAAATGAAAAATGATAATGGATAATGATAAAATGATAAAATGAAAATGGTAATAATAACGATAATGATAAAAAATGAATGAATGACATGGTAAATTGATGATGATAACAATGAATGAATGAAATGAATGATAAAATAAAATGAATGAAATGATACATGATAATGATGGATAAATGATAATGATGAAATGAATGAATGATGAATGATAATGATAAAATGAAGTGATAAAATGGATGAAATGATGAATAAAAATGATAAAAATGATAAATGATAACTGATAATGATGGATAAATGATAATGATGGAATGATAAGAAATGATAAATGAGAATGAAATGATAAATGAAAATGATAAAAATGATAGATGAGAATGAAGTGATAAATGATAGATGAGAATGAAGTGATAAACGATAATGATAAAAATGAAGTGATAAAATGAATGAAATGATAAATAAAAATGATAAAAATGATAGATGAGAATGAATGGATGCAATGAATGAGAATGATTATTATAATGATAAAAATGATAATGATGAGAAAATGAAGCAAATGTCCAAATGTCCTCCACAAAAAGCTCAAAACTACATGACAACCGTTAATTCCTTCCTTCAGCCTTTAAAAACACTGATGTGAATCCAAGATGCAGATATATACAATGATTTTACAAATATGCAACTAAATGAGCTTAACCAGTTTGTTGAGCCTGTTATGAGCCTTCTTGAATCATCCAGAACATTTTTAAAATGTTGGAAGTATGTACAAGCATCAGAGGGGAAATTAGCGCCAATGATGACCAGAGTACAACTTTCATGATTTTTGATATAGCAAGTGAATACAAGCATCGAGGTATAATTGAACCGAGATGACCTGAGCATTTCTTGCATAAACAGACAAAGATTAACCATCCTTCTGATGCAAATGTGGAACTGTCATCGATGATATTGTTTTGGTCATCACATCTTGTGACATATTTGCATCAGATTGACCGTTAATCTCAAGACAACGGACAAAGAAAAATCATTCTCATTCCTTGCCACTCTAGTTCAGTACATCATTGAGTGTGCTCCAGAGTAATGATATCGAAAATCAAACAACTTTTGGTGAAACATGTAATACTGTTATTTTATACATTATTCAGATTTTTCGATCATCCAATAGACAATGATATGGTATCTACTGAAAAGTGTTTCCTGGGAAGGCTTGATGATCGAATAATGTTTTATGTGAGTTGATTGTTTGTTCGTATGATCAGATCCTAGGACATAGTCTAGCTGTTTTGGTATGCTCTGAAAGTTAAGTGCCCCCGGTTGAGTTTTTGCCCCAGTTTATTGACACAACTTGCAGAAAGGAATATGTATAATAATCAAGCCATGGTAAGACGTTTTATCACTCTTAGGAAAAATGATGGTAGGATGATGCGGTTAAAACCCTAAGATGCAGAAAAGGATACAGAAAGAAGGAAAACTAAAAAGCCAAAGTGAAAAATAGGAACTAATAGATGGAGAGGTACAGATAGCGTCTATTTGCCAAATTTTCACTTTCTGTATTTATTGCATTTTTTTGATTTTTTTTTTTTTGATTTTTTTTTAATTTTTCTATAAATAGACTGCCTGTTTGCCAGGTTTTCACCCTATGACATTTTTTGATTTTTTTGTATTTTTCTATTGTTTTTGGGTTTCTTCAGGACCTTTTCTACATTTTTGTATTTCTTCAGGACTTTTTCTGCTGTTTTTGTATTTCTTCAGGACTTTTTCTGCTGTTTTTGTATTTCTTCAAGACTTTTTCTACTATTTTTGTATTTCTTCAGGACTTTTTCTATTGTTTTTGTATTTCTTCAGGACTTTTTCTGACTTAAACATAATATTTCTTAAGATGCATACTGTTGATGGGTTCATCAAATAGGTCTCCTTCTGGCGTTGATAACTTGTATGCTCCCGAACCGTAGGATGCAATAACCACATAAGGACCTAGCCAATTTGGTTCAAACTTTTCTTTCTTTTCTCTGTCTTGTTGATTATGTGGGTTCACTTTCAGAATTAGATCCCCCACCTGAAATGTACGTGGCTTTACTTTGTGATTATAGCTGCGAGACATCATCTGTTGGTATGCTTTCAAATGGTCAGCTGCTCCCTGTCTCTTTTCATCTAAAAGTTCTAACTCTTGTAGTCGAAAACTCTGTATTCATCATCTGTTATGAGACCTTTCAGTGATACTCTTAATGAAGGTATTTCCACTTCTAAAGGAAATATGACTTCTGCTCCATAGACAAGGGCAAAGGTGTTGCTCCTGTCGGCGTCCGAACACTAGTTCTGTAAGCCCACAAGGCAGGATTGAGTTGAACATGCCAATCCTTCCCTAAGTCATTGACATTCTTCTTCAAAATCTTTAGGATAGTCTTGTTTGAGGCCTCTGCTTGGCCATTCCCTTGTGGATAGTAAGGTGTCGAATATTTGTGCTGAATATGGAATCTTTCACAAAGTTCATCAACATCTTGATTCTTGAAAGGCCGACCATTATCTGTAATAATGGCATTAGGAATACCATATCGACAAATAATGTAGTTAAGTATGAAGGATGAAATCTATTTTCCAGTGACTTTAGAGAGAGGTACTGCCTCAATCCACTTAGTGAAAAATACTATTTAAGCACACCAATAAGACATTTATATCAAAATAGAAGATAAAAAATGTAGAGAAATGCAAACTCAGTATTCTGCTTTGATTGTCATCCTATCGTCCTCTATCTTTAGTGTTTTTGTCGATTCTAGCATTTGTTCTCAGATCGTAGGCTAGGCTCAACAAACTATCTTCCTAAAGAATGAGATTTTGATATGATGTATGATGCAAGATTAAGCTATGATAATGATTTAAACTAATGAGCTTGAAATAAACATGATGCTATGATAAATGGATACTAAATGAATTAAATGCATGAAATCTGATTAATTTCCTATTACCAATGCTTGGATTCACACAGGTATTTATAGAGATTTTTGAATGATTTTGATTGGCTATCTTGATTAACGGTTGTGATAATTCCTGGCAGATCGAATGGCTGAGGAAAGATGAAACTGAAGAGAAAATAGAAGAAACCTAAAAACAAGATTTTTCCATTTTTATGAAAGAGGAAAAAAGATAAGAGGATAAGAAATCATCTTTCTTTAAAAGAATAAAAGAAAGATTTAAAAGCTAATAAATAATGAATTAAAAATTCAATTATTTATTTGTGGATGACATTCAACTTTTCTTAATTAAATAAAATATTTAATTAAGCTTTTAAAGCAGAAGAAAGCTTGTGATAAGAAAAGAGCTTTAATTAGGATTTATTGAAAAAAAGCAGAAGATGTCATAATTAAATAAAATATTTAATTATGATGTGAGAAGATTTCACAATCAAATAAAATACCTAATTGTGATTTAGAAAGAAAGCATAAGATATTTTTAATTAAATAAGATTTATTTAATTAAATCACTTTTATGAAATTAATTAAATGAAACATCTAATTAATTAGAAGAAGAAATTAAAATAGAAGAAAAGATATTTAAATTTAATTAAATCAAAAGATTTAATTTAAATTCAAACAGTGATAATTAATTTAAATAAATAAAATGTATTTATTTAATTAATTAAGTGGACATATGAAAATAATTAAATAAAATAAATTTATTTAATTATGAAGGAAGAATAAGATGAATGAACAATATAATTAAATTAATTAAATTTAATCATATGTAGAGGACTTTAGAAAACTAATTAAATAATAAATATTTAATTAATTGCTAGGATTATAGACATGACCATTTTTATGCGTATACAACTTGACCTTTAATGTCTTTTCTTTCCACATACTCGATGTTATACTCTAACAGTATCATCACCCATTTTGCCATTCTGCCCGTGAGCATTGCCTTGGATAAGAGATACTTGAGGGGATCAATTTTTGCAATGAACTTTATCTTGTGTGCCAACATGTAGTGTCTAAATTTTTGGGATGCAAACACTACTGCGAGGCAAGCTTTCTTGATGAAAGAGTAATTTAGCTCGTGGCCAACCATTGTCCTGCTGATATAGTAGATAGCCCTCTCTGTTTCATTTTCATCATGTTGGGCTAGGAGAGCTCCAAGGGCTATTGCTATTGCTGACACATATAGAAACAATGGCTTCTTTGGAATGGGTGGCATTAAGATTGGTAGTGTCAGTAGATATTCTTTTATTTTGTTGAATGCATCTTCACACTTGGTATCCCATTTGTACGCTACTCCCTTGTGGAGTAGGTGAGACTATGGGTTCTGCTTATCTGCCAGTTGTGCTATGAACCTTCTAATGGATTAGAGCCTTCCTTGGAGACCTCTCAATTGTTTTAAATTCCTTGGTGCTTCCATCTCAAGGATTGCGTTGAATTTTGCAGGATCCACTTCGATACCCCTCATGGAGACTATGTATCCTAGTAATTTTCTTGACTGTACACTGAAGACGTACTTCTTGGGATTTAGTCTAACCTTGTATTCCTCTAATATGTCAAAGATAGCACTTAGGGTTGCTATATGATCTTGTCTCTTTCTTGATTTAGCTAAGATGTCATCCACTTAATCTTCGACTATTTTGTGAATCATATCATGAAATATCAACGTCATGGGCCTTTGATAGGTTGCTCCTGTGTTCTTTAGGCCAAATGGCATCATGTTCCAGCAGTAGGTCCCCCACGAACAAGTGAAAGCCATCTTGTGTTGATCTTCTTTTGCTATCATGATCTGGTTATATCCTGAAAATCCATCCATTAACGATAGCATCTCGTGCCCTGCTATCATGTCTACTATCATGTCAATGTTGGGAAGCAGGAAATCATCCTTGGGACATGCCTTGTTCAAATCTCTAAAGTTCGTACAGATTTTGATGGATCCGTTAGGTTTTGACACGGGTACCAAATTTGACACCCATTCTGTATAATCAATTGATTAGATAAATTCAAAAAATACTCTTTCCCTATGTATTGAGGCCCGTGTTTCACCAAAAAAAAATGATTTCGATATTAAAATACAAATTATGATGGATGACACACAAGTATGTCTAAATTATAGTTATAATGACTTCAAAAACTAATTTAGAAAAAATATGTAACAAAAAATTATAAAAAAATATACTCTCCCTAGATATTGATGTTGGGAATCTATATTTCAAAAATTAAAATTTTATCCTTTATAGAAAAAAGTTATGTTTGGTTCCACAAACATTACTTTCTAAACATGTTTTCTATTTAAAAATAGTTATTAAAAATTATATATATTTAGAATCTACACATAAATTTCCACAAATCAATAGTTTGTATCATCTTGAAATTCTTAATGTTTTATCCACTATAGGTCTTAGAAAATGAAGATTCGGTTAAAAATGTTGACATAAATGTTCATATTGGCCAAAAAGTGAGACATAGTATTGTGATTTCATCTTAAGAGATACAATTTGGATAGGGTACATAATTATTTTAACATCTAGAAGGGAATTTCCATGGATCCTCACATATTTCCATGCGCCACTCATGATATACGATACTGGGGGTCACTAGTAGACCAAAGACTGGTAGCAAACGATTGAGTAGGGTTATAGATAATGATCTAGGATGACTGTGATGAGATAGTGTCCATACTTAACTATTTGATAGATATGACGCTTTGTGGGATTGGATGGATTTTATGATTATCATGATTCTAATGAGCATAACATTGCAAGAGAGTATAATAACTATTATTATAGCATGGATATAACATGAACAATAGAAGATGATTGAGAGATTTTTTATAGTGATAATGGTGTTGAGAGGAGATAGAGGGTTCAATTGAGCAGATGGTATATAAATTCAATAAGGTGATAAAGGATTTGGGAGAATAGATGTAGGTTCATCTAGCCATCAAGTATTAAAGGCATGATCGAGAGCTTGGGCCTAGATATTTCCACCAAATATCATAAGATATCCCATTTATAGTAGGATAGAGATGACTTATAGTAAAAGTGAGATATGTTAAAGTTTAGCTTAGGAAAATGTAGGCTAGGTGTGATATACTATTAATAAAATTATACATGACCCTAAAATTTTATTCAAGTCTATAGTCATAAACATAGTACTTCTAAATAAGCTTTCATTTGATTTTAACCATAGAAAGGTTAAAATAAAACAAATATGGGTCCCTCAATTGATGCATCATCTTTTTTGACCAACACTACCTCCTACTTTAAACAGATTTTTTTTCTCCCTGGGCACCCATAATTTGTTCATGTGGTTGGATATGACAATGCAGGATGCATAAAATAGGTTCATTTATTGTTTTATAGAAAGGTAAGGTTAACTAGCTAGAAGCCTAGAGTTGAGATGAAGGACTACTTTCACAAAGTTAATTTATATTTAAAACATCAACTTAAATTCATTTGGAAGTAAATACAATAGGAAATCCACCAATATCCCATGCCCATTGAAACAATATTTATAAAATACAAATATAAAACACTATGAAAAAACTCCATATGTCTATGTAGTTAATCAATTACAACATTTTCTATCAATATAAAAATATAATAAATATGAAATAAAGAAAGTATGTAAGTCTACACACAATGATTAAATTGAAATCAATATCAACATAATTTAAATATTCATGTCCACCTAAAAATTATAATTAAATATAGATTAATCATAAAATATACAATAAAAGGGTGATTTAAATTGGAAATTATATCTCTATATATTCACCCATTTTTAGAAAGTATCCTCTTCATTATAATTGAGAACTCATAGTAGATTGATCCAATACCAATATAAAGAAAAATACATCACAAATTTACAATGTGAGAAATTGATAATGTAACTCTCATCGTGCAAACCCTAAATGACAAAACAATGCACACATTTTTTTATAAATAATACAAAGTAAACATATAAAGAAACATTAAAACATATTTACATTGCACATTAACATCATAACATCAAGTCCTTTGGGGCACGCGAGGTCACATTACATAAACAACACATAACGAAAGATTACACATAAGGGTAATAACTTAACTAATCTAACATCCATCATAACCATTACAATATCCATTTTCAAAAGATAACATACATATATCCATAAAAATTACATCACATGATACAACCATATTAAATCCCATTAAATATGAATGGTTACAAAGGTGAACAATAATACATCATCATTTAATAAATTACATTTTCTCAATAATGAATACAATGAAATATCCCATACATGTGGGATAAGTACACAATACAAGTAATGTCTGAATTACAAGATGAACATTAGGTACAAGCTCCCACTGAATAATGCTGAGAAGAGCGAACGTTGATGGGGAACCCAATGGGTGTGGAGCACGTTCCACCTAACCATGTGGGTTTTAGAGAAAACCCACCCCCTATGCTCAAAGGTGAAAAGGAAGTAACCATGACCATGAAATCCATAACACTAACTCCAATAAAGAATAACATAGTACAATAACTCTAAAAGCAACACCGAAAAATACATAGATCATAAATGACAATAACAAGGATCCACTCATAATAGCCAAAGAGCCATAAAACACATTATAAATAAACCAAGGAAATAACCCTTAACCAAGTAAACCAAAGAGACAATCATAATACACTTCCAGAGGCAACCAAGAAAGCAATATAGAAGGGAAAAAAGTGGAGAGTGTCATTGCATAGCCTACATGGCTTATCTTGGCCCTTCCTCTAACATGAGGCACCGGCCCCTATCTATGGTTTTCTTGGCTCTTCCTCCTACTTGAGGCACCGGCCCCATAGGGTGACTCATGCGAAGCCGTTATCCTCTCCTGAGGACGAGGCTATGACTTTGCCGACCATGGCCTTCTTAGTCTACCATTAGTCTGTGATAGCCCTAATGGCTAGACAAGGTATCCAATATTATCTTATATGTTTTTACTACCCATCCCCCTAAGTTCTATTATTAGGTTTTCACTTGTTAATCTATTCTTATGTGGGTTATCCTAAACTCTCCCCCCTATTTGAGGCGCTAGCCCCCATGAAGAGCCACTCTCCTTGAGACCCCAAAACATAGCAAAATCAAGCGTTGTACCATAAAGAACAAAACATTAAAACTCAATCAATGACATGTGAGGCATTACCCATCCTGCTAAAACACATACTCAAGGTCTCCACAAAATCTCATACAAACCTTTCACAATGATGATATCAATGTCAGGAAATATCAAGAGCACATATAACGAGGATAAACATCCAAAAATACAACCACACCTCTAGAATTCTAAGGATCACAAAACTCATAATCGGGTTCATTAAATCAATAGGGTTCCCACATCATAAACGCCAAAGCGATGACCCAAGGAAATAAAGAATTCAAGTGACAAAAAATAGAATAACATCATGGTTTTCACACAAAGTTAAATAATTTGTTTTAATCCATACTAAATGTCTTTTTCCCTTTATATCACTTTGCAATAAATTTTTGATAAGAATTCAAATTTGTAAATATAATTTTTCCAGTCACAATTATAATCTTTCATACTCATCATGAGAACAATACATCTATATACTTAAATTTCGTATATATATACAGGTGCATTCATAAAAAAAACAAGTTTTTAGAATAGGGGTAAAATTTTCTCAAACAAAACTACATAAATAAAAATAATCTAATCAATTACTATTTTCCTCCTAAGAGACAAAATTTCATTTAAATAGGTGAGGAATTTTTATATTGAATCCCTAATTTTTATATGAAATAAGTTTAAATATGGGCATCCATTGGTTTCAGAGAGAAACTAATTTTCTCATAACAACATTATAAATAAATTCCAAAACATTATTAGAGATTGAAACAATATAATTTTCATTCCAATTTTAACAAATAGAGAAAGAGAATTTATGGAACCTGTAGTCCTACACTGCTGGAAAACTGATGAAGCTTTGCTTGATCCCAATAGCCTTTTTGAAGAGCTCTCGTTCCTTGGTTCAGAACTTCTTCACCCGATTCCCTTGACCAAACTTCTAACCTGAAATTTACTTCAGAAGAACCTCTCCTCTAAAAAAATGAAAAAACTAAAATAGATTTTTACAAAAAAGAACCAGAGAGATTCCAATTCTCAAAACTCAATATTTTGGTGTAGCTTCTATAAATTTTCCCGTCAATCCCAAAATCTCACAAATTTTCTTATTAAATAAAATATATCTCTTCCTTTTTTGAAAGCTCCAAAACTCCAAATTAAAAGAAATTTTCTAATTTTATTCCTAGGTTTACAACCAAACTCAACACTCATTGGTCCTTTTCATATTTTCTTTCTTTATTGATTTTTTTCCCATTTAACAATACTTTTTGTTTTAATTCTGATTTTGCAAGCTTTACTTGTAATTCACACAATTTAATAGCTTTAATTAATTTATTTCATAATTATCCTGAACATGCTTATTTAATTAAATGATCAAAATACTAAATTTTAAATAATTTAATTTACACTTTTAAATAAATCACATGACTTTTTAAGATAAAACTTTTATATAAAAAAAATTATTCCAACACAATTATAAAAATTTATTAACATCATTTAATTATATAAATAACATCATACAAAACATCAATGCAAAATAAATACCAAAACACATTCACACAAACTACCATAATAAATTGCAAAAATGACAAAAGTCAAAGACACACAATACCACTCAATCAAGATGGTTTGACAAACATGGGATGGGGTGACTTCCTTGTCATCTCTGTTTCAATATCATGCCCATTGGATTAAATTGATGCTCGCCCTGTCTTGCCGAAGCAGGTGGAATCGAGACTCTATACCTGCAATTCCTACATACAATAAAGATTGTTTACATGTATATATATATAATCAAAACATCACATTGTGAGAAGGAATTGCAGTGTAGTAGGGCACTCATGAATGAGTGGTGCTACACTTTCATTTCACCAAAACTATTCTATCAATTACAACATTAAATATAACATAACATTACTAAATTAACTGATCACATCATAAAATAATTACTAAATCACTGCATCACAATGTATTACTGAAATCAAATTAACATCACCAAACCAATTGTAACCATAATGTCATATCATAATATCCATGTCCTAAAATGAAGTTGCATAATCATCAAACAATTTAAACTATCAAATCCACCAATCCAAACAATAAGTAATAACTATCACAGTCTCAAAGTATCAATCAAAAGCATAAAAGGATAACAAGTCTAAACAACAACATGAAGGGTATTACAGATAAATTAAATTCCTAATGAGTGAATATAGATTGTTTTTCTTAAATGTGAATCCATAGTCACACAAAGGTTTTGGTTGTCTTAAGTCTACCCAATAAAAATATAGTAACTTTTGCATGGTTGATTAAACATAATAACCCTAAATTAAATATATTGTCAAGGTGATGGCACATTGTTTCTCTAGAGTTCTTATAATTTAATGATGACAAATATTTTTTCCCTAAAATACCTATTTCTACATGGTGATAATGTTGGAAAAATGAAGAATATTGACTATCTCTACAATTTTGTGTTGTCATTGATGTCACCATGTTGTATCTGTAAGTTTAAGGTAATGCTTAATTCAGTATTTTGGTCTGGTATTTGAATAAGTATTCGAGCTATACTCTCTGATATTCTAGTCTGTATTTCTCCATAGTTAGTAGTTGATGCTTGCAGTTGTGGGAAATGGTTTGTAGATGATAGGAGCACACACTCTCAAGATCTCATGTATCTAGTGCTCGCACAATTTTTCTTTTTCTTTTTGCATTCAAGTCTATTCCTGGCTGACTTCTAGGGGAAATTGTGTTTTGGTGAAAGTTTCTATGTAGATATATGTGTGACCTATTTTAGGTCCTTATCGACATAATGTAGCATGTTGGAAGTTTGAATTACCTTCTTGAAATATTTTGTGAATGATTGGAGCCGACAGTTAGTATTTTTGGTAAATATGAAATACATCTAATTAGGCTGACCTAATTGATGCTTGTGGAAAATATCAGGTATATAAATGAATATGTTGAATAGTTTTAAGACAAGAAAAAAGAGTGAGACAGAGACAAAAAAATAGCAGAGTGAGTACATGCAAAACCAATGAAGTAGTAGTGAATATAAGGTTGAATGTGAGTGAAAATATGAAGTGTGTTGAATTAGTCTATTGAGCATCACTAGAACTGCATCAACACTGGTTAGGTGCACTATTCTCAGTTCATTTTGGTTGTAAAGCTTGATTTTTTTTTAATTAATCCTTTGTAGGTAGTGAGATTTTGTATTTGGATAGTGAGTCCCTTTAGGGAATTGAGCCTTTTTATTTTCAGTTTGGAACTACTATATACTGTGAGTTAATCCTCACCATGGTTTTTCCCTCCTTGGGTTTTTGACGTAAAAATATGGTGTCTGATGTGTTAATTTACTTTCTGTTATCTATTTTTTATACTCATATTTAATGATAGATGATGTGGTTATGGAATTGATGTGTTGAAGTTTTTAAGTTTGAATTCTATGACAACTGATTCACCCCCTCCCTCCCCTCTCAGTTGTCCTGTATCTTTTTTAATAGATAATACACATTTTTCATGAAATGGCTATAATTCAATGATGATTATGTATATTTTCTCTAAATTCACTATAATTTTGTTGGTGATTTCTCCACCCTTTATGCTTAAATGTTTATAATTTTATTGGTGATCCAACTAACCTTTTCCATCAATTTCGTATAATATTATTGGTGATTGCAACACACTTTTCCCTTAATTTTTCTATAATTTTCCTAGTGATCACGCCACTATTTTCCCTTAATTAATACAAAAATATGGATGATTAAACAATAATTTTAAAAAATAAAAATTGAAATAATAAGTGACTCAAAAAACATTAAAATTTAACCCTATAATATGTCATTAATGAGGAAAAACATATAAAAAATAGAAAAATGATCTAATGGTGTTCTAAGATATTAAAATAAATTCATGAGAGATTTGAAAACACATACATTGACATATAATCAAAATTTAGGGAAAGCCTACATTACGAAAACAATTTCTATTTTCATTTTTCAAACCTAAAAGAAGAAAATTCCCCAATTGGAGAAAGATTGCCACTAATTTTTTTATTTTTTTGTTGCATAATATAGTTCCATAACAAGATAAAATTTGTCTATAAAAGTTCAAACTTCCTAGTTTCCAAGAAACACAATCAAAATTTCAATGACAAGGTAGTAGTTTGTATGTACAAGTAAAAACTTCCAATGACAAGTTAAATTTTTTTCTATTAAAAAATAATCGAGTTTCAAGAAGCACTACATTCCATTAATTTATTAGGAAGAGTAGAGGAGGAGAAATAAACCAATAAGAATTATACTTATAATTTTATTTTATTTTAAATGTTTAACCATTTCAAAATATTAAATTTATTTTACCATAGTGATCAATATCTAATGTGTATTAAAAAATTTTAGAATAGTTACAATTTATATCAAATATGCAACATAACTTGTATATCATTTTTTACTTTTTTTTATTTTAACATTGGTAGTAATATAATTTGAGTTTCTATGAAATGTGCAACACTCCTCATAAATTCTCAATCCTGGTTAGAAAGAATGAACCATAATTGAAAAGATAAAATATCATTTTCAAAAACTTTATAGAAGGTTTAAAGTATACTCATAATAATTTAAATAAATATTTATACTTAGCATATCATTTATAGTAAAATATTGTAACGCCCCCGCCACGCAACCCTAGGGGAAGTTACAATTAACAACACATATGCAATAAATTTTTTTTTTGAAGTACAAAAGGCATGAAAGTTCTCTACACAATGCCAACAACCCCTAAGGTTACAAGACCGAGTTTACTTAAACCCAAACAAGAAACATGAATTAAAACATAACAGTTAAAACACTTAACATTTTAAACATTCATACATTTAATTATATAACCTATTAATTACACATTCATTCCATATGATATTAAATTAGGTCAAGGCATGAGAAATACCACATGTTCCCAATAATAATCTTTACAATAAGATTACAAGACTCATTCCCCAAATGAGATACTTTCAATAAACAAGGTTACAAATTACATCTTCCACCTCAATACAAAGAGGGGTAATAAATTACAATAATGGCTAAAAGAATTAATGCATGGAAGAACATGATCCCATGAGCTCTCCAACTGGAAATCTCTTCCACACAAAAAAGCTGACCCAACGGATTAAGATGCATGTTCCACCCAACCATGTGATACCCAAAGGCTCACCCCCCTGCTAGGAGATAGTAACAAGGATTCCTAGGCAAGACCATCTACCTCTAGACATAGGCTACACAAAATTGAAAAGAAATAAATGCAAGTGCCAAAACACATATCACAAAAATTACAATGCTTCCAGAGTTAAATAATCATTTACATCACTAATACAGTAAACTACCGACTTAGGAGAAGTGTCATCACAATGTCACATGGGATATCCTGGCAAGTCTTCCTAGGTCCCAGCACCCATCTTGGGATATCCTAGTAACCTCTAATGACTTTCAGCCCCTCATGTAAACCAATGCGGAATCGGTTGCCTCTCGTAGAGACAAGACAATGATCTTGCCATTCCAGGCCTTCTCGTCTCATCCCAATTCTATACTAGCCCTTGTGTCCATGAGTGAGGAAAAATTAAAATCTTGTTAAGTGTTTGATGCAACCTAAGCCTCTAACAGTTTATTATTTTATCACTGAATTAACTAACTTGCAAAGAGTTTCCCTGACACCACTTTGTGTGTCGGCCCTCATTGCAAGCCACTCCTCTAAGACAAGACCTGGAGTAAATCCACACTCAAGGGTACACAAGTGCGACCTAAGGAGAATGACTCCCTATACATGACATAAGCCCCCACTTCCCATTCACAATAATTGGGTATAATACTGGATACGTTAAACACACTACCCAAGGAACTCCAAAGGTTGACTAACATAATGACAACCCATACAATTAAATGAAACTCAATCTAGAAGACTTCATAACATTCACTCCATTTACCCATTGACACGAACGAAGGAGAGTGCATAAAGATAGACAAATTACTTATTAGTCACCTATTTTAGGATTTCCTAAATCCAAACCAAACAAGGAGATAGTGCTTATAGACAAGTGCAATTAATTACAACTAATTGTAACTACTCTAGGGTAATAGAAATTACATTTACAAAATCAAGAATTTAGACTAATACTATAACTATCTATTTCTCCAATTATAGGAAATAATTAATCATCTTGATAAATAACCACATTTGATTAAAATCAAACAATCCTTATTTCTACTTTGAATAAATTAATCCACTAAATTTTATCTATGCATGGATACAAATACATATTAAATATATAGATACATAAAAGTACATACTTAATGTATATACTATATATATATATATATATATATATATATATATAAATCCAATTCTCATTGCAATAAACCAATTTAAACTTAGCAAATAATTAAATTATTTAAAAATACATAAAATATATATACATTACATATATATATGCATATATACACTATATATATATACGTAACATATATATAAACTATATATAAATAAATAATTAATTATTAAAAGAAAAATTCTTTAAATATTAAAATAATATTATATATATATACATATAACATATATATAATATAATATATATTATATTTATAATATATATTATTATATTATATATAATATTAAAACATTATTAAAAAAAAAAAATTATATTTTAAATAAAAACAATAGCTAAGGTATGGGAGCGACCCCTCCCATAAGCGAGTGGCTAGGCTGCCATGCAACCTCCCCCATATGGGGGGTGTTGTGTGGGCAGTGCCTCCCATGTGGGGGCGCTGTGGGAGCAACCTCCCTTAGGCGTTGGTGGGGGAGTAGGGCTACAACCCTCCCCTCCATAGCATAATTTTTTTTTTTTAATAAATTTTTCTTTAAAAAACAAAACTGCCAACAAAAAAAAATAGAACAGGGCATACCTTGTTTCATTTCCCTTAGTAATTTTTTTTGAAAACATAATTTTTACCAGAACATAAAATAAACAAAAAACAGTTTATTTATAAATACACTTGTGTGTATATTTATATATAATGAAATATATACATTTATACAGAGGTATATTTATAAATTTATATAACCATAATCTTCATTTTTAGTCATATTGTGCAAATGAACAACAAAATTTGCAATAACAGAAATAAATTTGGCAATACAACAAAGGGTTTCAAATTTCAGTTTGATATGAAGATTTTTTGTTGGTTTTCTTTCTATTTTTCATTGTGATTATGTTTTTGTTTTCTTTCCTAAATTCAATAGTAGTTTGCAAGATTTGAAATCATTTCACATGGGTTTTCATTGAATCTAAATAGCATTTAAAAGATTTTCAAACAACATAATGAAATTTGAAACTTATTTGAAAATAAAAACAAAAATAAAGAAGAACCTGGTGTTTTCTCCCAAAGCTTGCAAATTTGACAATGGTGATTCCAAATATTTTCTTCAAAATCCAAATCCAGCCACAGCAAAACTCTCCGCCAAAAATTAAAATTCCAATAAAATGAAATAGAAAATGCTCAAATAGAGCTTTATCCAAATTTTTGATCAAACCCCTAAAATATCCCACCCACTAAATTTATTGAACATTTGGAGGATATTTCCATTTTTAAAATTTTTTTAAAACAATTTACTTTCAAAATGATATTTCATGCATTTCAAAATTTCTTTTGAAACCAAGAATTTCAAAGTTGCAAAGAATATATTTTATCCAAAATTTTGAAAAGTGAAATTTGAAACACATTTCTATTTTTATTATAATTTAACTTTAAATATCTAACATGATTTCCATTTTCATTTTAAATTTGAATCTTAATATACAATAATGCCAAAACAACTATTTCATTTAATTTATCACCATTAACCTAGTTAATCAATAAACTAAAAATGATTTTATTAATTAAATCAAAATAATCAATAAAATAAATAACATTTCAACATTAAAACTAGGTATGTTATATCACCATTTTAACCATACCCACCATTTAATAGCCTTTAAAATATGAAATAAAATAGTTAACCAAGGAGGAAAGAACCAAATCAAAATTGCTAAACATGATGACAAACTATGACTAGGGTGACGACTCGGCACGTAAAACCTAGTTACTATCTCCCAATCGATTACCATTGGTCAATGGACATGCTCAAACCTATGAAATCAGGTGGAGTTGATGTCTTGTACCTATCAACCTACGAGCAAAGAGCATGAACATGCAAATATATATAATAAAACACACCATGAAGTGGAAATCTCGGAATCATAGGGGCTTGCAAGCGAGTGATACAATCCCATCCCCTTCACCAATACAGACTTTAAAACTCACGAGTCGAACAACAACAATATAATTTAAGCATAAAGCATTTTAATTAAACAATTGCTACACTAATACAAAACATGCCATAATGATAACATCTAAATAAAATCCCATCACATCAAAATATAATGTTTACATCGCTTAACAGATAGCGGTCAAAAGTAACCAAGTATCAAAGTTAGAGTGCTAACAGAAGTGAAGCATACTTAAAAACACTGATTGATCAAAAGAGCAAAATGGTTCCTCCCCCCTAGGGTCAGGCTTACTCCTGGAAGCTTGCAAATAAATAGGGATAGAGCTCCCTCATCCTAGTTGCATCCTCCCAAGTGGATGATGTGTCATCCCTAGGATCCCACTAGACCCTAACCTAATCAATACCTCACCCTGGAAGAGAGACCGTTCTGCACTCCACCATGGGCATTGGCTGCAAGGCTAGCTACCCATCCTCTACCTATAATGCATTTCAATCAAGTACATGAGAAATATCTGGATGGTACGGCCAAAGAACTAAAACATGAAAAACATCATGAATACGCAAGAGACTGGGTGGCAAAGCAAGACAGTAAGCAACTAGACCAATCTTCTCAAGTATCTCGAAGGGTCCGACAAAGCGAGGCACCAACTTAGAGCCCTTCCCATAATGGATGGGGCTCTTTTGTGGATGCACCCACAAGAAAACTCTATCGCCCACTGAAAAATGACGATCCACTTTATGCGCATCCACATACTTCTTCTACCTATCCTATGAGGCAACCAAGTGATCTTTGATCCTATCCACTTGCTGCTCCATATCCTATAACATCTTAGGACCCAAATTCAATCTGTCCTTAAGTTGATCCCAACTCAAGGGAGTGTGACATGGTCGCCCATACAATGTCTGGAATGGAGGCATACCGATAGAACTCTAAAAACCATTATTATAGGAAAAATCTACCAAATAGAGATAGTCTTCCCATCGTGTCTGCTGGTCCATTACATACATACGTAACATGTCCTCAAGGATCTGATTGACCCTCTCAGTCTATCCATCTGTCTCTAGGTGGTAAGCTGAACTAAAGTTAACCTCTGTCCCCATCACATGCTGTAATGAAGTCCAAAGAGCTGAGGTGAACACTAGATCCCTGTCAGAAATAATCTGACATAGAATGCCATGTAACCTCACTATATCCTCCATGAACACTCTGGCTACAGACGATGCAGTATAAGAAGAGTGAATAGGTGAGAAGTGTGCCACTTTCGTCAGCCTATCAACTATTACCATAATTGCATCAAGTTGTCTCAAAGAGTTGGAAAATGAGCAATGAAATCCAATGAGATGATATCCCACTTCCACTCTGGTACTAAATGCAGCTGCAAAAGCCCTACTGGATGCTAGTGTTTAGCCTTCACCTGCTGACACTCAAGACATCATGACACAAAATCCACAATATCGCGTTTCATCCCTGGCCAAAAGTACAACTAACGCAGATCTGCATACATCTTCTTCACCCCAGGATGGGCTAAATAAGGTGCATGATTTGCTTTAGTTATGACCAAGGTGTGAAGATCACCTGAATAAGGAACGTATATGCATCCCATGTGCCTCAATACCTCATCTGAGTCCATAGAATAACCTAAATATCTACCCTCAAGGGGTCTTCTTGCCTCAATCTTTGTCCTAACCTCCTGATACCAACTATTCGCTGGAAGGGTAGAAAGAATCTGACTCTACAAATCCACAACAAGAGTCAACTCAGATATCTCATGTCTCCTCCTACTAAGTGCATCTGCTACAACATTCTCTTTCCCCTAGATATACTTCACCTCAAAGTCATATTCACAGAGAAACTCCATCCAACGCCTTTGCCTAGCATTAAGGTTGGGCTGCGTGAAAATATATTGAAGGCTTCTATGATCACTGTGCAACTCAAACCTATGGCCAAGAAGGAAATGCCTCCATCTCGTCAATGCATGAACCACTACTGCTAACTCGAGATCATGTGTGGGATAGTTCAACTCATGATCCTTGAGTTTTTGTGACTCATAAGCAATGACACGACCCTTCTGCATCAACAATGCACCTAATCCTTCCAAGGACGCATCTGTACAAACTACAAAGTCCCTAGTCAGATCTAGTATCACAAGTATTGGTGCACTACTCAGCTTCCCCTTTAGATCTTGAAACACTGCCTCAAACTTCTCTAACCACTTGAACCTCTTCCCTTTCCTCTGAAGGGAGGTGATAGGATAGCCTATCCTTGAAAAGCCTTGCACAAAACGCCTATAATAACCCACTAACCCCATGAAGCTATGTATCTCTATCACATTTGTGGGAACAGGCCAATCTAAGATCACTTGGATCTTTGTAGGATCCACTAAAATACCTTCTCTTGAGATCACATGACCAAGGTATTGGACCTCAGTCTTGAAGAATTCACACTTCGACAGGTTACCATAAAGTTGATTATCCTGCAAACATTGTAATACCTGTGGTAAATGTTCCTCATACTTTTCCATTATCCTAGAGTATATCAAGATGTCATCTAGGAACACAAGGACAAATTTGTCTAGGTATGTGTGAAATACTTCATTCATCAGACTCATGAACACTGAGGGGGCATTCGTCAACCCAAATGGTACTACTGTGAACTCATAGTGACCATACCACATTCGAAACACTGTCTTATGGATGTCTAATTTGAAGATGTGAATCTGATGGTATCTAGACTTCAAATCAATCTTTGAAAAGATTGTGGCACCCTTAATCTGGTCGAATAGATCATCAATCCTAGGAAGCGAATAACGATTCCTCATGGTCACTTTGTTCAACTTTTGGTAATCAATGCATAATCAAAGTGAACCATCCTTCTTCACGAAGATAACTGGTGCTCCCCATGGAGAAACATTAGAGCGAATAAAACCCTTCTCTAACAACTCCTCAAGCTGGAAGTGAAGCTCTTTCAGCTCCTGGGTGGTCATATGATAAGGAGCTTAAGAAATGGGTTCCAATCTAGGTACAAGGTCTATCTTGAAATCTATATCCCTCTAAGGTGGCATCCCTAAAATCTCATTTGGAAAAACATCAGAATACTCCTGAAGAATGGGGTGGCTATCAAGAGAGACTTTCTCCTCTCCACCTCCTAGATCCAAATCATCCACTGTAACAACGAATAATTGGCAACCCTGATGCACACACCTTCTCAACTGCATAGCTGAGATGACCCTCAAGGAGATCGGCCTCTGAACTTCCACTATCTCTACCACTTTTCTAGATGCCTCAATGCATTGAATCGACTTACATCGACAATCTATGACCACACTATGTGCCTCTAGCCAATCCATCCCTATGACTATGTCATAAGAACCCAAAGGAATAACTCGAAGCTCCAATGTAGTATGAAGAGGTCCAACCTCCAATCTACAATTTGGTACAAGGGAATGAGATGTAACCTTCGCACCCTAGGCTAACTCAACCTGCCACCTATCAACTAGCCTTACCGTAACCAGTCTACATCGCATCATGATGAAAGAAGAAATGAAGTAGTCTGACACTCCAAAATCAAACAAAATGGTAATTGGGTTACCTGATAACATACCATATGACTCAACCACGGTACCCTGATGCTCTGCCTGGAGATTATCAACCATTGCAAAAACATGATGCCCTCGACCAACATCCCCAAATGTAGGCTTAGATGCCACTGGTCCCTGAGAAAATCTAGATGTGCCCCTCTTGGGACACATTCTAGCAATATGGCCCTGCTAGCCACATGCAAAACACTCAGTGCCTCTGCCATAGCCCCTACCTCCAGATGGTGTGCTAGACTACTACACACTACCCTTGAAGATGGATTAGGAACTCTGAGTTGGCTGATCATAGCTAAAGCACTTAATGCACCTCCCGTTCCTATTCCCTTGATGCTACTGGAAACCCTTACGTTTACCTTGCAATGCCTGCTACTACTGCCCACTCTGAGATGGTCATGTTGTTCCCTTAGCACACACGCACCGTTCGGAATGGGGACCCTCTTTGCTTTCGCCTTGTCGAGTCGTTTTGTTGCTGCCTCATTTTGCATGCCTCCCTTTTTGGTGTCTCAGATGGTCAATGTTGCTTTAAAGTCCCACCATAAGTTGACTGTGCCTTTCCCTTTTAATTTTGTCATGTTCTGGTGCCTCGTGGAGTCCCTCTGGTAGTTTGACCCTGCTAACGGCCCCGAACCCTGCTGGGCCTGGCCGTTCGGGCTTCCCTTGCTAGGTTTCCCTGTTGCACCTGCCATTCCTGACGGCATCCGAACCCCCATTTATCGTCTGTTAGAAATCAATGAAACTCTGACGGCTGTTTAGCCCTTCAGACCCTGAACCCCAGAGTTCCTCTCTTGGGGTTCCGTCAGTGCTTCGCCGTCCTTCATGGTGAACCTCTGGTGGCATCCCGCCTTCCGAGTCCTGCCACCTTATTTACCATATGGAGAGTTTGCAGGAAATCCTGACCACCGTCGAGTGTTCCGAGCCCGATCCTTCGAAGTTCTGAGTCTAGAATTCCGTGATGGTTCTACCGTCTCTGCAAGAGAGAATCTTTGATGGAACTCTGCCCTTCGGGCCTCGACTCTCTCTCTGCCGCCGCCGATCCAACTGACTCGAAATGTTCAAAGAGTCCATCATCCTACGCCCCCCCAGCCGTCGGACCTCGGGTCTCCTGCCGCCATTGCCAATTTTCAAATTCACCAACCTTTTGTCTCACCGTACCTGCATTTAATAGGGTCATTAATGGTGATTAGGGGTATAAAAGACCCGCTCAGGCCCATCATTATCACTTGACAGAGTTGTAGAGCGATTGGAGAACTTGCTAGAGGAGCCCACCATCTTCGACACCTTCACGTTCATCGCCCTCAACATCACTTCATCGATCATAGGTGGATCCCACATCTCCCCGCATCGCGTGTTCGAGGTAGGTTTTCTATTCACCCTCTTGAGCATTATTTTCATAATTTCTAAGGATTAAAATGGACAATGAACATCAAAACCATGAATGAATGATAAGCCATAGCATGGCGGATAAAACCCATATTTCAAAAACTTAAAAAACCTTCTAGGGTGCCCTCATGACCGATCTGGAGCTCCACCTCGCCGCGGCTGTTCTTCCTGTAGGGAGATTGTCCCCTTCAGCCCCGGGGCCTGTCTTGGTCATCCAAACCAAATGATCAACCTTCCTTCCGACGACAGATTTCCCCTTCAGGCTCGGGCCGTCAGACTTCCTTATTCGGAAGTCAACTGGGATGCACCCGTGTCAAAATGGCGAACTTTCCCCGACCTCCCATCCATTGGGGCCCGCCCTTCTCCTCGCTGTGGGAATTTCAAATTGAACAAGCGCCCTTTGGGTCTCTCAGGCCCGGGACCCTGGGGTTCCTCTCTTAGAGTTCCGAGAGTGTTTCGTCATTCCTTACAATGATCCTCTGACAGCATCCTACCCTCCAGGATCTAGATCTTCATTCGCTGCTAGGATGTCACTTAAACAAAAATGGCCTCATTCCCACTAGACTTCGTCGCCCACGAGTCTTGTGCTCATCCACCGTCCCGAGGGGAAACTCTTGCCCATCCTTCTGCCCACCAGACTCCACCTTCTCGTTCGCTACTGGGATGCAATTTGAGCAAATGAACACACTCATCCACGTCGGGCTCCATTGTGCAGGATCCCTTCCCTTGCTCACCCCTCTGAGCTCCGGGTTCCGCCATATCGATCGTCGTCGAACTCAAAGTGAAATCAAATGATAACGAACCCTTGTGTCTGGTCTGGTCTTGCTCCTGGCTATCGGCGAGACCTATGGATCTCCCTAGAACCTTGCCCCACCACAGAGGCCTTACTCTAATTTGTAATTAGCCGGGCCCTAACTACTGGGCTGCCCCCTCTAGACTTCCATCCAACAATAGCCATCACAAATAGCGAAAGATGAACGCCTTTCCGGTACCTCAGACCCGAACACTCAAAAGTCAAGTTATAAACTGCTGGCCACCCTTTGACCCACCAGACCCCGGACCCTAGAGTTTCATCTCCCGAATTCCATTTTCAGTCTGCCATTCCAAAATGCCATCTCCAGATGGCTCTCTAGCCTGAGACTTCTAGATTCTATTAAACTGATCCAAATGAGCTCAAATATGGAATCTAACTTCGACCCATGTGCTCAATTTCGGTCCTCTTCATTGCGAACCTCTCAAATTACTAAAATTTGACCGAAGAGAATCTCTGGGAGCCCTCCAGTGTGTTTTCCCTTCTAAATAGCATTCCTTCCGAGGAAGTTCGGCCCTCCGGGCCTGAACTGTCCAAATTCCCTTAATCAAAAGATCAATAACATCGGAAGATGAAAGGTCATGTTATGCTTAATAGATTGTTTAAAATGGATTTCATCTTTGGGATTTCAACTAACATGAATGCTTTTATGATCTATTACATTGATTACGCCTTTGCTTGCATAATATATGGAATCGGGCGTAGGACCTTCAAGGGCATCCGCCGAGAAGGACAAAGGGAAGAAGTCAGGAAAGACCCCTCGAGGGAAAGAGGACAAGGACTAGATGAAATACCAATTCCAGGGTGAGCCTTTGCACTCAAAAGTCACCACGGATTGGAAGGAAATCACTGACACCAACATAGGCCAAGTTGATATTTATGAATTCACACAAAGGGTCAGGGTCAATCCAATGACAAAGAATGCAAGATGGATAAGACAGAGTGGAATAGTGAAGGCTGCTGGATTCCCTCCATCCCTTGTGGCCCCTAAGCTAGTCATGGCTTCTTGGGAAGCATATCAACCAGACATAAGGACAATCATTGATAAAGAGGTCAACATTCTCGTCGACATGTCACTTGAGGGAATTACAAAGACTTTCCATATCCCCACTTTTAAGGAGATGGAAGTCTCCACCATAGAAGAATGCTAGGCAACATGGGATGATAATTCGGTGAGCTGTAAGAGGTCAATCAATTAGCATTAGCTCAAAGAAAAATGGGGCAGCACTGTGAAGGTTCCTCAAGAACTCTTCTACAACAATTTCCACGAAGATTGCCATGACTTGGTCATGATGCTAAGTAGAGTTATGGGTCTTCCTACGGTGGCCTTCTTCCAAGAATGGATGGTGTACTTCATTGAGCAGATTTTGTGTGGAAATGAGGATGTCACCACAAATACTTCATTTTACTGGGGAGGAATCATAAGTAACTGCTTCCATGAGCAGTTTGTCGACGTAAAGAAGAGCTCCAAGTTCTATATGACTTCCTATCTCGTCTATTCCTTGGCAGATTGGAGGCAGTACAACGAGTTGTTTGTGGCACCCGATCAGGAGCAGAGGCAAAGACTTAAGGACTATGATAGGTATCCGCAGCTCCAATACAAAAACTTCAAAAGGGAATACTGCAGAGTAAACGATGCCTTCATCAGCCATATTATCAGAATGATTGCCAGCGACTTCGAAAGGAGGGTCTCCCATAGTGCCAGGGCATCTTTGAAATAGTATACCTTTCTCTTCATCCAATATCCAAAGTTCACGTACATTCGTGCCCAGGGCTTCACTGAAAGGTCAAATAGGTTGCCTCGATACCCCAATGACCAAATTATCCTTCTGGAGCTTTCTCAGCAACTCCAACACCTATAGGCAATCTTCAGCAGCAAACACATAGCGAGGATCTCCTATCCCATGACCCTTGGCTAGGGCATGTACTGACTACAAACTTCCCAGTGTGCTGGTAACTCTGAGAAAGAGTTGAAGGATTACCACTTCTACCTACACACTGCTCACCCGTGGATGGACCCGTATGGTCATGTCAGAAAAGCACTAGGGCCGGGGTATGCCCATCTTCACCACATCGAGGATTTTTGGGCTGACTGCTAGGATGATAAAGAGGTACGCGCAAGGAACTATATGCGAATGACTATGTAGTTTGTAAGAAGGGTGCAACCATTCCCCATACCGGACCAAGTCAAAGAAGACGAGGCCAACATAATGCACCCTAGGTACCTTGTAGTCACCAATCTGCCAATACCAACAATAGACTAGGATGAACAGGAGGTCAATGTCCTTGATACCATAACACAGCCAATCTTGGTCTGTACTAATGAGTGGATCGATGGGAAGGTAGCTCAATTAAAGTGACAAGGAATAATTTTGACTTATGAAGGGCTCAAAAGTGAGCCAAGTGCCACAATGGATGTTCCTACCAGCACTTCAACTGGTGGGACCTCCAAGTCTCCTCTGGTCACCAGATCTAAGAAGAGAAAAGGGACAGAACCATAATAGTCTCCAGATGCCAAGGTCTATGCAAGGAAAGAAACGGGAGGCTCACCTCCCAAAAGGCTCAAACAGGTAGGGAGAACTGCGCAACAACCCTCAACCCAAGTGGAGGAAGCAAAGGGTGTGCATCAATTGAAACCTCTCTTAGCTCTCCCTGCCCCTCTTGTTACACCACCTACCTCCCTAGCTATGATTGATGCATCCCCTCCGGCAGTGGACATTTCTGTCCATCTTGCCCCTTTGCCTCTGGCCGAGTCTGTAATAATTATTAACTCCTCTTCTGCCATAACTACTCCCCCTTCCTCTGCTACCATGTCACCAATCACATTGCTCCCTCTGGCAACAATAACAACACCTATTCCCACTGCCACCATGCCTGAGGCTCTCTCAAGACATATGCAGAATCTTCCCCCTGAGCTCTCCAAGATCCTAATGGATCTAACTCTTCAAGCAGCCCTTTTACAAGTCCTCACTATTACTTAGCCTTCACAACCACCGACAAGGCCACCAACTATGGAGGCCACCATACTAATCTATAAGGAGTGGGAGGAATGAGAGCAGGAAGCCTCGAAGCCTATCAAGGAGTAAGCCGGTGAATACCATGAGCACCCGGAGTACGAACACTGAACCATTGACAAGGTGGCTTATGAGGAGGAGGGAACGGGCTCTTCTAAGAGTGGGGACGAGGAAGATAGCTATGGTGCTAAGGTAATCATTCAAACCTTTGACGATGACATTGAGGAGGAGCTAGCACAACAACAGAAGGACACTGAGGCAGAAGTAGAAAGGTCACCCCGTGACAGAGAAGGGCAGCCACCAGAAAAACAACAACAAGAGGATTTAACTGAGGGTGGAACCCAATCTGTCGAGAGCCTTGAAGTCAAGCAATTCAAATAACATGTGCACAAGATTGAGCATGCTGAGGAAAAGAAAGAAGAAGAGACAACAGGAAAAGAGGGTCCTGTGCAGCAATTGCCCACCATGTTTCCTATCAAACGCCTGAGGTTCATCCAAGACTCTTATGAGGAAGAGGGAGATGCTGCCAAGGAGAAAGAAAAGTCCCCAAAAGAAAAAGGAGCAGAAACCTTGGCCTTGACTGAGAGGGGCGAGGGTGGTCACGATTCACCCAAGGGAAAATCTGCTATGCCTGAATGGTTAGAGAGGTAGCTTGAAAGAATAACCCCTATACTAAAGGACCCAAGGGCAAGGTTAGAGGTCATCTTGGCTCGAGCTCAAACCATGACAAAGAAGGAGAAGAATCCCAAAGTCTGATCCAGGGTAATGATGGATGCTTCTGGGTCTTGAGTATTGCAAATAGCAATGCCTATGATGGGCTAGGCTGGGGTGAGTTACAACATCTCCACCATCGACTTGGGGATCGCCACCAGAGAGCCAAAAGTTGGGCACCTTGAGGAGTCAGTGGCTACAGTGGTGCATTTGATAAAGCAAGATAAGATCTTGAAGGATGAGCTCAAGGCATAGGTTGCGGCCTTAACAGATTACATACAACAATGGTCTTCAGTGGACGACCTGCCTACCACATCCACGGCTGCACCCCAGTTGCTATCCAAAGAGAAGATCTATAAGATGGAAAGGAGAAAGAACTTGGAGAAGACCACAGACGACTGGTTCCGATGAGTCTTATACATTGGAAACATGGGAATTAGTCGGGCTATGCGAACAGCTAACAAGTTCTTAGACCTGTTACAGTCTCTGGAGGGCACAAGGAAGCTCTGCACCGACTTCCTTGTGACCTACGACTCCACCTTTCTGAGGATCGAGGCTATCCTTCAGTTTCCAGAAGCCATGTGGGAAAATGAGCTTGCATTTAAGAAAGACGATCACTGGCTGATGGATGTGTGGCTGCGAGACTTTGACAACTGGAGGGAGAGGCTAGAACAAATCATGAGCAAGGTCAATCCGGATATAGAATGGATCAAGGAGATCAGCGCAGAGTGTGCCCGGTACCTTAAGCTGATGACAGAGTATGACATGCCCACCGTGCAAATGGATCTAGAGAAGATCAAGCCCTACTTCCAAAAGAAGATGGAGGACAGGATGTCTAGTGAAATCACAGTGGAGTTCATTATTTTTTCCACCCGTGCCTTTGATCAATCAGAGCTATTTAAGGAACAAGGCTCAAAATATGATGAAGATTGGAAAAGGCTGGAGGATAACACAAAAGAATGGAGCTACCAGGTGCTACGATATGAAATCATCAAAATAGACAAGCTCCAGGAAGTCATCCTCAAGTTCATACAATACATAGCTTCTAAAAGGTAGGAGGACAACCCTGTCAAAGATGAAGAACTCCCTGAAGGGTAGCTACAGTGAAACAACAATTGGCTAAAGGATAAAAGTGTTACATTGCCATCAGTAGAGGACAAAATAGGGAAAAGACAAAATGTAATTTTAAATTGTGATATATTAGGGGGTAGGTGAAACCCTATTTTGTAATGAATCTTGGCCACACAATGAGAATTGATCTTGGTCATTCATTGAATCTTTTGGGCACTATAAATAGGGCCTTCCTCTCATTTGCAAAGAGAGTTGAGTTGTTGTAAAGACATGCTGCAGAAATTTATAAAGAAAAGACATTGATTTGGTGCATTCTTTGAGTTTCTCACATGTTTCTTGATTTAGTCTCCATTGTTAGATGTTTAAATTAGGTACTATTGCTATTCTAGTTAGCTATTTTCTTGCTTTGGTGGATTTTAGGAATGATGTCCTGTGATAATAAAAATTCATGTTGTGTTGATCACTTCTTAGCCCATACCTTTTGCTGTTTGTTGATGGTAGATAGCTGTGCAAAGTTAACCTGGGCTTGAATTCAAAGCTGCTCCAAAACTTTATCTTTTGTTCATACATGCACATGGTGAATGAAAGATAAAAAATTTGCAGACCTTAGAAGATAGCACAATTTCCATGATACTGTGAGATCTCTGGTTAAGTGGGATATTGTTTTAAGAAGCTGTCCATTGCAGGAACTCCATCATCACTGTTCACAACTAGTTGCTGATTTAGGAGCTTTCCCTCTTCCTTGCCTCCTTTTTTTTTTGATGACTAACCTATGCTAAGGTTCATTGCACATTGTAAAGCCAAATCCAATGACAAAATGGAGTCCAAGATTGATGTTTGAACCTACAGCCAATGCATAACAACTCTCCCATCCTAAGAACTCCATTTCAAGATCCAACTTCCCATGCTTCATAATTCCTATGTAAGACCACCTTGTGATTCTAGCAAATCACATCAAACAACTAAGATATTCCAAGCACTATCAAGACCTAACATTAGAGACCTTGGGATAGTGTTCTACAATCTGATTGTGGAAGATTGTCTTTCAAGAGAGGTAGTGCACCTATGCACTACCTATGTTGAAAAGTGCATAAAAACACATGAATAGGTCCCTACTATGCTCTAGAAGGTACACCTCCCTGAGACTGACCTCCTCTAGCACTAGAACCCGGTGCGAAGCTGTTGCTAATCTAAACACCCATATGGCCTCCTAATGCCAAAGCCAAGTTCTCATCTACCAACCATGCCTTTTCCACTCCAACCTCCATGGTATTGGGTTCTAAAACCCTCACGCCTCCGCTAAGATGGGCATTAATGCCCCTGACAAAATGATGGACCAAAATACTCTCATCATTACCTACCCCTGCATACTACTTGAAGTAGTAAAAACGTCGCTCATACTGCTCCATAGATAGGGCCAACTGACGCAAGGCATGAAACTCATCACCTCGACACTGACGCTAGTGATCTAACAAGAAGAGAGCTCTGAACCGCTCTAAGAAGATCTCCCAAGATACGAAGTTGATGTCTATGTGGAGCTTCTACTCCTCTAGCCTCCACCAAGTGGAGGCAAATCCCTACAAGTGCATGATAGCACATCCCTCTTTGGTATTGCTACCATATAGATGCATTGCAAAACACCTGTCCAGATCTATAAGCCATGTTTCTACCTCTAATCCAATATCAGCTCCATCATACAATGGTGGACGTTCCCTAAGAAAATCCCTCATGTGCATCTCTAGCTGAGGTGGAACTTCCCTCTCAGTAGGGTTACCCTGAACCATGGGTTGTCTTTGTCCAAGGAGTGCTAATGCCTCCTCGAGAGCTCTACGTGCAGCCTCAATCCCTAGCGGATCCTGCTACTGAGCTATACCCACTGAAACATTCTAAGATGCTTGGTGCTCTTCCTGATCAAGTATAATAGGAACCTCACAAGGAGATTCATGATTGACTCTCACTGTGACCGCCTACACGACCACGACCATGCCCTCTACCTTTTCCACATCTGGTAGGCATAATCCTGCATAGACACATCAAGGTATTAGGAAAGGTACACATCATAAAAAACCTACACAACTAAAAGATTAATGGGTTCATCATAATCCCAGAGTACCCAGTATTTAAACCTAGGCTCTGATACCATGTGTAATGCCCCTGCCACGCAACCCTAGGGGAAGTTGCAATTAACAACACAGATGCAATAATTTTTTTTTTTCAAGTACAAAAGGAATGAAAGTTCTCTACACAATGTCAACAACCCCTAAGGTTACGAGACTGGGTTTACTTAAACCAAAACAAGAAACATGAATTAAAACATAACAGTTAAAACACTTAATAGTTTAAATGCTCATACATTTAATTATATAATCTATTAATTACACATTCATTCCATATGATATTAAATTACATCAAGGCATGAGAAATACCACATGTTCCCAATAATAATCTTTACAATAAGATTACAACACTCATTCGCCGAATGAGATACTTTCAATAAACAAGGTTACAAATTACATCTTCCACCTCAATACAAAGAGGGGTAATAAATTACAATGATGGCTGAAAGAATTAATGCATGGAAGAACATGATCGCACGAGCTCTCCAACTGGAAATCTCGTCTACACAAATAAAAGCTGACCCAAAAGATTAACATGCACATTCCACCCAACCACGTGATACCCGAAGGCTCAGCCCCCATGCTAGGAGATAGTAACAAGGATTCTTAGGCAAGACCATCTACCTCTAGACATAGGCTACACAAAAATGAAAAGAAATAAATGCAAGTACCACAACACATATCACAAAGGTTACAATGCTTCCAGAGTTAAATAATCATTTACATGACTGATATAGTAAACTATTGACTTAGGAGAAGTGTCATCACAATGTCACATGGGATATCCTAGCAAGTCTTCCTAGGTCCCAACCCCCATCTTGGGATATCCTGGTAACCTCTAACGACTTTCGGCCCCTCATGTAAACCAATGCAGAATTGGTTGCTTCTCGTAGAGACAAGACAATGATCTTTCCATTTCAGGCCTTCTCGTTTCATCCCAAGTCTATATTAGCCCTTGTGTCCATGAGTGAGGAAAAATTAATCTTTTTAAGTGTTTGATGCAACCTAAGCCTCTAACAGTTTATTATTGTATCACTAAATTTACTAACTTGCAAAGAGTTTCCCTAATGCCACTTTGTGTGTCGGCCCTCATTGCAAACCACTCCTCTAAGACAACATGTGGAGTAAATCCACACTAAAGGGTACACAAGTGCGACCTAAGGAGAATGAATCCCTATACATGACATAAGCCCCCACTTCCCGTTCACAATAACCTGGTATACTACTGGATATGGTAAATACACTACCCAAGGAACTCCAAAGGTTGACTAACATAACGAACACCCATACAATTAAATGAAACTCAATCTGGAAGACTTCATAACATTCACTCCATTTGCACATCGACACGAACGAAGGAGAGTGCATAAAGATAGCCAAATTACTAATTAGTTACCTATTTTAGGATTTCCTAAATCCAAACCAAACAAGGAGATAGTGCTTATAGAAAAGTACAATTAATTACAACTAATCGCAACTACTCCAAGGTAATAGAAATTACATTTACAAAATCAAGAATTTAGACTAATACTATAACTCTCTATTTCTCCAATTACATCAAATAATTAATCATCTTGCTAAATAACTACATTTGATTAAAATAAAACAATCCTTATTTCTACTTTGAATAAATTAATCCACTAAATTTTATCTATGCATGGAT
The DNA here is from genome assembly GCA_007258455.2 of Sequoia sempervirens. Classification (NCBI taxonomy): domain Eukaryota; kingdom Viridiplantae; phylum Streptophyta; class Pinopsida; order Cupressales; family Cupressaceae; genus Sequoia; species Sequoia sempervirens. Next base: position 354,424,053 of record VDFB02058242.1, read on the forward strand.
ACAAATATATATTAAATATATATATACATAAAAGTACATACTTAATGTATATACTATATATATATATATATATATTTAAATATCTAACTCTCATTTCAATAAACCAATTTAAACTCAACAAATAATTAAATTATTTAAAAATACATAAAACATATATACATTACATATATATATGTGTGTGTGCATATATACACACTTTTTATATATATATAAACTATATATAAATAAATAAATAATTATTAAAAGAAAAATTATTTAAATATTAAAATAATATTATATATATACATATAACAAATATATATTATATATATATATATAATATATATATTATATTATATATAATATTAAAATAATATTAAAAAAAACAAATTTATATTTTAAATAAAAAAAACAACTAAGGTATGGACATGACCCCTCCCATAAGGGAGTGGCCAAGCTGCCACACAGCCTCCCCCATACGAGGGGTGTTGTGTGGGTAGTGTCACTGCCTACACACAGTGCCTCCCATGTTGGGGTGTTGTGGGAGCAACCTCCCTTAGGCGCTAGGGGGGGGAGCAGGGCATACCCTGTTTCATTTCCCTGAGCAATTTTTTTTTGAAAACATAATTTTTACCAAAACATAAAATAAACAAAACACAGTATATTTATAAATATACTTCTGTGTACATTTATATATAATGAAATATATACATATATACACAGGTATATTTATAAATTTATATACCCATAATCTTCATTTTTAGTCATATTGTATAAATGAACAACATAATTTGCAATAATAGAAATAAATTTGGCAATACAACAAAGGGTTTAAAATTTTAGTTTGATATGAAGATTTTTTGTTGGTTTTCTTTCTATTTTTCATTGTGATTGTGTTTTGGCTTTCTTTCTTAAATCCAACAGCAATTTGCAAGATTTGAAATCATTTCACATGGGTTTCCTGGTGTTTTCTCCCAAAGCTTGCAAATTTGACAATGGTGATTCCAAATCTTTTCTTCAAAATCCAAATCCAGCCACAACAAAACTCTCCACGAAAAATTAAAATTCCAATAATATGAAATAGAAAATGCTCAAATAAAGTTTTTTCCAAATTTTTGGTCAAACCCCTAAAATATCCCACCCACTAAATTTATTGAACATTTGGAGGATATTTCCAGTTTTTTTAAAAAAATTTAAAACAATTTACTTTCAAAATGATATTTCATGGATTTCAAAATTTCATTTGAAACCAAGAATTTCAAAGTTGCAAAGAATATATTTTATCCAAAATTTCAAAAAGTGAAATTTGAAACACATTTCTATTTTATTATAATTTAACTTTAAATATCTAACATGATTTCCATTTTCATTTTAAATTTGAATCTTAATATACAATAATGCCAAAACAACTATTTCATTTAATTTATCACCATTAACCTAGTTAAAAAATAAACTAAAAATGATTTTATTAATTAAATCAAAATAATCAATGAAATAAATAACATTTCAACATTGAAACTAGATATGTTAAATCATCATTTTAACCATACCCACCATTTAATAGCCTTTAAAATATGAAATGAAATAGTTAACCAAGGAGGAAAGAACCAAATCAAAACCTCTAAACTTGACGAAAAACTATGAGTAGGGTGACGACCTGGCATGTAAAACCTAGCTGTAGGGTGACGACCTGGCATGTAAAACCTAGCTACTATCTCTGAATTGATTACTGTTGGTCAATGGACACACTCAAACATGTGAAATCAGGTGGAGTCGATGTCCTATGCCTGTCAACCTACGAGCAAAGAGCATATTGAACATGCATATATATATATATATAATAAAACACACCATGAAGTGGAAATCTCAGAATCGTAGGGCACTCTCAAGCAAGTGATACAATCCCATCCCCTTCACCAATACAGACTTTAAAACTATTGAGTCTAACAACAACAATATAGTTAAAGAATAAAGCATTTTAATTAAATAATTGCTACGCTAATTCAAAACATGCCATAATGATAACATCAAAATATATTGTTTACATCGCTTAACAAATAGCGGTCAAAAGTAACCAAGTATCAAAGTCAGAGTACTAACAAAAGTGAAGCATACATAAAAACACTTATCGATCAAAAGAGAAAAATGGAGGGGTGCTACAAATATACTATAAACACCTCATGCAACAAGGAAATAACATTATTCATAAATATTTATATCCAAAGTACAATTTATATTACAATATAATAAAAACTCCATACCATCTCCTAACATTGATAAGAAAATATTATATAATTTAAAATAATATGAATATGCAAATTAGTTTTTAGACTCCCTTATGCATACAATCAAAAAATAGTATAGCTATTTTTAAACATGTGAACTCATTCATCTATATTTTAGATGACTAAAAGAGTAAATCATTCAATGAAACACCTCATACAATTTATTCACTAATATGAAAATAAGATTGTACCACCTCGAATGATAATGATAAGAAAGGTATACATACTATTTTTCTACCAACTCATTTATAAATGAACTAGTTTAATGAATAAAGTCATGATAGTATATGTAACTAGGTATCCAATGATCTACAATACTATAATCAATACTCATTATCTATTAACATTTAAAATTGTAGATTATACGATTAAAATAATAAATAATACAATGAAAACCTAATACAACTCATTTAATAATATAAAATTTCTATTTTTTTTAGTTCAATGGGAATGAGAAGAACAAAAACATTAAAATCAAACATACTCAATGTATTCAAGTACAAAAATTAGATCTCTACAATTACAACTATTAGAAACCATTAAAGGAAGAAACCTAGATACTCTAGCCTTTCACTCTCTCTTTAGTTTATAGAATATTATCCATTATGCTACTACATTATTCAATTAACACCTACCATCCTATGAATTTAAGAATATAAATGTTATTAGATTTCCACAATCCATATTATCAACCTCTTTTATGCTTCTAGATTTGATTGTATGTCAATTTTTTAATCAATGTTTTGGACCACACTATGCGATCCATCATCTTACATCTCCTTGAGTTCTATATCCTGATGATGGATCACAAAGTGTGATCCAAATAGTTGATTCAAAAATTAGCACACAATCAAATCCAGAAGCATAAAAAAGGCTTTAAGAATACTCAATATATTCCCACAAAATATGGGTGATTCCAAGCAACTAATAATGAAAAAAAATTAAAAATGGTAATTATATTTAAGTGTTAACACAAATTTTACACATAGATAGTAACATGCTATATATCTATCTCAAGTTGTTTCTCTCTTCCCACCCCTTCTCTGTTTAACTCTCTTTGTCCTCTCCATGTCTCTCACTTACCTATCTATCTCTTCACCTATTACCTCTCCCCCCTCTCTATTCTCTCTATTTCAATCCCCCTTACTCTGTCTCATAATATATTTATAACATTACTCACAACTCACATGTTATAAATGCACTATATGCATGGAAAACCAATTCATAGCCTTCAATGGAGAGCTAGTTTTAGGATTTTGTCCTAAACCCTAAAGATCATAAGAATTATCATGTTGCACATTCTCTGGTAGATGAAAGCAATGAAAGTAAGTGCCATGTGATCTCTCCAAACGATGCCACTTTTCATCCTTGCCCAACTCATCCTTTTTACACTCATCAGTTATATGCATAACTCCTTCAACTTGGACTTTCACATCTTCCTTTTTCAAACCTTCCAAATATATATATATATATATACATAAATAAATTATACACAATTTTTTCTAAAAATTTATTTAAAAAAAAAATCATGAACATTGAATCAAGATCAAATAAAAAAAATTGATATAAATTAATAAAAATTCACTGAGAATCTGTAACAAAGATAAAATAACTTCAAGGATCTTAAGTGGAGGGATGAAACCCCTATTAATAAGATTAACTCCAAGATAATCTATTAAACTCTCACTAATAATTTTTTTTTACTGAAAACTACACAACTAAATCTTAATTAAAACATCCTATAACTTAAAAAATACCACGTAAATTAGCTTTGAAGATGTGGGAATCATCAATTTCAAGCCAATCCATAGGAATATGAATAGTGATTGTGTAGTCCCCGGAGGCATTGTGTATTTCCCCTCTAAGAGGATTTGGGTTCCACGCATCAAGGTTGAATGGATCCATCATCACCCCATCTCTCCTATCCCCATTCCACTGTGCGAAAGACATGCTGGGATACAATCAACCTCCTCCTCTGACTCATTGCAAACAAAAACACCCTAAAACATAACCGGTCTTAACAATCGTATCTTAAAAATGGAAACTAGATAACTTAAAAAAATTGCAAGTTAACCTACCAAAGCAAGCTGCCGAAAGCGGGCTATTTGCTTCTGACTGTGATCATGTATATATAGTGGTTTGAAGTGGGAGGCTAAGCGTCTGGAAACTTCTAGGGCTTTCTCAACGAACCGTTATGGTAATGGCACGTGTTTCTATTACTCCTTTTGTATACTCGTTGGAACTCCAAAGGAGCATATGTTACGTTTAACAAATATGAATGTCAAATATAATTGACAATTAGATAGGGATGTCTATAAACTCGTGGATTTGGTATTTGATATTTTAGGGTAGAGAGATTAGTGGTGGTGTGTTAGGGTTTTTAAAAATAAAAATAAAAATAAAATATTAATTATTAGTTCAATCTATGTATAATATGTAGAGAAGTATTGTTTTTGAGGTGGTTTTTTTGGTAATGACACGTGTTTCTACTACTTCCTATGTATATTAGTTGGAAATCCAAAGGAGCATACATTACCTTTAACAAACACCAATGAGGAATATGATTGACAATTAGATAGGGATGTCTATAAACTCATGGACTTTGTATTTGATATTTTAAGGTAGAGGGATTAGTAGTGGTGTGTTTAGGGTTTTTTAAAATATAAATAAAAAAGGAATTATTAATTATTGGTTCAATCTATATATATAATTTTTTCTAAAAATATGTATGATAGCTCTACTTTACAATTATTTAAGAATTATTTTTATTTATTTATATTGTTCTTTCTTATTTACTAAAGACTTTCACTATTATAATAAAAAAATAACTAAAAAAATTATTAAAATTATTATATAAATTGATAAATAAAATAGTAAATACTTATTTATTTCAATAATAATGTAATTAAGAATATGTGCTTTATAAATAAATCACAAGAACCATTTAATAACTTAGCACTCATTGCATCTAGGTGATGCTCACATAGGTGAAGCATTGGGCCGGAGGTCACTCATCACAGTACTACTCCAACTCAAGTATGTTTAACCATGGAGTTTCCCCAAGGTTAAACCAACAATGCTTGCAACCCCATTTCCAAAACCTTCAACAACTATTTTTCCTTATGAACCACTAATTATAGAGACCTTTTTAGCTCATCAATCAATAATTAGGAGGTATTTTCCATAGTGTGTCAAAATATGATATTGCTTTGAGGATTCAATCATGTGTTTTTTCTAGTCAAACTCATTGATCCATGTTTCATGAGTAGTGATTCATTAAAATTCATTTCTTGGGATAATCTATGGTCCATTTAGCACTCATTTTATCTAGGTTATGCTCATAGAAGTGAAATATTTATTTATTTTAATGTTTACTTAATAAATTTTTTGATATTATTTATTTTGGAGAGTTATTTTAATTGAATTCTTTAAGGTAGGGATGGAGGAACACAAGCGCGGGCACGGGCGGGAAAAAAGGGATTTTGAAAATCCAAGCAATGGAAATGGAGGCAGAGCAAGATCAGAGAAATCTCAAATGATTCAGGAGCAAGAATCGAGTAAGAAGCAAGGTGAGGTTGATTAGGATGAGGTGGACTCTAGAAAGAAGTTCCAGGTGGAACCGGGTGGAAAGGATATTTCGGTGGTTAATTCGGCGGTATCCCCTGCCAGCCAAAAAAAAGAGAAAGCTAAAGATACGGTGGGGACCACTGCAGGCATTGGAGGTAATCGCAAACCTTGGACTTCTCTATTTGGAGTAAAACCAAACGAAAAATCATCTTTCCCTCCAGTGCAAAATATTTCTTCCTTGGAAAAAGGTAAGTTTGATATTTCTGTGCCAGATTTGCTAATTGATCATAATATTTCTTTAATGGAGAGAACTTTGGTTGGGAATTTGATGGGCCCTAGACCAAACATTGAGGCGGTCAGGGAGTTTGTTAAAAATAAATGGAGAACGATTGGAAAATTCTCAGTTGTTTCTCTTCCAAAGGGGTTCTTTATGTTTGAATTCACTTGCAAAGAGGACATCTTGGTTGTTAGAAGTGGGGGTCCTTGGGTTATAGGGAAATCTTCTCTGGCTCTAAAGAAGTGGTCCTCTAACTTGGACCTTTCGGACTCCATTTTCGAGAATGTCCCAGTTTGGGTTAGACTTTTGGGCCTACCTCTGGAATACTGGAATGAGGATATCTTTTATGGTATTGCAAGTTCCTTTGGTGAGCTCTTTTCTATTGACTCAATGACAGCTACTAGAAAGAGATTGGTCTTTGCTAGAATATGTGGGGATTTCTCATAATGCTAACCTTCCCTCATCAATTGAGATCCAGTCAAAACTGGGGTCTTGGATGCAGGATATAGAGTTTGAAACGATCCTGTTTTCCTGTTTTAAGTGTAGAAAAACTGGTCACTGGGCAAAAAAATTCCCCTTAAATGCCACCAAAGAGAAAGAGAAACTAGTTGGTTCTTTGAAATCAGTATGGCGAACGAAATCAGGATGAGATAGCTTGGAAAATAAAGAGTCTAATGTTCAGAGGACTTCTAATGAGGCTGAAGAGGTTATGGAAAATAATGGAGAGATTCCACTGGAACCCCAACAAATGAATTCTAAGAAGACTTTACAAACAAAGGAAAATGGATCCAATGAGGATCAGTCAGCTAGGGAAGAAAATTTGAACCAAAAGGAAAAACCCTTTTCCCAAGAACCTGTCCCAATAGAGAAAAATGATGAAACTCTAAGTCTAGAGGATATTCCTATTCAGGGTTTGTCTTTGGAATTGAACATCCTTCTCCCTTCTTCAAAAGGTCTCTCTCCTTTGGGTGTAGAGCACTTTATGGATCCTAACTCTTTTGATGTGGTTAAGGACTCCCTCAAAAACATGGACCATTCTACTAATCTTTCCAGTAACTTCTCGTCTCTTCATGTGAATGGTATTATGGAAACATTACCCTAGGAACAAAGGATCCTAAATGATAAGAAATGGGAATCTAGTATAGAGACGGATAGCCAAGAAGAGACTGATAAAGAAGATAACTTATCAAAGAAAAAGAAAGAAAAAAACAAACATTGGAAAACTCCAAGTGGTATTTCTACTAGATTAAAAGCAAAGGCAGACTGTGGAGCATTAAAGAACTCTCGAGGGAAAAAATATATCAAATGGATAAGAGAGCATAATAGTTTTCAAGATATAGTGGATGGATCTTAGAAAACCATCCCAGAATGCCTTAAATCTCCTGGTAATTCATGAAAATTATGTCTTGGAATATCAGGGGACTCAATAGCCCCCACAAGTAGGATGTTTTATGCAATTTTGTTAGAGATCACAAGCCTAATATTCTCCTCATTGAGGAGACTAAAATGTCAAAATAAAAAGTAGAAAAGGTGAAACTTTTTCAGTATTGTAGCACTCATGGCAACAATTCGAATGGCGCTTCTAGAGGTATTGCTACCTTCTAGAATAGTCACATAATCAAAGGGGATCCAATTTTGGGAGGTACAAATCATATAGACACTAGATTCACACATATTAGGGACAAATTTAGCTGGATCCAATTAAATATCTATGCCCCCAATGTAAAAGGAATTAGAAAATCTTTTTGGTTGGAGCTGGCTGCCTTTAGGAGGATTTTTGATAAAGATTCTTGGGCCGTTATGGGTGATTTCAATACAACCTTAATGAATGGAGAAAAAATTGGAGGTTCTCAAATTAAAGCAGAGAGCAAAGAGGATCTTCAGAATTTTATTGATAACCAAGGGCTGATAGATCTGGACTTACATGGAGCTTTCTATACCTAGTCAAATTGTAGAAAGGAGATGGATCTAATACTGGTCAGGTTAGATAGATCTTTAGTCTCCAATCATTGGTTTTTTATTATTATTGTTCTCTTAAAGCTCTCTCTAGGATTGGTTTTGATCATTTCCCTATTAGCTTTGTTGTGGATCCTACAAAAAAGAAGAAAAATATCCCTTTCAGATTTGAAAAAATGTGGCTCTCTCATCCTACTCTTAAAGAGGAAATTAGGAAATGGTGGAATATAAGTGTTTCTGGTATTGCTATGTTTAGAATAGCTAAAAAGTAAGGGAAGTGAGATGTAATTTGAAAAAATGGAAAAAGGAGTCCTTTGGGAACATCTTTAGGATCAAATCTAGTCTCTAGACGGATCTGGGGGAGATTCAATATAAAATCTAGAAGGAGGGATATTTGAATGATACAAAGGAAAGAGAGAATGAGCTATTTATCAAGATGCATGACATCATTGGAAAGGAGGAGGAGTTCTGGAGGCAAAGATCTAGAGCTCTATGGTTATCTGAAGGTGATAAAAATACCAGGTACTTTCATCTTTCGGCTTCAAAACATAGAGAAATCAATAGAATATCTCAAATTGAGATGAATGGTATCAGATATGAGGAGGAGAATATTAGAAAGTATGTTGTTTCTTTCTTCAAAAAATTTCTTTTTGAGAGTGATGAAATTAATCAAAATGATCAGGATCAGCTAGTTGAGGCTATTCCGAAATTTATCAACTAGGAAAATAACTCTATGATGTCTGCTATCCCTACCAATGAGGAAGTCAAGCGGGTTGTTTTCTCCTTTGATGGGAGTAAACCCCCGGGTACGGACAACTTCCCTTTATTTTTCTTCCAGTGGTTCTGGGAGATTCTTGTAGATGATGTGTTGAACGCTGCTAAAAAAAAAATTGGTTCAAGAAGTCTCCTAAAAGAATTGAATGCCACCTTCTTGGTTCTTATACCCAAGAATCCTGGAGCAATAAACTTTGAGGATTTTAGACCCATAAGCCTTTGTAACTTGATCTATAAAATCATTTCCAAGGTTTTGACTGCAAGACTTTTAATTCTTTTTCCCTCTTTGATTTCACCTCAACAGAATGGCTTCATTCCTGGCAGAAAAATCCTTGAGTCTATTGTAACTATGCATGAGAATATCCACTCATTGGTGGAATCTAAGACAGAAGGCTTTTTGTTAAAGCTTGATATATCAAAATCCTATGACAGAGTTGATTGGATTTTCTTATTTAAAATTTTAAAGGCTTTTGGATTCTACAACAGGGTTATGCAAACGGTGGAACAACTTGTGTCTACTGCTTCTATTTTAGTAATGGTTAATGGATCCCCTACTTCATTCTTCCAAAGTACCGGAGGTCTAAGACAGGGTGATCCTATTTCCCCTATTCTATTCACAATCATGGCATAAAGTCTTGGTAGAAATCTGAAAAACCTGATTGAATTTAGATCTCTTCTTGGTCTCAACCCTTCATCTAGTAACCTGGTTTGTTCTCATCAACAATTTGTTGACGATACTATGCTCAAGGGTAAAGCCTCGGTCTCAAAAGGTAAAAATTTGAAAAATCTACTCGATAAATATGGGAGAGCTTTAGGAAAACTGATTAATAATAAAAAAAGTTCTCTGTTCTTCTTCAATACCCCGGTTCATAGAGAAATAAAAATTGTTAGAATCCTTGGATGCAGGGTGGATTCCTTACCTGCCACCTATCTTGGCTTGCCATTAAGCCTTAAACCTCCTGAATTATTTTGGATTTCATTGGTTGAGAGGTTTTGCAAGAAGCTTGCTAGGTGGAAAGGAGCTTTGCTAAGTCAAGCAGGAAAACTTCAACTTCTTAAAGCCTCGCTTTAGAATTTTCCTATTTATGCTCTAAGCCTCTTCAAGATTCTTGCTAAATTTGCAGATGCTATAGAAAAAATTCAAAAAAGATTTCTATGGTTGGGTGTTGAAGAAAAGAAAAGACTACCTTTAATTGGATGGGATCAAGTTTGTAGACCAAAAAGGGTTAGAGGATTAGGTCTTAGAAGAATCAGAACGGTTAACAAAATCCTTCTAGAAAAAAAAATATGGAGAATTTTTTCATCTTGAGGAGAATGGAAATATATCTTAGCTAGCAACTATTTAGAAAAAAACTGCTCTCTTATTATTCAAAAGGATTCCCATCTTCTTCCTAGAGGCTCAACTTGTTGGAATAATTTGATCATTGGAAAAAATATAATGGACTCTGGAACTAGCTAGCACGTTAGAAGCGAAAACAAAACTAAATTCTTCGAGGATAGATGGCTCTTCAAGGACCCCCTCATAAAAATTGATTCCTTTAGTGGCCAGGCTGAGGATTGCAAGGCTCGTTTCGGTTCTTTTGTGAAATACTATAGAGTGAATGGAAAATGGGTGAATCTGTGTGGTATTAGTCAGGCTCTTACTCCTATTCAGTCTTCTTTATTGGCAGTTAGACTTAGTTCTATTCAACTTTAAGATCGTCTTGTCTGGATTGATGAACCCTCAGGCAACTATTTTGTTTCGTCTGCCTTTTCCAGAATTACCTCCTCCTAGAACTCTCCCCCTTCTAGTCGAAGGCTTGGTTCAAACATTTGGTCCCTAAAATCAACATTTTTTTTTGGATCCTTCTTCAAAATAAGGTGCTCACGATTGACAACCTTTGCAAACGTGGCTTTCAAATACCTAATAGATGCTTTCTTTGTAAGATGGAGGTTGAGTCTATGCATAATTTTTCCCTCCATTGCTCTTGTGTTGCCTCCATCTGGGAAAAAATTATTAGTTTTTGGCATCTTTCTTGGGTTTTTCCTTCTTCTATTGAAGACTTCTTGCTTCAATGGAAATCCTCAACTCACAATTTGTAATGTCCCCATTTTGGCCATATGCTCTTTTTTGACTGATAGCCTATTTCCAGAAATCTGTAGGTTGATTAGAAGTGAAATTAGGGTTTCTTGGCTTGGAGGTTTGTGGCATTTCTAGGTATTTACTATTTTTAGTAAATACTAATTTTGGCAGTGGTTCAGTTGTCAGCCTTCATTAAGTCATTTTCAGTTGGAGCAGTTGCTTGGGTTTGATTTTGGCTTTAAAAAGCATTATTTTGGTGAAATAATATATTTCAAGGCATTAATGTTTTAATTTCAAGTTGACCCCTTGGCCTAGTTCATTAACTTTAAGTTGTTCTTAAAAGGTGGTCATGAAGGGGGACATCATCATGGAGGATGAATTTAATATTTAAAAGTCTTTTAATGCCTTGGGAAAAGTGGACGCCTTTTCTTGAAGATATTCTTTTAAAAAATAAAGTTTATTTGTGCATTGATAATGTGGACGCTTTTTTGAGAAGTTGGAAGGTTTCTAGAAATTTGAAGAGACTCATGTGTCTTTTGGTGTACTTCCTTGAGGAATTGAAGAGTCTTCTACTCTTCTATAAAATGAATGCTTTGCTTCAGCATTGGTATCCATGAATTTATGTTAATGCTATGCTGTCGAAATGACAACTTGGTTTTTACTTCGAGGGATGCTTACCTCCTAGTTTCAATCCAATTTCGTGTTTTAAATACAACACCTAGTTGGTTTTCATTGCTGCTTCTCATCTAGACTAGCAGATTGAGCTCAATAGTTGAAGTTTCTAATTGATATTTCTAGTTTTGAAGTTGCTGATGCAGTCACAGCTGAAAGTGGTTTTTGCATACAGCTTTTTGTGTGAATTTAATTTGCTTGTGGGTACTTTTCCAATCCATTCCTACACCCAAGGCGACCATCTTTGGAGAGTTTCAAATTTTAATTTTGAGTTGTTGATTTTTACTTGTCAAAATCACCCCTCATGAAGGCCGTACCATTCTTGCTGCATTGGGATTCGTGTAAGAATTAAATTACAAGTTTTTGTTGCTGTTTCTTCATCTAATGTTGGGCGCCTATCTTCCAGCAGCTCATTGGTTTTTGTGTCACAAAACGGAGGTATTTTGAGTGAGTTATGAGTATTTTTCTGATTTCCAGTTTGCTGATATGAATTTCCAGAACTCGGGATTTTACATCAGATTTATAAGTTTCCATTTTTAATCATATTTCAGTCATTGGAAAGCAAAGAATATTGTTGGAATTCATTCTTATCTCCTTATCTCGTTTCTCTATCATTGTAATTCATGTTTTTGCAGTCATTTTGAATTGTAAGGTTCTGATTAGTAGTACTAATCTAACCCGTTATTATTGCTACAGCTACTTGATTAAATTCTCATTAAATTACCCCTGGATGGTTTACTGCCAGTGTGGATAATCTGTTTGTAACATTCATATACCCACTTTCATAGTGGAGTATCCCCACAGTGCTGTGGATGCCCGCCGCAGCGGATGAATTGTTTTTAAATGTAATCTTTTCCCCGCACTGTTTGGTGGTAGTGTGGAAATTTTCTTCATGGCTAGTTATCCGCCTATCAGTTAATGTTCTTCATGGCTGGTTATCCACCTATCAGTTTTTAAAATTTAAAAATTCAACACTTCGTCATATGTTAGCACCTCGCCCTCAGTGGGATCTTGAGTGCACATTCTTGACGTTGAGTAGTTTTCATTTCAAGTTCAGTTTTTAGTTTGATGCTAACGCTAATCCAGTTAACTATTGATGGTTATGTGTGTTAAATTCATCGAAAAAAATTGGTTAGCATATTTCAGTGGTATCAGAGCAGAAGACCCTTCCATCCTGTGGAAAATTTGCAGTTGTGTATCAGATGAGTGACAGAGATCTCTGGTACTACATCGATAGTCAGAGCAGATTTTAGTTCAGCTCCTTGTGGTATCTAGAAGTTGGCAGTTAGGCATGGCTAATGAAGAAGAGACGAAGTTGGCAGAGACTCTCTTTATGGCTGGAAAGAGACTTGGTAAAGAATTTCAGTCAAAAGAAGATGAACGAAACATTCTTCATTTGTTAGAACAATGTTTGAGACAAGTGAAGCAATCACCTTTAGAGAAAATGGAGTTGGCACTAGCTCCTATAGTGAATTTTTTGAATCAGCCCTATTGGTTGGGGCATCCTGATGAAGAAACCAAGCTACTGATTTCTTCCTATTTCATGGAGATAATAAGAATTGTAATTTCCCAATTTCCCTATGATGACGAAACTATGAAGACCATATTAAATATGATAGTGGAAAGTTTTCAAGACCTTGATGAAATTGATAGCAATCAGTACTCCAGAAGAGCTACTATATTGAAGATCTTTTCTGAACTCAAAACAAGTATTTTGCTGGTTGAATTGGGTATGCAAGATCAAATATATTATTTGATCCATTACCTCTTCATTTCAACTTGGAGTGAACAAGAAGAGGATGTAGTTGCAGCAATGAGAAACATTTTAATTTTAACTATCAATGAGATGGATGACATTCCAAAATCTGTCTTAACTTTTCTGTTAAACATTCATGAACAAGAAGGAAAGTATTCCTCTACTGCTGGTATGTTGATCATAGATTTGTTCATTTAGTGTGATAGGAAATTGAAGCCACACATGAGGAAGATAGAGCAGAAAAATGAGGTAGTCATTAATGCAGAAGTCGGAAATAAAATATTGTTTCTCAATGATTGTAAGGTTGTTTCTCAAGAAATACCTATTGATATGCAGTTGTCCGCACATGCTGAGGGTGAGTGCAGGGAGGCAACATCAATTTTGAATACATATGAAGAATTTATGACAAGTGACCAAGAAGATTTCTTTGGTATGCATGTGGATGCTAATGATAAAATCAGCAACACATCTATTCATGATGGGTTTGTTGAAGATAAAAATGATAAATTAATCAAAGCAGCTAGCTTTGATGACTCTTATTTCTAGTATGATGATGGTGGCGAAGGCGGTATTGAGTTTGATCATCAAACTAAGCTCTTGGAGGAAGTTACTGATGAAGATTTTAGTTTGAATGGAATGAGGAGTGACTCATTCAATGAGTCAACAATCCAAGAGGAGCATGAAAATCTTGTTCCTATTGATCATTATAATCAACTCTTTTGCATTTGGAATCCTGGTGAGATGGCACCAAGGTATGTTAAAGAACTTGAGTGGGATAAATTTCCCTTTGATCCTGATAAAGTTCAAAACTCATTTTGTATTGCAAGCTATGAAGTCATTGGAGAAGACGTTGTCTTTGATGAAGAAGCTTGTTTGGCAAAGCTCCATAAAGATTCCTTTGAGGTAGCCATTAAAGCAGAGTATGTTGCTACCAAGACTTTAAGAGAATCAATCAATAATGATTCATTGTTTGAAAATATTGTTGTTAAGAAGGAAGCTGAATTTGAGAATCAAGTCAAAGAAAATAAATCAGAAAAGTTGATGTTTGATGAGCAAAGCTTCTTTGCTGATTTTGATCATGGGCCTAAAGAGCTGCAAGTTTTGAAGGATAACTTAATGGTTTCAGAAGAGAAAATTGTTAAAGCATTATCAAGGTTTGATAGCACACACAATTTTGTTGAAGAACTCTACTGGAAGTCACAGTTTGAAGAGAGACAGAATGGAGTTAAAGGAGTCACTCTTTCCAAGTTGCAAACTATCAAAGAAGCATTGGAATCATTAAAGATAGATTATTTGCATTTGCTCTCAGATAGGGATAATGCCATTAAGTTTGCAGAAGAGACCTATGATGCCTACCAAGAGAAGGAGAAAGAGGTTGATCGTCTTTACCTTGATCTTTCCTTAGCTCATCACTCTTTATGCAAGGGAGAAAATCAAACTCCTATTGCAGCCACACTTGAAGGACAAGAAGCTGATACAAGGATTATGGAGATCAAGCAAATAGTTGAAGGTATTAATGAACTCCATAATGATGAAACCTTGCTTAATTTTAAGGAGATTCATGAAGATGATGGTAATTGGAAGGTAAATCAAGAGTGTGAACTCTTGAGTTGGGAAGAGAACTTGCCTCAAGAAGGGATAGCTTGCAGCCATGAGCTTAAATCAACAAAGTGCATGTTAGCAAATGTTCAGTTGGGTGTAATGGAGGTAGGAGACCAGCTAGTTGATTTCAAACTTCTCAGAGAATGTAGGGACGAGATATATTCTGTGATTGATAATCCTCCAAGCTTGCTTGTAAGTGAATGCATAAGAGGTTTAGAGAATTCAGTCTCCATATGGGAAGTGTTGATTCATGACGACTTCCCCATCTTTGACACCAAGGTGTTAAAACATGTTTTGGTAAGACATATTGTTTACATGCCTGACAGTTTATCCTTTGGATTGAGTAATGCTCACACTATCTTGTCTTGGGAGAAGGATGTGAAGACGATGTTTGTTTCAGGCTCCCTTGTTTTTGAAGCTTTCTTGGATAGACTTCAATGGTTTACCAAAGAAGTCAATAATTTTCTGGGTGTGCAATTGGAGTTGATTGGTACTCAGGAATTTGTTGTGAAAAATCTTTTGGGGTATGGTAGGAAGCTTCATTGGAGGGATAAGGATCAAACTTTCAAAATTAATGGTGTTTTTTCCTTTCTTACCAGCCACTTGATGATTCCATTTGTTTACCAACAAATGGATTGGAGAGAAATTTTGAGCAAAGAATGGTTCTTTGCTGTAATGGAACTCTTAGAGTGGGTGTTTCCACCCTTGTGTTCGAGCAATTTGGTCAAGATGAATGTGGATTTTCAATATTGCAGCAGTTGTTCCTACTCTTGTTTGCAGATTTCTTTGAACTCTAATGTTGAGTCTTTCATTCTTGATTTGGTGGTAGCTGCTGGTCACTCCATTGCAACAGCAACAAGTGAAGATTCTAGACTTATTACTCATAAAGTTTGGGAGAAAGTTGAACCTAAACAAATTATTCACTTTCTTAACAATCTATCTCTTGAGTTGAGTGATGTTTTGGCTCATCCTAGTCCTTTGAGGGAATGGGAATTGAGGACAACTTTTGTTTTGCGCTCCATTAATGTTGATGTTTTCATGAGTGGGCTACATGGGTTTATCAAAGAAGACTCTAAATTCTTGAGTTTGTATTTTGCCTTGATTAGTACTTGGAGAAGTGTTGTGTACTATTTCAGATGCATTGGAGAACATTTTCAGTTGAGTATCCATGTTTGGAATCCTCAATATGGCTTGATGGAGATTGTTACAAGTAGAAAGAGGAATCTTTGGAGAGATAAGAATTTAATTTTTAGATCCTCTGATGATGTCCCCATCTTCGCCAATCATTTGAAGGTTCTTTTTGCTCATCAACTGGTGAATTGGAGAGATATTTCGAACAAAGGATGGTTTAATGTTGGGAAGATGTTTTCAGCCTTGGTCATGAGCAATTGTTCTATTATGGATGTTGATTTTCAGTATTGCAGCAACTGTTCAGTTCATTGCATGATGATTTTCCTAAAATCAGATTTTGAGAGGTTCATTTCAGTTTTCATAGGCAGCTGGTACATTCATTCTTCCTCTTCTCAATCTTTTTTCAGTAATGATTTATGGCCTCAAAAGTGGGAAATGATGCTCCATAGTGATTTAGATCAGATTTGGATAGTGTATAAGTTCCTTTCCAGTGATTTACTCTATACAATTTCTTGCACTAGTGTTTGGTGTAGCGAACCCTTGCTTGTTTGGGTTCAAATTTTTGAGACTTTTGAGATTTTAGTGGGAGTTTTCATAAATTTTCTTGCATATATCAGAATTATTCAGAAGAGGCATTATACATCCTTGAGGAGATTTGATGATGCGGCTGTTATGAACATGCAAAGGGCTATTTATTCTTTTACAAATAGCTATGATGGAGTTACATTTGTTGTTGTGATTTGGTTTGATGCTTTGAGGAGTGATGTTGATGAGAATATCTTTGAGTTGTTTAGAGTAATGTTCTTTATTCTCAGGATGGTGATTGAAATTAACATCGCAGATGTTAATTCCTCAGAGATTATTGGACATGAGACGCTGCTAGATTTTGATTCCATTCCTTCCAAGTTTTTTAGTTTGAATTTTAGGCATGTTATCTCCTTGAGGTTGGAGGGACGGTTTATGCAGTTCTGGTGCAGTGATTTCATTCATGTGTTCAGAGTAGAGCAGCATCAGCATGATGGAACCTTTCTGAGATGGACTTGGGACCCTGGGATCCTACATGTTTGGTGGGATCAGTTTGGAGTGTTGTGGCATTGCTTGAGGACAAGCAATTTTGGGAAGGGCGGACTGTAATGTCCCCATTTTGGCCATACGCTCTTCTTTGACTGATAGCCTATTTCCAAAAATTCATAGGTTTATTAGAAGTGAAATTAGGGTTTCTTGGCTTGGAGGTTTGTGGCATTTCTAGGTATTTACTATTTTTAGTAAATACTAATTTTGGCAGTGGTTCAGTTGTCAGCCTTCATTAAGTCATTTTCAGTTGGAGCAGTTGCTTGGGTTTGATTTTGGCTTTAAAAAGCATTATTTTGGTGAAATAATATATTTCAAGGCATTAATGTTTTAATTTCAAGTTGACCCCTTGGCCTAGTTCATTAACTTTAAGTTGTTCTTAAAAGGTGGTCATGAAGGGGGACGTCATCATGGAGGATGAATTTAATATTTAAAAGTCTTTTAATGCCTTGGGAAAAGTGGACGCCTTTTCTTGAAGATATTCTTTTAAAAAATAAAGTTTATTTGTGCATTGATAAAGTGGATGCTTTTTTGAGAAGTTGGAAGGTTTCTAGAAATTTGAAGAGACTCATGTGTCTTTTGGTGTACTTCCTTGAGGAATTGAAGAGTCTTCTACTCTTCTATAAAATGAATGCTTTGCTTCAGCATTGGTATCCATGAATTTATGTTAATGTTATGCTGTCGAAATGACAACTTGGTTTTTACTTTGAGGGATGCTTACCTCCTAGTTTCAATCCAATTTCGTGTTTTAAATACAAGACCTAGTTGGTTTTCATTGCTGCTTCTCATACAGACTAGCAAATTGAGCTCAACAGTTGAAGTTTCTAATTGATATTTCCAGTTTTGAAGTTGCTGATGCAGTCACAGCTAAAAGTGGTTTTTGCATACAACTTTTTGTGTGAATTTAATTTGCTTGTGGGTACTTTTCCAATCCTTTCCTACACCCAAGGCGACCATCTTTGGAGAGTTACAAATTTTAATTTTGAGTTGTTGATTTTTACTTGTCAAAATCGCCCCTCATGAAGGCCGTACCATTCTTGCTACATTGGGATTCATGTAAGAATTAAATTACAAGTTTTTTTTGATGTTTCTTCATCTAATTTTGGGTGCCTATCTTCTAGCAGCTCATTGGTTTTTGTTTCACACAAAACGGAGGTATTTTGAGTGAGTTATGAGTATTTTTCTGATTTCCAGTTTGCTGATATGAATTTCCAGAACTCAGGATTTTACATCAGATTTATAAGTTTCCATTTTTAATCATATTTCAGTCATTGGAAAGCAAAGAATATTGTTGGAATTCATTCTTATCTCCTTATCTCATTTCTCTATCATTGTAATTCATTTTTTTGCAGTCATTTTGAATTGTAAGGTTCTGATTAGTAGTACTAATCTAACCCATTATTATTGCTGCAACTACTTGATTAAATTCTCATTAAATTACCCCTGGATGGTTTACCACCAGTGTGGATAATCTGTTTGTAACATTCATATACCCACTTTCATAGTGGAGAATCCCCACAGTGCTGTGGATGCCCGCCGCAGCGGATGAATTGTTTTTAAATGTAATATTTTCCCCCCACTGTTTGGTGGTAGTGTGGAAATGTTCTTCATGGCTGGTTATCCACCTATCATTTAATGTTCTTCATGGCTAGTTATCTGCCTATCAGTTTTTAAATTTTAAAAATTCAACACTCTATCATATGTTAGCACCTCGCCCTCAGTGGGATCTTGAGTGCACATTCTTGACGTTGAGTAGTTTTCATTTCAAGTTCAATTTTTAGTTTGATGCTAACGCTAATCCAGTTAACTATTGTTGGTTATGTTTGTTAAATTCATCGAAAAAAATTGGTTAGCATATTTCACAATTTTTTTCTCAGGCTTTTATGGATTTCTCTTTCCCTCATGTTGCTTGGGGCATTTGGAAATAACGCAACAATAGAATTTACAGAGATAAAGAAGCTCTAGTCGATATTGTTTTTGATAATTTTTTTAGATTCTTGAAAGAAAAGGTCAATATCATTTCCTAGAAGGTTTGCAATTCTAAGAAATCGGTTCACTCGTCCTATGACCTTATAGTTGCTAAGGAATGGAATATTAGCCTTGACTTGCCTTGCGCCCCTAAGAATGCCAAGAAGGATAGAGAGGGTGTTCGCTGGTATTTTCTGCCTAATGGCTGGGTCAAAGCTAACTTTGATGGTGTGGCTAAAGGTAATCTGGGGGCAATAGGTTGTGGTGGAGTTCTAAGGGATTCCTATAATAATTTCCTTGGTGCAATGGCCACTCCTCTCAGTTCCCAATCCAATCATATGGAAGAGGCAGCTGGATCTTTTCACATAATAAATTTAGCCCAAATTCTTAACTTTAAAAATCTTTGGCTGGAAGGTGATTCCAAAAATATTATTGATTGCCTCCTTGGAAGGGCTCCCCCCTCATGGACTATAAAATCATGGATTTATGATGCCACCTCAACTCTTTCTAAGTTTAAAAAAATTAAAATCTCACATTCTTATAGAGAAGACAATGTTGTTGTGTATTTCTTTGCAAATGAAGGGGTTAGGGGTAATGATTTGAGCACTTGGCTAAATATTAGCGATCTAAGTGCTAATGTCTGTGCTTTATTGAATTATGATAAATCGCATGGACAAGAGGCAGGTCATCCTTTTAATGAGGATAGGTTGGAGCTGTCACATCACAATCATTAGATTGTATGGCAATGAGCTCAGTAGCTTAGTCAACAAGGAAGCTTTGCACGCTTTGTGGGCTCTCAGATTTGGCAAGACCAGTACTAGTAAAGATTTCATCTCAGCCTGCCCCACTGTGTTTGCCAAGATGGGTGGAGATGGGAAAAGAATAGAGCCAGACAGCTATCAGATTCACACAAAAATGATAAGGCTTGGAATAAAGTTAAAAGTGGGGGGTTACTTCCTTTCCTGGAGAAGCTCCATGGTTTCAACCAGGATGCAATGAATCTTTTTGAAAAAAAATGGAATAATGGGGATCTTACCCTTTTCGGTAGGAGAGTTGAGTTTAATAAAATCTGATAGCTGAGGTGACCGGTTTGTCGACTGATGGAAAGAAATCTTTCAAGGACAGGGTCTTCTCTAACGATGCCATTATGAGATTCCCAAAAGAAAAAAAATAAAGACAGAATTTGGTGAAAGTGGGTAACAGCTACTTTGAAGCTGACTCCATAAAATCCCTTTGGAGAAAGGTCCTTTGATTGATAATGGAGTACATAACTATGGATGGCCACTTCACCAGGGTTTATGGTTATCATTTTTCCCTACTCAACCACTTCTGCTACAAGGTAAGGGTTTCATTCCCCTACTATCTTCTTTGTTCTCTTAGGAAAAGTTTAGATGGTCATAAGAAAAACCCTAGAAGATTCCCTACTTTGCATACTGGTCTTATCAGATTAATTGTTGAGCATTACTAAAAAATTCCTATCCCTACTAATCCAGAAACCCCCCTTGATTCTGAGGATGATGACACTGAACCCAGCTGCTCAGAGTTTTTGCCCAATGTTAGCCCGGCTAGAACTGTCCTTAGCTCACCTGCTGTCCTTTTAGGGAAGAAAAACCCTAACCCATTTTATGTTAAAGCTCATGTTGTGTTTGAGTCAGGAAGCCCCTCCCTCAAGACCAGTCTTGCTGAAAAGAATCCCCAAGCCAAAAACCTTGTCTCCTACTCTGAAGATTCCCCTGATTCTGAGGCATCTGGTGCCAACAATTCTGAGCCTAGTGTTGACCCGTTGTTGGAAAATTTGTCTAGAGCTAGCTCCCCTGTTACTCCAGACCCTGATAATACTTGTCTCAATACTGGGAGGGACCCCTCTGCAGATGTGTTGATTTTAGCTCGAAATAATGCAGACACCCATTTCAAACTTTTGAAATGGACTTTTAATGAAATTAATGAGCTAAAGATTAAAAATTGGGCCCTTCAAAGTAAACTGGAAGAGTTGGGAGCAAAGGTTACAAAATTGGAAAAGAAAGAGTTAGAATGAGGATATTACAGTCTCGGCAAAGATACTGTATACCACGCTAACAAGAACAAAAAAATTGAAATAGAGGTTGAGAAAATGAAAAAAATATCAAAATTATTGCAGAGCAAAACAATAGAATTTCCAGACACAACGCCATAATTATTCATGCTATGACCGAGAAGTTAGATAAAGCCCAACAGGGGTCTCTGGTGGTTGACCTGGAGGAAACCAATGAAAAAAGCTAGGAGGTGGATGCTAGCATTTCAAAGAGAACTAGGGCCAACCTGAAGCAGAAGGCTCCCCCTACTCTGAATATGATTCAAACTTTTAAGAAGGGAGTTCAGGATATGCAGAAATTGGAGGTGGAGACAGAGTCTATCCTTAAGACTCTGGGTTTGTTGTGGCTGGTTGTTTGTTGTCTGCTTTGCTGTATCTTTTTGCTTGACCTTTATGGTCTGTTGTGGTTGGTTGTTGCTGGCTCTGTTCTTTACCTTTGGTGTAGCTGGTTGTTTTAGTTGGTCTTTTATTTCCTATCTTTTTTATTATAAACTTTGTGGTTTCAGGTCCCTGTAAAACCCGTTTTACCCTTTATCAAAAACATTATATTTTTCAATGGGATTGTGCTTAAATGGCAAGGCCATATGGTTCTCAAGATAGAGATCCATGTTCAAATTTATGGCTTCTTGGTTGAATAAAGTTGAATAAGTGGTTCTAAGTTGAATAAGGCACCATAAAAAAAAATTTAAAAAAAAAAAGAAAAAAAGAAAAAAAAACATTACATTTTAAGAAGATAGGTATGCTAGTTTAATTTACGAATTATTTTATAGTTTTGATTTTTTATCAATATATGCTTTAGTTTTCATTTTATTTTTGTATGTAGGCTCTTTAATAGTTTTGTTAGCAAACTCACACCATTACACTCCACCCCTTGCTTCCACTAACATAATAAATAAATATGTTCAAAAAGAAATTCTACAAATATATGTAGGAATGATAAACTAACTAGCAAATATATCTTAAATAGATCCATCTGAAAGGTGCTTAGAAATGTTAATCTTAGGTTGTGTGTATTTAATTTTTCATTTTAATTGAAGGGTATTTTATTTTTTCAATAGTGATGAAATAGATCATCAAAACATGATCAAATTTTCAAAAAATTGAATGAAAATAAATTATTTATTTATTTATTTATTGGAAAAAGTAAAAAATATTCGAAACTAAAATAAATCATTTATTTTCATTTAATTTTTTAAAACTTTTGATCGTGTTTTCTATGATCCATTTTAATTTTTACTTCCAAATTTTTATTTTATTTTCTATATATGTATCATTTTTAATATCTATCTAAACTACTAAATAGATTCATGAACACATAAATAAGTAGATAAATAGATAATAAGGTTTAAATTTTAAACATATAAAGAATTTGAATATGATTGATATGATTTTTTTAAAAATGAAGAGAAATATAAGGATTATGAAAGCATCCCATAACATTTAACAACAAAAATGTAAAGATGAGAAAATGTTCACTCTTTTGAAACCAAACAACCTTCAACTAAGAACTAACAAGCAACAAACTACCATGAAACCTATGGTGTTGTAAAAAAAAGTAAGATTTAAAAAAAACTCCAAAGAGAAGACTACCAATCAAAATACTATGAGGAAAAAAAACATCTTTACATTTCTTAGTATTCCTAATCAAATGAAATTAGGATTCCTCTCCATGGAGATTAGTAAGATCTCCAAATAATGTTTATAATTTAATATTTTTGGATAGTACCTTGGCCCTTCATGTTATTTTGAATTATTTCCTTTTAAACTTTAAAATTCTACTAGTGTCTTGTAATGCCACTCCGTTCTTTCTTGAGAGATGACAATAGTTGGTCAATGATCATTATTTGATATCCATTTTTTTTCCTTTTTAATCCTTTCTATGATGAAGGAACCCTTTCCATTCTTAAGAATATTTCATTTGTAAAATGGTTCATGAATCTTTGAGAATGAAAAAAGCTTGGCATGGTTATCTTATGTTGTAGATAAGCATATGTTAAAATAAAATTTGTAAAACTACAATATCATCCCTCATATTGAGAAAAAAATTGTGAAATAAATCAACTATATGTGTCAAGTGTTCCTATCCCTAATAATCCCCTATAGTGATTGTTTTAGGTGTCCCCTTTATTCTAATCTCACTTGAACTATTTTAAGAAACTCAAAGTAATCTACACTATCCATATTTTATCTTCCATAACTTGTCATCATCCTTCATTGTGTGAAGCTCAATATTATGCAATAAATTTTATTGTCTCCATTTCATATTATGAAATAATACATCCTCGTCCTTTCATATTACCACAATAAGAATTATCATGGAAAAAAATTCCAACATGGTCTCCATCTTTGTATTGTCAAACATATAATGCACCACAATAACTAGATGCTAGAATAATTTCTATGAATTTTTCCATGTAAAATATTAAGTTCCAATAGACCCCTAGACTAGGGTCATGAAACCCAAAGGTGTATTTAATATCCTCTAATCATTCCTTCCATTTTGAAAATTTTTATCACTTTTTGTTTTCAATATACCCAAATTGTGAAAGTCTTAAAAAAATTTGTGTGACCCTATGCACCCATAACTCATGTTACTATAGTTTTTATTAAAGGACATAAATTTCCTTTACATATTAAATATATAAAAATATATAGAGGTGTATATATTATATTATAATGAAAGAAGTATACCTAACTTAGAAAAAATCTTAGAATTATCCCAATACAATATTGTACATTGATTTGGAATCCACCATCTCATTGGTATTGAAATTAATGTGAATGGAATTATATTAGGACCCACTCCTACATGTCTAGATATTCATGGTCTAGTATTGTGCAAAAATCCTTAGAGGTGGATTTCTCATCAAGATATTGTCCTTTCATAAAAAATCTATAGAAATGACACAGAAGTGCTGGTTTACAAACAAAAACCCATCTTTGAACAACCTTTATAACTTCAATAACTTTTTGATAGTGTGATATCATGAACACCCATCTTGATGGATCTATCCTAGGAGGAATTTTTATATGGGTACCACCTTACTAACTTTTTTTTTGGTACATTGTGCATGTTGGGGAAATATTTTTCCATAATTTCATAGTGTGCAAATGACCACCTTTCCTTTAGAATGAGTGAATCAACATTTAATGTTGCCTCCTACTTTAGAATATTGTCATGTGATGCTTCAATCTTACCCAAATTTTCACTAATGATCTCCTAATGATATCCTTCAAATACCTGTCATTAATGTGGACTAATTCCAAATATTATGAAATTTGAGATGGGTCCATTGGTACAATTACATTATTTTCACCATTATTAAATATTATGTTACAATTATTTAAAAAATTAATATATGTGCCTAACTAGAAATAAAAATTCCAATCCAATAAAGCTAAATTAATATCTACCTCTACCATATCAATTACCTCAAAATTAATTTTGAAAGTGACCTTTATATGCTAACTTATACATCCTTACTTTCATAAACACAATTCACTTTTGTGCATTATTTTGTATGTAAAGGATAAGTGGTGAGGGACTTCTAAAGTGGCAAT
This sequence comes from Sequoia sempervirens, assembly GCA_007258455.2. NCBI lineage: Eukaryota > Viridiplantae > Streptophyta > Pinopsida > Cupressales > Cupressaceae > Sequoia > Sequoia sempervirens. Next base: position 354,448,785 of record VDFB02058242.1, read on the forward strand.
TGACACATAGTCACACATGGGTAAAAGTAAAAATTTATGTCATACTTTCGACTAACTTATCAACACAAATGAATTCAATAAATTTTTAGCTAAAAAATATTTTTTTTGAAAAATATGATCTAACTCGATTGATTGTAGCTAAGTTGGATATGACCACAAATTTTCCAAATAAAATTATTCACTCAATGAATATATAGCACCACTTTGAGGCCAATTTACCAAAAAATAAAATTATTCAAAAAAATTGGTGCTTCAACAACTTATACTCATGTGAATAACATTTTATTTAAACATAAAAAAGTCTCTTGTAGATCCATAAGTGTATTTCTCAAATATATATAATTTCTAATATTTTAATTATTTTGTAAATTTTTTTTTTTTACTAAAAGTAGGTCTTTAACACCAAAATATAAGGTTGATTATTTTATCAAGAAAAAATACTAAAAGTTATTTTAATTTTTTGAAAAAGATATGTTGGAGTAGATAAAAGATTCTATGAAAAGATGGTATAATTTTTTCTATTTTGGACAATAGTTAATAAAAAATTGTAACGTCCCATGAGAAAAATTGTGTTTTCAATATAGTCGGTGGTTGGGGGGGCATCTCTCCACATCAAGGATGTGTAGAGATTGTGACTGCCAATGTTTTGGTTGTGGAAAGGATAATGTAGCTGAGGTGGTAGGATGGTTGGTGATTTTCTATAAGATTGGGTGTGGCTATTGCCACATTGGCGTTCACACCAATCGAATACATCAAAGTTAGGATGACATGTAAGCCAGTTCAGAAGCATGTAAAGTGGGTGATGTTGCAATGATGGCGTAGGACAGGTTAGGTGGGCATCAATATGAAATATCTGGCCACACCATCAGTTTTATGATGATAAAGCAAGGAGTTTTACAAAGCTTGTAATGTGGATGTTTGTGCCTTCATTTCGATCTTATCCTTGGGAGTCGATGAAGGACAAGATTGTGTTAAATGAAGTATTTGAGTGGTTGGCAGGGCATTTCATGGCACAATACGAATAACACCTAACACTTCCATTTATAATTGAAGTAACCTCTACCTCCATGAAATTTCTATAATTGATTTTTTGGCATTTTATTTGGCATCTTTGGCCTGTGTAATATTGGTGAGGGATTTTTTGCGAACAATGGGAGAGAGATCAAATTTTGTGGTGAGGATGTTGAATGAAACTATAACCAACATTGGGGCCAACAACCCAATTCAACTAGATAGCTCCGTTAGGGAGATGAAATTTCGTGGGGAAGTGATGAAGCAACGGTTGAAGAGGATTATGAAGAAACATGACCCGCTCATCCTCGTGAAAGTGAAGATGGTGCTAGGTAAAGGCTTCATTTCGAATAGTGAAACCAAACGGGTTGGGACTCATATAACGTCTAGATTCCTGGTATTTTTTTTGGAGATTTGTATGAAAAATAAGGATGCGAAAGGATTGATTTGAAGGATCTTTATGGCCAAGCAGTTGGTGGGCTTGGAAGAAGTCCTCGCTGTTACAATTTCTAGGATGAGTGTGTGATGACCTAGAGATTTCACATCTTTCTACAAGCCTAAGGAGGTGGTGAAGTACTATCCCTTCATTCTTGATATGAAGGGGATGGCTTTGGTGGAGCATAAAAAAGTTGCTACAATGGGGGTGGATTATCTATTGTAGGTGTTCAATATTGAAAACTCCTTCGGTCAGTCTATAGTTCCATTTTTCCAAGCTTCTACTACTACCAACATGTTCGTGGAGTGACAAGGTTATGGTATTTACTATTGTTCTATGTAATTATGGCATGATTTATAGTAAATATTAGGTGATAGGCTCTCAAATGGTGGGTTTTTGAATACTTTTTCCCACATTTTGCATATTGGTACTCAACCTTGTGCGATCTATATCTAGGAACTGGGTGGTGCTCGGCTCTACTATGGTGAAGGCTTTGTAACCCTTTTTTATATATTAATAGAATATAGTATCTTATGCATAAAAAAATGTGTTTTCAATACATAGATTGTAATATTTATTTAAAACTATGTATTTATCAAAATTAGGAAAATAAATAAATACATATAGTGAAGTTTTAATTTATAAACACAAGAAAAAATTGTTTAGGAAAATTAAATTTACTATATAAAGAATGTAATCTTGTTTAATTTCATTTTTATTATTTTATAAACAACTAAAATAATGTGTCAAATTTACAAAAAACTATATTCATTTTTTTTTAATTAAAAAAAAACATAAAATACACTAATAATTAAAAAATATATTTTGCATAATTTCAAAATTCAAAACTATAGACACATGAAATTAGCATTATCCACTTAGTTCATATTCACCAGCTCTTTAAATTAATAAAGTTCATCAAATCCATTCACCAAGTAAATCAAGACTATTTAATTCATAAATGAAAGTCTCACATCAACCTTTTAATTAAATAAACCAAACTTTATTTAATTAAATCTCCAAATGCATATTCCATCCCTTTTTTATCTAAATAAATCAAAGTATTTAAGTCAAATGGGTCAAAATCACCTAATCATCATCTAAGTTAAGCTAATCTTGATTAACCTAACCTAACCACCCATCACATTCTCTAGCTTTTCCCACTTGCACCAATAAATCATTTTAATTCATTTATAAATTTAGCATTTTCCATCAACATGGCATCTTTGAGGAATATTCCCTCATGTTTGAGTTCAAAATCAAGTGGACATGTACATCCAACAAATCATTTATGAGCTCTTACAAGGCTCTTACATGTCCCTTACACAAGTCAAACTCAGCATTTACTCTCAAATTCAAATTTGAAATCTCCCTCTCTTTGGCACATTGACCAAAATGTGCTCATCCTCAAACCTATCACAAGTTGACAAGTGGCCTTTTCTCATTGGCTTATCTTTAGTCCCATATCCTCCATGTTTGGAATTTTTATATCATTTTTTTCTATAAATAAGGATCATCTCCATTGGTTTAATCCTAAACAACTCCAAAATCTTAGCATTTCAGCTCCACAACTCCACAATCTTCATGCAAAGTCATTCTCTTAAACTAATAACTGATTTTTTCCATCATTTGTAACATCAAGCTTATCAAGGGTTGGGAAAGGGCTATTTTCCACAATAGCACCAATCCACTATGAGATAAAGTTGGATCATGTTTTTTATATGCTTTGTTCAGTTTCCTTGATTCATTTCATTGCATGATTAACATGTTTCATTATTTCATAGGGATGTTCTTATTTTGTTTTGTTTAAAATGGAAATACTGATGTGTGTGTTTGAGTAAATTAATTTGACGTCCACAAAAACATATATCAATTTTTAGTGATTCAAATTAAAAATTTAGATTAGTGTTGTTTGATCCTTTTATAAAGTGTGACACAACTTTGTGCTTTTACCCTCATATATCATGAGTTGGAATATTTACCTTTGTATTTTTATCAATGATCACATTGTGTAAGAAATAGTCATTCATTTCAAGAATTAACAATAAATTTGTGTCACAACTATGTTTATTTGTGCTTAACATATTTTTGGGCTCTAATATTAGAGTTTATTTGTGTTTATTCCTAGTTGGATATTGTGAAGATGTAAAATGATTAAAACTACACTTTGGTGTAATAGGTACAATATAGTATATCCAATATATGTACCACCTTTATTTATCATAAGATTAATTGAAACATCTTCCTTAGCTTTTGTAGACTTGTATAATTGTGACCAATGACATAGTATAGGTTAACTACACCTGATCCATATGAATTTGAGGCATATTTAACCCACTAAGCATCAATCCCAATCAGATCATTCATCGTAAAAAAGACAAAGAAGCCATTAAAACCAACATTCTAAATCATGAAATCTTGAAAAACTTCTAATCTAAGACATTGAAACTTATCCTATTGGGGGAGTGATATCGCATTGATGTGGAATGGTGACCCTTTCCCTATACCTTGGATAATGAGCTTGTTTTGATAAATTTTATTGAAAAGAATCAATAGAACCAATGAAATATGTGTGATAAAACATGAAGTAAATGATAAATTAACATGATGAATGCTAAGATGATCAATATGGGTATATGCAAATCTACTCTAAATGTATGCAAGCTTCAGAAGATTAAAATCTTAATTACAAAATATGCTAAATGTATGAACCTATGTTATCATGGAAGCCATTAATGGATTCTTTAAGCTAATGATGCAAGTAAATTAAGCTAAAATGATGTTAAATGTGAGTGCAAGTGGAAATGATTTTAAAAGAATAAGTTTATTGTTAAACGATGGATCCATTTGTCTCCAAATAGTGATATATTTATAAAAGAGAAAATGAGGAATCAAAGGCTAGGATTAAAAGAGTTAATAAACGTTAAAAATTGGAGGAAAAATGAAACATGGATAAAGGATTCTCATCAATGGATGAGAATCAATGTTCACATGGATCAAGAAAAGAATCAAGGGTTCATATTCTTCCAAACAAAAACACTTTCAAAACTTGCACAAGAAGTCTTGTTGAAAGTTTGTTGTAAGGAGGAATATTCCTTTTTCCCAATGAGTGAAGAAATAAAATATTCTCATGGGTGAGGAAAATTAGATATTTAGTTAATTAAAACCAAATTAAATTGTGTAAAGGGGAAGGAATATTCCATGGAAATATTCCTTTTGGAGTAATGTGAAAAGGAGGAATATTCCCTTGCAAGTGGGAGAATTAGATTTAACTAATAATTTGATCATTAAAAAAAAGTTTCAATTATGCAAATTAGGGGAGTTATATGATATTCATTAAATAATTTATTTATTGGAGATCAAATGAAAAAAATGGATGAGATTTATTTGATCTATCAATGGTCACAAATGAAAGGAGGATTAAACATGGATCAAGGATTCTCATCAATGGATGAGAATCAAAGATCACATGGATCAAGAAAAGATCAAGGGCTCACAATCATGCAAACAAAGACACTTTGCGACAACTTTAAAAAGTTGTTTCAATGTTTGTTTGGAATAATCATTACCCTTTTTGGAGGAAAATAAGAGAATATTCCTTTGGAATATTCCCTATGCAAGTGGATGAGAGAGAAATTAGCAATTTAGTTGATTAAAAATAAATTTGAATGTGCAAGATGAGGAATGTGAGGATATTCATTAAATTATTGGTTTATTTAATGAAAAGGGGATGCAATTATGATATTTAATTAAATAGTTTAGGTTATTTAATTAAATAAGAGGACTTAGGGTTAAATTAAAATAATTTACATTATTTAATTAAACCTGATGAAATTTTAGTGTGAGAAGGGTTGAATTAACCTAATTAGGTCAATTAGATTAATAGGTGAAAATAAAACATTTGATTAAATAATTAGGCTTATTTAATTAAACAAGTGAAAAGAAGATGGATTTTAGGATGATGTGATGTTAATATATCAGATTCAAGTGTGTAATACCACTCAAGACATTTTTAAGTGTCTACATTTTCTAATATTTAAAAATAAATAAACTTTCTTTCAAATTTGATAGTCTTCGTATAGGCCTCTATTTACAAAAATGCACATTTTGTAGGGATTTTCTTCACAAATGTACCTTGTGATGGATCAACCAACTCTTTTTATTATGTGTGTATTAATACATGTATATACATGTGTAAGATTTTTTGGATTGAAAATTGAACTATCTAGTGACACCCTAGTGTGAAGCATCTTTATTGATTTATTGAATTACTCAAATGATTGTGACAAAGCTAGGAAATATTTTTTTATTTGATATATAGTGCAATAGTCACATGCTTTAATTTTTTTATGCTTATACATGATATGAATTGATTTTCTATTGGCCTTGGTTGTAATATTCACCTCTTACTCACCCTCACCATATACCTATGTTTCCTAGCCACCAAGATGTATACCATTAGATTGTGTTGCATAATTTTACCATGTTTTTATTTAGACATATATGCTTCCCATAATAATCAAATATAGAGTAAATAATGGATAGTTATTAGTGTCATGAATTGGATAATTTTAAACCTCTCACTAGAAATTGACTATGAATCCATTTAAATCCTATGGTAGTCTACATGATAAACTACCATGATTCATAGGGTATATTGAGCACTTTAAAAATCACAAGGAAGGAATCTAAGAATAATGATAAATCAAGATCTAACCATCATAAATTTAGTCACTATTTATTTCCCAATTTAATGTTTTATAAAATGTAATGCATTAGTATAGTTCATTTTGCATGCCAACTACTCTATGTGTGTAAATATCTAATAATTTTTTTGTTCCAACTATATTGTTGACCCAAATCTCTATAGTTCTTCAATAATTTCCAATTGTAGCATAGCATCTAGGATATTTTTTACATCACAAAATACACAATATACCTCTAATGAGCCACTCTCTTTACAAAGTTTAGTCTATAATATATCAAATATTTGTAGAAAACACTTTAAACACCTTATCACACTTTATTATAGTTTCCTTTAGTTATTTCTCATTTTCGAGGCATGGCTATGCTAGCATGATCCAAATTTTGGCATTCAAATTGTTATGAAAAGCTACTTGACATAATCTAACTCCACCTTTGAACCATAAAAATTATAATTTATGTACCCATGCTATTCATGTTCTCTGAAGAGAGTTATGAATAGAAAAATCTAATTCACATTATTTGTAACACTCTAGCATGATAGGTTGTCTAAAATACCTATACACATCTTTATTTGATAGGCTATTTTGTTTGAAGTTTTTGCTGCGATTTTTGTCAGCCCAACTACGAATTAGATATTCTAGTGTCGGGGATCTATTGGCGGGTGGGGAGGCCACCATTTTTTTGTGTGGCAACTTGGGCGTTGCTAATTATGTGGGTTGGTGGTCATGGAGAATGGTGTCCTGGATATGGGGAATGTGAATGGAAAGCATTTGTTGGTGCGAGGGCCAATGTTTCTTGTCATTGCATGATGGCAGAAGATGAAGTAAATATAATATTGAATGCTAGCATGTGGGAGAGTATACTTTGATGATGTTGTATTGTCAAAAGAGCCATTGTAGTGTTCGTTTGATAATAGGCTATTGTTAAATTCATCACGTTCGGCTCCATTTTTTAGCAGGTTGGAGGGTTTTAAAATTGTTGAGTTGTAGAATCAATAAGTCGTTTTGCATGGGTATTTTTCATAAATGATTAATTTATTGTTAATGTCTTTCATTCTTTGCTTATTATTCATTTTGATAGCAGGTTTTAGGATTTGAACACTGATATGTTGTGTAATGTGTGACGAAGTATATTGATTAAGTTGCATTGTCGAAAGAGCCATTGTGGTGTTGGGTTGATAGTGAAATATTATAAAAATTGTCGTCTGTAGTTCCCTAGTTTGTTTCATAGGAGAAAACTGTAAAAATCATTAGGTTTCGCTGCTTTTTGTGCTAGATTGGAGGGTTTTAAAACTGTCGTTCTCTGCAATCTGTAAGTCATTTTACATGGGTGTTTTGTATAGATTGTTTTTGTTGTCTGGATTCTATAAGCCATTATGCGTGGATGCCTGGTGTTATCATTTTTTGTGGATGGAGAAATTATAGTTGAATTTTTTTTGTTTCATCAAGAAATATGGTTAGGGCTTGTAATTTTTTTGTTATTGACTTATTTTTTGTAGTTATCTCTATGCATTTTTTTCCTTATACCAGTTACCATAGGAGAAATAGTAGTTAAATCTAGGTTCTTCCATTAAAATGGCTAGGGTTGGTAATTTTGTTTCCTAATTGTAGATTAAGATAGGAGTGATTGTATATATATGGATATATGGAGGGTTGGTTATTTTTTTGAAGTTCCTAATGGGATTTTCATTAGCCGAGCCTTGAATAGGATTTTTTTTGTAATATGTGTTTTAAAATTTATGTTTCTCTATAATATTGAATTCTAGCGAATGTAGCTCAGATTTTCTGTGTAATGTTTGAGCAAGTATATTGATTAAGTTGCATTGTCGAAAGAGCCATTTTGATGTTGGTTTCATAGTTGACTATTGTAAAAATTATACTATTGTTTGATAGTAGAGTATTGTAGAAATTGTCGGCCTCTACTCCATTTTATGGAAAATTGAAGGGTTTTAAAACTGTAGCGGTGCACAATTTATAGGTCAATTTACTTGGGTGTTTTGTATAAATGGTTTATTTATTGTTTGTGTTAAAACTATTTTTCTCCAAAATATGTAAGTTGTTTTCCATGGATGTCTACCGTTATGGTTTTGTATGGATGGATAAATTGCAAATATATAGATATGGAAAGTGTTTGTTATTTGTTTGAAGTTTCCAACATGATTTTTATTAGCTGAGTTGTGAATAGGATTTGTTTATGTTTAACCTCAAAGATAGAAACATATAACAAGAATATATTAACAATAAAATAATCATCTATGCAAAACACCCATGTAGAAAAGAGTATAACCCCACAAACTTGATTGAAAATTTGAGTTGCATCACCTCACACTAAATATTATAGAGAAATAGAGAAATTCTAAAAGAGGTATTAGAATAACACTAATGTAGCTTGGAGTCTTGATTAAGTGTGTATATGTATATGTGTATATTTATATGTGTGTGTTTGTGTGTGTGTATGTGTGTGTGTGTGTATGTTTGTACATATGTATATATGTGTAAATATGTATATATATAGATGTATGTATGTATGTATGTATATATAGATGTATGTATGTATGTATATATACATGTATGTATATATATACATGTGTATAGATATGTATATATGCATACATATATGTATGTACATTTTACTAATAGCTTTGTTACAATTCCCCCATTTCTGTATAATACAAAATGGAAGATAATGCAACTCTTTTTATACATAAACATATATCAAGAAGACATCAACAATAAATTAATAATTTATGCAAAAAACCCATGTATAAAAGAGTATAACCCCACAAGCTTCATTGAAAATGAAAACCAAACCATGTGTATCACAACAAAGATGCATAGAGTATATATATGTGTCTACATATGTATATATATGTAAGTGTGTAGGTATGTATATATATGTGTGTGTGTGTGTGTGTTTATAATATTGAGAGAATTTTCACCCCATGTGCAAATCCCAATTTTTCCTTTACCCACCTTAGAAAACCAATTTCGAAGGCTTAATTCCACCTAAGTCTGTTGCTTGCATCACACTTGGCTCCTATTTTGAGCGTTGGTGGAGGCATTTCTGTTAGGGACACCCGCACGATGTGTAGACATCCATGAGGTGTGCTTACATCCCTCACAAATTCTTGCATCTAGAGCCTGCATAGGTGTTACACTTCCCATTGGGGGTCGATTTGTAACTCCCTCCTTGGCCAACCAACCTGAATATGGTCATTTTCTTCATCTCCTCTTCAAATTCACTCCTTCCATATGCATTTCATCTTCTACCATCTTGTACACATCCCTTCACATCTTCTAAGAACTTCTTCACTTCATTGAAAAGCTTCACAATCTCCCCACAAGCTCCAAGTAGCTTCTTCACCATCTCTTCAATCTCCAACACTTTACACTTCACAACAACATCAACACTCCACCACTTTAGTAGAGCAAGTGTGGAACAAAACACCATTGCAGTAGAGGCTTGAGTTCCTCTCATTTTCTCCACCATTAGCCTTGAGCGCTCTTGGTGGAGGGGGTAAGATTTCACTCCTCTCCTCTATTACTTGGTTGAGTAGCATAACACTATTTTGTAGTGCTTTAAGTGCTCTTTACTTTATTTCTACTTTCCTCTATCTGTCTGGCTGTCCATGGAGGTGGGAACAACAAAATGGGGTCTGATTGAGGTAGGCCCCTATACAAACACCCAAAAATTTCTCTCCCTCTTGTGTGCAGGTATTGAAGACACCCACGAGCTGGAAGCTTGATCACTCGCACTATAATAAGTATTTCCTTCTCTTTATTTTTGTCATCTCTACTTCTTTAGTTTAGTTCTATCACTTTTTTTTATTTCCCTATATTCTGTGAGTTCTTAGTAATCGGATAGAAGCATTCACTTTGCTATTTTTTGATACATTCTCATTATTTGTTCTGTATGAGACACCAGTACACTTCTAGGATGCTAGTGTGATGCACTGTCGTATGTATTCTACACTGACATCCTTTAGCCGAGAGCTTGTCAGTTTTTTTAGAAAATCTTCGTGACCTAGTCTTTCAGACTCTAAAACTCTCATCGCTATTCCATTAAGGTAGCATAGGGTAGTTTTCCCTATGTGGCTCTTTAAATGAAGATAAATTGTGATTAGAAAATCCCCCTATATTACAATATATATATGTATTTATGTATGCATATGTATATGTGTGTGTGTGTGTGTATATTTTATATATAACTAGAAACAATAAACAAGGGTGAGAAAAATTACTGAGCCAAACCATAATTTTTTGATGAGAGAAAGAATCTTTGAATGCAATTTCTCCACCCACAACGAGTAATAATCTCTTTGAAGTCTTGAAAATGGGTATAACACCAAAGATAGAAACATATAACGAGAAGACATAAGCAATAAATTAATCATCTATGAAAACACCCATGAAAACATCAGTATAATCCCAAAAGCTCGATTGAAAATTCTAGCTACATCACTTGACACTAGATATTATATAAAAATAGAGAAATTGTAAAAGTATGCATATATATATATATGTATGTATATATAAATGTATACATATATACATATACATACATATACATACATACATACATACATACATACATACATACATACATACATACATATATATATATATATATACATAGAAATAATAAATAAGGGTGACAAAAATTACTGATCCCAACCATTTATTTTGGTTAAATAAAGAAGATTTGACTGCAATTTCTCCACCCACAAAGAGCAATAATCTCTTTCAAGTCTCGTAAATGGGTATAACGTCAAAGATATAAACATATAACAAGAATACATTAACAATAAATAATCATCTATTCAAAACACCCATGCAAACATTAGTATAATTCCACAAGATATTTGGAAAATTTGAGTTGCATCACCTGACACTAGATATTATATAGAAATAGAGAAATTGTAAAAGACCTACTAGACTAACACTAAATAGCCACTAGAATAATTTTATCTCCAATATGTCAATGGTTTCATATGTCCCTAAACCTTGCACACAGATAGCTACAATTCCTTCTATGGTAATGGTTTCAATGCCAAAGATATATAGGGATAATGAAAACAATAGACCAATAGCGAAAGAAAGAACATTTAACTACAATTTCTCTTATGGTCATAGGTATATATATGTTATACATATATGTACACATTTATATACCTATATACATGAACATGTTGTAAATTCAAGCTTCATTGTTTGGGATTAAATATTATAGACAAATAGGAAAATTGTAAAAAAACTATAAGGAAAACACTGGAGAATGACATACATTTGATTTGTGAGTATCATCCTAATAGCTCGTACAATTATTACACAAACTACTTTTTTTCCACCAATATGTTCCATGATATTATTTTTCCCGTTGTCCAGCTTTCACATAATGTGCATATGTTTTGACAAGTTCTTGCTTGGGATGCGAGTGAGTTTATCCTTGTACATCTTTGGCCTTATACCTATTACCATAGGAGAAATTGTAGTTGAATTTTGTTTATTTTCTCAATAAATATGCTTATGGTTAGTATTTTTATTGCCCTCCATTTATTGTTTTGGTTATCTTTTTGCATCTGTGTTGTTGGAGACATTAGCATAGGACCATTTTCAAATTATGAACATGTTGGATATAAAATTAGTTTGGTGGTTGGTAAGTGTTATTGTTTCTAATATATATTTTATCTATTCAATTTATCTGTTTGAACTTTCCAACGGGTTCCCCATTAGCTTGGCTAACAAGAGGATTTGTCATGCAATAGATCTTTTGCAAATTCTCTATTTGACTGCAAAATTTATTGCCAAGTGATGTAGCTTGAATTTCTGATTAAGCCTATGCCATTGTGGGGAGGTTGTGCAGATTAATGGTACTCATTGGATTTATTAGTTCTATTTAATATGGGTTTCATTGCAAAAAATGTAGCTTCAATTTTGAATTGACAAACCAAGTTTTACACAACCTACTTGTCTTCTATGAAGATATTTAGTTTGGCTCTAGCTCATCTATGATTTAGCTATGATTTTTAGCTTTTCTTTTAATAGTTGTAAATTGCAATTTCCCTATTTGGTCTATAATATTTAGTGGAAAATAATGTTTCTTGAATTTTCAATTGAGAAACCAGTAAAGGATGTGTCTAATACCTCTTATACAATTCTCTATTTGTCTTCAATCTTTACCAATAAAGGATGGAGGTTGAATCTTGTATCAATACGTTTCAAATTTTGTTTTCTGTTTATAAGTTCAAAGAAACCGACAAGGTTTTTTTTACATAAATATTTAGGGTCACCTCATCTAATTATTCTCCTACCCTAATACATCACGAATGATCAGAAACCCATACTAAACATATTTTTACAAGTAAAGGTCTACAAAAAAGGCCTTTCATAACAACAAGATGGTCTGTTGTAGACTCAAAATTGTCATGCACCATGTAAAGGTCTTTTGCTGCAATTTGCAGCAAACTAGTGGTAGTATTACCAAAAGCAATACATCAAAGCTTGGCTGAATGGTTACATATGTATATACATATATTCTAAATTCGAGCTCCATTATTTGACACTAAATATTATAGAGAAATAGGAAAATTGTAAAAGAACTATTAGGAAAAGACTCAAAAGCCACAAAAAATGAGAGAATACTAAAACCAAACATTAAATAGAGCTTTGAAACAAGGGGAAATAATATCATAAAAAATATTTAGACAACACAAGTAATGTATGTAACAGTTGGATTAATGGGCTTGCAACTTTAACTACCAAAAATAGCGAAAGTTGCATACATTGATTTGTGATTAAGCCTATGGAATTATACCCATTTTGTGGAGATTTTTGCACCATACAATTTTTGTCATAGGCTAGATAAAATAAGTAACATCATAAAGAGTTGGGCTTACATATTTGATTTGGGAAGTTGAAAAGCTTTTATTATAGGCATCCAGAGGAAAAAATAGTTTGGTGGCTTTTCAGTGTTTTTGTAATAGTTCTTTTATCTGTTCAACTTTATATCTTTAGATTATGGGCTATTTGTTTGAAGTTTCTATTTGTTGAGAAGCAAGAATTTAATCATGTAATATGTGTAACATATCTATAATGCCAAAATGACTCTTTTCAGAATGTAACTTAATCAATATATTTTCTTGGATATTTTGTAGTGAACTTTCCTCTATTGCAACATTGAATATTGCATTTAGTTCCTGCTATAACATTGCATTATAATTGGTATATATATATATATCATTTTATATTCCACATTTAAAAATATACATGTACACAGACATATAGATCCATATATACAAAGCAGGCCCCCCATGGCTCGTTTCAAAATGCAAGTAAGAATCCAAACTAGATTTTCCCTTAGTTGATTGGTTGAGAAGACTTCAAATTCAACCCTTCCTATACTAATGTCAAAATTTGGAGTAGGAAATATATGGTATAAGCAACCAAAAAGGTTTGAATTTGTAGCCTTCCCAGTTGGTTAATTGAGGGGAAAAACAATTTGGATGTTTCTTACCTTCATAAATTCCAAGCGCAAGAATTATATGGCGATAAATAAATATACTATACACAAGTATTTTGATATAGTACCAGGTGTATATAAATACATATATACATATGGATAGATATATCTGCTTCTATGTGTGTCTTTGTAAATGTGTTGATAAAGGGGAAATTCAATGCATATATGTACTTGATTATTTCTACACATATATACATACATATATTCTCCACTCAAGCTCCATTATTTGCCATTAAATATTATAGACAGATAGGCAAATCGTAAAAGAACTATTAGGAAAAGACTAAAGCACGATATATGTTTGATTCTTGAGTAATTGTTGTTTTTTTGTTTAAGGCAAGAAAATATATTGATTAAGTTGCATTTCCAAAAGAGCCATAGCGGTATTGGTTTAAAATTATAGTATTGTAAGAATCATATTCCTTGGGTCTCTTGTATAACAAAATAGAGGTTTCCCAAACTGCTATGCTATGGAATCTACAAGTAATTTTGCATTGGTATTTTGCATAAATGTTTTTTCCATAATATTGAATACCAAGTAACATAGGTCGAATATGAAATTAAGGTTGTGATGTTATATGCATTTTGGATAGATTATTACACCATATGATTCTTGCCATAACATAGTAAAATTTACAATCTGCATAAATACACATATATAGAAATAATAAAAGCTTGCATGCATGCACATATAAGTAAACCAAAAGATAGAGAGATACATATGGGGGTATATGTATTTGCATTTATTATTTTTATTCTTCTTGATGTATCCCCCAGTGTTTGCATAGCATTAAAAGTGGATTTCTATTCTTTTTGTTGTATCTCATGTTGTTTAAACAGTATTAAAAGTGGAATGGTTCTAAATTGATATTTGTAATTTGTCTACCAATTACCATTTGGATGCTATAGTACACTGATATGTTTTTTAAATTGTGAAATAGAGTTGTCAATTAGTGAACTCAAATTGCAACATTTTGTCACTGCAAATAATCTCGTAGAATTATATCTACAAAAGAAGGATTTATGGATGGGTTCAGAGAGCACTCCAATATTGATTTTTTGGCAACACCCATTGGTGTCCTTGCGAAGTCTAGCTCTGAGGATGTGACACCCCGACCTTTAGATCCTAATTATGTAAGTATGGTTTCACTTTATCTTATACTTGTTTCAAATTTGGCATTATTGTTTCTAGTTCTCTTTGTTTCTAGGTGTATATGTACATGGGCCATCTTGACAAAGCATATAGATGTGGAACTAGATATGCATTCCTATTTTCCAACATATAAAAGGAAGGCTTTGATGTATATGTATATCTGTATGTATATGTATGTATATATATGTATATGTATATGTATATTTGTATGTATATGTATATGTGTATGTATGTATATGTGTATATATGTCTATGTATATAATATATGTATATGTATGTATATAAGTATATACGTATATGTATGTATATGTTTGTATATGTATATGTATGCATGTATGCATATGTATATGTATTTGTGTATGTATATACATGTGTATATGCATATGTGTATGTCTATAAACATGCAAAAATAAATACTACAATATGATAGATCAGATATGAGGAGAACATATTTTGTGCATTTCCTATGAAATCAATGACACAATGACTCTTTTGACAGTGCAACCTAATCAAAGTATAGTTTTTTACACTGCAACAATCAATATTCTATATGTATATGTATATGTATGTATATGTTTATATATGTCTATGTATATATATGTATATGTATGTATATGTATATGTATATGTATGTATATATGTAAATGTATATGTATTTGTATGTGTATGCATGTATGCATATGTGTATGTGTATGTATATGTAAAAATAAATGCTACAATATGGTAGATTAGATATGTAGACAACATATTTTTCCCAATTATTGTGAAACTAATGCTAAAATGACTCTTTTGACAATGCATATTAATCAAAGTATAGTTTGTCACACTGCAACATTCAATATTTCATTTACTGTGCCAGCTCGCATTTACTTTGCTTTACTTACCCCCATTGTGTAGCAACAACATAATGCATTAAGCCTCGCATGAGCACAAACTTACTACCCACCCCTCCCTATACCGAGGTCCCCAAGCCCTATATGTATATGTGTGAACCAAGATTCTACACCTACATAAACACAAGAAACAAACACTATATTAGATCAAATGCAAGTTAGTATCATGATTCCATAATAAATTCATTTGAATTTTCAAAGGAAAAGAAATGAAATGAAGAACATAAACAAGCATAAACCAAAGATATTAAATCCTATTCAAATACAAAGTAAACTCTTAATATCTTCGGGGAGTTGGTGCCAATTTGATGTGAAAATTGGCCCTTTCCCAACTCCTATGCAAGCTTTGATGATTTGATGAAGATGTGATCCACTTTGTTGAAGATTGAAGTGCTCCAAGATAAAAATCTGCATAACCTAGATAAAACTTTGATGAAATAGATGAGAATTGCTATGGATTTGAGTATAATAACTTTTCTCAAATTGTGGATGCTAAAATGAGGAATGAGACATCTTATTTATAGAATGAAAAGTTGGAGAAATTCCAAAAATGAAGCAATGTGGGACTAGCATTCAACCAATGGCACGGTGCCACTTGTCAAGATGTGAATGGATGGAGGATGTGCACATTTTGATGAATGTGCGGCCCATAAATGCAATTAGGCGATATTTGAAATTAGTGAAATGACATGTAAGAGGGAAAAGGAATCTCTTAAATGACACTTGGATCAAGAAAAAAGGACTTATTAGGTGAAGTAAATGTCTTGTTGGAAGGACAAAGTCCACTTGGATTTGAATTCAAATTTGAGATAATATGCCTCCATTATACCATGTTGAGAGAAAATAGGGATTTAATAAATGAATTAAATCTATTTTCATGTGCAAGTGGAAAACGCTAGAGGATGGGACATGAATTAGGATTAAATTAATCAAAGATTAATTAATTTAATAAGAGATTAGATGATGTGACAAATTTGACTTAGATTTATAGGTTTATTTAAATCAAAGATGAGAAGAATGTGATTTTAGGCTTAGTTAAATAAATATTTTGTTTTTTTTAACTAAAGGGGATCATGGTTGGTTAGCTTAAATTAAAAAAGGTTTAATTTATTTAATTTAATAGATATACCTTAGAGATTTAATCAAATAAAGGAAATTATTTAATTAAATATGGACAAAGGGTTAATCAGATTAGATATATTGATTTAATTAACAATAGAGAAATACTTAATTAGATAAAATTATTTATTTAATTAAGAGAGGAAAATTGATGAACTTAATCAAACAAAGGTATTTGATTAAATGGTGTTAATAATTAGGATCAAGTATGTCGGTATATTTTCCATGTCTACATTTTTCCCCTCTTTGAAGCAAAGTACTTGCTACATTGGTTTAAAGAATAAAATGTCTCAACCAAAAGCCAACTTTTTTCCAATTTTAAAACTTTCCCCACTACTGCCTTAGTGAGAGAAATCATGCTAGTATACTTCCCCCTCAAGAGATTGGACAAAAAACTTGAGTTTTGGGTGATCTCACAAAAAAAGAGGACAAGGTGCTTGATAGGTCCAAGAAGGCTCCAAAAGGTCAAAAAATGAGATAAAACACAAAAAATGATTAAAAACGGCTGTCAAAAATGGGATGAGGGGACCTAGACCCCTCCTAGATAGCTAAACAAGATTAACAAATCCTAATTTTTCAGCCTTAAGAGATTATGTGATTTTGAGCTCTGACACCTTGGCGAGATGGCGCAACGACAACTCCCTATGCACATTTCTGACCGAGTCCGGATACACCAGAGAATTCTCGACACTAGACCACCAGTGAGTCAACTTGACTCGAGCTTATTTTTCATTTTTTCATGCTCATTTAATGCTTTCAAAACTAGATCTCTAGGCATGGTGCCATATTGCACTGTTGGAAATTTCAAACTCCATCGCTCGATGTTTAAAGTACACTGCCATTGCAAGATGTGTCACCATGATTTTGTTTGGAGTTTAGGTCTAAACTCTAAACTCCAATGCTTTAGTAAAGTGCATCACCGTGGTGGAATTTAAAATTAGGTTTTTTTTGTTAATTGTAATGCTCTGGAAAAGTACACCACCGCAGTGTAGTTTGAGGATTTGGAGGTTTTAGCGTTGCAATTTGCAAATTTAAAACTGCACCACCTTCACAGGTAGCAACATTGGGGTGATTTTCTAAACATTGAGATAAGTTCAGACAAACATTTTTTGATGAATTTTGACATGGTGACTATTCCTAATGTAGGATGAGGTGAGAGATCTATTTGTGCAAGCGCAAGTCTCGAGAGATTTTTAGGTATTTGTGCGATCTGACCGAGAGGGAGTAGGAGTTCCTAGGAGAGATGGGACTTTCGTACATCACCTACACACCACCCATAGAGACACATCTGGGCATGATGATGACACTTGCTGAGAGGTGTCATAATGAAACCTCTTCATTTCACTTTTTGACCAGCGAGGCTATAGTTATGCTAGAGGACATGTGGCGGATTTTGAGATTACCCATCCATGGCGAGTGAGTGATCTATGATATGCATGTTGGGAGGGACGCTTGCTATGCCTTCCTAGAGATTGATCAGATTGTACTCTATGAGGGTCAAATCGAGCTGGAGCACCACAGGCCCCTCGCCTCACCCTACCGCTTGGTGATTATCACTATCATATTAGTTCTTATTTCCCTAGATTGGGGAGGTGGATATTTCAATCCTAGTTGGGGCTTGCCTAGGAGCAGATTGTTTAATGGAAATCGACACTTTTTTCATGGGGCCCAGTTTTTCTAGGCTCTCTTTATAGAGATCTTCACGAGTTCACATACTTGGATGGAAGGGCACTCAGAGCGGGAGTCACACTCCTACATATTTGGGCATGGGAGCACATCCCCATGCTTCGTACATGAGTCATTCCTATTCTAATGGAGCCAGATGATCTAGTGGTTTGGCATTACAGAGGAGGCCTTTCTTTTACCCATATAGGAGAGCACAAGATTCCTCATTGGATGAGGGTCCTTGATGAAGCGAGTGTTCTAATGGAGGCCATACCTTGGGAATCCAGGTTGGTTTGATTATGAACAACAACTATTCTTTTCCTTCGAGGACCACCTGATGCAGGGGCGAGATAACACTATGATTGAGATGTACTTTCCAGGTAGGGTCCAACAATAGTTTAGTGAGCCACATAATTGACCTCATAATCAGTATGTGGCTATCTTTGAGAGGATAATGAGTCAGGGCACTTGGGGGTGATACATACCTACCCATGAGGCAGTGGAGAGCTTCAGATAGCTGGTGGCCTAGCCATGGCCATAATACCATGGACTACAGATATTGGTTTAGGCCACCGATGAGGCTCACAGTTCCAGGTACACCCTCTACTCGATGGAGAGACATAGGTCGAGGAGCAAGATGGGGCCGGGGAGGAGAAGATTAGGATCAGGGAGTTGGTCAGCCACCACCAGCTCACCAAGTACAAGATCAGGTAGTTTAGGATAAGCCAGTGCAACACCAACCTCTCTTAGATCCACAAGTGTGAGAGAAGAGGCAGGAGAAAGATCTGGGACACCACAACAGGATTCTTACTCCTAGGGATGGGGAGCAGGATTAGCCTCATGCACAACCACCTCCATAGCTAGATCCTAGAGATAGGTAGATTTTACAGCTATAGGACCAGGTACATGCACTAACAGCTAAGAGAGATCAGGGTAGGGCTAAGTGGGATCAGGCCATTTTGTAGAGCCAGGTAGCAGAGTTATAGGTGGCAGCAGAGATGGGCCATTGTCAATGGCTAGAGAGCATGGCCGCCTCCTCCTCCCACAACACAATATCACTCTAGGCTTATAGAGAGGCCATGCAAGAGGCATATTATTACAAGATGTACTAATACCCGGCTATGCTGAGGGAAACTTGGGTTCAAAAATTCTCCCAGAGGATATAGGCCACAGATCAGCAGAGTAGCATGTGGAGAGAGCAGGTGGTGAGGCAAATAGCTAGCAGGGCTAGGCCTTCATCTTTTTTCAGAGATAGGATTCTTTTTGCACCATTTGGGCTCATTTTTGATAGCTCCATGGGCTGATTGTACTTATTGACATACACTTGTACATTGATCCAATGTTTTGTATCATGACAATATATTTAATGATACATGAGATGGTGATTTTGATGTGATATGCTATGTCCTATTTTATGCATTATGGATGATCTTTATTTTTTATATGCTATGCAATGATGTTCTATCATGTGTGATACAATGTGTTGTATGATGTTATGTTATTATGATATGATGCAGTGATTATGCAGATGTTGATGGATGCATTTCCTTTTCAATATCTTTTTATGTGATTTTTATGATGATTATGTATGAATGGTGTGAATTTTATGCTATGCAAATGCTTAGACTAACAGATCTATATTTTTATGTAATTTGTGTAATTTCCTCATGTATGATATTCATTTTATGATGTTATGGTAATGACATGGTGCTATGTTATAATGATGTATATGTGTGATATGTGAATGGGTACTTTTGATAGATGATGAATATGTGATGACATAATGGATGCTTATATGTGTTATGTGATGTTTATGCAATGCTATGATGGAATGAGTGCAAATGATATGATGAATGTAATTGATGTTTATGATATGGGATGATTATGTTATGCTTATGATGGATACAAATATGTGATATGATGATGCATATGTTTTATGGGATGAAGTGTTTTTAGTGTTTATATAATGGGTGATTTATGTAATGCTTAGAATAATCAATTTAGATATTTATGGAAATGAAATATATGTTTTTATATGGTATGCGATGTAATATGAAATATCCTAATGGTTTGTGGATGTAGGATGGATGCAATGATAATAATGATCCTATTAACTATCATGGTACCATATTAGCATGAAAAATAAGAGATAGAAGAAACTAGAGATTCCAACAAGACATGAGACAAAGATGATGATGATGATGATTTGCTTGCCGAGTAGTTGGGATTTTCAAAGGACTAATTATCTTATGTTTGATTACACACATAAGTACGATGCATCCAGGTATGAAGAACCAGGATGGCATTGTACCTAGTGTGATGGAATTTGACTTGACAATCAGATAGGAGTATCCTTGTTCACACCTGGCATACAAAACCTTTTTTAGAGTGCAGATCAAATATTTCAAGCATATCAGGGCAAATACATAGGAAATCAAGCCTTCCCATGTGGTCAACAAGATACTTAGAACATCCTCCCTATGCCCAAATAAAGAATGCATGACCGAGGTTATATTAGAAGAACATCCAACAAGCGCAATAGATAAAAGGATAATGATCATTGCCCCATTCCTATCTCTCTAAATATTTTGATTAGACATCATTGAGAGGTCCTTGGAATGAGTGAAAATAAGATAAATCAAAGGATAAAGATAAAGTAAACAAAAAAGCTAATGTTCTTCATATCGCTAGCCAAGACTAAACTACAGTGATGCCTGAGGTTGATGTCCATTGTAGGAAGGATGCATCCTAGGACATGACGATATCAAATGATTTTGATATGGGACTAATTGGATGATAGGCTATTGACACAAAGAGTTGACCAATTTGTTTATGTACTAACCTAGACTTAAGATTTTGACGTTTAAGTTTTTCACTTTTGAACTGCTAGACTTGTTTCCAATTTTTTTACCAAAGGTTGAGGGTGATGATTGATTTATTGTGAGTGATGTTTATTGCGGGTGAAAGTGAGATGAGATAGATGGATTTTTTTAAATATTTGGATATTTTTGAATTTTTTGAAATGTTTTGAGGCTGTTTTTGGTATTTTTGATATTTTTCAAATGTTTTGATTTTCAAATTTCAAATGCTTTGTTGTTTTTTGAGATTTTTACCAAGACCTAACCTAAAGACCTATCCTAGGGGCCTTGGGGGTTGATCAATAGATGAGCCTTGCCTAGGTTATACACGCATAGACCACACAGTTCAACTAACACAAACTTGATTAACGATGAGATATGAACAAATGGATTGCTAGTTTATTATGATGGAATTCTAGAGGACTGACCTAAGTGTCTTGGGGGATGATCAAAAATCAACCTTTCCTATGTTCAAGGCTCAAAGACTCATAGTTCGACAAGATGACTCTATTTTGATTTTTTGATTGACTTTTTGACCTATTTTTGGATTTTGATATGTTCTGAATGTTTTTGGATTTTGATTTTATGATGTTTTTGGATTTTTGGATTTTATAATGTTTTTGAATTTTTTGATTTAGGTACTTCAAGAATATACATGAATCTGATCTGATGAGAACATGCCCTTAGCGTGAAGCAATAGACTACTTTGATAAAATCAGGACAAACTAACCTTGAGGATGGGTCAAATAGTACTAGGAGGGATCATGACATGAACACAAGACCAAGCTCTAATGCAGATGTGATGGTTGATGGATTGTGATATGGAATGTGATGGATCATGGAAGCATAATGAAGGGATGATGAAGAACAAGCCATGAAGATCCTGGTGGATGGAAAGTGGATATTTTCACAAGGCTCCTATTTTTTAGGTTTTCACCAAGGTACTTTCCCAAAGCACCACCGAAGTGGTTTTCACTAGAGGACAATTTTTTTCTCTTTACAGTTTTGATCCATTTTCTGATTTTTTTGAATTTTTGTTTTTTGTTTTTAATTTTTTTTGTTGTCACCAAGATGCTTGTTTGCCAAGTTTTCATTAGGGTAACCATTTTTTAGGAAATTTTTTCTTTTTTTTTTGGATTTTTTGGTTCTATACCTTGAAAGATTTAGGCATAAAACTTTTTGAGATGGGAGTTGTTCATGGGCTCCTACAGAGGTTCCCCTTAGGGTCTTGATAACTGATATGCCCCTAACTTGTAATTTTCTATGATGACAAATGGTCCCAACAAATTGGGTTCAAATTTTCCTTTGTTGTTTGGATTTGGGATGTACTTCTGATTCTCTTTTAGGACAAGTTCTTTGACTTGGAAGCTCCTACTCCTGATGTTCTTGTCATAACTCCTTTTAAGCTAATTCTGATAGACTTGCAAATTATTTAAGGCATCCATACACCACTCATCTAGTAGCTCCAAGTCATTCAGTCTTGATACTCATTATTCTTCATCAGTGATGAGGTTTTGTAGTGATATTCTTAGTGATGGGAGCTCAATCTCAATGGAAAATATCATCTCTAATCCATAGACTAGGGAGAATGGGGTGGTGACGGTGGGTGTGTGGATGCTAGTTCAATAGGCCCAGAGGGAAGGATTTAGTTGCAGACGAGTATGTGCAGGATCATGATGGACCAAAAAGTGGTGATATGACGGAAATGTGTAGGGTATGTGGCTGACGACAATTTTTTACGCAAAATTGATGAAACGAAAAGGGTTTTTAAAGGAGATTCTAAAATTTCCACCAATATAAATTATGTTTTACTTTGAATTTAATAAATAATTATTATTCATTTTCTATTTGAATTACAACTAAAGTCTTGATTGATAGGCTGATTGAAAAACATCTATAGCTTTCAAATGGTATCACATTTTTTGAATCCAAAACATGTGTCACATTCTATGCCTTGCATACTATATGATTAAAAAAAAAATTCATGAAGTTTTGACCAAGTTAAGCTGGTCAGACATATGAGTTCCTATATTTTTAAAAATTTGTAATAAAAAAATCATAATTAATTATTTACTTGGAAAAAAATTACAAAAAAATATTTGTCACATCACGAAATGAGTGCTCTACTTATATATAAAATCTTATAAAAAAATATTATCATTTTATTATGGTTAGGGTGGTTAGAAAGACACCTACTTCTTATTTTTTCCCTGAAATTTAAGTACTATTGCATTGAAATTGAAAATTGTCATCAAATAGATTTAAAAAAAAAAACCCAAGTAGTTTAGAAACTACATTCAATTTGTTACAGATTCTATTCTTACATAATTTTAAAATAATATAGATAACTTATTCAAATTTTTACGTCAAGTTGCCTAACTCTAATTTTTCTAAATTTTTTGCCACTTAAGGGCCTATTTTTTCCATGATGGCCCTACACATACCCAGATGCCAGTCACAACCTGTGTCATTGAATGTCTTTTTGAGGATTTTCAGAATGGTTTTGTTGGTGGCTTCTGTTTGGCCATTTCCTTGGGGATAGTATGGAGTGGACAAGTGATGTTGGATTTTGAATTTGTCACATAGGTCATGAACATCCTGATTCTTGAAAGGTGTCCCATTATCTGAGATAATATCTTGGGGAACACCATATTGGCATATTAACTAATTTAGGATGAACTTTGATATCTTCTTCCCAGTTATGTATGTCATTGGTATGGCTTCCACCCACTTGGTGAAGTACTCAGTGGTGTTAATGATAAACTTGTGGCCACTAGATGAGGTGGGAGTGATTTTCCCAATGAGATCAAGCCCCCACTATGAAAAGGGCCATGGTGTGACAATAGAATGAAGCTCTTGAGCTAGAGCATGGATGAGGTCCCCATGTTGCTAACATTGTAGGCACCTTTTGATGTAGTCATGTGCTTCTCTTTCCATTTTAGGCCAATAATACCTCTTCCCAACAATTTCTTGGCCAAGGTCATTCTGCTCGAGTGTGAACCAAAAATACCATTATGCATCTCAGTTAAGGCAGTCAATGCCTCCTCAACATTTAGACAGTGTAATAAGGTTCCTTGTATACTCCTACAGTAAAGGGTGTTTCCTAGGATGAAAAACCAGGATGCTTTCTTGACAAAGGTTCTTTTTAGGCTTGAGGCTAGGTCAACAGGTAGGACCCCTATTTGTAAGCAGGTATCAATTTCATGGTACCAGGGATCACCATGACCAACGATTTTGCACATGAATGCTGACTCTAGTACTTGGAATGTAGGCACAAGAAGCTATTCTACTAGGAATTCATGTTTTGGGATGTTACGAGGGATATCCAGTAGGGATCCAATTGTTTCCATGGCATCCACTACTATGTTGTTCACTCTTGGTATCTGCTCAAATGTGATTTCGATGAAGGATTCCGTAAGAGTCTCCATTTTTTTGTATGGAGTGAGCTTATCATCCTTAGTCTGGTACTCATCATTCACTTGGTTGATTATCAGCTAAGAGTATCCATATACTCTAAGGGCCATGATGTGCTATTGCACTGCTATTCTGAGACCTATGGTTAAAGCCTCATATTATGTGATGTTGTTAGTGCAAGGGAATGCTAATTTGTAGGATCTAGGTATAGAGTGATGAAGAAGACACCGGCTCCTTACCCATGCTACATGTAGGAACCATCAAAGTATAGTTTACAATGGTCAGATATACTGAGATTGAAGATGAATTCATCTAGAAACTATGATATGAGTGGATTCTCTGAATAAATGGGTGCTTTTGCAAGTTGATCTATGATGACTTGGACTTTGATTGCTTTGCATTCCATGTATTCAATGTCGTACTCTAATAGTGTCCTAACCCACTTGGGCATCCTTTCGATGAGTGTTGTCTTTGACAATAGGTAATTTAGGGGATCGATCTTGACAATGAGTTTGATTTTGTGCGCCAACATGTAATGTCTAAATTTTTGTGAAGCAAACACTATTGCTAGACAAGATTTTTTGATGAATAAGTAGTTTAACAAATACCCAGCCATTGTTTTGTTGATGTAATAGATGGCCCTTTTTGTCCCATTTTCATAGTGCTAATCTAGGAGAGCTCCAAGGGCTGCTGCTATTATTGACACATAGAGGATTAATGGCTTTCTTGGGATCGATGGTATGAGGACCAGAGGTGTGAGCAAATATTCTTTGATTTTTTTTAAAGATTCTTCACACTTGTCATCCCATTTGTACACTACCCCCTTGTGGAGTAGGTGAGAATAGGGGTTTTTCTTGTCTGCCAATTGTGCGATGAATTTGTGGATGGAATGAAGCCTGCCTTGGAGACCTCTCAACTGTTTCAATGTTTTGGGTGCCTCCATCTCTAGGATTGCCTTCACTTTTGTTGGGTCTATTTCTATACCCCTCATTGACACTATGTATCCCTATAGATTTCCTGAGTGTAAACTGAATACACACTTCTTTGGGTTGAATCAAACTTTATATTCTTCTAGCCTATCAAAAATAGCACTCAAGGTTGCTATGTGATATGTTCTTTGTTTGGATTTTGCTAGTATTTCATCAACATAATCTTCAACAGTTTTGTGGTCATGTCATGGAATATTAGCATCATTTCTCTTTGGTAAGTAGTCCCAGCATTCTTTAGACTAAATGGCATCATATTTTAGTAGTAAGTCCCCCATGGACAAGTGAAGGTCATTTTGTGTTGGTCTTCTTTGGAAATGATTATTTGGTTGTCTCCAGAGAAATTTTCCATCAGAGAAAGCATCTCATGTCTTGTTGTCATGTCTACTATCTTGTCAAGCTTAGGAAATGGGAAATCATCTTTCATACATTCTTTGTTTAGATCTCTAAAATTTGTGCAGAATCGAATGCCCCCATCAGTTTTTGAAATAGGAACCATACTAGATACCCACTTAGGGTAGTCAATTGGGGGTGGTCCCATAATAGTGGTTTATAATTTTTGGCCAAACTAGACACTGAAATTATTATTTTTAACTAAATCTTCACATTCGGGCACCTATAGCAGCTAAACCGTGAGGAATTTGAAGATGGTGCAAACTAGAGTCTCATCAAATTTTGTTTGTAGATTCTAAAAATATTTTTTTCAAAATTTTTGGAATCAAATTGCACTTCTTTTTCCATCTCCCATGAAAATTGATTTTTTAGAAAACAACATTTTTGAAAAGTGGGCAAGTATAACACATAACTTTTTTTCCATGAAGGATAAAATTCTAATTCTTTCAAATTTAGATTTGTAACTCTGATATCTAGTGCTTCCACTTGGCTAGATAGTTTTTTATTGAATATTTTTTCCTTAATCAAGTTTTAAAGTCAAACAAATTACAATTTAGACAAGTGATGTATAATGCGTAACCTTTTTTGTATATGTCAAAATTTATTTATTTTTTTTGTTGGATCAAGGACTTCAATATCTGGTGCACTCATATTTTTCAATTTTTTTTTTTTTTTATAATCTTCTATTTTTCCATATGTGAAGAACAAAGAAATTCATTTTCGATGAAAAACCTATGTTTAATAAAACTTAAAAACAAATACATAAAAAACCAAAACATATTAAAATTATATTCATTAGATAGCTTGTTCGAGGAATACCATAATCATTTGAAATAAATTTTAAATGAATTCATTTGATCCCCAAAAGCTAAATCAAAAGTGATTTTTTATCAGCATTTTGATAGGTGTAAAGGAGACGCATTTATAGGTATGGTTTAAAACTAATGAGGTTCTATCCAAGGGGGTTTGATCTAAGGTGATTTGATCAAACCCTCTTCAATTGGAATCCTTAAAATGAAACTTTTTAAGGCTTAAATCATTATATTTTCTAAAAATATGTGATTTCAGCTAAAATTCGTTCCTCTTAGGAATTGTAAACCACTATTGTGACAACACCCTTGGTCGTATGAATCTTGCATCAAGTAGCTTTTTCAATTCCATTTTGACTAGCAAGGTGATTTGAGGATGCATTTTTCTCATGTTTTGTTGAAACATGCTTTGCTTTAGGGTACAATTCTAGATGATGAACCACAATCTTTGGGTTCAGCCCAAGCATGTTGGCATAGCTCCATGAAAATTTAACTTTTCTTTCTCTCAAGAAGGATGCTAGGAGCTCTTTTTCCTCTGATAGAAATGATTCTGCATAGAATATGATGTGTGGGGTCTGCTAGGAGCTCTTGTTCCTCTGATAGTAATGATTTTGCATAGAATGTGATGTGTGGGGTCTCCTTCATTCCCAAGTTAACCAAATTGCATTTTTCGGCTAGGACCATTGATTTTTCCTAATGTAAAGCTCTAAGAGGAAGATTGAATCCCCCATCCTCGGGCGCCTCAGAGAGGTTTTCACCATCAGATACATCCTTTCTTTTTACTATTTTTGGGTCAGAGAATGCCACAATGTGATTTTCACTCGAGGACCTGGAGATTATTCTCAGTTTTTTGCTTTTGTGACTGAGGGATTCAATCATTTCCCCATAATATGCATGTGTATACATCTTGATGATGAATCCTGCTTTGTGACCTCAACATGGAATATTATCCCACAGTCCCATGAATTCTAAGAGTGCCTCATCATTTTTAAATGTGTCAACAATTAGTGGTCCTCGTTGGTCATAATCGATGAGTTGTGGGTAGACTAGGCAGATTTCATGGTTTGATTGTCAGTGGGCTCGAATGACATAGTACTAATCATGAGAAGAGTGGTATCCTTAAAGAGGATAGGTAGGTTGGCTATGGGATCTTCATCATCACTACTAATAAAAATGTTAGTTATTCCAAATGTGAAATTTTCTATGACTCGAACTATAGATATAGGTAAGCGAAGTTTGGTTGTCGTTTGCTGAGGAGTTTTTACTTTCCTAACTGGGGGATTTTGGCCATGTATGGTTATACTTGAAGGGGTACATCCAAGGACAAGATTTCTCATTCGCATCTCCAAAATGATGGGTATTAGAAGCCCATTGTCATTTTGCCCCAGTTTTTGGTTTCTATCATAGCCCATTGTGAGAATCATTTGCAAACCTTTGTTGTTGTCATCCATTGGTAGATTGGCTGTCAGTCTACTGTCTTGGTATAGGAGATGAGATGAGTCCTCCTCTATGACTTCTCGGATGAGATCTCCCCAAATTATAAAGTTGGAATATCCTTTAGTGGATGTTTGAGATGTGGAGGCTTCATTTGATTGTGGACGTCCTCGTGATCTAGGATATTGTGGTAATTCTCCTACCACAAAAGCTTTTTTTGGAATTGTATAGTTTCCGTAACCATTATCCTAGATGATAAATTTGATATCAGATATGGTGGGGATGGCGGGAGTGGCAGGTGTCTTTTTCACAGAAGTGGAAGCAAGAGTGGCTAGGTCAATGTATGGTGTTGATGGGCCTTCATCATTTTTATGTACTTGAGGAATTTTGTAGTATTTTTCCTCTAGGTTCTTGTAGTAGGAGAATGGTTCAGGATCTCCATAGATGGTGACCTCTTGTCCTTCATATGTGAATTTGACACATTAATGGAAGGTTGATGCTACTGGTTGCATTGCATGGATCCACGAATGTCCTAGGAAAATTTTATAAGGAAAGTCAAGGTCCAAGACTTGATAGGTTGTTTCCATGATAGCTGGCCCTACTTGAATAGGGATTTGAATTGTGCCTTGGGACACTCTGATTGTAATACCTTTTCCTTTTCCAATGTAATCCGTTGAGATTTTCAGGTTCTTAATGAGCTCAAGGGAAAAAAATTTCAAACCTACACCTCCATCTACCAATACTCGCTTGACTTTATTTTTATGCACTAGGACTTGTAAATGGAGTGCAGGGTTATGAGATGGTTGAGCAATAAACTCTTGATTGGAGAACGTAAGGAGATTCAGAGTGATTTTTTTTTTACCATAGCTTGGAATTGTTCCGCATCAATATTTGTGGGGATAATGGATGAAGCCAATGCTTCCTCAAGTATTTTCTTGTGGGAAGATGAAATTATTAGCAACTCCATGATGGAGATTTGTGTTGGGGTTCTTTTCAGCTAATCTAGGACATTGTAACTATTGGGAATAGATCTTGGGTTGGGAGTGGATGCTCTGCTTGGCTGAGATGATCCTGTAATGGTGATTTTTCTGCCTCTTGTGGTGACTCCACAATCAGCATGGGCTCATTTGATGGTGATGGTAGTGTAGTAGTCATCTAGGGATGTGACGTCATGGTCATACACATGATTCATGCTTTTGAAGGTACCTTTTCCCTTATTAATGTTATTGTTCCCTTTATTGTTATGGTTAGGTAGCAGATTTGTGTATATTTTGAGGTTTTTATTTCTTTTTGGCTGCTCTACATTTATGATTTTTTGATTAATGAGGTCTTGGATTAGGTTTTTAAACCTCACGCAATTGTTAGTGGTGTGCCCTTTTATTTTTTTGAAGTCATAGTGCTGATTTTCATTGTACTAGGGTGGTTACACATCTGGTTTCTGGTAATTCTCATAAGTGGGAGCCTTGATGAGGTTTTCATTTATTATTTTCTTCATGATGACCTCAAGTGATTCCCCAAGGGAGGTCTACTTCTACTTGGGAGAGTTCTTATTTTACTGAGGTGGTCCCCTTTGATCATTAGCATTATTGATCGCTTGATTGTTTGGCTGTTGTGATGTTGTGTTAGCTTGATGGTTGTTTTAATGATGGTTTTGGGGTTGCTATTGTGGTGCAAGTGTGTTTTTCTAAGGGGAACTGATGACAACTTTGGCATTGAGAACACCATCATTGGTAATGTTTTGGTTCTTTTCCCACGTGCGAGGTTTGTGATTGTAACTGGTGGATGGGTGATTTCTCTACTATTCAAGATATGCAGGTGATCCTCCAGGTTGTGTCATAAGGGATCATTTGATGTTGACCACCTTGGAGATCAACTAGTCGTATGTGGTGATACCTTGGACTTTAGATGGAATTCCAAGGCTCTGTTGAGGTTGGATATAATAGGTCACACTTGTTGTTCCTCATGGATGACCCATTTTCTTTGATTGGCCTTGAATTTCCATCATTGTATGAATGAAGAAAATGATTCATTCTTTCCTTGTTTCAGAGCTAATAGTTACTCTAGACTGACATCCATACTGATATTGAATGCATAATTTTTTATTAATGCATCTACTATTTCTTGGAACTTCTTAATGCCAGGAGGAAGGTGAGAGAACAACTCCAAGGTGTGGCTAGCCAAACTTCTAGGAAATAGCTGCATTAGATAGGTATTGTCATATGTGACTTCCATCCAATGAACCTAGAATTCCCTAATGTGATCTTTAGGGTTTCACGTCCCACAGTATTTATCAAATTTTGGGATCCAAAATCCCTTCGAGAATGGTTTTATTACAAGGCTTGTGTCAAACGGATAAGGACACAAGTTGTTGGGTGTTTTCATGGTTCACCCTAATTAAAGGTCGAACACTTTTTGTGAAAGCAACTTGATTTGTGTTATTACATCATTTTGTGGATCAGGGGGTGGGATGAAAGTGTTATGAGGTGGTTCAATTATCGGTGGGATGGGTGGATTGTTTGGTATGTTGATGGATGGTGTTTGCACATTTTGTTGCACCAAATATGATTGAAGTTGTTGTTGTACCAACAACACTTGTTGTTGGTCCTATTGTTAAGCTTGTTGTTTTGCTTATTGTTGCAATAAGGCTTGGTCTTGTGCATATTCTTGTGCTTGTTGTGCTTGTAGAGCTTGCTATGTGGTTTGAGTAGTTTGAGCAACATGGGTTGCTTGTTGAGCGGCTAGCTGTGTAGTTTGTTGCTTTTGGATTTCTCGGAGTGCTTTCGGATAAGCAACCCACTTAGCAACTTGTAACACAATACTATATTGGCTTTATGTGTTCGTGGTTGGTGATGGTGGTGGTGGTGGAGGTTGATTTGGAATGGTGCTTTTTGTGGTGATAAGAGGCATCATCATATTGATGTTTGGGATTTGAGTGGTGGATGGTGTGATCGATATGCTTGGTCCTTGAGAGACCGTGTTTTGAGATTTTTGGGGGATGTTTGATGATGTGATGGTAGTGGTTTGTGTTATTGAGATGGTTTCCATCTTTTGTTGCAATATCAATGGCAAGATGCGAGGATTCGGTATGATGCTTTGATTGATGTTTGGTGGGTTGATTTGATTTTGTTGATTGATGCTTGGTAAAGGGGGAAGTCCTAAACCAAGAGGTGATGTGGATATTGATGGCAATGGTGGAAGTGGTGGAAATGTGGTGTTGTAACCTCTTGAGGAAATGGTGTAGTGTCAAAAATTTCCCCTGGTCCAAATCCTGATTGTTATGATGATGGGTTATTTGGATCATGAAAATTGAGAGGGACATATGGATGTGATGGATTTTGAGGTACTGATTGTCCCAAGATGGTGTTTGCATTCAAATCCTAATTGTTCATGAGGGGGTGTGTTTTCAATGCATTGAGAAATGCACTTCCCTTGTTAACAAGGGGTTGCACTAGAGCAATAGATGATGTAATTTGTGGGATGTTTTGAGTGATGCTTTGAAATGGACCTGTAGATGAGATGGGGAGTGTGGATGAAATCGAAGGGGAGTTTAGCCCCTTGCTTTGCTAATTCAAGCATGTATAGTGAGGGATTGAGTCTCATCATGATGTTGATAATCTTATGATTCTTTGGATTTTGAACTATTTCGGTGATTTCCTCTTGTGACATTCCAAAGGGATTATTGGTAATATCCTCTACTTGGACACCTTCCTCTTGATGGTCTTGCAAAAATGGAGGAAGGTTAATCATGAGACTTCCAGACCCAATGGGATTCATTTCGGGAGTGGTCTAACTTAAGTCACTTGAAGTAGATGTTTCTTAGTTGGCTTCCATGTTCCTCTTGTGTTGCGATCTAGTTTGCACCATAAAATAGGGATCAATTTCCAAGAATGGAAGAGATGAATCTCTAATTCTTTGGATTGGTCTAACTTTTAGGTACAAAAGAGAAAATTTAGGATGATTTAAGGATCAAAGGTATGATGGTGAAACATGTGAAAGGTGGATGATATTGATTGATTAGAACTCTTGAGAAATCTTTGAATGATATGTTAAACTTTAGGACTTGGATTTGATGTTCGATTTTGATTTCAGATTGGATTTGATTTGATTTGGATTTGGATTGTGAACTCGTAAACTCTAAGAGGTTGGATGTTGTCCTAGAGTGAATTTGTCCTAAAGATGCCAATTTGACCAAGTGTGAGAAGAAGGATTCATCTAAACACACCTAGAACCAAATAAGATGATTTTTTGATTGGGTTTTTTTAAATTTTTGATAATGAACTCCTAAACCCAAAGATGTTGGATGTTATCAGGGGATAAATTTGTCCACAAGGTTTGATAATTTGACTAAATATGTGGAGAAGGATGCATCTAATCAAACAAGATGATTTTTAATTGGTTTCAAATGATTTTCCCAAAGTTTAACATGAAGGATTTTTCCAAGATTTACAAGAGTTGATGATGAGATGATTTTGGTTTGATGTTTCAAAGATGGATGAAGGTTTGATTTTGATCCTATGTGAACCTTAAAAAACTCTTGTTTACAAGACCTTGGTTTTAAAAAACACACTTTTCTCTAAACAAGATGCTCAAACTCCCTAAGAAGATTTTGGTTTTGACAATAATAGAATGAGTACAAACTAGGATTGTTTCTTGAAGCTTTTCTGTAAAAGTTAAAAAGAAATATTCATCTAAATTTGTATAGCATTGAGAGATGCTTTTGACTTTGGTTTCCAGATTTTGATCTTGTGTGAAATCATTTGGGACACATGTGTGGGATTCAATTGTCTTTAGTCTTTGCTTAATGACTTTGTTTTACCACAAAAAATTATTGATTAGGTTTTGAAACTAGATGTCTAATGTTTTAATTTATTCTCATTCCACAAAATATATCATGTGGAACTTTGATGAAATCAAGGAAAGGGTTACCTATTGTTAACTTTAGTAAGAAAATTGAGATATAAATCCAAGTGTTTAGAAATATCTAAGGATAAAATACCAAGGGAAAGCAATAACACGTGAATTAAATGGTCAATTGTATTTTCTTCCTAAAGGGTTTGAAGTTTTGATGACAATGTTAAATGTTTGTTTCCAAATGTTTTTGAACAAGAAATGTTTTTTGTAACCAAGAACAAGCAAAAACCTATGGATATGAAAGGTTGTATTTTTTGAGTCCCCACTTGGACAAGTCCAACTACACTTATTTTTAGTGAAAGGTTAGATGCTTGACCCCACTCGCTCCCCTCCACGACACTCACTTCTTGCGGTAGCTAAGCATCAGTACCCATGAAAATCCCATGGCATACTTTCCATTTCTACTAAAAACCATAAAAGTGTGGGGTGGCTTTAGAACAATCATTCTTACACCAACAAATAGATAGGGATTCTAGACTTTCTACAACAAGGGTTTTAATTTAGACTTTCCATTCGTAGGATTTGATCCATCGAGGCAAGAGACCATTGTTTCCCTTCTTGTCGGAACCAACCATGTGATACTGGCCTTTGTTCTAGTACCCACTTTTATATCCCAACTAGAAATACTCTTGGCTTTAGAATGTTATCAGTTGAGTTGTTTCCTTGGGTGAGTACTTATTCCCCAAGGAAAACCCTCTAAGATAAACAAAAGCAAGCAAACATATCCATAACTCGATCAATCTTTGTTGAAAAAAAAAGAGAGAATACATGTGATAGGTTTGACTCACACTCACATGATATTTTGTTCAATTTTAGTTCCCAAAATGATGTGCGGAGGAAATCACTTTATCCCAGCCTAAGACCACCAAAAATCCTTTTGATTCTCAATATTGTTGTGAGGCATGAGAGAAGCACATACATCTTTTTAATGGTGTTAGTTTGAGTAATAAATCATAAAAAATAGTAGCACTTGTTCATTTTAAGACCCACAAAGCAATAATGAATTTTTTAAAGCACTAAAGGAAATGTGAAAATTTTACTTGTTCAATTATTAAATCTGAAAACCAACTCTAGTAAGTTTGTGTCCTAAAGTTCATTTTAAGAGCTTTTGTAACAAGAAATTGAAGTGTTCTTTTTAGAGCCCAAAAGGTATCTAGTAGGTCCTAAGCATGAAAGATAACAAATTTTCTTTAAGAGAAATAATGAATCCTCTAAGAGTGTAAAACAAACACTAAAGTGTTCAATAACACTTGGTATCATGAAAGAATAATGTTATTATGCTTCTTTTCTCCTTCACCTTTGATCAAGCCATCCTACAATAAAACCAATTAGATCTACAAAATAGAAGTCAATAAATCAGGAAACAATCCAAATGATTAAAATTGAAAAGGGAACATGTCATAAAAAATTGAATATCAATTTTTCCTTTCCCTCAACGGTGGAGTCTGCATAGGTGGTGTAGTTTAAAATGTCCAATAGTGCTATATAGTGCCACTTACCAGTCAATGTTGCTTTGTAGTAGGGACAAGGAGTATGATGGCGTCGCTATTTCAACTAGCGGTGGAGTTTGAAATTTAGAAAGATTCTAGTGTGTGAAAAAGACTTAGCAACATCATTTGAGATTTTGAATTCTGGTTAGGAAAAAAAGAGCGTCAGAGTTTGGATTTGTAGCAGTGTGATATAGTGATGTTGGGACGCCAACAGTTCTAAACTGTGATGCTGGTCTGCTAGTGGTGGAGTTTCCTGTAGAGACACAAAAACAACAAAAAAAGCACATAATTTGGTGAAAAAACATGATTAGAACCTCTGGTTTTCCCTCCTTCTAGTGCAAAAATGTGAACCAAGATCCTACACCTGTATAAAAAAAAGAAAAAAGAACAATATTAGATCAAATGCAAGTTAGTATCATGATTCCCCAAGAAATCCATTTGAATTTTCAAAGGAAAAGAAATGAAAAGAGCATAAACAAGCATAAACCAAATATATTAAATCCTATTGAAATGAAAAGCAAACACTTAATCTCTTAGGGGAATTGGTGCCAATTTGATGTGAAAATTGGCCCTTTCCCAACTCCTATGCAAGCTTTGATGATTTGATGAAGATGTGATCCACTTTGTTGAAGTTTGAAGTGCTCCAAGATAAAAATCTGCATAACCTAGATAAAACTTTGATGAAATGGATGAGAATTGCTATGGATTTGAGTATAATAAATTTTCTCAAATTGTGGATGCTAAAATGAGGAATGAGACCTCTTATTTGTAGAATGAAAAGTTGGAGAAATGCCTAAAATGAAGCAATTTGGGATTAACATTCAACCAATGGCAAGGTGCCACTTGTCAAGATGTGAATGGATGGAGGATGTGCACATTTTGATGAATGTGGCCATAAATTCAATTAGGCGATATTTGAAATTAGTGAAATGACATGTAAGAGGGAAAGGGAATGTCTTAAATGCCACTTGGCTCAAGGAAAAGGACTTATTAGGTGAAGTAAATGTCTTGTTGGAAGGACAAAGTCCACTTGGATTTGAATTCAAATTTGAGAGAAAATAGGGATTTAATAAATGAATTAAATCTATTTTCATGTGCAAGTGGCAAAAGCTAGAGGATGGAACATGAATTAGGATTAAATTAATCAAAGGTTAATTAATTTAATAAGAGATTAGATGATTTGAAAAATTTGACTTAGATTTATGGGTTCATTTAAATCAAAGATGAAAAGAATGTGATTTTAGACGGTTAAATAAATAGTTTGTTTTATTTAATCTAAAGGGGATGGTTGGTTAGCTTAAATTAAACAAGGTTTAATTTATTTAATTTAATAGATAGACCTTAGAGATTTAATCAAATAAAGGATATTATTTAATTAAATATGGATGCATGTAGGGTTTAATCAGATTTCAGATATATTGATTTAATTAACAATGAGAAGAAAGAATTAATTAGATAAAATGATTTATTTAATTAAGAGAGGAAAATTGATGAAATTAATCAGATACAGGTTTTCAATTAAATGGTTGGACTGAGAAATGATTTAGGATGAAATGGTGTTAATAATCAGGATCAAGTATGTCGGTATATTTTCCATGTCTACAATATGTATGTATATGTATGTATGTATATGTATATGTATGTCATTTTATATGCATAATGTATGTATATGTATACATGTATATATGTTTGCATAAGTATACATGTATATGTACATGCTTTTATACATGTATATATTAGCCATGAAACTAATTTAATATCCACCAAGTTCATAATCTGCAATTGGTCTTATATTAACCTGTCCACTAGCAGAGATACATATGTATAACTAAAATAATAAATGGAGGCCAATAAAACTACTAACCCT
Organism: Sequoia sempervirens; assembly: GCA_007258455.2. Lineage (NCBI taxonomy): Eukaryota > Viridiplantae > Streptophyta > Pinopsida > Cupressales > Cupressaceae > Sequoia > Sequoia sempervirens. The sequence continues at coordinate 354,485,449 of VDFB02058242.1, forward strand.
AAATATATATTTTTTAGAAAGGGACAAGATTCAACTACAATTTAATATTTCCTATTGTTTAAACTATGCTATTCCTTTTCTGGTCATTCAGAGATATTGATTCATAGATAAATGGATAGACATGCATATTTTGTTATATGTTTATTTGTAATTTCCAATGTCAATGTATGTATGGGTATACATGTATATTCATATATCCTAATGTACTTGATATTGTATGTATACTTGTAGGCTGTACAGGTACACTCAAGTTGCACAACTCGATCAATTACTGAATTTAAAAAAGGTAAAAACAACAACGAAACTATTTCTACTATAGGAAGCATAGAGAGGAAATATCCCTGAAGCACTACAAAAAATACTTACAGCAAAGGATAGCTACAACAACCACATCTCCACACCAAAATGGTAAGAATTCTCCCTTGCAACACACAATTCCAATGAAAAAATGCTAACCCTTGTATAGAATCTCAGAGGAGCTCCCCTGTTGAATGAACAAAAGAACAATATCTCAAAGAAATAGTCAATGATAACTATCTTGTTGTGGTAAAGTGATTTTGGCAATGTATAGATGTACTTTCCAACCTTTCTATTTACCAAATATTTAGGGAAAGCTACATAGGGATGCACACTCAAATGTTAGGGTGAAAAACCATATGTGTAAGGTGCTATTCAGAAAAAGGTTCCCATCGGTTCAGCTCTGCAAATGGCATGGACCCAAGCCCACAACCATTGTTACTCAAAAAGTTAGTTACACAAGTTGAAGAGATGCTTATTGCTAGGATGGATCTAGTTTTATAGTTTACCCATGCTAGAGGAGGCCAATTTAATTGTAGTGGTCACACGATAAGCTTCCCTCAGGATATCTCAAGCATAGTAAAACTTTTATTGCATCGGTTGCAAGACCTTGAGGTCATAAGCATTCACAGGACCACCATTGAAGGTGAGAATTATGATTGTTATGTTAATAAACATCATGTCATGGATGCATTGAAATACAAAATTCAATATGACAAATAGTACAATGATTTTGAGAATGATGTTGAGGCTCTTAATATGTTACCTGATGTTGCTGTTGATGTGTCTAGTTTCTTGCATACAATAGACCAAGTTTCAGATGAAGACCTAATTCCATCAAACAGCTCAACAAATGTTGGAGAAGAATAAAATGTGTTTTGAAAATTATCATCCATTCCTTGTTTACCAAATACTAGACGAGGGCTGCAAGCAACAAAAAATGTCTTGCAAATTGGAAAAAAGAGAAAAATATTGTATCTTGGCCTAAAATTAGCTCTTCTCATGTTAATGAATACAACACTGAAGGTTTATTTTCAATGGCCTTTATAACATTTTTCCCCACTAGAGCAGCACTTCCCCTTCAACTAAGAAATATTAAAATTCACTTGCATAAATATCCCCTCCACCTAATGAGATATTTTGACTACAAATTTGGAAAAATTGTTAGGTTTAGATATTTTCTCTACAACTTGATTATGTGACATTGTAGCCAACAAAATATTTCTATTTTTGTTGGAGCAAATCTTGAGGACAGAATCCTCAAGTCCTTGACTAGTTTGTGGCAACAACTTCAAGCTTCTCCTGATCACCAACTAGCTGAGCAATTTATGCGATTTTGTGCATCATTGCATGAAACCCACTCTTTCTAGAGCTCTTGTTGGGCCCAATTAACTACTATGATCAAAAAACTTGGTATGCCCACCCTTTTTTTCACTTTGAGCTTTGTAGACACAAAATGGGTTGACCTACAAAATGTTTTCTCTTCTACATCTAGTTTATCAATGGAGCCTTCAACAAAAATTCTAATAGATAGTGTTGTTGAGAATCCACATATAACTTCTTTATATTTGCATCATAGATTCTCAATTTTCTATGAGGAGGTGATTGAAAATATTTTGCATGCAAAAGATTATTGGTATAGATATGAATGGCAGCATCATGGCTCTACACATGTGCATGGTTTTCTATGGCTTTTAGAAGCTTCTGACATGGATACTCTTGATTGGTCCAATGACCATGATGTTACCATAGCCAGGAAATTTTTTGATCTAGATATGTTTTAGCTTGGAATCCATGTTTCCCCACATAAAGATTGCTTAGAATGTATCATTTCTTTGAAGAAAACCCATGCTTGCTTACCACGAGCTAGATCCTGACCAATGATCCAATCATAGATTATGAAGAGTTGTTAAACACAGTTCAAAGGAACATAAAATGCTCTGAATATTCTTGTTTAAGAAGAAAAGGAGAGAAATTGCAATGTTGGTATAAAGCACCATGGTAGCAACAACTTACCTCTACATTAACATCTGATGTTGAGTCTAACAAATCCTACAAACCAACAAGAAATGATGATCACCTAAATATTCACAACCTAGCTATGCTCGCAATTTCATGTGCCAATGTTGACTGCCAACTAGTTGTTTCTAGGAAAATTGTTTTGAATTATATTTCTAAATATGCAACTAAATTTGAGAAAAAATAAAAAAATAATCTAGATATGTTGAAAAGGGTTGAAAATACAAATATAGTTGAGGATAGCTGAGCACTGGTTGCATACCAAAAATTCATGATGAATATGCTTGTGGAATGTGACATCTCTGCATAGGAGACATGCCATATGTTACAAAAATTGTCTATTCTTACTTGAACCTGATGATACCTTCGCTTGAATGTTGGCAAAAAGACATGGTTTCATATAAAAAAAGATGATACTGATGAGGGGATACCAAAAAAAATATTCACTACTATATGCAAAGGCCTCTAGAGTAATCTGCTTTATCCCTAATTGGCTTAGTTCGCCTGTATACATAAAAAGGCTTAATGGAAACCAAGGCTCTAGCCTATGGTTGTCCTTTTTTACCCGTTATTCAAGAATACTCCTATTGAAGATACAAAGATATTTGAGACATTTTTTTGGTCTGAACTTATGTTATACAAACCTTTCCAGATCATACAAACAAATATAGGTCTTCTGAGAGAAGAGATAATAGAAAATTGGAAACTTTTAAAAATGGTTGGTTATCATCCTTGGCATGTTAATATACTTCTAGTTACATCCACAATTGAAGAACAGGATGATAGTGATACTGATGATTTGAACCATTATCCTTCTATGGATGAATATGAATGGGAATTTTTCTCTTGGCTTGGTGCTACTACTATTTAGTATAAATTATCTTCAGCTATTGGGTAGGTGGGATTTTGATATGAACCATCCATGGAATGCAAACCATGTTCCTGAAGAACTCCATAATATTTCTTTGCAGTTCATCTGATTAGCGAAGGAACAATGTGGGAAAGCTATGGTTCAATTCTTTCCTATAGATATGTCATCCCATCAACTTTCTCTAAAACAACAATTGGCCCTTCAAATAATCAAAATCCATTGCATGTAGCCTTTATCCAAAGCCCCTCTCTGCATGATTATTCAAGGGACAACTAGCACTGGAAAATCCTTCCTAATATACCGTATTCAACAACAAATGAATACCTCTTTTACTAGACCCAATAGTTGCTTGCTCACATTGCCTCCTATAGGTGTCACTGCGTACAAAATATGTGCTTCTACAATCCATACAACATTTTAGATTCCCATAAAGGATATGAATCCTTTGCAAGGGTAGCAATTGACATTATTCTAGGAACAATTTAAGTATATTTAGTACATATTGATTGATAAAATGAGTTTTCTAGGACTAAAGTTGCTATTGAAAATAGATAGCCAAATACACTAAGCATTCCAAGATAACCAGACAGAGCCATTTGGCAATGTTTCTATGATCATTGTTGGTGAATGTGCCAAGTTTCCACCTATCATGGATACACATATTTATGCTTTATGCTCATTGGCTATAGACCTGTTGCACACTTTTATGGTCTCAATAACCCTAGACACTATCTTTTTCCAAAAAGGAGATAGCCCTTCACAACAAAAGTTTCAGGAAATCCTTCTCCATATAAGAAATGTTGAGGCTCTCCACAATGATTGGGAAGAGCTTATGAAAGAAAAAAATAAAATGCTCTCAGCCACAAAAAAAGAAAAATTTGATGTTTCTACACATTTTTTTGCAGCAAATGACTTGGTCACATTCCACAACAAAAAATGATCAAATAGTTAAATCTACCTATAGCCATTAGCATTGCTTGGATGGCTCAACAACATGCATCTAATCATGGAGATGATGACCAACTTCTCCCAGAATTGCTACTTTGTATTAGTGAATAGGTGATGCTAACAACAAATTTGTGTATTCAAGTTGGCCTCGTGAATGGATCCCTTATTGTTGCTACAACTATTGTGTACAATCCAAATTCTAAACTACCAAAACCATCTGACTATGTTGTTCTCTGCTTTCAAAATTTCATTGGTCCACCATGGGATCTAGAACATCCGAGATACATCACCATCCCAGCTATAATTCGGGGGAGTCAAATATAAATTCCACTCACTATGGCATGGGGAATCACAATACATAAAGCACAAGGCTTAACATTGAATAGAGAGGCAATAAACATAGGTAGCAAAGAGAGGAAAGGGTTGAATTTTACAACTATTTCACATATAAAATCAATTGAAAGACTCTATATTGATCCACCTTTCTCATCTGAGAGATACTCTAGGCTTGGCACCAACAAGTACACCGCTCGTCGTCGTAGTGAAGAAACATGTCTGGAACAACTGCAAGCATTTCCAAGTTCTTCTAGTTCCACCCAATAGGCCGACTTCCAAAAAAGGCTCCAAGATAGTTATTCTTGCATTTTCCTCAACCTGTGTGTCATCGCCTTCTCAATAATTTTCTAAGTTGTATCTTTAAAACCCATACCAAGTAATAATTTGTACAAAATGGGTATAATGCCAAAGATGCACAAAGATACTACACAAAAATAACTAGAGGCTACAACTTGTACAGGAAAATTCCATGTTTTGATGATTCTATTCTATTGATCTGCTGACTTCTTGCTCTAATATTTTGGTGTGTGATGCTTTCACTATATGGTATTCAAACCAATACACTCTTTTTTATATTCCATTTTTCCATATTTGTTTTAGTGTTTTAAAATTTCATGATGTCAACTATTTATTGGCATACCTAGAATTCTCTTCCAATTGATTTTAACATACAGTGGTGTAAACATACAATTAAAATTCTTACACATTAATACATATGTAGATACAAACAACTTCAAATGTCTAAGATACACAGAGATTGGAACCAATAATAACTAGAAAACAAATTTCTATAAGTCGATAACGTCTTTAGAACATTCCAATATATTAAACTATAGATGCACATGCTATAGATGCATTCTCAAAAAAGAATTCTTCCATTTGACTAGAATAAGTTTAAAATCCTCCAATGATGTTTTTTCTATTCTGATAGCCAATATACGTTGACTTCTCACATTTCTCCTCTGTGCTTTCCTTCCACAAATTTTAATGTCTTGATGTTAGCTTTTCTATTAGCTTTATTTGATTCAAATTGCTACAAATGTTTGTCTACAAAATTATTTTTCAGTCGTTTCACTATTTCACTGTTCCTATATATTACATTCATAAATATATCATTTTTTCTACATTGATTTTATTTTGCATGATACATGATAAAATTCCATGCTATTTTTCATGGCTTGCTCGAGCATGTCAACAACGACCATAGAGTTTATTGGATCCGTGGTTTCCTCATTGTGCCTTGCTCAATGGACACAAAATGGTAGGTGCTTGCTCATGTGCTAGTTGATAGATTCTTGCATTGTTGCAAAATTCCATGCAAATTAGTACATCTAATATTCATTGTTCTAATATAAGGATATCAATTGTTTTGGATGCCTTGTGAAAGGATAGACTTTGGTGTTTGTTTTATAGCAGACTTGTCAAAGAAACTGCTATGCACCTCCCTTATGTGCTAGTTTGAAGAGCTTTGTGGTTGTCCTCCTCCACAACCTACAACATCTTTGTTTTTGTTCTTGCAGTAGGACATTCCGCAATGACTTTTCCCCATTCTGTACTTACCTAATTTCATACATGTATTTTGATATAACAATATGAAATGTTGCTTTGTAGTTGTATCATGTTGCACTCACTACAAAGATAGATCAACAAGAAAAAATATAGCCCATGTATTTGACAATTGGTCCTGGAAAGACACCCAAAGCTCTAAGTGTAAACAAGGTTTGTTTTACATATTTATATTTTCCTATTTTATAGATTCAATTTTCCCTTCCCTACATGGCTAGATACCCTTTATATATTTGTTGCTTTATATAAACATTCATTCACGAATTTAGACATGTACTTGACTACAATAACTATAGTATGTTGTTTAGATTAGATTTTCCCATGGTCCTATACTTTCCTTTTATGCAAACCCTAATGGGAATTTGACACAATCACTGTCCATAGTTTTTTACAACAACAAGAACATTTAATCATAATTTCTCCAACCATCCAGAGGGATAATCTCTTTTAGCTCTCCAAAATGTGTACAACATCAAAGATACAAGCATATAACAAGGAATAGTAAGCACACATTAGTCTTATTCTAATACCTCTTTTATAATTTCTCTATTTCTCTATAGTATTTAGTATGAGGCAATGTATCTATAATTTTTAATGAAGTTTGTGAGGTTATACTCTTTTTTTACATGGGTGTTTTGCATAGATAATTAATTTATTGTTAATATCTTCTTGCTATATGTTTTTAAACAGGGCTTTCATGAACCTAACCATGAATAGGATTTACCGTCTAATAGCTCTTTTACAATTTGTGTTTTTAGAAAAATAGACAGGACTTTTCCAGGGCTTTTACTAATAGCCTGGAGCTTACCTCTTAAACAAAGGATCTTCCTAAATCTTCCTCATTGGTCAATAGATAAATAAACAAAACCATAAACCAATGACAAACAAATTACTAACCCTCAACATATTTTCTAAAGAAAGAAAGGACATTTAATTGCAATTCCTCCATCCATGTGGAACAATAATCTCTTTCAAATCTCCATAATGGGTATAATGGAAAAGACACAAACATTTGAAAAGAAGACATAGACAATAAATTAAGTGTGTGTGTATATGTGTGTGTGTACATTTGTATATATATGTGTAAATATGTATATATATACATGTATATATGTATGTATGTATATATATACATGTATGTATATATATACATGTGTGTAGATATGTATATATGCATAAATATATGTATGTATGTTTTACTAATAGCTCTATTACAGTTCCCCTGGATTAATTGCATTGTCGAAAGACCCATTTCAAATAGTATTTTCTTAATGCTATGGGAACAATTATATCATAGCACAATATATGAAAAATCTGTTTGGTGGCTTATAAGTGTTATTGTAATATTTCTTGAATCTATTCAACTTTATATCTTTAGCTGATACACTGTATGTTTGAAATTTATATTTGTTAAGAACAAAGATATGAAAATGTAACTGAATAAACCTATTTTCTTGCATATTGTAGAGCACATATTCATAATGCCAAAATGCCTATTCTCACAATGCAACTGAATTAAAAATATTTTCTTGCATATTCTGGTGTATACTTTTCCGCACTACAACATTCTCTGCTCTATGCATCTTTCGAGCTATACACATTCTCTACATTTAGTCCCTTTGTGTTGTTCTAATTGATTTAAGTGGAAATCCTTACAAATAGGTTGTTGTAGATTGGAAATCGCTATGTAATTTAATCTTGTGTTTGCATATATACATTTGCACATTCATTGAACTGCTTCTTTGTACCCCGCTAACAAATAGAGTAATTGTATATGCTAAGTGTTTGCTTTCCCAAGGCTTAATACATTCGATGGTTGTACCATGGTGGTGGATAAAGTAAATATGGTCAGTTGAAGTAAATGCAATATTGAATGTAGGATTGTTGTAAAGTATATTTTTATTAAGTTGCATTACATGTATATATATGTATACATGCACATATATATATGTGTGTGTGTGTGTGTGTGTATTCACATGTTGCCATCTAATATATGTATACATGTATATATATGTATGTAAATACAATATTGAATGCTAGAGTATGGGAGATTATTCTTTGATGAATTTGTATTGTCAGAAGAGCCATTGTGGTGTTGGTTTGATAGCAGGCTATTGCTAAATTTGTCGCATTCACCTCTGGTTTTTGGCAGATTGGACGGTATTAAAATTGTTGAGCTGTAGAATCAGTAAGTCATTTTTCATGGGTATTTTGCATAAATTATTAATTTATTGTTTATGTTTCTCGTTCTTTGCTTATATTGTTCATTTTGATAGCAGGTTTCAGGGTTTGCACACTGATGTGCTACGTAATTTTTAAATTGTTCAATGCTCTGACAACTCAATCCAATGCTCCTTGTGGTTGTCAATCATCACCAACAGTACATGTAAGTCTAAAACTTTTCCATTATCAATAAATAGATTCAGTGACCCACTTGCACATATTATTCATCATTTCTACTTTCTAGTTGTGTTTATTGATTTTGGCTATATATATTTACTAATATTTGATCCTCTGTTACTCATCTTCTTTCCCTATCCATTGACATACCTCTCTCTTCTATTTGCAGGTGCTAGGCTAAAGCATACATGAAAACTCCAAAAGATGGAACACCTCAAAATTTCCAGTGGATGTTTCATATTGCTTTTGTTCGGGGGTTTAGCTAGGGTGCATGTGGCTCCATGATGCCAATATGGTAGGGTGGATAATGAGCATGGGGTTTTTGTTTTGGATTTTCATTCCATATATCTTTTCTCATATAGATACATGTATACAAAACATGATTTGTAACATGTTTCTTATGTACTACCAAGTGGTGGCAATGGACTAGACACTTTTATTGTCTTGCCCTGAAGCAACTTGCATCTATTGTTTATCTATTTTGACTCTCCAATTGCGCTATGAAATAATTCTTTTAAAAGTCAATTTTTTAATTCTACATTGCATTGTAATCCACTATACTTACAGTCTTATATGAAAATGATTAGTGTGGATTCCGGCTCATCTATGATTTAGCTATGATTTTTAATTGTTCTATTAATAGTTGTTTTACAATTTCCCTATTTTGTATATAATATTTAATGGCAAATAATATAGCTTGAATATTAAATTTGGAAATCAATTGTTACATACAAATTGGTGCCACACCTTGTCTAGATTGTAATAGAATTACAGGTGGAGATGCCTATAGCTAATTTCCATCTCTCATCAAAAAACACATGCAAACTATAACTTTAATTTCCAAACTATAGAGATATACTAATTATTAAAAGTATTCAATATTGAATGTCTTCCTTTGATGGAAAAAATGTATATTTTTTTAATCCAATTTTAAAAATTGCACGCATGGGTGATGACCCTTACAAAAAAAATCCATTAACTTCAAAATTTAATAATTAATTGATTGAATAACCTACACAAGAAGCAAAAATATATGTGTGAATCTGTTTCCAATGAATATAAAACTAAAATATTCTTGTGAGAAGAAACAATTATTTTAAATTTGATATTTAATTTAATTTTTAAGTTCCCACTTTTAGTCAAATTTAAAAATTGATTTCCAAATTTTCTAATAGTATTAAATAAAATTTATACAAGAATTTATTCGTGATTACTTGATTCATACATTCTAACTCATGTGTTTCATTCACGATCACCTTTCCATTCAAAAAATAAGCTTCAACCCTCCTCGCCCCAAACGTCGCCCACCGCAAAACACCCCTATCGGTTGATTGCCACATGCCTATGCATGCGACTGCTAGTTATCATGGTGACATTTTTTTGTTACTATCACACTAGAATTCTCAATCACATCATCTTTATTTCCCTGAATATACTCATATAAATACAAAATCAAATGGTCCAAGTGTGCAATAAAAAATAGTACAAAAACTCTAAACTCAAGTATTTCCTTATTGGATGGGTGATCAACTTATTTTTTATAAGATCCATTTTAACCTCTGATTCATCTATGTATTTTAATAACCTATGTATTATAGATGTTACCACTTCATAACTATCACTAGAATATATAAGATAAGTGTAGTGTAGAAAATTTTAGCCCTTAACAATTTCACATTATGTTCTATCATGAACCTCTAATTTATTAGACCTAATTAAGCACCCCATTTTCTAAATTATAAATTCCAACGCCTAATTATTATCATTTTTGGAAGGATTGCATGCATTGAATAAACACATCAAATTGTTATTTTTCTCCTAACTAGGTGTCTCTTAGAAATTTGGGTGAATGGTTTCCCCTTCTTAGCCAAGACCCAAATTTAAACATGTTGGTGGCATTTTAACATTCAAAATTCAAATTTAAAGTGTCATATTTTGGAATCTATTTTTTTAAAATTAGATAAATACCTAGTGTTTTGGTCATTGGAAACTAGAATGCACTCTACTTCTAGAAAAACCTATTTTCAATAGCATAATTAGGCAAGTTAAGAGAACCATTTCAGAGTGTTATTGCAACAATTCAAGATCCAACATCATGTCAATGGTTATATATATTCATGTTATCATTATTTTATGAAGGCTAACATCATTTTTTAGGTCTCTAAAGCATCCAAGCATTCAAGAAAGAATGATCTAAATCCTAGAAGGGTGGTGAGTTGCATCACATTGTGATTCCATTATTACTTCATTTCTATTATCATTTATCATTGAATTTTTCCATTATGGAAGTGGTAAGGTTTGACTAAGGAAAGCCCCTATATAGCACAACATTTTCCATCTTTGTGAGTTTTCAAGTCATAGGTTTGAAGATGATCAAAGGAAGATTAAAGGAAAATTTTCAATTGTTGCATTTATTGTTACAAATCTTGTTAAGAAATAGAAACTCACCTACATAATTTACTAACAACATTCTAAAAGACTTGCAACTAGGAATCTAGAAATCAAATGAAAAATAAATGGGCCAAACAATCCAATAAGATTTCAATAATGCTCCCACTTTATTTTGAAAAAGCTTATGACCAAATGGAATGGGAATTTTGAAAATGGTTTTGTAAGCTTTTGGTTTTCCTACGAGCAGTTTTGTAATATGGTTGATACTTTGTTGAAAGATGCTTCTACTATGATTGATGTCAATGGCTCTGTCTCAGAAGAAGTCACCTTGGAGAGATCCATTTGGCAAGGTTTCCCCTTGGTACCTGCTCTCTTTGTCATGGCTTTAGATAGTCTATTTTACATGCTAAGGGATGACATCGTCTCTCCTAGAATCAAAGGGATTAGGATTCTTAATAATAATGTGCTAGTTAATATGCAATTCATGGATGACACTAATATTTTTGTGAAGCTTGAGTAGAATAATGTGGAATCTCTAATGAAGAAACTCAATCTTTCTATCAATATTTTGGTAAAATATTATCCAGAGCTAAATCCATTATCCTTGGCTGGGAAGAATCCCCTCCAGAATTGTTCAAACACTATGGGTTCTAATGGGGTGGCCCCAATAATCAAGTATGGTATTTGGGGATATCATTCACTGTTAGCCTCGATATTAAAGAGCAGTGGAATTGGGTCAAAACTAAAATAAAATAGAAACTAGTAGGGTGGAACATGTAATATCTCTCCTTGGATGGAAAAGTTGAAGTATGCCAAAAGGTATTATCCTCCTATAGTATCTACTTTTCCTCAGTCTAGTTTTTCTGTAGTTACCAAGACAATGATATATAAAAGAGGATAAGGATTTTTTTGTGGTCAGATGGGAAAGGAAAATGGAAAAGGCATTTTCTGAAGTGGGAGTGGTGCTACATAGATAAGCTACATGGTGGCATTGGGCTATAATAACTAAGATTGCAAGGGATAGCTCTAGTTGCTAAATGGGTTATGAAGGCTTTGGTTGGAAATGAATCTTGGGAGGTGTTGGTGAGAAACAGCATACAAATGATGGTCCCTAGGTAAGCCAAGGCTTTGAAATTGCTACCCCTGAGTGACATCCTCCTCATTAAGCACCCTATGATCCCAGTATGGTCCTTTGTTTTAAGAAACCTTGGAAGGTGTGGGAGCTAACAAAGAATGATGTACAATGTGTAGTTCAAAGCTAATAATATAACTCTTAAAAATAATAAAAAATATCAAAATTACAGTTCCATTTGGTGGAACTTGGAACATAACAACAATACTCTTTCCCTATTGCAAGGCTGCTTAGATAAAAATTGGTATAAAAGAGGCATCAAAGTTTTTGGGGATGTGTTAACCCATGGGAGGTTAAAAATTTGGAACAATCTTCATATTGGGTTTATCCTTTCTAATTCTAATCTTAGAACCTACTCTACAATGTTGGAAGCTTGTAAAAATGCAAACTTCCTCGAGAGTGTGGGGAAGGAGGTGGAACTTTCTGGTGATATTATGTGGAAAGATGGTATTTCTTTAGTTTATTTTAAAGCTAAAACCATTTATAAGGATCTTCTTTGTAATACATTTATTTTTGAGCATGAAAATAATTGTTGTGCTCTACCTTGGACTGATAAAGTTTGGCATACTATTTTCTCTTTTATCTGGCATAACTCTATGGATCCTAAGAAATCTTGTTTTAAGTGGTGTGTTTTATTGCAAAGGATTCCTTTTAATGCTAATCATTCAGATGTTGATATTTGCAATATCTGTAGGACACCTAAATCTATAAGACATATTCTATTTGACTATTTCTATTCTTAAGAAATTTGGAGATAATTTTGTCATAATTTAAAATTTTGGGATAAAAATTGTAAAATCAGTTGGAAAGATGTTCTATTTATTGATCTAAACATTAAAAATTATTGTAAATTGTTTTGTAACTACTTGTCTACTCAAATAATGTGGCACACTTAGAAAGAGAGAAATGAAGATAAATTTAAGAGTAGCAAGAGGACACTTACTGAGCCCACAAAAAGACTAACCTTTTTCGATGTTGCTTTGCATGTATCACTTCACATTAAGATTTCAATGGTGGAACTCATGAGAATCATAAGAGAAGGAACTACAACAATCAACAGAGATGAATTGAAATGCGGCCATGCATGGCCTCAAAGTAGTGAAGAAATTAAGTTGTCTTGGAGGGCCATGAGTGAACTCCAAAGGGTAGTATAAATGAAGCAGTTGCTCCAGAAAGACAAAGGGAACAACAACAAGTGGACCCCAAAGGTTTTGATGTGGTTAATTTGTAAACACAGAGGAAGTAATGTCCAATTTGTAGCCACTTGATGGAGAAGACACCTAGGATGGCAATGAACCCAATAGCAAAGGCTGCAATGAACCATAAGATCAAAAACTCCAGCTGGAATTTTTGTATAAAAAATTAATGTCACATATGGATGTGTATAAACATTACTAATAGATCAAAACTTGATAGTAAATCTAGTTCTTCTAACTATGTAGATATATGCAAATTTGAACAATTCATCTACTACTCATGCACTAGGCTAGTTTTTTGATTCCCCACAATATGTTTCTCTCAATGGACTAAAAGTTACAATGGAAGATCTCTATAACCATTATTAAACTATATCTAATACAAAAAAAAGAAAAAAAAAAAAACTATGCATAAATATTACACCCAAAGTATAAATTACACTACAATATAATAAAAATTCCTTACCAACTACTCACTAAAAAGTGCATATTATATGATTGAGAAAATTAATGTTGAAGTTAATTTTTAGAGTCCTTTATCCATGGAATATTTTTTTTAGTGTAGATATTTTTAAATGTGTGAACTCATCTTTTTCAATGTTGCTCTACATGTATCACTTCACATTAAGATTTCAATGGTGGAACTCATGAGAATCATAAGATAAGGCACTACAACAATCAACAAAGATTAAGTGAAATGTGGCCATGCATGGCCCCAAAGTAGTGAAGAAATTAATTTGTTTTAGAGGGCCATGAATGAACTCCAAAGGGTAGTACAAATAAAGTAGTTGGTCAATAAAGACAAAGGGCACAACAAAAAGTGGACCCCCAAGGTTTTGATTTGGTAAATTTGTAGATACAAAGGAAGCCATGTCCAATTTGCATCCACTTGATGAAGAAGATGCCCAGGATGTCAATGAACCCAATAGTGGAGGCTATAATGAACCATAAGATCAAAAGCTCTAGTTATTCTTTTTGTATAAAATTTTGATGTCACATATGGATGTGTATAAAGAGTAGTAATAGATCAAAACTTGATAGTAAATCTATTTCTTTTGACTATATAGATATATGTAGATTTCAATAGTTCATCTACTATTCATGCACTAGGCTATATTTTTTATTCCCTACAATATGTTGCTCTCAATCGACTAAAAGTTGCAACAAAAGATCTCTATAACCGTTATTAAACTATATCTAATACCAAAAAGAAAAAATATGCATAAATATTACACCCAAAGTATAATTTACACTACAATATAATAAAAATTCCTTACCAACTCCTCACTGAAAATTACATATTATATGATTCAAAAAATTAATGTTGAAGTTAAGTTTTAGATTCCTTTATCCATAGAATAAATTTTTTTAGTGTAGATATTTTTAAATGTGTGAACTCATTCATCTATATTTTATATGAGTAAAAGAGTAAATGATTCAATGAAACGCCTAATATAATTAATTCATTAAGATGAGAATAAGATTATATCACCTTGAAGTGGAATGGTAAGAGAGGTATTCTACTTTTATATTGACTCCTTTATGAAAGTCAAAATTTAAATGCACTAGTTTAATGAATAAGGTCATAGAAGCATAGGTCTCCAAGGATCTACAATACTTTAATGAATACTCCTTATTGTATACTAACATTCAAAATTATCGATTATATGATTAAAAGAATAAATTATTCAAGGAAAAAAACCTAATACAACTCATTCAATAATATGAAATTTGTATTCTTTTGAGCTAAATGGGGAGGAAAATAACAAAAACATTGAAATAAAACAAAATAAATATATTTATGTACCAAAAGCATATTTCTATAAATACACCTATTAGAAAGAATTAGGGAAAGAAGCATAGATACTCTAGCCTTTCACTTTCTATTTAGTTTATACAAGAATATCCTTTATGCTACTACACAATTTAACAAATACCTACCATATTGGGGGTTTAAAAATACTTGTTATGTTGCTGCAAAAAGGTGGGTGATTAGAAAGAACTAATAACAAAAAAAATTAATATCCCTTCTCCCCCTCTCTATTATCTCTCTTTCTCAACTCCTCTCTCTATCTCAATTCCCTCACCTCTCTCATAATCTATTCATATTGTATTACTCACAATATGCATGCATAATAGATTTATAGCCTTCAATAAAAAGGTAGGTTTAGGCTTTTATCCTTTAATAAACAAATTAAACACAAATGGCCCAACGATCAGGGAATGACAAATTGATAATTATTGTCAAGTTAATATGATAAAGTAGGAAATATATTTATGGGACAAGGAGAATTGAAAACAATAGAATGTATATGCTATTACAAAGGAAGGTAAGCGCAATCATTTTTTATATAAAAACTTCTTTTTTTGACAAATTTAGATAACATATTAAAATGGAATATTTGTTTATGTAATAAGAAAAACTAGAAACATAATAAATTATTAAAAAGAAAGATAAGAAAAATCAAATTTCACAAAAAATACAAAATTAAATAATTTTGTACTGTTAAATCTTTGAGGTCAAAGAGATTGTCATAAATAACATATATTTTAAAATACCAATTCTAATATCTTCAATTTACCATTCAACGAAATTAAATTAGAAGATTTGGATACGTCTAAGAAGTTAAAGTAATAATTGTAGCAATTTAAGATCTAGTGGTCTGTTTCTCAAATTTGAGTTCACTGTGCTGGTTGATACATCGAGCCAGATATCTAGAAGCAATAAACTATATATAAAAGAATCAGAGTATACTTGTAGGGGGAGTTCCAAACCTTAGCATAAACATAATTAGTTTGGAAGTCAACAATTACTATACACATTTGAGAAATGTGGTATAGGGAATGGCATTATCATAAATCATTTGAAAATTTCAAAATATTACTTTCATTGAGTGCGAGTATACCAGGAAGCAACAAAATAAGGAAAGCAATAATACTAGTATATAGGGCAGTAAGGTTTCAAACCCTAGAAGAGAAGGGAGAAAAATACCTGCCTGAAACATACCTCTGAGCAGTTGACAGTAGTTATATCTATTATTTTTGAAAGATTTTACATGCATATGTATTGGATGTCAGAACTCATAAACAAATATTGAAAAAGACCTTGATCAAAATTTAAACTCAATACATTGAAATAGCAGCAATTCTGCCTTAATTGCATCAGAGAACATTTCCTCTATGCTTTATTTCCCACACAAAACCATTGAATAAGAGTGAAGTTAATTTTCAGATATGTCGATTGACACGACCTTGGGCTTACACTCAGCTGTCTTGGGAGCTCTCAGAGTCAGCACCCCGTTTGTCAGGTTGGCCTTCACTTGATCCAACATGACATTCTCTGGTAGGTGGAAGCGACGAGAGAAAGTGCCATGTGGTCTTTCTATAAGACGCCACTTGTCATTCTTGTCTACTTCATCCTTCTTACACTCTCCACTTATATGCATAACATGTCCCTTTTCCGCTTGAACTTTCACATCCTCTTTTCTCAAACCTTTGCAAACAAAGTAAAAACTGAAAAAACCAGTGATTACATAATTTTTCCAACTAAATTAACATCATTGTACACAACTAAATCTTAATAACATCATTGTACAATTGAAAAAGTACCATCTAAATTATCAACTTATTAAAACCCACATGAATTAATTAACAATACCAGGCAAATTAACTTTGAAGATGTGGGTATGATCAGTTTCAAGCCAGTCCACAGGAACATGAATAGGGACTGTAGGATTGAGGTCCCACAGACCCAGTGGGTCAAACACATTAAGGCTGAATGGATTCCACTGTGCTGTAGACATGCTGGGATACTATCAACCTTCTCCTCTGACTCACTGCAAAAAAAAACTCTAAAACATAACCAGTCTTAACAATCTTACCTTAAAAATGGAAACTAGATAACTTACAAAAATTGCAATTTAGCCTACCAAAGCAAGCTGCTGAAAGCGGACTATTTGCTTCTGGCTGCGATGATGTATATATAGTGGAAAGAAATGGGAGGCGAAGCGTCTGGAAACTTCTAGCGCTTTCCCAGTGAAGCGTTACGATAATGGAAAGTGTTTCTATTGCTCACTATGTATACTCCCAAAGAAACATACGTTACGTTTAACAAACATCAATGGGCAATATGATTGCCAAATAGATAGGGCATTCGATACCTTCAGGGGAGAGGGACACTAGTCACGCTGTTAAGCGGTTAAGGGTTTATGGTTATTTATTTTCTAACTTCAATATATTTGTGTTTAGAAAAAATTATGTAGTAAAATATGTAGAAGATATATGTTTTTTTTTAATAAAAAAAGCGTCAGCATTATTATTTATATAGAAATTAGATTACAAGACATTTTTTAAATAAATAAACTTTTCTAAAATGATATCTATTGTTATTTTTAACATGATTTTTTTTAAAGATATGTATGATAGTTTTACTTTATAATTATTTAAGAATTATTTTTATTTATTTAAATTGTTCTTTCTGTATTTACTAAAATTTGTACTATTATAATTAAATTTATTACTGTTATGTTCCACACATCTCTATTTAAGACATTTAACATAACAAAAAATAAAGAATTTGTTTCTTTTTTTTTATAAATTGAATATTTATTAAATAGCTTTTTTTTGTCAGCCAAATTGCGAAATATCAATCCAGAGGCTCTATCTATTCTCAATAACAAAAATATTATATAAATTCTATATTTAAATAATTATCATTTATTTTTTCTTATCATGTGATTAGCTAAGAAGGAAGACTTATTATGATTCCTCTTTAAAATTATTTTTATAAACAAATTTTCCTTTAAAGCATTTTCTTCAAAGTTAACTAACTCGTAATCATGTTAAGCTAAAAAAATATAGCACAAAAACCATCAAAAAATTGTTATCATCTAATAATTTCAAATATAAACTGTTGAAGGTAATTGGGTTTCATTGATTTCTATTGAGAAGAAGCTACAATGAACCTAGCCAAATCGATTAGTTTATCATGTAAATGTCTTCTAGAAGAAGCTACTATAGATAATAATAAGGCTAAAATAAAAGAAAATTTAGCATCATAGAATTGCCAAGCCAAATAATTACCAAGATTTTTTAATTTGTAAGTACACCATTGAGCATGTTGTAAAGAAGTTTTCTAATATTGAAAATAGAAGTTGTATGCAATGGTTAAAAATGTGACCCACCTTTCATGAGCAAAAAAAAGCTCAATGCTAATTTAAGATGTAAAAAATATTGATAACAAACTAGTTACAACAATAAGAAAATATGTGAGGAATGCCTCTATAAAATTTATAAAGTAGTTGTGTTCTACAATAGTTAATGGGTCATTCTGCACTCAACTACAAATGGATGGTCACTTCTAAAATATGAAAAACTAAGAAAATCTCTATTTTGAGGCCTTATTTATATATTTATCAAGAGAATGGTTCTAGGAATTTGTGAAACTCTCTACATAAAATTTTAGTGATACAAAAATGGAATTTACAATATGACAAACGTCATTAGTTTTTTTGTGTTGGAATTAAAATTTCAGCTCAACACTTAAAATTTCACACTCATAATTAAAATTTCCCATTCACTCTATATAAGTGCTCATAGTTAAAATTTGAATTTGATGAATCTAGTGATTGTTAAAATACATAAGAGGATGTCTAAGGAATTTGGTTCATGTCATAGGATGATAAGTTCTTTGAGCTATAACCTTCTCTGAGGTAATACCAACTATGTTTGTTAGTGAGATAGATTGCTTGCATGCAGTTTATTAAGATTTGTGATTTAACCCAAAGAATTATGTATTCAATTTCACGTTATTAGAAAATTAAAAATTCACATTATGTTTATTAGGAGGATTAATTTCTCACATTTTTGAAGTGGACGTTTCTATCTATCATTGATAGATGTGAAGGATGTAAGAATTTTGATTGAGGTTTGAGGTAATTCCCCGATTCAACATACATAGCTTGAAATTATTGCAAGACTGGTCAATGGATTGAAATTCATGTTAGTCTATATACTTCACTTTATGCATATAATTGGCTTACTTAAGCCTATTTAGGTGTCTTTTCAATGTAGATAGGTGTCCTACAAGGTGTTGACTTACATTCAAAACCTCTTCCTTTGTTTGAGGTAGGAAACTCACCATGATCCATGCCTCTTCTTTCTTTCATCCTTGACATTGATTGTTTAGTTTGATCTTAACCCTCCATTTCTCATTTTCTTTCCTATAAATAGAACACTATTTGGAGACAAATGGATCCATCTTTCAATTGCAAACTTATGTTGTTGAATTTACTCACACTCACACCATGTTTTACTCACTTTTATCATATTTTAGTTCATTTTTAGTTGCATATTAGTTTTAATCTTCCATTAATGGCTTCCATGCATCTATCTTAGCTTGTTTATAAATTAGGGTTTAAATATTTTAGCTTAAATATCACTTAGATTAGCTTAGTAATTGCATATTTAGATCAATTTTAGCATAAAATCATGTTAATTTAACTTGCATCATGTTCAATTTAGCATAAATTATTCTTTCATTCATTTATCACAACGATTTGATTGATTCTCTTCAATAGAATCAATTGAAACAAGCTCACTGATCATGGGATTGGGAAAGGGTCTTTGTTCCACATCAACATCACACCAATTCAAAAATAGGATAAGTTTCAAATGGGGTAGAATAAACATTTCAATGTTTTTATATTTAGAATTCTTCGTTTCAATAAATGTTTAGTTTATTTTTAATTTAAATGATCTTGTTTGAAGATTAAATATTAGTGGCTACGTTATACTTCAATTCATCATGGATCAAGTGTAATTGACCCACATTGATAATCCTTGGTCACATAAAGAACATACGAAAAAACAAATACAACAACGCCATGGACAACAAAACATAAGATTTACATGGAAAACCCAAGGGAAAAACTGCAATGAGTATTAGCTCACAAAATAAAGTAATTGTAACACAAAATATAATAGTCTGACTTCCCATAAGAAAGAAGGGCTCACTGCCATAGGCTCACTACAAGCTTATAAAAAAGGAGAAATAATATTTTTACAATGAGAAATCCATCTCAAAGTAATAGAAAAGATCCACAACTGCATCACTAGTACATTCACAATCTCTTTGAAGAATGCAAGTAGCTTCTGCTCGCTACTTCTAGTAGTCTAACACACTAAATCTCACACTGCATCTCACACTTTCACACTTCACATCACTTCACTTTGCATAACACACATCAAACACACATCCTCCATCATTTCATCACTCATATATACCATCCACAATGTTGAAAGCAATCTCCAAGGTCAACTATGCATCTCAGATGTGAAAATTCAAATTAGGTAGGCACCAAAAGATTCCCATGGTGTAAAGGAATGAAGGAGGACCACATCACACCTTAACTCAAACCTAAATCCACACATAAATGCCACACCACAGTTCCATAAACATCGAAGTATATCCACAATTAGTGTAAACATCCAATGTTAATCAAACCCCTGTTAACACCATTAAACATTTAAGTACATGCTTCCTTTGATGCAAAGATGACTCACTAACCACACTCCTTACTCAAACATAATTTGGAATATTCCATCAACACCTTGAAATCCAACAAATTCTTTACAATAAATTTCACCTAAAGAACATACTCATTCTATACACCCAACTAACCTTCCACACTCTGTAACACATGATTCCAACCTTGCAAAGAATCAAACCACAAACAACTTAGACTAAAGATAGATATAAAAAAAAGAATACTCACAAATCTAGAAGACTAGAAACTTAAACTTGGAGAAATGTGAAGAAAAACTATTTCTCCCATAAAACACTATTTTTATAGTTCACACATATCCAAAACACACAAGTAGATATTCAATACAAAATAAACATGGAGTAGAAACTAGGACACCGCACTACCATACTCAACACTTTTTACCACATGACTTACTCTTTTATTCAAATTTTCTCAAAATCACTTTGAAACCAATCACTACAAACACCTTCTCAATATTTTCAACATACTTACAACATCTCAAGCACACAATAGATTGATCTCCAAAAGAACTTACTCATCATTGCTACTTTAGAGGTTGATACTAGTGACAATAGTGATGAGAAAACATAATGTAAGCAACTACTACCATCTTTGCAACACCTTCACAAGAATCTCTAGTACTTTACAACATATCCAACAGACTTATGAAGTAATGAAATCACTAACATTGTGTTGACATCAACACTAACAAATCCAGACACAACATTAATATTAGAAACATACCAACACACTTACTTCCTCAAGAGTTGACATCAATGCAACAATACTCTGTTGAAATCATTGACAACACAAGCTAACACAATCTTCCAACACAATATCCAATGTTTGACCTTTGATTAGAAAAAATGTGCTCTCCTTGCTCCATTCTGTCAGGATGCAATAAAGAAAGTGGTATTCTCTATGGGTACCTAGAAGTCTCTAGGTCCATATGGTTTTTAGATTGATTTTTTTCAAAAAATTTGGTATCTTGTGAGTGAAGATGTTTGGGGTGTAGTAGAGAAATGTCATGTGTGTGAAAATTTTTAGACCTTGGAATTCTGCTTTTCTTGCTTTGAGATCCCTAAGGTTTGTGAGACCAATTCCTTTGATCAATACAAGCCTATTGCTCTTTGTAATTCCGTTTATAAAGTGGCAACTAAGGCTATGGAAATTAGACTCTAGGCATGCTTGGATAGCCTCAGTTTTGAGGAGTAGAGCGGATTTTTGAAAGGGACAAATTCTAGATGGCATAGTGGTTGCCTACAAAGTTATTCATTATATACAAAGTAATAATAAGGAGGATATAACAATTAAATTGGATATGAATAAGGCCAATGATAAGATCCCTTGGTCCTTTCTTCTCAGTGTCAAAAGGAAACTTGGCTATAGTGATTTTTGGTACTGACAGGTTCAAAGTTGTATTTCTTCTACTTCCTATGCGGTTCTTATTAACGGTGTTTCAATTTATTTTTTAGGTTGTGTGGGCTTTGTCGGGGTGATCCTTTATCATCATTTATCTTTCTCATTCTTGTTGAGGATCTGAGTAGGAGTATCCAAAATGAGGTCATAAATGGTAATCTCAGAGGGTTGCGGGTCTCTCAAGGCTATAATAATATTGCTCATCTTCAATTTTTTTATGACACCCTGTTATTCAGAGAGGCTACTACTAGGGAGGCAAGTGTGTTCAAGAAAGTGTTGCACAAGTATGAACAAGAAATTTGTAAAAAGATTAATGAATCTAAATCATGTATCTTCCTTCCAAGGAGCTATGTCTTTCAAGTATAGAGGTTAAACATATTTTTGGATTTGATTTTGATCACTTTTTGAGTAAGTATCTCAACGTGCCACTTATTTTTTAGAAGCCTGCAACTATTGAGAGGGGAAATTTCCTTAATAATATTCATGATATGCTAGATTCCTAGAAGGGACATTGGCTTTCCATGGCTTGTAGGATTATGCTTATTAAAGCTTCTATGTCTACTATCCCAGTTTTTACTCTATTAGTTTTTCAAATCTCTAGCAAGGTAGCTAAGTTGGTTGATGAAGCATAGAGATGTTTTCATTGGCTTGGATGTGAGGGTAAATTCAAAATTTTCTAGTTAAATGGGATGCTATTTGCAAGCCTATCGATGTCGGTGGTCTAGGGATTTACAGATGTAAGGAAATGAATTTTGTGTTGGGTGCCAAGCTAATATGGAGAGTTTATGAGGACAAGAACAAATTAGAGTAAGATAATTCAGGCTAAATACCTTCAAAATAATTTAGATCTATTGTTCGAGAACTACTCTACCCTTCCTATGGGATCCACCATTTGGAATTTTCTTAGCCACTGTATAGAAATCATTATGCTTGATGTAAGGAAGCACATTGGTAATAGTAGGAAATTGATTTTTGAAGTGATAATTGGCTTGGTTGTGGTCCTCTTAAGGATTTTCCGTGGTTCAAAACCTTATTCTTGCACTTTTTGGGTATTTTTGGTGTTAAATTTGTTGATTGCGTGGAGGGTTGGTCATAACAGATGCTAGAAAGATCTCATTGTTCCCTAACTAGAGCTTAAGAAAGCCTGCAATGACTTGAAGGCTGAGTTGGATAAATGGTCTATTTGTGGGCATGATGAAGATGATAGGTTAGTGTGGGGCAATAAGAGGTCAGACCAAGTAGTGTTGAAGAAGGATTTCTACAAATATTTTAGTAATATGGCCAAAGTTGGTGGGGTGGAAAAAAAATTTGGTTCAAACAAGGTCTTTAGGTAAGATGCATTATTTTCATTCAATCATGTGGAGGAGAAGAGCTCTCAGATGGGATAGGTTTAGAGTGTGTTGTAGAACTAGCACTTTGATATGGGTCTTATGCGATGCTATGGAACAAGGAAATGAGCATCTTTTCCTACACTATAGTTTTTATTGGCACATTTGGTGTAGTTTCCTTGCTAGATGGGAGGTATATGTGACCCTCCCTAAGAGTATTCCTATGCTTTTGGATAGTTGAGTTCTTAAATTCTATAGCCTTGGCCTCAAGCTTATCTAGAGTGTGGTGCCTATTTTTATTGTCTAAAAAAGCTAGTTGGAGATGAATCAGACTCTTTCAGGATTCCAAGAAATTGATTGATAGAGTTTGTGATTTAGTTGAAATCTCATATTGAGTCATTTTGGATCATGAGTGGGTGTGGGGGATGGCTTGGCTGAGATTTCAATGGTTGGATCCTTCCCTCTTTCCTAACCCCCTCATTTCTGATCGTATGGTTTGACTCCCTCTAGTGGAAGGATCGATTAAGTTCAACTTTGATGGTTTAGAAAAGAATAATCCTACTATTGTTTGCGGTGGGGGGGTGTTTATAGATAATAATGGGCATCCTGTTGGTTCTTTTTCTTTATGCCATGGGTTTGAGTCCAATAATCTGGCTAAAAATAGTGCTCTATTGTGGGGTCTAATGATTGCAAGGTAGAAGGGATGAAATAAGTTGTGGATTGAGGGGGATTAGTGCAGAATTTGAAACTATAAGTGATTATCAAGTGACCTATATGGCTAGTCAAAGAGTTTGATGTAGTTTTAGAGCTAGGAATTGGGTGGTTGATTGGGATGCTAACACTGGTTTTTCCTTGAATATGATGTTGGTTGAATAATTTCCCTTTGAGTGCGATCAGATTGATGCAGGAAGATATTGTAGAATTTCAAGTAGCTAATGGATAGGTTGTGTTTCCCATGTTGGGGCATGGAGTTCATTGGCTATGTTATGCTTGGAGCTATATTTTTGTTTGATTTGGTTATCTGGTTCATTTCTTGCCTGGTCTGATTGGTCGTGTAGTGAGTGTGCGGGGTTTTGTGAGTTGTTTTTTCTGCCCTATTACCTTGATCTACTTTTAGATTTTTTATAGTTTTTAGCCTATATTTCTTATAGTTCTTGGACCTAAACAAGGTTTATATTAACCATAAGAAAAATATAATTTATGGATCCCAAAATCATTACAATTATGATGTATATATAAGAGTATCTTCTACTATCTTCTTCGTTATTCATGCGTATTAAAATATTATTGTGTGACTAGTAATATAAACTACAAATCTAAATATATATGCATCCATTATTGATCCCTAAGTGAATTATATATATCCATGTCTATACATGGAATACTAGCCTTATGTAACTTATTCAATAGTTAAGAACTATATTTGGTACATTTTACAATAAGGATTACAATAAGACACCAATATGTTTCACAACCATGTTCATAGATTGGGCTACATGACCTAACCTAGAAGATGGACCTTATTTCAAATATTCCTCTCCCAAGCTAACTCTTTAAGAAGATGGCATTATTTCATTAGCTCATGCATTAAATCCTTTCATTCAATGCTTATAGATGCTTATGCTTCCACCATATGATGCAATTCATTTACTAGATGTTTATATAATATTTGATGATGTTTTATATTAATACTTAGATACTCATATTATATGAAATGTATTGATAGTATCATTTTTGTTTCATTTTGTTGGAAATAATTCCAACTCCTGCTTCCCCAATGCGCTCTACACCTCTTCTTATGTTACTGCAACCTCCTCTCCTCTCTCTTGCAGTGTAGTGGTGACCTTATGGTCCCGCAAGCCTCTCCTCCATTTCTTGTAGTAGAGTGGTGTCTACCACCATACCGTGGGCCTCTCTTTTGCTTTGTGTGGTATTGCGGTTCTACTACTATCCGACGAGCTCATTCTCCATAGCATGCAGTAGAGAAGTCTACTACCATACCGTGGGCCTCTCTTTTGCTTTGTGCGGTATTGCGGTTCTACTGCTATCCTATGAGCTCATTCTCCATAGCGCGCGGTAGAGCGGTTTCTCTTGCAATCCTGTGACCTCTTTATTTCCTCTCGGTGGTTGAGCAGTGAAGTGTATTTTTGATAGGATTTTTAACATGGATATTTTATTAGGAATTTAATGTTATAAAGGACAATATTTAACAGGGTTTTATTTTTTTTGGGAATTAAAAATACTTTTCACTTGATGTAAATTTGATGTTACTAGAGGTGTAATTTATAACATTTATTTCACCTCTTTCCTCAAGAATTTTCATGATGGGTATATTTTTTAAGGAAGTTTATTATTATTATTAAGAAGAGAGAACAAAAAATAGTAGTGTGCTCTGTAGAAGAAAAATTATGGTGAAACAGAGTAGAAGCTCTTTTTGTGAAATCAGATATATATTTTCTGGTGTTTTTGGATTTTCTAATTTTAAGGACTTTAAGATCATACACGAATCCGATCCGATGAGAACATTCCCCCAACATCATGCAATAGACTACCCCGATAAAGGCAGGACAAATTGACCTTGAGCATGGGCCGAGTAGTACTAAGAGGGATCATGGAACACAGGACGAAGCTATGGTGCAGATCTGAGTGGATGTGTGATGGATGGAAACTTGGATGCGATGGATGATGGAAGCGAAATGGAGGGATGATGTAAATAAAGCCATAAAGATCTTGGTGGATGGATAGTGCTTATTTATGCAAGGCACCTGTTTGCTAGGTTTTCACCAAGGTACTTGCCCAAAGTGCCACCAAAGTGGTTTTCACTAGAGGACGATTTTTTTTTTCAATCCTTTTTTTTGATTTTTTTGTTGTTACCAAGATGCCTGTTTGCCAGGTTTTCGCCAAAGTAACCATTTTTCTAGGACTTTTTCTAATTTTTATGGATTTTTTGTTTTTATACCTTGAAATATTTAGGCATAAAACTTTTTGAGATGGGAGCTATTCACGGGCTCCTGCAGAGATTCCCCTTCAAGTGTTGATAGCTAATATGCCCCTAATTGATAACTTGATGTAATGACAAACGGTCCCAACCAATTAGGTTCGAACTTTCCTTTGCTGCTTGGGTTTGGGACATTCTTCTAATTTTCTTTTAAGACCAATTCTCCTACTTGGAAAGTCCTGCTTCTTGTTTTCTTGTTGTAGCTTCTTTTAAGTCTATTTTGATAGACTTGCAGATGATTCAAAGCATCTATGCATCTACCATCCAGTAACTCTAGCTCATTTAGTCTTGAAACTTGATATTCTTTATCTGTGACAAGGTTTTGTAGTGATATCCTAAGGGATGGGAGCTCGATCTCAATGGGGAGTACAGCTTCTGATCCGTAGACCAAGGAGAAGGGGGTGGCGCCAGTGGGTGTGCGGATGCTGGTTTGATAAGCCCAGAGGGTGGGATTAAGCTATAGATGCTAGTCATGACCTACATCATTGACTGTTTTCTTAAGGATTTTGATGATGGTTTTGTTTATGGTGTCTTCTTGGCCATTGCCTTGGGGGTAATACAGGGTGGAGAAGCGATGTTGGATTTTGAATTTTTTGCATAAGTCACGAACTTCCTAATTTTTTAAAGGTGTCCCATTATCTGAGATAATGGCTTGTGGGACATCGTAACGATAGATGAAATAATTTAGGATGAATTTTGAGATATGCTTTTCAATGATATAGGTCATGGCTATGGCTTCCACCCACTTTGTGAAGTACTCAGTTACAGTTATGATGAATTTATGGCCATTGGATGAGGTGGGTGTGATTTTCCCAATGAGATCGAGTCCCCATTGCAAGAAGGGCCATGGTGTGATAATCAAATGAAGCTCTTGAGCTAGAGCATGGATGAGGTCCCCATGCTATTGACATTGTAAACACTTTTTGGCATAATCATGTGCTTCCCTTTCCATTGTGGGCCAATAATACCCCATCCTTAGCAGTTTCTTGGCTATGGTCATTCCACTCGAGTGTGAACCATAGATACCATTATGAACTTCACTTAGAGCAGTTAATGCCTCCTCAACATTTAAGCAACATAACCAGGTACCTTCTATGCTTCTATGGTACAAGGTATCTCGTAGGATGACAAATCTAGATGCCTTTTTGACAAAGGTTCGTTTTAGGTTTGAAGGTAGGTCAACGGGTATGACTCTTATATGAAGATATGTGTAAATGTCATGGTACCAAGGATCATTAGGACCAATGATTTCACACATGAATTCTGATTTTGGTACCTTGAATGTGGGTACGAGAAGCTGTTCTATCAGGAATTCATATTTTGGAACATTGTTGGGGATGTCCAGTAGGGACCCAATTGTTGGGGATGGTGTCTGCTGCTTTGTTGTTAGCTCTAGGAATTTGTTCAAATGTGATGTCGATGAAGGATTCCTTTAGAGTCTCCACCAATTTCTTTTATGGAGTGAGCTTGTCATCCTTGGTTTGATATTCATCATTGACTTGATTTATGATCAATTGGGAGTCTTCGTACACTTTGAGAGCCATGATGTTCCACTGCACTACTATTTTGAAACCTATGGTTAAAGCCTCGTATTCTACAATGTTATTAGTGCAGAGAAATGCTAGTTTGTATGACCTTGGTATGCAATCTCCTTGTGGGGTGATGAAGAAGACACCAGCTCCTGATCCATGTTGTGTATATGAACCATCGAAGTATAGTTTCCAATGATCAGCTATGTCGAGGTTAAAGATGGACTCATCTAGAAATTCTAAGATAAGAGGATTCTCAGAATAGATAGGTGCTTCTACTAGTTGATCTGCGATGACCTATCCCTTAATTGCTTTCCTCTCCACATACTCTATGTCATACTTAGACAGTATCATTACCCATTTTTCGATTCTGCCCGTGAGCATTGCCTTGGATAAGAGATACTTAAGGGGATCAATTTTTGCAATGAGCTTTATCTTATGTGCCAACATGTAATGTCTAAATTTTTGGGATGCAAACACTACTACTAGGAATGCTTTTTCAATTAATTATTAGTTTACCTCATGACCAACCATTGTTTTGCTAATATAGTAGATAGCCCTCTAGGTTCCACTTTCATCATGCTGGGCTAATAGAGCCCCAAGGGCTGCTATTGTTGCTGACACATATAGGATCAATGGCTTCTTTGGAATGGGTGGCATTAAGACTGGCGATGTCAGTAGATATTCCTTTATTTTGTTGAATTCCTCTTCGCACTTGGTATTCCATTTGTACGCTACTCCCTTGTGGAGTAGGTGAGAGTATGCGTTCTGCTTATCTACCAGTTGTGTTATGAACCTTCTAATGGATTGGAGCCTTCCTTGGTGCTTCCATCTCGAGGATTGCTTTGAATTTTATAGGATCCACCTCGATACCCCTCATGGAGACTATGTATCCTAGTAATTTGCCTGATTGTACGTCAAAGACGAACTTCTTGGGATTTAGTTTGACTTTGTATTCCTCTAATCTGCCAAAGATAGCACTTAGGGTTGCTATATGATCTTTTCTCTTTCTTGACTTAGCTAGGATGTCGTCAACATAGTCTTCAACTGTTTTGTGAATCATGTCATGGAAGATTAATGTCATGGCCCTTTGATATGTTACTCTTGCATTCTTTAGGCCGAATGGCATCATGTTCCAGCAGTAGGTTCCCCACGGACAAGTAAAAGCTGTCTTATGTTGGTATTCTTTTGCTATCATAATCTGGTTGTATCCTAAAAATCTATCCATTAATGATAACATCTCATGCCCTGCTGTCATGTCCACTATCATATCAATATTGGGAAGTGGAAAGTTATCCTTGGGACATGCTTTGTTCAAATATCTGAAATCCGTATAGATTCTAATGGCTCCATCAGGTTTTGAAATAGGAACCAAATTGGACACCCATTATAGGTAATCAATTGGTCGAATAAATCCTGCATCTAGCAACTTTTTGAGCTCCATTTTGACCAACAAGGCAATTTGAGGATGCATTTTTTAGAGTTTTTGTCTGACAAGTTTTGCATCTGGATACACCGCTAAGTGATGGACCACAGTTTCTGGGTCAAGCCCTGGCATGTCAACATAACTCCATGCAAAATTTATTTGTCTTTCCTTGAGGAATGCTGCTAGGAGTTCTTGTTCTTCTGTTAATAGTGATTCCACATAGAATGTGATATGTGGGGCCTCCTCTATTCCTATATTGACTAGATTGCACTTTTTGGCCAAAACTGTGGATTTCTCCTAATGAATAGCCCTTAAAGGAAGATTGAATCCTTCACCCTCGAGTGCCCCAAAGAGGTTTTCACTCAAAGACTTGGATATGATTCTTAGTTTCTCACTTTTGTGATTGAAGGATTCAATTGTTTCCCCATAATAAGCCTGTGTGTATAATTCCATTATAAACCCTGCCTTATGATCCCCATCTGGAATGTTATCCCTCAATCCCATGAATTCTGAGAGGGCCTCATCATTTTCAAATGTATCAAGAATTGGTGGTCCTTGTTGGTCATAGTCAATCAGTTGAGGGTATACTAAACGGATCTCATGATTTTGATGATCGGATTCGAAGGAGAGGGTACTAATCATACACAGAGTGGTATCTTTGAATAACCTAGGGAGATTGGATATGATATCTTTGTCATCACTACTAATATAGGGCTCAGTTATGAAGTTGTGTGTTACTACCTATTCCTATTGGTGAGTGTACTTGTACTAGCACTGGTTGAGGAGAAACATTGGAAGATCTAATTAGAGGACTTCGGCCATGTATGGTTATGCTCGAAGGGGTACATCCAAAGTCAAGATTTGTTATTGGTCATGTCTCTAGCATGATAGGTATTGTAAGGCCATTGTCATTTTGTCCCAATCGTTGATTTCTGTTGTAACCCATTGCAAGCATCATTTGGAAACCTTTGCTTCTCTCATCCATTGGTAAATTAGTTGTTGGTCTCTCATCTTGGTATAGCATATGCAAAGGATCTATCTCCATGTCCTCTTGGCCAAGATCTCCCCAGCTTGTGAATTCAGGATAATCTTTAGGAGAGGCTCGCGATGTGGAAGCTTGATTTTGTGGTGGGCATCCTTGTGACTGACGAGATTGTGGTAACTCTCCTATCACAAAAGCATTGTTAGGGAGCATGTAGCTTCCACAACCGTCCTCTTGAATGATGAGCTTGATATCAAAGATGTTAGGAATGGTGGGTGTCTCTATCTCAGAAATAGATGCGAGGGTGGTGGGGTCGATGTATGATTTAGATGGGCCCTCATCATTCTTTGGCACTTGGGGTATTTTCTAGAACTTGGCCTCAAGAGTTTTGCAATATGAGAATGGTTTAGGATCTCCATGGATGGTAACCTCTTGTCCATTATGTGTAAATTTCACACATTGGTGGAAGGTTGATGCTATGGCTTTCATCGCATGGATCCATGGGCATCCGAGGAGGATATTATATGGAAAGTCAAGATCCAAGGCCTGACAGGTGGTTTCCATGATGGTAGGCCCTACTTGAATGGGGAGTTTAATCATGCCCTGAGACACTCTTTCTTAGTCATCATAAGCTCTTATCGTGATGCCCTTACCTTTGTCAATGGAATCCTCTACTATCTTCAACTACTTGATGAGGTTAAGAGAACAAATGTTCAAACCTTCATCTCCATCCACCAAGACCCTTTTGATTTTTCTCTTGTTCACAATGACCTCCAAGTGAAGTGCACGATTGTGAGATGGTTGGGCGGGAAAATCTTGGTCAGAAAATGTAAGGATATTAGGTGTTATGATGTTTCCAACCATAGCTTGAATTGTTCTGCATCAAGATCTGTGGGGATGGTGGATGAGGCTAATGCTTGCTCAAGGATCTTCTTATGTGTAGATGAGATTTTTAACAACTCCATAATGGAGATGTGTGCTGGTGTTCTCTTGAGTTGATCTACTACACTATAACCATTAGGAATGGATCTAGAGAAAAGGGCTTTGGTTGGTTGGGATGATCCTGCAATCATGACTTTTCCTCCTCTTGTGGTGACTCCACAATCTTCAGCATGGGCGCCCTTGATGGTGATGACCATGTAGTCTTCATTTAGGGAAGTGACAACTGTTTTGTAGACATGATTTACATTTCTTTTTCCTTTATCTTTGTTGTTGCTATTCCCCTTGTTGCCATGATTTGGCATCGGATTCGTGTAGATTTTAAGATCCTGATTGCCTATAGGTTGTTCCACATTGATGATTCTATTGTCAATGAGATCTTGAATGATATTTTTAAGTCTCATACAATTGTTTGTGGTGTGACATTTGATCTTCTGAAATTCACAAAGTTGATTTTCATTGTACCAAGGGGGTTTGACATCAAGTTCTTGGTAATTTTCAAATGTAGGTGCTTGGATGAGTTTCTCATCTATCAACTTTTTCATGATGTCCTCTAGTGGTTCCCCCAAAGTAGTGTATTTTCATTTTGGATAACTCTTACGTTGAGGTGGTCCTCTTTGATTATTGAGGTTATTGCTAGTAGGATTGTTATTGGGTTGATATGTTGTGTGATGGGTGTTTTGGTGTTGATTTTGGATTTGCGGTGTGTTTTGGCATGGACCACTAATGACCACCTTAGCATCTATGACACCATCATTAGTAACATTCTTTTTCCTTTCCCATGTGTGAGGTTTATTGTTATAATTGGATGATGGGCAGTTGTTTTGCTGCTCGTGATATGATGTTGATTCTGCAGGTTGAGTCACAAGAGCTCTTTCAATGCTATGCGCTTTGGGGATCAATTGATCATATGTGGTGATTCCCTGAACCTTGAGATGAAATGACAAGCAGTTTTCAAGGTTGGATATGATCGTGTAGACTAGTTGTTCTTCTAGCATGGTCCACTTGCTCCGGTTGGCCTTGGATCACCATCGTTGAAGGAATGAAGCAAAATATTCATTCTTTCCTTGTTTTAGAGCATATAATTCTTCAAGACTAACATCCATTGTAATCTTACATGCATAGTTTTTAATGAATGCATCCCTAATTTCCTAGAATGTTCTAATGCCTAAAGGTAAGTGAGAGAACCATTCTATAGCGATATTTGCCAAGCTCCTAAGGAATAGCCGCATCAGATATGTGTCATCATATGCGACCTCCATACAATGAACCAAGAATTCCCTGATGTGATCTTCAGGGTTTCCCATCCCTCAATATTTGTCAAATTTTGGGATTTCAAATCCCTTAGGGAATGGTTTCATTTCTAAGCTCGTATCAAATGGATAGGGACACAAGTTGCTTGGTGTTTTGGTCGTTCATCGTAATTGAAGGTCAAGCACTTGCTGTTAGAGCAACCTAAGTTGTGTTGTCACATCATCTTGTGGATTAGGGGGTGGGATGAAGGTGTTTTGGGGTGTTTGAATCGTGGTTTGGATGGATGGGTTGGTTGGTGTGTTGTTTGATGGTATCAATATGTTATGGTGAGCAAAGTAGGCTTCTAATTGCTTTTGTATAAACAGTGCTTGTTGTTCATCTTGTTATTGTTGCGCTAGGATTTGTGCTCATTTTTGTGCTTGTTGCTATTCCAACAACACTTGTTGTTGTCCTTGTTGTTGTTCCCACAACACTTGTTGTTAGCCTGCCAGTTCTGCTACTTATTTTTGTTCTTGATATTGCTTTAATGCTTGTTGGTAAGCTTGCAATTGTGCTGCTTGTGCAAGAAATTGTGCTTGTGCTTGTGCTTGTTGTGCTTGATATTGAGCTTGCACTTGAGCTTGTGCTTGAACTTGAGTTTGCACTTGAGCTTGTGCTTGAACTTGAGCTTGCACTTGTGCTTGTGCTACTTTTTGCTGCAATAAGAGTTGTGCTTGAGTTATTTTTTGTGCTTGTAATGCTTGAGTAGCTTGTTGTTGTTTTTGTTCTAACAATGCTTGTGCTTGTTGTGCTTGTAAAGCAGCTTGTGTAGCTTAGGTGATTTGTTCAGCTTTAGTGGCTTGCTGAGCAGCTATGTGTACGACTTTTTGTTTTTTGACTTGTTGGTATCGTCTTTGGAAGGCAACTTGCAATGTTGTGTCATATTGATTTTTATGTGGTGAATGTTGGTGGTGGTGGGGGTGGTAGTGGATTTGGAATAGCGTTCATGGTGGTGGTGAATGGTGATGTTGTGTTGGTTATTTTATTAGTGGATGGTGATTTTGGTGTAGTAAGTGGCATCATTGATGTGATTGGCCCTTGGGAGACCATGCTTTTTGATGATGTGTGGGTGTTTGATGATGTTGCCATTGCTTGTGTATTTGTCATTTGTTGTTGCGATATTAACGACAAATTTTTGGTGTTTTGTGTAATGCTTAGATTGATGATTGGGATATTGTTTTGATTGATGTTTGGTAGAGGGGGAAGCCCTAAACCAAGGAGTGGTATGGATGATAATGGTAGTGGTGGGGTAGGTGGAAATGTGAGGGGTGTTAGTTGTTGTGTGGTGTTGAATATGCCCCTTGGTCCAAACATATCTCCCTCTTCTTGTGAATTTGTGAGAAGAGGTGTTTGTGGTGCTCCATGAAAAGATGTTGATGATAGGTCGTAATGTAAGGTGAGAGGAGCATTTTTGTGCAACAGATTTTGGAGGATTTTTTGTTCCAATGTGGTGTTTGCATCCAAGTTTTGGTTACTAACAAGGGGATGTGATTGGAGAGCATTGAGAAATGTGTTTCCCTTGTTAACATTTGGTTGAGTTGGAGCAAATGATGTTGTGAGTTGTGGGATATTCTGCGTGATGTTTTGAGATTGGGGTGTAGATGAAATGGGGATGGTGGATGAGATGTCTCTACTATAGTGCTTACGTCAAAATCGAAAGGCAACTTGGCCCCTTTTTTTGCTTGTTCAAGCATGTACAATGAAGGGTTAAGTCTCATCATGATGTTGATGATTCTATGGTTGTCTGGATTTTGGAGCATTTTCGTCATTTCTTCGTGAGACATTCCAAAAGTGAGGTCCTCTCCTTGGTCTTCTTCTGGTGGATTTTGTGATGTTGTGGGAAGGTTAACCGTGAGCATTCTGGACCCAATAAGATTCATTTCTAGAGTAGTTTGACTTAAATCGCTTGAAGCAGGTGTTTCTTTGTTGGTTTCCATGCTCTTCTTGTATTGAGATCTAGTTTGAACCATAAAACAAGGATCAATTTTCAAGAATGGGAGACAAATCTCCTAGTTCTTTGAATTGATCTTTATTTTATGTCTCAAAAGTAAAAAAATTTAGGATAACTTTAGGATAAAAAGTGATGATGATATGACAATGATGTTTAAGGATGGATGATGTGGATGCTTTTGGCTTTTGATAAATCTTGAATGAGACACTAGGCTTTAGGACTTTTTGGATTCGATTTAATTTTGGATTTGGGATTTTGTCCTCGATTTTGATTTTGATTTTGTTTTGGATTTTGAACAAAAGGACCCTAAGATGTTTGATAATGATCTAAGGGATAGTTTTGTTCAAAGGATGATGATTTGGATATGTGTGAGGAGAAGGATGCATCTACCCACACCTATCAAATAAGATGATAGTTTCACTAAGTATATGAAGAAGGATTCATCCACATACACTAAGTTAGACAAGATGATTTTGACTAAGTGTATGCAAAAGGATGCATCTGCACGTACCTAGCCAAAGGTGGGTTTTGATTAATGTTTTCAAGGATTTAGTCTCAACTATTTTGATAATTTTGATTTTTCCAAAAAGCTTAGTAGTAAGGATGATTTAAAGATTTTCCAAAAGGTGATTGTGAGATGTTTGTTTTGACATTTTGAAGGATGGGTGAAAAGGATTTTGATTTGATTTGATCCTAAGATGAACCTAAAAAGACACTTTGATTGCCTAGATCTAGGTATTGAGGAACAAGCTTTTCTCTAAACAAGATGTTCAAACTCTTTGAAAAGATTTGGGTTTTGGCAGTAATAGAATGAATATAGACCAGGATTGTTTCTTGAAGCCTTGTAAAAGTTGAAAAGCAATCTTTGTCTGACTTCATATAACATAGAAAGACGTTCTTGACGGGCTATCAAACTAAGGGCTTTCACCTTTGGTTTCTTGATCTTGATTTTGCATGGAATCATTGAAGACACATGTGTGGGGTCCAATTGTTTTTAGCCTTTGTTTAATGAATTATTTTTACCACAAACACACTCTTGATTAGTTTTCAAACTAAATGTTCAATGTCTCAACTTCATCTCATTTCACAAGGTATATTTATGTGAAACTTTTATGAATTTAAGGAAAATATTACCCATTATTTAACTTTAGGGGGAAAATTGAGATGTAAATTCGAGTGCTTAGAAACCTATAAGGATGTAATCCCAAAGGCAAGCAATAACAAAAGAATTTGGTCAATTATATTTGCCTCCTAAAGGGTTTGTTTGGCAAATGTTTAAAAATAAAGCACTGTGTTTTCAAACCAAGACAACTACAAGCCCTATGGATGTGTAAGACAATATTTGTTGAATCCCCACTTGGACAAGTCTAGCTACACTTATCTTTAGTGAATGGTTAGATGCTTGACCCCACTGGCTCCCCTCCATGACACTCACTTATATGGGGCAGCCAAGCATCAATACCCATGAAACTCCCATGGCATGTTTTTCATTTCTACTAAAGACCGTAAAAGAGTGGGACAACTTTAGAATGACCGTTCTTGCACCAACAAATAGATTAAGGATTTTGGAAAATTCTAGCACATGGGTTCTAGTAAGGAATTTCCGTTCATAGGAGTTGACCCAACGTGGAAAGAGTCCCCTTTTGGATCCATCTTGTGGGAGTCAACCGCATGATATTGGCGTTTCTTCCAATATCCACATTTATATCCCGACTGGAAATACTCTTGGCTTTAGAGTGTTACCGGTTGAGTCGTTCCCTTGGCTGAGTACTTTTTCCCCAAGGTAGGCCCTCTAGGATAAACAAAAGCAAGCAAAGACACAATTCATAACTCGATCAATCTTTGACAACTCAAAGAAAGAGAATATATGCGATGATGCTCTACTCACACTCACACAAGATGTTCAATTTTAAACCCAAATCAAAGTGTGTATGGGCAATAATTTACGCAACTTAATGTCACCAAAAGCCTTTTGATTCTCAAGATCACCGTGAGGTGCGAGAGAAATGCATACGTCTTTTGATGATATTACTTTGTGTAAATAATTACAAAACAATAAAAGTACACATTCATTTTATCCTCCAAAGCAATGGTTTGATTCATTTTAAGCACCAAAGGAAAGATGAAGATTTCCTTGTTCAATTTTATCCCAAATTGAAATCTAGTAAGTGTCTATGTTTCGATTTTATCCCTTTTACAAATGAAAATCAAAGTGTTCTTTTTAGACCCAATCAAAAGTTAGTGTCCTAAGAACGAAAAAATACCAATTTTGTGAAGAAGTGTTGATCAAACACTTAAAGCATTTAAAAACACTTTGATTTTTCAAAATATCCTCCTCCTTTTGTTTTCCTTTGCTAGCCTTCTCCTTGCTTTCCTTCGTTTGTACCTTTGTTGTTTGTTGTACCTTTGCTTTCCTTTGTTTGCTTTTGTACCTATAAAAAAAAGAAAATTACATGAGAATCCAATTTATTTTGATTTAATTTCAATCAATAACATGATCTTAAGTGATGATAATAAAAGTAAGTCATTTAATGATCCTATTTGAGAAGGCATCATACTTGTTTAAAGTTTTCTTCCTCCTTTATCACAATTTATATCACTAAAGGTATCGATTTTAATAAATCTACCACAAAGAATACACCTTTTAAAAGCGTCATCCTAAGTTCAAATGTTTACTATTTCGAAGTAACCATAATGATGACCCAATTTATAACTCAAGGCTGAGAAAAAATTAAAAAAAGTCAACTTTTAAAGAATAAATAGGCACTATGGTTGTGGCTTATTTAAAAATTTAATGACATAGACATTAAGTTTAAATCAACTTAGGCATTAATATGATAAAATATGGTGCAAAAAATAAGCTACAATTCCATCCTTAGTGGTAAGGTTTCCAACTCACCTAACCCACACCTTCATTGTATAGTTGCCATAAAAATATTTGAACTCACCTCTTCAATTTTTTTTTTGGCACTGCTGAAACCTATATAATCGAACCATTACCAATT
The DNA here is from genome assembly GCA_007258455.2 of Sequoia sempervirens. Classification (NCBI taxonomy): domain Eukaryota; kingdom Viridiplantae; phylum Streptophyta; class Pinopsida; order Cupressales; family Cupressaceae; genus Sequoia; species Sequoia sempervirens. The sequence goes on from VDFB02058242.1 coordinate 354,523,022, forward strand.
AAGTTTATGTTTCCTCCACAACCTAAAAAAAATGATTCTCAAGCAATAGTAAATGAAATTGGAGAGCAAAAATCTATGCAATAGTGGTGTTTAGATGAACATACGTGCTTTAAAGGTTAAACGCAAGTGGCAGGCATGGACATGAAAAGACAAACTCTCAAACAAGGCATTTGGAAAATGAATAATCTGGCCAATACTTGTGACAATAATCAGACATGTTTATTACTATCTTCTCCACATTTTTCTCAACTTTCAAAACAAAATATTCTAAAAGATCACCTAGCCAACAACAAACCAGTAGAAGCAGCGACGACATCAGTAACAGTTAAAGAAATCAAAAAATAGATTCTAGTAGCAGTTAAAGCAATCTTAAAAAATAGATTCATGACAGTAATGTGGTGTGTACATAGGGCATGTGAACTTTTGGATAGAATATCTCAGAGAATTAATGACTCATGATATAGTCTTAAATGTGGTGTGCAAGTTTCAATGCATTTTAATATTTAAAAAAAAAAAAGATCACAGCAAGAGTGCGCAACCACCAAACTAAATAAGATACAACTTCATCAGTGTACCAACTACTCCTTTTTCTGTCCTCCCACCTGCTTTGCCAAGTAGCAAAATCCTCTTATTAGTCATATCCTGCCACCCTACTATTAGAGAAATGAATGCAGTTTTGAAAACACAGAGATATTTTGATCATTCAAATCATATCCTATAAATACACCATTAGAGAAATTGAATGCAATTTTGTAAGTGAATAAGATGGCAAAGAAAAAGAATTTTAAGGGTCCTTAGCTAGCAACTCCCTAGCCATCGAATGGAATCAAGGAAAGAGCCTACATACTTTTGACATTTATTATCAGGGTATGTGTAGGATCATGGTGCGCCAAAAAGTGGCAATATTATGGGGGTATGTGGCTGACGACTTTTTTTTCACCCAAAATTAATGAAACGAAAAGGGTTTTTAGAGGAGATTCTCAGCTTTCCAAAAATATAAATTATGATTTAATCTAAATTTAATAAATAATTATTATTCATTTTCTATTAGAATTACGACTAAAGTCTTGATCGATAGGCTGATTGGAAAAAATCTATAAATTTCAAATGGTATATCATTTTTTGAATCCAAAACATGCATCACATTCTATGCTTCACATACTATAGGATTAAAAAAATAAAAATTAAATTTCATGAAGTTTTGACCAAGTTAAGGTGGTCAGACATACGAGTTTTTATATTTCCTAAAAGTTGTAATAAAAAATTCATAATTAATTATTTACTTGGAAAAACATTACAAAAAAATATGCATCACATCTAGACATGAGTCCTCTACTTATATATAAAATCTTACAAAAAAAATTATCATTTTATTATGGTTAGGGTGGTCAGACAGACACCTACTTCTTATTTTTTCCCTAAAATTTAAGTACTACTGCATTGAAATTTCAAATTTTCACCAAATAAATTTTATTTATTTTAAATAAACCTAGTATTTTAGAAACTACATTCAATTTTCTACAAATTCTATTCTTACATATTTTTGAAATAATATAGATAACTTATTCAAAAATTTACGTCAAGTTGCCTAACACTGATTTTTCTGAATTTTTTGCCACTTAAGGGCCTATTTTTTGCACGATGATCCTACACATACCCATCAACTTGGTTAGTACGCCCCTATTGTCTATTAATAGCTAACTGTTACCTTCAATGTAAATTTAGACAGTTCGACCAACTCAAATGGGACCCAAATTTAGACAGTTCTACCAACACATATTTAGTCAACTGTAAATAGCAAATGCCATGACAAATATATGATGGGACTTTATGATGCACCGCACCCATGAACAAAAATGACTTTTATCTACAAATTTTTGATTTTGCACAGATAGCGCTATGTAGAAAAATAATTTCTAAAGGCCCCTCCCATCAATGCATTCGTTATAATTACGACATATACTTACTAGTGGAAGACATCAGAATTAGAAAGATCATTTCCACGTGACTAACAAGTGCACAAAAGTTAAAAGACTTTTAAAAACTCACAAGTGTACTTGGAAGGTGTAGCTTTCAAAAGAAATTTCAAGGACTTGCAGATGTGGCGTTAGGAGCTTGCAGGTATTGATGGATGTAAACTCAAATTCGATAGCCTTCACCACTTCAAACTTTAAAGAGATGTCTTCAAGAAGTGCATTGATTGTGAATATCAATTTTAAAGGCATACAAAATCTTTAGTCAAAAGCTACTAACTGGTGAAAGACTGCGCAGAGAAAATTCAAGTTGTATTTTGTAGCCACCTCCCATCTTTGGAGCAGCACCCTCTTTATCAAAATAGTGTAATTAGATTTTGACTTTTGAAAGAATGAATTTCTAACACTGCTGTATGCATGCCAGTCTCTATAGCTACAACAATATTAAAGAAAATAGAAGTAGCTACATTAATGTTAGAAAGAATATTTCCCTGTGCACATCTTATCTTGCGTTTAAGACAAAACCTTCATTCACTTAAGATACAGTTTTAATGGAAAGCATAAAAATAAAAAAAAATAGAGGATTCATTAAAGTTGTAAGCCACGGTTGCTGCATTTGAAAGAAAGCGAAGAATGTTACAGCAAAGTAGAAAAGCAGGTCCAAAAGAATTCAAACATTTTATGTCTACAAAAAGGTCTAATGAGTTGAGCCGAAAACATAGTAAAGCAATTTGAACACAAGGGTTATCAGAAAAACTCCCTAGAATACAGATTTTGTTGACTATCCAAGATTTTTATCAAATTTTAATTGCCCTCCTTCGAGCGCCACAATGAAGTACCCTAAATCTGCAAGTAAAACCAACCTCAAATACTCATTAGAAGGGTTAGTCTAAACATACAAATCTGCAAATACCTCTATGAAATAAAATATCTATGCTAAAGAAATGCCACAAGTAACAAAAACAACATCAAGAAGACATTTTAAAAGCATGATAATCACCTATTCCATATTGGATTGGTGTCACATGTGCTAGTGACCCTTTCCCAACCTTTGCTAAGAAGCCAAGATGATGAGCAAGATGAGTTCTCAAATCAAGAGAGTAACCTTGCCTAAAAGTTGTGGATGAAATTATGGAGGATTAAGCTTCAATTTATAGATTTTCTTGATGAGAGATTGGCCAATGAGATGAGGCCACTTGTCAACCTCTAATTGGTGGAGGACTGAGCACATTTTGGTCCATGTGCCAAGAATTGAAAATTGTTAAGTGGGGGGACATGTTAGGCTTTTTGAATTTTAAATTCTGAGTGGGGAACATGTCAGAATTTAATATTCTGAAAATGCATGGGTGGAGGATAAGTCAGAATTTTAAATTCTGAGTGGGGAACATGTCAGAATTTAATATTCTGAAAATGCATTGGTGGAGGATAAGTCATAATTTTAAAGTCTGAGTGGGGAACATGTCAGAATTTAATATTCTAAAAGTGCATGGGTGGAGGATAAGTCAGAATTTTAAATTCTGAGTGGGGAACATGTCAGAATTTAATATTCTGAAAATGCATGGGTGAGGAATATTCTTCCAAGATGCCATGTTGAAAGAAAATAGGGATTTTAATAAATCAATAAATTGATTTATTTGTGCAAGTGGATGATTAGGTTAATTTAATCAAGATAAGATTAGCCTAATGATGATTTGACTTATTTGATTTAAATACTTGATTTATTTAAATTAGAAAAGGATGGAAAATGCATTTGGATTTAATTAAATGGATGTTTGATTTATTTGATAAAAAGGTTGATGATAATGTTGACCTTAGGAGATGATATTACCTGATGAATTTAATTGATGAATGAATGTGATGCATAATGTCAATTTGACATGTCTACACTTAACTTTAAACCTGTGACAATTGGTGTAGGTGTTGATTTGTAATTTTTCATGTTAAATCTCTTCAAAATATCATTAGCATTCTTTGATTGAGAGATGAAAATACCATTTTCATTTTGATTCACCTCAATGCCTAAAATTTATTTCATGAGTCCCAAATCTATCATTTCAAATTCTTTCTTCGTAACTCCTTTAAACAAATCAATTGATAAATCACCCAAAAATATTCAATCACCAACATATAGGCATACAATCAGAATTTCACCTTTTTCATTCATCTTGGTATATAATGTAGGCTCACTGTTGAATCTGATGAAGCCATTCTATAAAAGATAACTATCAACTATGTTGTACCAATATCTTGGGGCTTTCTTGAGACCATACAATGTTTTCTTCAGCTTGTATACTTTTTCTTCTTGTCCCAATATCTCATACCCAGGTGGTTGTTCCACATAAAATTCTTCAAGATAGCCATTTAAAAATGTTGAATTCACATCCATTTGATGAACTGGCCATTTTTTTTGTGTTGTGATAGCAAGAATCATTCTTACTATGTGAAGATGTGCTACAGGTGCAAGCATTTCATTATAATCGATTCTGGATTGTTGTGAATAACCTTTTTCCACTAATCTTGCTTTATGTTTTTGCACTTCACCATTTGCATTTAATTTGGTTTTGTAAACCCATTTTACACCTATTGCAACCTTTTCTTTTGGAAGACTTACCAACTCCCATGTTTGATTTTTTTCAATTGCATCAATTTCTTCATCCATTGCACATACTCATTTATCTTCTTTAATTGCATCCTCAAAATGTATTGGATCTTCAACTTGTGAATAAAATGCAAAAAGAGACATTTGATCATTATTATTCTCACCTTCATTTTGTTCATATATGTCACTTATACTTCTAATTTTATGTCTTCTCATGCTTTCCAATGTAGGATTTGATAGATCACTTGAACTTGTTAAATGTGGACTTGATGGTCTAGCTCCAGAACTTCTTGTTGTAGATGGCATCCACTATTCTCTTGTTGTTTCTCTTACATTTGATGATGGTGTCACTTGTTGACCACTTGGTTGAACTTGAATGGGCATGGAAGGAGTCACATTAGAAGGAATATTTCCTAATACAAAAATTTCATGTTCCTCTTGAGGTATACTTGCTGATACATTAATAGTTTTTTCTCTACTTCCATCCCATGCTTCATCTTCTACAAATTGTACATCTCTATTCACTATAACCTTCTTAGTTTTTGGATTATAAATTTTGTAAGCCTTGGATTCATCACTAGATCCAACAAATATGCATTTTTCTCCTTTGTTGTCTAGCTTTCTTCTTAATTCATCAGGCACATGTGCATATGCTATGCAACCAAAAACTCTCATGCGAGCAACACTATATTTTCTTCTAGTCCATGCTTCTTTAGGAATCATATTCATAACACTTTTTATTGGACACATATTCATTATATATGTTGCACATGATACAACCTCAGCCCAATATTCATTTGACAAATTTTGGCTTTCAACATGCTTCTAGCCATTTCCATAACTGTTTTGTTTTTCTTTTTAGCTACCCCATTTTGTTGAGATGTGTATCTAGTAGTAAATTTTTTGTGAATCCCATGATCTTTGCAAAAATTTAAAAAATATTTGAAATATATTCACCTCCTCTATCCATCCTCGACACTTTGATATAATCAACACTCTATTTTTGAGCAAGAGACTGAAATTGATGGAAGAAATCAAACACTTCACTCTTATGATTTAGAAAGTAGACCCATGTTTTCCTTGAATAATCATCAATAAAAGTTAGAAAATAGAGACTACCACCAATTGAGGGTGTTTGCATAGGCCCACACAAATTTGAATGTACAATCTCCAAAGGGGCTTTTGTTCTAGTTGACTTTCTTGCTGAAAAATATTCTCTATGCTTCTTTCTAAGATACATCCTTCACATACTCTTTTAGGTTTTTATGTTAAAGGGAGTCCCTTAACCATACTTTTCCTATGAAGCAAATTTAGACCCCCAAAGTTAAGATTCCAAAATATTAAGTGTCATAAACAATTTTCATCTTGTACTTATGCTTGAAAGACAATTTACATAATTGTTGTGGTTTCTTGTGCTTGTGCCTAATCTATATTCAAATCTGGTTGAATCTTCAAAGGAAACATTCTATTACTTAGAATTTTGACATTTCCCTTTCCTTTGACTGACACTTTGTTGTCATTACCCAATGTAACATCAAATTAAAAAATTTCATCGAAACTTGAAAACATATCTAAATTTCATGTCATACGGTTGCTACAGCTTAAATCTAAAAACCAAATATCTTTTTCACTTGCTTGTGCAACATTACACACCAAAAACAATTTTTTATTTTCTAATTTCTAATCTTGAAATTCTTTTATAAAATTTTCATTATGTTTACCAGAATCATACTTTTTCTTTATACACTCATTCATGTAATGCCCAAACTTTTTACAGTAGTGACATTGGATTTGAGACTTATCATACCTTTGTCCTTGTGACAAATTTTGAGATAACTTTGAGCCTGAGTTTTGGTTGTTTCCTCTTCCACTTGAGCTTGAAGGGTTGGTTCTTTCACCTCTATAAGAATTTCTTCCTCTTCCTCTAAAATTTGATCTTCCTCTGCCTCGTCCTTGGTTGATTGAAGCTTGTGATGTGAAAGTATGCTCCAATGACATGTTTGCAGACCTACTCAACCTCTATTCATGAGAGATGAGAGATGCATGAAGCTCATCAACTGAATATTGGGTAATGAATAAGTTTTAAATGAAGAGAACATAATTTTTGTTGAAGCCATGTGATGTGAAGCTCCAGAATCAAGGATCCATCTCCCTGACTCATAATATGCAACTGCAACAAGTTATTTCCCCTTTTGTTTCTCTGAATTTATTTTAGAAGAAGATGATGAATCCTTTTACATAGTTGAAGGAAAATTGATTTTTTTCCTTGGTAAAAGATTCTTAAACTCATCAATTTGTTTAAAATAACGTTGATGTTCATCATGCCTAATTTCTTGAAATATGCACATGTGGGCTTCTCCTTCTTAGATGATTCCCCTTTTGAGGAAGAGGATTCAAATTCTTTTTGTGGCTTGTTCTTTTTCTTCTTTTTTTTTTGATCATGATGTCATGATTCTTTATGTACCTCAGGCTCACTAGCCATCAAAGCTTGTGACTTGGAAACCTTGATGAGACCCATTTGAATCAACTTCATTTCCTCTTGGATTAGAAGATCTTAAAATGCATCAAATGCAGGCACAACATATGCAGTTCCCATAGAAATCCTATTGGTGTGAAAGCCAAAAACAAACACAAAATACTCAACACCAAGCTTGGATAACACATTCAGAATCAACTGAAAACCCTCCTTAGTAATCTTGCAATCCTTTAGTTGTGATCTTAGTTTCTTAATCTTGGAGATGTAGTCTAGGATGTGGTCAAAATTTTTTGGATCAAGATTAATCAAATCATTATCAATTTGATAACCCCTAATCATATCAGTTTTACCATACAAAATTTCAAGAGTCTCCCAAGCCTCCAAGTAGGCGTCTTGCATGATTCAAGATGAAATTGTAAATCAAAAGAGACTAGTGAACAAATGTAACCAAGAGTTTTCTCATGATTGATCTCCCACAAAGATTTTGCACCAACATCAGTAGGTTGAGGAATAGATACTTTTACATAGCCTGTGCAACCTTTTCCCATTAGATAATTCCATATTGATTATTTCCATGATGCATAATTATATGGAATTAGGAGTTCATTGTTATGAATCTCCATTGTAAGAACACATAACAAAGAAAAGAATGCAATGAATCAAAACACCACAAGATCACCCCCCAAATTCACTCAATCAAAGATCCCCCCCAAAAAAATATAATGGTGGCACTTTATAATTCAGTGCAAGTACAATTTCCACTCACAACACAAGTGAAGTGGTCTTGATTTTAGTTTTTACAGATGCCCAATATAGGCCACAAAAAAGGAAGTACAATTTTCTTACAAAATGGGATCAATTAGATCATACCATTGTGAAGTAAAAAAAATATTATTCACTTTTAAAAAAAATTCACCCAAAAATGTTACCATATGTGCCCGAACGGAGCCTCGTAAGGTCCAAAAATGAGGATTACTCAACAAAATTTATGAAAATCTCTAAATTATGAAAACAACAGGCACATAAATAAAAAATCATCTATACCAATGTGAAGAGCATGAAATTCTACCCCAAATAAGAAAAACTTGCTCAAGAAAAGGAGGTCGTGAGCTCAAGTTATGGGCCTCCAAAGTTCGCCTATGAAATCCAAAATGCAAATGGAGCAAGGGGAAAAAATTATTAATGAGGTGTTGACGTCAGCAAACCACTCGAATAAATTTGATGGGTTGATGGCCGTAAAAAAAAAATACTTCTCTGATGGTGGAATATTCTCTACATCTCTAGCTTAAAGTTGACGTTTGTACGCCCATCATCGGTCAAATCGACCTCACCAGAATCTACTTTTTAGTGATGGAATATTCCTCTGAATGTTCTATTGGCTGGCTAGGATCTTCTTCAAGCATTGGAATATTCTAATGTACTTGCCAATTTTTTTTGCCTAACCTCGACCGCTATATTTTATGTTCGTTGGATTGTTGATGAGTTGATTGACCAGATAGATTTGAATGTTCACTAGCAGGAGGAGTCCACAGGACCTTCAAGGGAAGTGGGGTCTCAACTGGCCAGTGACCTCCTACCATGTGGGTAGGGTGGGCTCCGCAGTATGTTATGGGTACGCTCTGCGTGGGTACTACATAGCAGTACCTATTGCAGAAATTTATGGCTTTTTTTAATTTTTTCTTTTCTAATTTTTTTTTCAATTTTTTATTTATTTATTTTTTTTAAATAAAATATAAATGAACAATTTTTTATTTTAAAAAAAAAAATAAATTTGATTTTTGATAAAAGTAGAGAAAATAAAAATGAAATTTTTATGAAATTTTTTTCACCTCAATATACTTTTAAGGGCTGCTTGGGCAAACAATTTTTTGCCCCAAATTCAACTTTGTCCAAATTGGACAAATTATTTATGAAAATTGGGGTATTTGGGTGTTCTAGACTCGATGGTGAAGTCCGTTTTGGCTCAAAATTCTCCCAACAAATGCTCACTGTTGAATCTCTCTTAGATCGAGAAGGGGTTTGTAGATCTGGTGCTCTGATACCATGTAAGAATGTCTGATGAACTCGAGCACCTAGGATCACTTGCAAAACCAAGATAAGCCTTCTACATGAGAGAAACAAGAGATAAAACACTGGAATATGGTGCAATAAGAAAATGATGTTATTATCACACACTAAATGATACAATATTCCTCATCTCTCCCTTGAACTGACTGAGTTGATATGAACTCATTTGGAATAGATAGGAGGGAGAGGGAGTGTTGATTATATAGCTGAATATTGGCATATAATTCCAAGAGGGGCAATAATTCCCAAATAACCAAATAAGGTGGGAGTTATGCCTACTTGGAAAATTCCAAATAGGTGGCATAACCTACTCTGAAAGAGACAAATGAGTGGTTTTGTGATGTGGCATAAAAGGCCAAAGGATGGCGTGAGACTCAACAACCCAAGTGTGGGTGAGAGCAACACATGTAATCGATGGATTACGCCATGTGTCCTCACATGAACCACATCTCATATAACCTAAGGTATGCTTAATAATTTGTAGGAAAAATAATATTAAAAAACCTACACTAACAAAAAATACTCTTTACATCTCTTATTATTCCTAATCCAATGACATTGGGATCCCTCTCTATTGAGATTAGTAAGATCTCCAAATAATGTTTTGTAATTTAATAATTTTGGATAATTATCTTGGCCCTTCATTTTATTTTTATTTATTTCCTTTCAAACTTGAAAATTCTACTAGTTTCTTGTAACACCACTCTCTTCTTTCTTGAGAGATGATAATAGTTGGTCAAAGATCATTATTTGATATATATTTTCTTGCTTTTATAATCCTTTCTACGAGGAAGGAACCCTTTCCATTCTTAAGAATTCTCCATTTGTAAGATCATTCTTCATTTGGGACTCCAAGATCATCTTAGACTAGAAAATATATGTCCAACCACCCCTTTTCTTTTTCCATATGAATTTTTTAGAATAAACAAAGCTTGGCATGGGGTGATCCCATAATAGTGGTTTACAATTTTTGGCCAAACTGGACACTGAAATTATTATTTTTAACTAAATCTTCACATTCGGGCACCTATAGCGGCTAAATTGTGAGGAATTTGAAGATGGTGCAAACTAGAGTCTCATCAAATTTTGTCTCAGATTCTAAAAATATTTTTTCAAAATTTTTGGAATCAAATTGCACTTCTTTTTCCATCTCCCACGAAAATAGATTTTTTCAAAACAACATTTTTAAAAAGGACGACACCATATAACGCATAACTTTTTTCCATGAAGGATAAAATTCTAATTCTTTCAAATTTAGATTTGTAACTCTGATATCTAGTGCTTCCACTTGGTTAGATAGTTTTTATTGAATATTTTTTCCTTAATCAAGTTTCAAAGTCAAACTAATTACAATTCGACACATCGTGATAACGCCGAACTTTTTTGTATATGTCAAAATTTAATTTAATTTTTTTGTTGGATCAAGGACTTCAATATCTGTGCACTCATATTTTTAAATTTTTTTTGATAATCTTCTATTTTTCCACATGTGAAGAACAAATAAATTCATTTTCGATGAAAAACCTATGTTTAATAAAACTTAAAAAACAAATACATAACAAAACCAAAACATATTAAAATTATATTCATTGGATAGCTGGTTCTGAGGAATACCATAATCATTTCAAATAAATTTTAAATGAGTTCATTTGATCCCCCAAAATCTAAATCAAAAGTGATTTTTTATCAGCATTTTGATAGGTGTAAAGGAGACGAATTTATAGGTATGGTTTAAAACTAGCGAGGTTCTATCCAACGGGGTTTGATCTAAGTTGATTTGATAAAACCCTCTTCAATTGGAATCCTTAAAATGGAACATTTTAAGGCTTAAATCATTATGTTTTCTAAAAATATGTGATTTCAGCTAAAATTCGTTCCTCTCAGGAATTGTAAACCACTATTATGGCAGCACCCCATGGTTATTTTATGTTTTAGATAAGCTTGTGTTAAATAGAGTCAGTAAAACTACAATATCATCCCTCATATTGGGAAAAAAATGTTCAATAAATCAGCTATGTGTGTAAGGTGTTCATCTCCCTAATAATCACTATTTTTTCCCTAAAATTTAAGCACTACTACATTGAAATTTTAAATTTTCACCAAATATATTTTAAAAATTAAAATTAAACCTAGTAGTTTAGAAACTTCATTTAATTTTCTACAAATTCTATTCTTGCATATTTTTGAAATAATATAGATAACTTATTCAAATTTTTATGTCAAGTTGCCTAACTCTAATTTTTCTAAATTTCTCGCCACTTAAGGGCCTATTTTTTCCATTATGATCCTACACATACTTGTTTTTTAGTGTGTTAAGGGAAAAAGTGGGTGAAGGTTTGACTATTTTGACAAGGCCTCGTATCAGGAAAAGAAACATGTTGTATAAGATGTCAAATCTAGTTTCGATCATGCAACTACCTATATAAGGAAAATGATGAAGTGTGATAGTGACAAGGTCTAGTTTCATGGACACATCTTGTATAAGACCATTGGTTTTGATCAATTTGACTAGTTTGATTGATTTCACAAATGACCGATTTGACTTGGAGACTTGTTCGCTTGTTTGTCTTGTTAATTCAAGATTTTTTTGTTGGAAGTATAGATGATGATCTCAATCTGAGTGGAAAGTGTTCGATTTATTTTGACTGACCCAACAAACCCTAAAAGACTAACCTAGGGGCCTCAGAGGCACATCGACAGATGGCCTTGCCTACGTATCAATGCACAAAGACCTCGTAGTTTGACATGACCCTTGACTTTGTTTCGACAACAAAGCATCGAATCATGATTTTATTTTACAACACCTAAAGACTGACCTAATGCCTCAAGAGCACATAAAAAAATGGCCTTGCCTATATCTAGTCATAGAGGCAATGTATTTCGATAATGACAATGATTGACATGACTGACTTTGACTCTATTTCTAGGATTTTTTGAAAGTTATCTAGATGTTTTTTGGTTTTTGACATGTTTTGATTTGTTTGTTTTTTGGACCTTTTTTAGGACATTTTATGATTTTTATGGATTTTTTTTAGGATAGTGACTTCCAATGATGAGTGTAGAATCTAGTGTAGGTCAAGGATATTGCCCCAGTTGGGTATAAGATAAACCAATAAGGATGGGGTGGGAGAGGGTTCATCATGAACGGGTGATGCGGGAGAAAGATGCAAGATGTCAACCATTTGGAAGTCATGATAAAAATGACAAGGCTTGATAATGGATGTTAAATGGGAGATGATGGAAAGTAAGGGCTTTAGTATGAATCGAGGTGGAAGACCAAATAGAGTGATGGTAGATGATGAAGAAAATAATTACTACTCATTGCACCTATTGATAGGTTTTCACCATGGTACTTATCCAGGGCACCTGTTTACCAAGTTTTCATCGTTGGACGAAATTTCTCTTTATTTATTTTTTGTGTTGTCACCAAGATGCCTCGTTGCTAGGTTTTCATCAGGGTCACAATTTTTTCAGGACTTTTCCTCATTTTTTTGTATTTTTTCAAGACTTTTTCTCTAGCTCTTTGAAGCTAGATATATAATTGATAAATTCTAGATCCATAGAATGCCTTGTGATGCCCTGATCCTATGTGGATGACCATGCTGGATGAAAGGACCCGATTAGGATGAGAAGTACGAGTGGAAAATATGAAGGAAAATAGATGTGGAAGATGAAAGAGGCTATGGTAGGATCCCTAATGTGCACACTACGTGGGCCATAAGGCTCCAGTCGAAAAAGACCTTGGGTGACCAACGAGCTAGAGTACATGAAGGGGATGTCGTCAAAGATACATTAAAAGATATCAGCAATGGAGGGATATAATGGATATGTGAACATGGATGGATGAAATGGAGTGTATGGTATAAGTGAGAGTGACATGGATATAGAACTTGGATCAACAAGCCCTTTGTTGTAATTTTTTCCTTGATAGATGCCCCTAGTGATTTTTGATGGAGATGCATACTTGGAGATCAACTTTTGCTCATTTTTACTTTTGAATTTTATTTTTTATTTGTAAAGTAGCTTTTTATTTTGGCTAGGGGACTTGTCTTGATATATATATATATATATATATATATATATATATATTTTTTCCAATAGATTTTCATTTTTCCTAGAGGACTTGTCTTGAATTTCTTTTCTTTGCACTATATCTTTTGATTTTTCATCTCCTTTTAAAGATATCTCATCTATTGGAGCTTTTCCTTTATTATTTTCTTGAGCTATAAATTTTTTATCCATGTCTATGATGCGAGTGGACATTAGTGAGATGGGGGAAGTAGGTGAAGTGATAGGAATGCTTAGTGGATGAATGGAAGTGGTGATGCCCTCAATGGAATCTTTGTGACTATCCTTTTTAGTGCTGTTAACATCAAAGGAGGCTTGCACATCCTTAATGAATTGGTAAGATGAATTAGTAGAGGTGAAAATAGGAGATTCATATCCTAGCCCAAGGTAGGTGGGATGGAAGGATGATGATTGGATATCCTCAGCAGGGTCATGATCAAAGAGTGGGTTATCGTAGATGTCCTGGTCAAACAAGGGGTTATCATAGATACGAAAAGCCTAAGGGGAAGTAGATATGGAAAATGTTGATGTATCATCAAGGTCGCAAAAGGTTTCAATCCAAGCATGACCATATTTTTGCATTCCTTCTCCAGTTATCTTGACATCAACATTAGAATTTTGATCTTTTTCAACATTAGCATTGTCATTCACTGGTAAATTATCCATACGATATTCTTTACATCCCATGTCATGAATTTGTACCTTGAGGTTTGATGGCAGGGTAAACAGAGTGTATGACTTGGTCAATGAAGATGGATCAATGTAGCGAGATGATGAGGCCTCTTGGTTGACATGCACTTGGAATTGAGTAGTCCCTTTCAGATTGCTACAATATTGAAATGGGTTTGGATCACCTACAACTGTAATTTCAATGCCTTAATAAGGAAACTTAAAAAATTGATGATATGTGGATGGGACAAATTTTATAGCATGGATCCATGGTTGGCTGAGTAGGTTGTATGGTATTTTAAGATTTAGGACTTGGAATGTGGTATCTAGTACTACAGGTCCAACCTTGATAGGTAGTGTGATAACGCCTTTGGAAGAACATTCTTCATCATCATAGTCTTTGATGACAATGCTCTTAGATGTATCCACACACATTTCAGTTAGGCTCAATACCTTTATCAATTTTAAAGTGCAAATGTTCAATCTAGCTCCACCATCTACTAGGACTCATTTGACCTTGTTGTTGTTTATGAAGACCTCAAGGTGCAATGGGTCATTATAGTTTGACTTGGATGTAGAGTAATCTTTTTCAGAAAAGGAGACATGGTGAGATTCGGCCAAGTATCCAACCATGGCTTCAAATTGGTTGGAATTGAAGTCTGTAGGGACATAGGTTTCTTTCAGAGCCTTATCAAGGATAGCTTTTTGTTTAGGTGATATGCACAAAAGATCAAGGATGGAAATTGTAGTGTTCTTTAATCAGCTCAATAACTAGGAACATGAATTCCTCTACTCAAGGATTGAACATCACAACCAGCAGTCATGACCTGCTAAAGAACCTTATTTAATTATCCACCTAGGGACGTAAAATTGAAATGGGAGAGCACAGGATATGCACTAATCACCCTTCTAGACATACATGATTCCTAAAATGCATTATACTGTAATTTAAGTACTAGAAACAACTTTACTATCTAACTTTGCTTGGAAATGAAAAAATCAAAAGATAACCTATTCCGCTCCTAGTGGCTATAGGAACAATTGACAGCTCTGTGTTTCTGCCAGCTGTAGGAATAGTCACATTAACTTTTATGAAGGGAAATGCAGCTATTCTAACTTGCAGAATAAAAATATGGACAACTCCCTAAGTGGGCCCCCTTAGGTAGTTCCAAAAGCAAACAACATATTAAGTGAAAAACTTCATAAGCTTTATTGATTCAATGCAAATAAGTATATGAACAATCTCTTGGCTAAATTTCTAAGACTGGAAGTGTGTTACAATAGTGATTTTTTCCCAACCCATTCTCTAAAGGAGAATGGGCTATTTATTGAAAACTAATCCTAACTACTAACCAACCTTCCCTTATAAAATGGGAGGCATTTATTACATGCAACCAACTTAAGTAAAGAGGTGAATGACAATGCAAGAACTTAGTCAAATTGGTTTAGGAGTCTTAAAGCGCCATCATCCTAGATTCATGCACCACCAAGACAACTGGCCTAGATTTCTAGGACACTCTCCCTGCATGGCGGATGAGTTGAAACTGTCTCCTCATCTTTTGCTATTGAACCAATCTTTATGGATTTGGTCTTCAATTCTTCAAGTGTAAATTGAATTCCCTTCTTTCAATCGTGGTACCTGCAAAATATCTCGCCATATTTTCCTAAGGAAGAAGGTTAGCTTAACACGTTCACCCCTTAAGACCATCCATTACTTTATTCATTCATTCATTAAGTATTAATACTAAGGCAAACATTGTTTTAGATATGGCTGTAGGAAGTTTTGGTAGTGGAGGCTGCAGGAAGGTTTATGATCATAAAAATGCATAAAGTATTTATCAGACTAATAAAACATTAGAGGTAATAATCATGGGACTTCTTATCACAATATACTCATCATATTTAAGTCATAAAAAGGTATATATCCTATCCCATAAATAGACTGAATGTTTGTTTTAGCATAATAAAAACAACAAAGTATTTATAAAAGTATGATCAAAATGTGCCAAAGACTTGGATCATCACTCCCCTCAACCATCTACTTGTTGGACCCTTCAGCAAGTCTAGCATTCCTTCTTCTGGAAAACTCTCTCAGATCTGCACTCAGTTGTTGTCCACATTCGCCATTCTTGAAAATCCAGAAGTGAGCTCGCATTGCCTCCAACCTTTTCCATCTATTGTCTTCAAAACTTATGTTATAAGTGTTGTTATCCCCTTGTATAGCCAATAATGGTCATCTGAGAATAGGAGGCTGCATAACCAAGGGTAACCAATTCTCCTTCTTTGTTCTAGTATTCCTCATGTATCTCTCTGCCCTTCTAGTTGTTGCATACAAGGTATTGGGAGTATGTGGTTCTGTTTTCTTTAATTGAAATGAAAGATGTTCCCATCTGTTCTGAATGTGTAGGGTTGCAGCATTAAAATCACAGTTTATAATTTGGGAATATTGAGAAAATACCTCTTGTCTTAGAGGCTCAATCAGTGGCCTGGCTTTTTCATCTCTCCACAATTTCTTCCAATCAAAGTAAATACCCATTCCATTTCTAGATTCATTTCTTACAGACAATGGCATATTTACTTCATCATGCATATGGCTATCAAATTGTTCTGCTTTGCTTATTTCATTAGTGATCCAGGAGATTAGAGCATTGATATGAATATCATCGACATAACATAAGGGATTCCATTCCTTATCCTGGGATACAGCCAAATTGTGCAGATAAAATTCACATAGGAGGTTCCTAATATGTAGAGGTGAATCCCTGTATGCTTCATAAAATTCCACAGGGCTATCCAAAGAAGGATCCTTACCTTTCTAGACACTAATTAGTTGAAAGTTCAAATATAGATCCTTGAGATACATTGCATAGACAGGTGAAGGTACACGACATTGCATCAGTTGTGGAACCAGCTCTACCAGTTGGTTGAGAGTGTCTTTCAAGTTAGCAATTTCTAGATTCTTGTTCTGGATTACCCTTTGTAGTCTCTCAATTTCAAGTGTAGAAGTAGTCTGCTGTTGCTGAAGTTTTTGAAAACATGCCATTCTTGCAGCAAAGTTTGTGACATGGAGTGGTGGTCTATGATTATAGCACACCGCAGGTGTTTCATGTACTTCTTCAAACACATCCACCTTACCTTGCTCTTCTTCTAACAGAAACACAACCGACTCTTCCTCCTTCTCATAACATTCCATATCTTCATGTAGCTACTCTACAATGGTTACCAACTTATTTAGGCTAGCCCCTTTAGGTGTACTCACAACCTCCTTAATAACGGGTTCTTCACTTAGTTCAAGACTGGAAGGATCTGAAGGCAGTGTGGTAGGAGTAGTATTAAGTGATTGGTGGGCCGCATGGCTCTGGAGCCTAGAGCTCCTTCTTATGGAAGTAGGAACTATTTTTTTCTTTTTGGAAGGTTTTGTTGCAGGAAGAGAGAAGTTTCCATTTTTCTTTCTTTTTACAGGCTTAGGGGTTGCTACATCAGGTGATTTTCCTTTCCTATCCTTGGGAGATGGCTCATGAATTTTGATAGGACCTTGTGTCAGCTGCTTGGAAGTTCTTTCAAAAATAGAAACATCATCCTATGAATCAGATGATTCCTCAGGAGAAGACATATCAACAGAGGTTTGGCCTACGGACTGGGAGGTTTGTTGCTCAAAGGTAAGAGGTTCACCCCTAGGTCCTAAATTTTGAATTTTAGGGTTGAATTGGACCGTGAATTCCTCTTAGGTCATTCCTGATGCATCTTGAGCGGATTTTTCAACAAGTAATTTAATAAGGCAGTGGTGAGATACATAGTTAACCCTACTCTTTTAAATTCAGTAGCACTGTTGGATAGCAAATTGTAAAGAAAGTTGGGAATATTCATCAACAATCCATGGCGTAAATGAGACAAAATTTTGAAGTGATGAGAATGTAGGACTGAAAACCTACCTTCATAGGTTATGTATTTGATGATATACCCTACCCGTGACACCCAGTCCTGCGGCAGACTCATTCTTTGTGCATCTTTCTTGTCTACCCATAGAGAAGGGTCATTTGGCTGAGTGAATTCAGCCTTGGTGCTCCTTGCATCTCTTCCTATAGGAAATGGTTCTTTGACTTGAGGTAATCTCGTTACCTCAACAATTCTATCAATTGACACATTAACTATTATGCCTCTAACTTTTGCTTCCCCATCATGAAATGTCCTTGTGAATTCCTCTGCAATGTCTCTATTAAAATTTATGAGCTTCAGGAAGTAATTGAGCCACCCATATTGTTTGAATAGTGGCACATGTAGCACATCGTGCAACAGGATGCTATGGTCTGTAGGCTCATGCTGAATCGGCTGACCTCCCATTTCCTCAGTTTTCTATAATAAAATGTGTTAAGCAATGCTCACCTGACTTTTCCAACTGGACTTCCTGTAACCCTATTACTGAACCCTTCTACAATTCTACAACACTCTATCTCTCCCCTCAACCGAAACTTTTGAACCTATTTTCAAAAGTGACAGAAAAATAGAGAAAACAATGTGATCATGCAATCTTTTTAGGGAGCTCGAGTAATCATGAATAATCGGAATACATTTAGGTTCATTATTGAAAGAAGGAAAGATTGTTTAATTATTAATTACAGGCTTCATATATTGAGGGTTCTTGACAACTGATGGGACAAGCTTATGGTGGTGATAATAAGGACGTGGCAAAGTAATATCATAGAAAAATGTGCTCAAGCATGCAAATGAGCCAAAGGGAATGGTAACCATATAGAAAATTATTCACACTTAATTAATACTAAATTAAATGCAATAAATAAAGTAACTGAAGCAATCTTAAAGTGAAGTGGAGTGTACCTGGAGAGAATCGCCATAATTATCTGATGTGGCCTCATTCTTCATTACAAAACGTGACACGGAGAAATGTGGATGATATGGGAAATGACAAGTGGATGACATGGAAGAGAGAGAGTGAGTACAGAGTGTGGATGAAGTGAATGAATGGAATGGGGATCTTATTAGATAACCCCTTTATTATGATTTGGTATGTACTTTTATGCATGGCCCAGGAATTTGAGCCTAGGCTCAATTTCTTTGGCTGTAGGATTGCTGCTATCTTGCTCAATTTTGAACTATCTCAGAAATGTTTCCTTGTCAATGGGTTTCCTTGTCAATTGCTATAGGATAATTAGCTGATGTAGGTGAAGGAAGAATGGTCTGCAAGGAACATGGGTTATTTTTATAATGAAAGTATTTGGTGCCATAGTTATTCAGTAGGATATTGGACAGTATACTTTCTTCTTCTTGTTGTGCAATGAAAGGCTCTCTGGTAATCATCATTAAATTGGCCACAGAGTTCACTTCCTCCTCTTCTCCCAAATCTGGCCAAACAACCTCTCCAGAATCAAGTTGGGGCAGGGCTGGAGAATAGAGGGTAAACTTCTTTGTGATATACCCATCAGATATTGTCATGTTACCCAACCTACAACCAATGTAAGCATCAGGAGTAGCCAACCAAGGCCTTCCTAGTATGACAGGGTATCCCCCCAATGACGCCTTTGGAGATAAGACCATAAAGTCAGCAGAGTACTCCTAGGAATCCAAGGTGACTACCAGGTCTTCAACTACCCCATCAGGTTTGATAGTTGAGCTATTAGCAAGCTGTAATATTATAGGTGTAGCCCTTAGGTTTGAAATATTAAGTTTTATCACCAGGTCCTTTGTCATGACATTGATAGCTGCACCCAAATCTACTAAAGCATTCTTAATTTGCAACCCATTAATATTGATCTCCACAACAAGGCTTCCTAGATCTAAATATTTTGGGATGCTAAGCTTCCCTAGCATTAAGTCAGAGAGTTAGCCTATGACATGGATAGTTTGAGGGTCTTTCCTTTTCCTCCCTGGTTTCTTCAAACATGCCTCCTTGATGGCCTTGCTATAGATAGGTACTTCTTTGATTGCTTGGAACAAGGGAATTTTCACACATATATGCTTTAGCTGGTCAAGGATGTCAAAGGTAGGTTCCTCTTGTTTTTTTACATTTTCACCTTCCAACCTTTGTGGGAAAGGAGGGGACACTTTATCAGATGCCTTAGGTAATGATGGAATCTGAACTGGCTCATTTGGTTGGGCTTGGTCATTGGTATCTTCTTCTTGGTCAGTCTCCTCAGATGGAAATTTTGAGATTATGGGAGGAGATGGTGTGGGCAGCACAGTTCCTAAATGTAAATTAATATTATTCAAGTTAAGAGTAGAGGCAAGTTGATAATTAGGATCAACAAAAATACACTTGCTGTTGCTACCGCGATTGCTAGTTATTTGAATTGGGTGCTACCTAAGCAGGTAGTTGGGTTGGTTTTGGATTCTGACCTTGATTAGCTACAGGAGGTGGCATAATGGATTGCTGCTACGGTTACTACAAGAAACTAGTGGGTGGATTTGACCATTGTTGGCCTCCTCTCCATTGGTTAGATTGCTACCAATTCCCTTGTGGAGGCTGCCACTGATTTTGCTGTGGGGATTGCCAATTCCCTTGTGAGGATTTCCAATGGTTTTGCTGGGCATTTGGCCAAGGGTTATTCCACTGAGGTTGGGAGTATGGCCCATAGTTTGGAGGGTACTAGTTTTGACATTGACTATTATATGAACCAAAATTTTGCAAAGGGTCCTAAGGAATACCTTGTCTTGGGGCCCATGGCCTGCGCTGAGCAACAAAGAACACTTCCTCCTCTCCTTCAATGGTTTTGAACTCAGTAGGGAGATGTTGTACCTCCAAATTGGCCACTACTTTGCATCGGTAGTCTTTCTTTCTTTGTCGGCAGTGGGGGCAATATTCAACTAAAATTGCCTCGGCTTCCTCTTTCTTCCTTCTAGCTTGCATAATATCTAGTTGAGTAGCTACATCATTGATGATATCCTACTTGAAATTGAACAAAATATTGGTAATCTCCCCTTTAGATACTCTAGAGCCACTTCCTCTTATAGAAGAGGGTCTAAACCCCCTTCCCTTCTATACAACTGCTCTGGAGTAATTGAGACAGATTTTCTTGATATCATCCCAATCACTTTGAGTGACATCACCTCCTGCCATGACGTCAAGGGACTCCATTCAAGTATCATTGAATCCCCTTAAGAAGAGAAGTTTTTGAGATTCCTCGTTTAGCTCATGATGAGTATTCTTCTGCACACTAAACAAGAATCTTGACACATAATCCTCCAAGGTCTCATCCTCCTTTTGTGACATTTTGAATATGTCATCTCCTCTCAGATCATTTCTTCTACAATACTCTTTATATTTACTCAAGATCAGAGCCTTCATTTCATCCCAATTATTAGCTACATTGCTTCCCAATCCCATAACCCATCTCAAGGTTGCCTCCTTTAGAGTAGAGGGAAACAATTTCAGCTTATGTGCTAAGCTTGTATAGTCATAGCTTCTACAAAGGATTTCAAATTCAAATAAGAAGGTATGAGGGTCCTCAGTAATAAGTCCATAGAACTTTGGCAGTAAGGAGGCAGGGATGTTCTTGAGGTTATTATTGTCATGTAGGTTAGGGATTGGAAATGGAAAAATAGGATTTGCCATTCTTGGTTGTATTCTTGGATTAGCTCTTGGTTGATAAACTACAAGAGCAAGTGGATTATTTGATTATGTTTCTTCAAATAGGTTAAAGCTTAATTCAGAGGAAGAAGGTGAAGTAACTAAGTCTTGGCCAACATCCATATATGGGTCATCTTGGAAAAGGTTTGGTTCAATCTCTTCAATATCTATGCTCCCAGGAAGGAATCTTCCAAATTGGTCTCTTCTTCGATGCATACAGTAAAATTAAACTAACTATGGGGATGCTAGAATGTAGAATTCTAAAATAAAAGTACTAAGAATAAAATCTTAAACTCTTTACTAGCATGCCTATAATAGGTTCTTAGTTTGTCACCATCCCCGACAAAAGCGCCAAAAATGTAGTGTTCTTTAATCAACTCAATAACTAGGAACATGAATTCCTCTACTTAGGGATTGAACATCACAACCGGCAGGCATGACCTACTAAAGGACCTTATTTAATTATCAACCCAGGGATGTAAACTTGAAATGGGACAACACATGATATGCACTAATCACCCTTCCAGACATACATGATTCCTAAAATGCATTATATTGGAATTTAAGTACTGGAAACAACTTTACTATTTAACTTTGCTTGGAAATGAAAATCTCGAAAGATAACCTATTATGCTCCTAGTGGCTGTAGGAATAGTTGACAGCTCTATGTTTCTACCAGCTACAGGAATAGTCACATTAACTTCTATGAAGGGAAATGCAGCTATTCTAACTTGTAGAATAAAAATATGGATAGCTCCCTAAATGGGCCCCCTGAGGTAGTGCCAAAAGTAGACAACATATTAAGTGAAAAACTTCATAAGCTTTATTGATTCAATGCAAATAAGTATATGGCACAATCTCTTGGCTAAATTTCTAAGACTGAAAGTGTGTTACAATAGTGATTTTTTTCCACCCCGTTCTCTGAAGGAGAATGGGCTATTTATTGAAAACTAATCCTAACTACTAACCAACCTTCCCTTATAAAATGGGAGGCATTTATTACATGCAACCAACTTAAGTAAAGAGGTGAATAACAATGCAAGAACTAAGTCAAATTGGTTTAGCAGTCTTAAAGCACCATCATCCTGGATTCATGCACCACCAAGACGACTGGCCTAGATTTCTAGGACACTCTCCCTGCATGGCGGATGAGTTGAAACTATCTCCTCATCTTTTGTTGTTGAACTAGTCTTTATGGATTTGGTCTTCAATTCTTCAAGTGGAAATTGAATTACCTTCCTTCAATCATGGTACTTGCAAAATATCTCACCATCTTTTCCTAAGGAAGAAGGTTAGCTAACACATTCATCCCTTAAGACCATCCATTACTTTATTCATTCATTCATTAAGTATTAATACTAAGGAAAACATTGTTTTAGATATGGTTGTAGGAAGTTTTGGTAGTGGAGGCTGTAGGAAGGTTTATGATCATAAAAATGCATAAAGTATTTATCATACTAATAAAACATTAAAGGTAATAATCATGAGACTTCTTATCACAATATACTCATCATATTTAAGTCATAAAAAGGTCTATAACCTATCCCATAAACAGACTGAATGTTTGTTTTAGCATAATAAAAACAACAAAGTATTTATAAAAGTATGATCGAAATGTGCCAAAGACTTGGCTCATCGGAAATATGTTCCAGTGTCTTTCCCAAGTGGTCAACAATATTGTATGGGATTTATATTTTGGTTGCTTTGGAGGAGGACCAGATATAGTAATCTTAGTTTTGTGGGTGGTAATGATAATTTCAGGTTGCTTCTTTTCACCTTATTTTATAAAAAACTGATTGCTCTTACCTTCCTTCCTAAGAGTGCATACTTTTTATATTTTTAACTCACCTCATCCTATAAATTCATTTCCCTCTTTAGCATATTGTCTTCATAAATTTAAAATACTCAACATAATTATTAGAATGCCTTTCCCTAATCCTTGGTCTCATTTTTGTTTATTTGATTCAGACAAAAGCCTAAATCTAGCTCTTCATTGAAGGCTATGAATCTATTTTCCATGCATATAGTGTAGTTATAACATAATTATCAGATTGTCTTTCCCTAATCCTTCGTCTCATTTTTGATTATTTGATTCAATAAAGGACAAAAGCCTAAATCTAGCTCTTCATTGAAGGCTATGAATCTATTTTCCATGCATATAGTGTAGTTGTACCATTTGAGTTGTGACTAATGTTATGAATAGATTATGAGAGTGAGAAATGCATAGAGAGTCGAAGAGAGATAATAGGGAAAGAGAGATAGGCAAGTGAGAGGCATAGATGAGGACAAAGAGAGGGTTAAAGAGAGAGGGGGTGGGAAGAGAGAAATATCTTGAGATAGATGTATAGCATGCCACTATCCATATGTAACATTTGTGTTAACACCTAAATATCATTACCATTTTGTAGGAATAGATTGAGTAGTCTTAAAACCCTAACATGGTATGTACTAATTTAATAATGTAGCAACATAATGGATAATCTTCTATAAACTAAAGAGAAAGTGAAAGGCTAGAGTATCGATGTTTGTTCCCTTGATAATGAGTATTGATTATAGTATTGTTAAGTAGGGCACATGTTTTTTTCATTATTATGCTTAGGAATATATAACATATACTTCGGAATATATCATATTAAGATGATAAAAGTGGTATCTCTTTCCTCCCAGTATTTGCACATCAATTGTAGTTGAATCCTATCATATTAGAATACACTCTAACTTAGGATTAGGATGTGTAGGATCCTCCAAACATCCTCTAATATCACAATCATCTTTTTAGAGTGTCACCACTTTGACTAAAATTAGCATTAGAATTATGATTAAAATAGGATTACTTTTAAGGTAAGGTTATAATTAATACTAGGGTTAGAATTAAGGATAAGACTAGAATTAGGATTATGGTTAGAATAAGGGTTATAATAACCTATTTAAATAGTTGGATAATATATATATAATATCCTCTATAAATATATATTTAATTCTCTAAATTATAAAAAAATTACATATATACAATTCAAATTATAATAAAATATATTTTTTTTTGGTCGGTAAACACTGGAAGGGGCAGTACCCTATATTGATTTTCAAAAAATTATAGTAGAAGTAGCATGGAAATCTGGCAAGCCTTTTCTGTAATATTGACCACCACAACTTCCAAATAGAAAAATGCAGAAAAATACAGAGACATGCCAAAATCTAGTTGTCATAATAGTTACAGGGAGACAAGGGGAACACCAAAAAACCATGGTAAGAAAACCCCACACCTAGGATTGACACAGAGCCTAAAACCCATAGACTAGGGAAAGAACATTACAGTGCATTTATATTTAGTAACCCATTCTGAAATATTTCAAAACCTCAGAGATTTTCCTCTTCATCAGTGGCTTCACAATGCTTCAAGTACGCCTTATAACTGGAAATTGTTAGATAGTTGGGGCCACATTTCCTGTGAGCCATGTCATTATATTTTTCTTCTAGGTCTCGTTGGTCATTTTCTTGCCATTCTTTACCATCACCCAGACCCCATTCCTAGACGTATTCAACATCGAACTCATCCTCCAGCTCCTCGTCCTTTGTATACCTTCTGACCCAACCCCTTGGCAGATTTGTTGTTAGATTTGTAGCTCAGAGGAGGAAGAAGATGCTCCTATCCCTCTCTTCCCATAATGTTTTGAAACCTTCAGGATCTATGGTGCGAATCAAAGGGAATTTCATGACCTTGTGGCCCCTCACACGCATCATATAGTAGTTCTGTGGCATGGTAAAGTTACTTTCCTCATCCACATTATCAAATGTCGTGTCAATTTCTCCTAGCTAGGTATGAACATAAATCATTTGGGTCAGCTTCTTACCTAAAGCCTTGGAAATGCCCATGTGGAGGAGAACTACAAGAAACATTGTCAGAATCTCTGTGTTGGCACACGCTCTGTGGAATGCATTTAGGAATTCTTGACCCAACACACATTTAGTGGCCACTAGAATGAGCCGATGGGAGGATTGGAGAAGGCCCTATAGACGTTTTTTCATGATTTTCCCACGAAAAACATGAATTTTTTTGGTCGTTTCTAAAGAAAATGGCGTCTCCATAGCTCCCTTTACTTCACACCTTCCAGAAATTTCTACTCTATACTTGTTTGGAACCTTTGGGATGTGAAAAAAGTTATATATTCCTTTGAGATCTATTTTCTAATTAGCTCATGTACCTGTTGCCACCACCATGCATGTCAAATGCATCTACGGAAGTGAGGAGTACTCAATCCCATAGGAGAAATTAATGTAATAGCCAACGACCTTGTGACATAATCATTTTCATATTTTTAGCTTTTTGGATAATGATTGTAGCAACATCCCAATACTTGTCAAGGATGACATGAGAGTGTCCTTTCCTTCCAAAGGTTTAGGGGCCGCCAAAGTAACAACCGATGCTAGAATATTTTCCTAGTTAGAAGTCCTTCTATCTCCTAGCTGGAAAGTTTTCAAGACGACTTTTTCCAGCTCATCTGCTTTGGAGTTTCCTTCCCTATATATGTGGCTAACTTTGAAGCCAGCAAGGCCATCAAACAAAACCTTGATCTATTGTAACAAATGGTTTAATTTCCAATTTGGAGTGGATCATTACATATTGCATTGATCATTATTAGGGAGTCACCTTCCAGATGGATCTGACTGAATTTTAGGTCTCTACCTAACTACAAACCAATTGTTTCCGCTCTGAATTCTGCCTCATTGTTTGTGCATCTACCCAAGGAGACGTATTTCACTACTAGTACCTTGCCATCAAAGTTTCATGCTATACATCTAGCCCCACCCGAGTCGGGGTTGCCTTGGGCAGTGCCATCAAAGTTGATTTTTAGCCAACTAGGATCAGGGGCTTGTCACCTAGTTTCCTCTCGCTACTTTTTTAGATTGAAGGGAGCTGCATTTGCTCAAAGAGGGTGGTTTAAGACTGAGGAAACATTTCATCAAAGTGTCATCCCAACTAGTGAAGACTTTTTGTTTGGCTTCCTTGTGCCTACTGACCTCATTGACCAGTTCTACTATTGCTCTTTCAATCTTCTCTAAAAAATCAATCCCATAGGAGAAATTAATGTAATGGCCAACGACCTTGTGACATAATCATTTTCATATTTTTAGCTTTTTGGATAATGATTACAGCAACATCCCAATACTTGTCAAGGATGACATGAGAGTGTCCTTTCCTTCCAAAGGGTTAGGGGCCACCAAAGTAACAACCGATGCTAGAATATTTTCCTAGTTAGAAGTCCTTCTATCACCTAGCTGGCAAGTGTCAAGGTGGTTTTTTCCAGCTCATCTTCTTTGGAGTTTCCTTCCCTATATATGTGGCTAACTTTGAAGCCAGCAAGGCCATTAGAAAAAACCTTTATTTGTTGTAACAAATGGTTTAATTTCCAATTTGGAGTGGATCCTTACATATTGCATTGATCGTTATTAGGGAGTCACCTTCCAGATGGATCTGACTGAATTTTAGGTCTCTACCTAACTGCAAACCAATTGCTTCTGCTCTGAATTCTGCCTCATTGTTTGTGCATCTACCCAAGGAGACTTATTTCACTGCTAGTACCTTGCCATCAGAGTTTCATGCTATACATCTAGCCCCACCCGAGTCGGGGTTGCCTTGGGCAGTGCCATCAAAGTTGATTTTTAGCCAACTAGGATCAAGGGCTTGCCACCTAGTTTCCTCTCACTACTTTTTTAGATTAAAGGGAGCTGCATCTGCTCAAAGAGGGTGGTTTAAGACCAAGGAAACATTTGATCAAAGTGTCATCCCAACTAGTGAAGACTTTGTGTTTGGCTTCCTTGTGCCTACTGACCTCATTGACCAGTTCTACTATTGCTCTTTCAATCTTGTCCCATAATTTTTCCTTGTTCAATTCCCGCCCTTCAAAAATTCTCCAGTTCCTTTCCTTCCATAGCTCCCAAATTACTAGTGATGGGGATATTTTCTAGATGTTGTTGAACACTGCTTTACTACACTTTTGAGGCCAAATTTCAAACCAGGTTGTAAGATCAATCGGTAATGGACTCTAAAAATTAAGCTTATTTCTTACATGATTCCAACATTTTGATGCATAAGGGTAGGATAGCAGCAAGTGGTTTATCGATTCCAAGTGATTTTTGCAAAGGAAACACCTCCCTAGGCCTTGTATTCCAAATTTGGCCAATCTATCCTCTATGAGAACCTTTTTTTGAACTACCAGCCATGCAAAATATCCTACCTTGGGCAGGCAATTGTTTCCCTAGAAAAGTTTAATTGGCTAGTCCTATAGAGCTACTGCTATTTCCTTGGCCCTATAACCTAACTTCACTTTATAGGCCCCATCAGATGATCCACACCACCTAATCTGGTCATTCCCATTAGATGGGACAAAAATTCTATCCTTGAGGATTTTGGATAGTATTTCCTTTTGGGGTTGTGGGGTATTGAGGTTCTAAAGATCATGCCAAACCCAATATACACTTCCCTGGTTATTAGTTTTCACACCAAAATTGGCCACCTTATTAACCCATAATCTGATTGTTTCCTCTTTTATCTCCTTCAAGCCCTGAGTGTCACCAATTGGAGCTTTTCCACCCCAGGAATCATGCCAAAAGGAGGCACTAAGACCATCTTGGATTTCCTAAGTGACATGATCAAATATGATGTCTCTACACTCTAGAATAAAATTCTAGATAGTAGAGCCTCTCGGGGGATTCAATACTGTGAGGATTCTATTTGGGTCATCTGAGTCAAGATACTTTCTTGTCAAAACCCTAACCCACTTCTGATTTCCTTTAGTGTGGATTTCCCAAACTAATTTGGCACCCATGGCCTGATTCATAAGGGGTAGTTGGCATAATCCAGTACCTCTAGCTTTCTTGGGAAGATAAATCTTATCCCAAGCCAAAAGAGGAAAAAAAAAATCTCCCCCACACCACTCCAAAAGAAACTCCTAAATATTTGTGTGAGAGCATCTTCAGTAGCTCTGGGGAGTTTGAGACAAGACATCGAATAGAAATGAATTGCTAATAGTATCGATTTAACTAGCAAGAGTCTACCTACTGATGAGAGCCATTTACCTTTCCAAGTGCTCAACTTTTTCTTGTAGCTACTAATTAAATTATCCCAATAGCAGTTTTTGTTGATACCTGCAAACAATGGGATACCCAAATAGCGGCCTGGAAGGGAGGCAACCTTCAAATTTAGGATCCTTGCAATATCCCTTTGAAGACTTGGTTGAGTATTTAGGAAGAAAATATTTGATTTGTCCCAGTTGATTTTTTTCCCTAATGCTTTGCAATAGGTATCTAGGAAGTTTTTGATCAATCTTGCTTCCCTCCGGCTTGCTTCACTCATTATTACTATGTCATCTACAAATTGTAAGTGGGTTGAAGGTTCCATTCAATTTGCTACATGGATTCCTTTCCATTTACCTTCCTCTCTTAGCCTTTTGATCCCCCTCCCTAGTACTTTTGCCATGATTATGAATAAAGATGGGGATAATGGGTCTCCCTGCCTAAGGCCCCTAGAGGAAGAGAAGAAGCCATTTGATGTGCCATTAATCAGAATCGAGAACTTCAGAGTTGAAATGTAGCTGCTGACCCAATTTATCTAGTTTGGACTAAAGCCAAATTTACCTAATACTTCCAGGAGAAAGCTCGTGTCTATCATATCATATGGTTTGAGAATGTCTAATTTAATGAGCATGCAAGCCTCCTTGCTTTTTTGGCTGTGTGTATTGTTTCATGTGCTATAACGATTCCTTCCACTATGGATCGGCATGGAGAAAAGCCAATTTTTTCCTCAGAGATAAATTCCTTGAGCACACTCTTGAGTCTGTTAGCAATTATCTTTGTTACCACTTTGTACACTGTATTGCATAAGGCAATAGGCCTGAAATCACTCATTGATTGAGGGGCTTTCTTTTTAGGGATTAGTGTCAGGAAGTTCTGGTTTATTGCCCCTAGCATAGCCATCTTCCTTCTAGATTCTTCAATAGCTGCACCAAGGTCCTCTCCAACTATATCCCATATATTTTGGAAGAAGCCCACAGGGAAGCTATCTGGGCCTAGGGCCTTGTCTAGGTTCATTTGAAAAACTACTTCTTTGACTTCTGCTAGGGATATTTTTTGATAGAGAAATTTGTTTTGGGATTCTGAAATGAAGGATGGGATTGCACCTAGTAGGTAATCCCTATCACTCCTATTAACAAGAGTCTCCTTGTTCAACAGGGATTCAAAGAAAGAGACAACCTCTTTGTTAACTTCAATAATTGTTTGGGTTGTATCACCATTGGCTTTTTTTATTTCTAGAATTCTCTTACTATTGTTGTGTGCCATTGTTGATTTGTGAATTTTTTTTGTGTTTCTGTCCCCTTCTTTAAGCCAGACTTCCCTTGTTTTTTGATGCCAGTAGCATTCCTCCCTCTTGAGAGTTTCAGCCATTTCTTCTTTCAGATTTTTTTCATTCTCAAAATCTACAACATCCATACCCTTATCTATCACATGTTCATTGAGAGTGTGAATATCTTGTTCTATTTTGGATTTCTCCTGAAAGATGTTTTTGAAGTGGCTTTTGTTCCATTCTTTCAGCTTCACTTTTATATAACTCAATTTTTTACTTACTTTGAGAAGATTTGTTTCTTCGTTGAGTTTTACTTCATTCCACCATGACTTAATTAGGTTTGGAAGACTGTTATCTCTAAGCCACATATATTTGAATTTGAATGGGAAACCCTTAGAAGCTTCAACAAGGCCAAAGGAAAGTTGGACTGGGAAATGATCTAAACCAAAGAAGGGAAGGATTTGTGCAACATGTGATCCCTCCAGGTCCCCCCAGTCACCCCATAGCAGAAATTTGTCAAGCCTTTCTACAATGTTAGTGAATCCTTTCCTCCTATTGGACCAGGTGTGTATTCCATTTCTTTCCTAAATATCCAAGAGGGCATTAACATCCAAGAACTCTTGAAAGTCTCTTTGTACAACCGTATTTCTTCTTGACCCCCCTTATTTTTCTGTGTTGTTTAGTGTGGAATTGAAATTCCCTACTATAATCCCTTTCTCTGATTTTCTGCCTTCTACTATTCTAGAAATACCACCCCAAAGTCTCTTCTTCCCTTCAGTGGAGATTGGGCCATAGAAATTAATGTAAAAGAAAGAGAGGTTTCTTCTGATGTCTTTAAATCTGATTGTTTTCCAATTCTTAGCTTTTGCCTCTACTATTCCTACCATTGTGAAGGGATTCCATATAACCCCCAGACCCCCATAGGCCCCTAAGGCCTCTAGAAGTTGGCCATTCCATTGCTTCCATTTGTCCAAGCTCCTGCTACCTTCTTCCTCACTCCACTTTGTTTCTTGCAAAAGCACCACATCTGCACTTGATTGGTAAATTTGGTGCTTGACCATGCACCATTTGTCAGGGGTGTTAATACCTCTGACATTCTAGGTAATGATCCTCATTCTATTGAGGGAAGGATGCTCTCCTTCCCTAGTATCGGTTTCTTTTTCCCAAGGGAATTGCCAGCCAACACTAGCTTTGACTTGTTTTATTTTCTTCCCCTGCTTGACTTGAGCTTAATGTTAGGGAATTTCAATTAGGGAATTTCAGCTTTGATTCTAACTATTGCAACTGTCTCACTTCTAGCAGCTCTCCTTCCACTTCCTCCCAGAGCTCACTTGCCTCATCTGAAAGTTGATCATATTCCTCTTCATCTGAATTTTGACTCTTGACCACTTCTTCCATTTGGGGGATATCAGAATTGTCTAGTATAGTTTGTGAGATCGATTGAGTTGGGGGAACAGGAGGAGGAAAGGATCACCCACTGTCAACATCACTAACATATAATTCCTTTAAATCATGTTGAATCACTTTCTGAAGAAGTTGAGTGTTGTCCATAAGCGCAATGAGGGCTTCTTCGGCCTAGATGTTATCTTTCTAAGGGTTTCCTACATCCTTTTCTGGGGGAATTAGGTGATCCACCGAAAAGGCATCATTTTCTCTTCTAGTTGGAATGTCAGATCCCAAGATAGGATTGTCCACCACATTAGAGTTCATTGGGTGAACATCCATATGATCTTCTTGAGTGGTATTGAAGGCATTGTCTATTAATGGCATTTTTGAGGTGCTTTCTTGAAGTGTCTTCCTAAAGAGGCAATTTTTTGACCCTGAACACTCCCAAACTTCAATTTCTTGCTGCCAACTTCCAAATTTTGTTAATATCTAAATTTTTTTATATATCCCCACTCCCACATCTACCTCAACTAGGAAAAAAGGTTTTGATCCACCTATTCCATTAATGAAGTGTTCATCTACTCTAATACATACTCCTAGGGCATCACCCAATTTTATCATAGCTTCAAGATTCTAGAACTAAAACGGCATATCAACTAACTTAATCCAATTCAGGATTTGGTTTAATTGGTGGTTCCATGGGTCAAAGATGGCTTTCCAATTTGTGCAGTAAAACCAATGTCCATTCATAAACATAGGGTCCCCTTCTAGGATTGCCAATTTTAGGTTTAAGTCTATACATTCTATCAAAAAGAAGGAATTCAGAAGGGGAGTAACACTTACCCGGTTTGGATATTTGTTCATACACTAGGCCTTGATCTCCTCATTCGAACTGGCTGGACCAAGTCCATTTCACAAAAAGGGCATGGTCTGAAAGCCTCGCCACCCTTTTCTCTATTAGTTTTGCTGGCATTTGGAAAAGTTTATGACCTCTAGGTCACATTTTCGAGTCCTGGAATGTTCAGAATTGAGAGTCTTTGCGATTTAATTTCCTGTGCAGAAGATTTCGATCTCTCTTATTCATTATTCTGCCAAATTCAAACTCCTCACCAATAGGATGAGATGTCTTGGCAAAGGTGTTCTGCTCAGAATTGAGTGATTTTTCTTCTGCCATACTTTGTTGTTGTGGTTCTGAGGATGACCTCCTTTCGATTTCCACTTGGCGGCTGGTTGTTTGCAGATTGTATCCCCTTCTCGGAACCACCCATGCCTACTCTTGTAATATGGTTTTTCTGCTATGTTCCGATTGCTTTGGAGGATTTGCTTTTGTTGGTGGCATCATGCCCGTTCCGACCACGACTCACGCTTGCTTTGGGAAGGAACTTGTCCACCGACCTCCATTTTCAAAACCGGCTGTGGAATATGTTGTAGCCACGTGGATCTGGCGCACTACCCTCCTTTACGAGAAGGGCTCGACTCCTTCCACCAAATCTAAATAAGCCCGAAGCTACACTATATATCCGGTAGAATTTCAGCATCACCGGCTTGTTGCACCATATAATTATATTTATTATTATATATAATAGTATATAGGTTATATTATTATTATTATATATTATATTCTATAATAAAAATTATTAAATATAAATATGAAATTATAATAATAAATAATTAATATATTTTTATATAGATCAAATTAAATTAATATATAAAAAATCTTATAGTTTAATTCATCTTTGGAGAGATTGGGGAAAAAAAGAGAGATAGAGGGGGGAAAAATTCTATATAGAGAGAGGTATATATACTAACACTTGCACTTAAAGGAGGTTCAAGGTTATGCCGATAGAAAACTATATGTATGTTAATATCTTAGAGGATGTGTTTGTGCATGGATGCACTGCATGTGTCTAGGTTAATTGATAACAAGTATGATAAAAATGTAATAGAAAAAGAGAGACTAGAAGAAAATCCTTCTTTGAACCTAGAAGAGCTGTCAGAGGTTAATAAAGGGTTTAGGCCTAATTTTCTACCTTTGGTTAGCTATAATCTTCTTATTGGACTAGAGGGGTAAGTAGAAAGGATGGAATCTAAAGAATTTTTTTCAAAGGATTTATATAGTGAAAGCTCGATAGTGGAAATATGTAGCTTACCTAATATGAAATGTGGAGATATGATTGTAGTCTCCAACCATTGAGCTTTCACTATGATAAGTTGTCAAAACTTAGATAAAAACAATCAGACAAGTGATATGATAAGTTGTCAAGACTTAGATAAAGGTAATAAGGTAGGTAACAACAATCCTGGTTTTAACCCTTCTTTGTCATCTTTATGCATACCTAACTCTGAAGGATAGAATATTGGAATGGACATGGCGTGGCAAGGAAGGAGTAAAACCTGTCACAAAAAGGAGATCTTTAACAAATAAATTCTAATTGATAACGAGTCTGATAAAAATGTAATAGAAAAATTGAAATAAAAGAAAATCCTTCTTTGAACCTAGAAGAACTGTCAGAGGTTAATAAAGGGTTTAGGCCTAATTTTCTACCTTTGGTTAGCTATAATCTTCTTGTTGGACAAGATGGGTAAGTAGAAAGGATGGAATCTAAAGAATTGTATTAAGATGAATTATATAGTGAAAGCTCAATAGTGGAAATATGTAGATTACCTAATATGAAATGTGGAGATATGCTTGTAGTCTCCAACCATGATGAACTTTCAATTAATTATGAGAGTGAATCTTAAGAGGAAGGGTCTGATACTTCAACAAAGGGATTTCTGTTAGAATAAAAAATAAAAAGAGAAATCAAATCAGTAGAAATGAGGTTGAATTGACCTTAAAGAAATTAGATAAAGAAGGTAGGATCCCTAAATGCTTCAAGAGATTTTGGAATTCTAAAAGTGACTCAACTGTAAGGAAAATGGAAATTAACTATACAAGTTGGAATGTGAGGGGGTTGGAATCCCCTAACAGAAAATATGTGGTTAGAAGATATTTAAATAAAATCCATAACAAAGATGTGATTTGTTTGGAATAAGTAAAATCTAAAAAATTCACTTTAGAAACCAATCTTAGGTTCATCTGGAAAGATGCAAAACAATTCCATACTTCTCATGACAGAGGCAAAGGGGGAGTTGCCATTTTTATTTCAAACAAATGGGCATCATATGTAATTGAGCATAGTGCATCTCCATGAAATAGGGTAATATGGATTATGATTAAAAAAGACAATAGGAAAATTGGGTTGCGCTTAATCTATGCTCCCAATGATCATTAAGAGAGAATTGAACTTTAAAAATGGATGTTTGGACTTCCAGACATGCCTTGGATTTTGGGAGGTTATTTTAATATGATTGGGAATAGGGAAGACAATTCTAGACGAAGTTAAATGGAGTGGAAAGGATGTGAAAAATACTTTTGGGATAAAATGAAGAACAAGCTTAACCTTTTTTATTCTCTTGAAGGGGACAGGAAAGGAAATCAACATCTTTGATTTACCTAGTGTAACTACCAAAAGGGAAATAGAAGAATTTATTGTAGACTAGACATGTTCTATGCCAACAAGGACCTTTTTAGCTTTGATCAAATATGTGAGGGATGTAGATTCAAGGTTACACCTTCTTCCTTGCCTAGTCATCATCATGTCTCTTCCAAAATTCAATTATCTAAGGAGAGAATTCAAGATAGTGAGAAGCATAGTAATGTATACTAAATACAAATTTGTTAAAAGATGAAGATTGTAATGATATAATCTTTACCTTTAGAGAAATTAACAAATGGATATTAAAGGATAAATTTGTCATTTAAAGATGGGATAACAATGTTCAATATTTGGAAACTATTTTTCAAACTATTAGAAAAAAAGAGCATTAGATAATAAGAGATTAGAAAATAGACTATAGGATGATCTGATCAAACTAGAGAAGGAAATTCAAATGAACCCCCAAAACTTAGGATTGAACGAGGATTTAATCACGGTAAAAAATAAATTGAGGACCCTACAAACTAGGAAGATTCAAGGTTTGAAAATAAGAGCTAAAATGAATTGGCTAAACAATGAGGATAAGTGCACTATATTTTTCTTTAGGTATATTAAAGATAAGATTTTTAGAGAGCAGGTGGACCATATTTGGGAGGAAAAACAGATTCATAAGTGACCTTGAGGAATTAAAAAAGTTGTTCCACAACTTCTATAAGACTATATTTTCATCAGAAGGAAATAAACCTCAAAACCATACTGCTAGAAACCAATGTAGGAAATTAATTCCCAGGAAGATCATTGAAGATATGGCAGAAGAGTTAAATCAAAAAATTTCAAAACGAGAAATTGTAAATGTTATTCAAAAGCTGAATAATGATAAGACCCCCCCAAAAAATGGGCTCCCAATTGATTTTTATAAGAAGAGCATATATTGGATTGGTGATGATCTGCTACGAGTTTATTTAGAAGCCACTGATAAAAGGTTCTTTAGGTTGTAACATCAATAAAGGAATCATCAAATTGCTCCGTAAGGATGGGTATAAGACATTAATTAAGAACTAGAGACCTATTACCCTACTTAATGTCTCATATAATATTTTGGCTAAAATATTGGCTCTCAAACCTGTGGATATTCTCCCCAAGTTTATTAGCCCTACACAAATAGGATTCATTGAGGGAAGATACAAATTGGAGAACCTCATAACCAATTTGGAAGCCATGGAGTGGCCTAAAAACTCCACCCAAAATATGATCATTCCCCTACTAGATTTTTGAGAAAGCTTATGATAGGATAGAGTGGTAATTTTTTATGTTGTCACTTGAAACTTTTGGCTTCCCAAGTGGTTTTTTTAAATGGTGAGAACTCCACTAAATGGTGTTGTAGCTCAAGTTGATATTAATGGATCTTTATTAGACTAATTTACCTTTCAAAGGTCAATTAGGCAAGGCCACCCTCTTGCACCTACCTTGTTTGTAATAGCCTCAAATGCCATCTTCTACATTTTAAGGGATACTAGATTGTCACCTAAAGTTGAAGGACTAAATCTCCCCAAAGGAGATGATCTTTTAAACATTCAATTTGTCGACAATACCACAATTTTTGTAAACCTTGAAGAAAAAAATGAAGAATATCTTATGCACAAATTTAATTTATTTTGTGAAGCTATTAGATTTCAGTTGTTTATGTGTTAGTTTGTCCTTGATGTCAAAATTGATTATGCAGTGCTTTAGTATTCAATGATTCGGTGTTGATTTCACACATGGATGTTATGCAGTTACATGATATATTGCCTATGGAAGTTTATTGGGATCATGTTGATTCAGGTTTTTGATATATATTTATTAAGGCTGACAAAGTTCATTACTTGTGTTTCAGTTTGATTTCTCAAAGGCTACTTGTCAGTGATTGACATAGGTATATTCAGCAAGGAACAACATTCAAAACAAGGCATGCATTTGCTTCAAGGTATACTCTGGTATATTCAGCTTGATCATTTTTAGATTAGCGCTTGAAGTATTTTCAATTTGATTATATGAAGGCTCAAATTGTTTGTATACTCTAAGGTGATCTTAGTCTTCCTTGTTATATTTTAATGTGATTGATTATTCACATTTTTCTTTGGGGCATTGCTATTACATATCATCATGGCATATGGCTTTGGAAATATAATTGTGTCAATGGTTTATATTGTGAACTTGGCATATGGATCGGTCTCATTGCATTTCATATTATTAAAGGAATATGACTTTATTAAAAGTCATATGGTAGTGACATTAATAAGGTTTTGGGCTCATCCTAATAAGGATTCAGTTTGTTTTGTTTGATCATATATAGCATCGGGTAGCTTGCATTGGTATTTTGATATGGCTATAAGGGGCCTTGGTTTATTATTGACTTCCATCAGCATGATCATTTGAAAAGGTGTAAGGATCAAATATAGTTGATCAATGTTTTGAGTCTAAATCAGGTTGTATGGGACTTGGCACACATGTGACTTCACTTTTTTATTGTGACTTGGCACCAACAACCATAATTGAAAACACGTGCACATGTGGCTATGACAGCTCATTATGATGTTGGGTTAAATCATGTGCATTATTGGGTTTTTCTCACATCAGACTTCAAAGCATCATTGTTTCTTAATAAAGTTTTCAAAATCTCTTGAAAGCAGCGGACTTCAAAAGATTATCAATGATTATGAAGTTTGGAATTAGGGGTTTATGTTGTTGTGTAGAAATCATCTTCATTATAATGAAGTTTAGAACCCTAGCCACCATGGATAGCATGGTAGTTTGCAAGTTTTTGTTTCTTCTCTCAGTCGATACATTGAGGATTTATGTTTTTGATTTCTTGGAGCTTGCTGGTAGTAAGAATGGCTTGGAATTTTTGTCATTGGAATACTAGCTATGAGCTAGTATGTGTGCGACTTGGAAGTTGGAATTGACTTTCAGTTGGGCAGTTATGCTAGTCTTCAATAGTAATTTATGGTATTTGCTTCTCTTTCTCCCACCGTAAACAGGTAATACAAAAACTATCTTGATTCTTATGGGCCTTGAGACAATTGGTTAAGGAAAGTATTTTTTTTAAGGCATGAAACTGTTTGTTTTTATGCTAATATCATTCCTGAATATTTGGTAGTTACAACAGTTGACTGTAACAAGTTTTGTGGGTAAAATCTTTGGTAAATACATTTAAACCTGTTAGGATTTCTAGATGATAATACTTGATTGTTACTGGATTGTTTCAATGTGGTGATAT
Organism: Sequoia sempervirens; assembly: GCA_007258455.2. NCBI lineage: Eukaryota > Viridiplantae > Streptophyta > Pinopsida > Cupressales > Cupressaceae > Sequoia > Sequoia sempervirens. Next base: position 354,560,921 of record VDFB02058242.1, read on the forward strand.
TTGTTGAAAGAGTTTACTTTGAAGGAGGATTATTTTTTAGGGTTTGTCATTCCAACCCTAACCCGAGTTGATTTTCAGTTATTCAAATTGCATACAAAGGTTATTATTTGCAGGGTCTTCAAAAGATGATCTTCAAGCATTTTCATGGAACGAGAAAAAGAAATATGATGTTTTCAGACATTTGATACAAAAGATATATTACATTGAAAATATTTGTTGTGATTCTCAAATTATTACATTTCTTGAAAATGTAGTCATTTTCATACTACATTCTTCAATGTACTTAATGAGGTTTTTCATAGTCTTCTATTGTAATTCTAGGGTTGAAAAATTACACTTCTAGGGTTCTGATAGAATGCTATAATTTGTTGCTTTGTAAAGGAGTTGGTGCTCCTGTATCTCATGAAGTTGGTGCTTCTGATTTTTGGGGAGTTGGTGCTCCTAAACTTGTGAAGTTGGTGCTCCTGTATTTTGTGGAGTTGGTGCTCCTAAATGTGAAAGAGTTAGTGCTCTAAGTGAATAAAGGAAATATTTATCGAGTGGTTTTTTATTCCCCAATAGGGTTTTTCCACTCAGGACAAATTTTTTGTTATGTGCTGATTTTATGTGTGTGATTGTTTTCTTATCAGTTTAATTTTAATGTGTTATCAAGTGTACAATTATCAATCCTTCGTATTTTTCAGTGTTATTCCACATTTCATATCGATCTTTCATATCAGTAAATGCACATTTCATACATAAAAGGTTCTGATTTAAAGTGAGCTCTGACACATGTGAAAGTGTTAAGTTTCACCTTTGTTAATGTTTCATTTTTAATTCATGGATCATGCAAATACAATACTGTTCATGCACAAGTCAAATTTGTTCTTTGAGCTATCATTTGGTATTTTGATTTAAAATTTAATTCTACTTCACATATTGTCATTTGTCCTCTTTGTTCAAAAGTAAACTTACAATCTTGACTTTGAAAAAAATTGTGACTTTCATAAATCATTGATTCACCCCCCCCCTCTCAGTGATTTCAGTCTCCCAACAGAAGCCTCAGAAGTTAGAATAGCTAAGACAAAATCTATAATGCTTAGTTGGGACAAGTACCCCCCAAATTGGTTCAATAAGTTTGAGTTTCAATGGGAGGACCTAACAAACAAGTTAGGTACTTGGGCATTCCATTTGTAATTAACCCCTACTTGAAAGATATGTGGGATTGGGTTAAAAGTGAAATTGATAAAAAAAAGTCTATAATTGGAACAAACAATACCTTTCCTTGGCTAGAAGGTTGGAGGTGTGACAAAAAATATTATCTTCTTAAGCTTGCATTACTCCTTAGTCTGGTTATTTAATAGCTACCAAATAAATGATTCAAAAAAATATTAGGCAATTCCTTTGGTCAGATGGGAAAGGAAATAAGTAAAAACATGTAGTTAAATGGGAATGGTGTTGCTTAAATAAATTGGATCGAGGATGAGTTGAGTTCTCTCAACCAGAAAGTTATTAGAGATTGTATGCTTGTTGCCAATTTCCACAAGGAAAAGGCACTCTTGGTGGAACATGTTAAAGGCGCGTGAATCTTGGCTTGATGCGAGAGATAGCAACACAATATTTTTCATAATTTTGTTAATCCAAAAGCCTCTTGAACATAATTTCCTCTATCTCAGACAGGGCAAACAATATCATCTCAAAGCCTTCTAAATTGAGAATGTTGCAATCACTTTCTTCTTGAACTTGCTCTGTCCCACTGGAGGAGCGGATTGACGAGATTGTTTCGAGGTACTAAATAGCTTAAATCTCATAGTTTTGAGGGAAGATAATTGTTTCTTGGATGCCCGTGTCATGATGGAAGATTTTAAGCAAGCCACTTTTGGGTTGCATTTGGACAAAGCGTCGGAACCTGATGGTTTCCCTGCTCTATTCTACCAAAAGTGTTGGTCCTTCTGGGGAAACGATGTTTGGGGGTTGTTGAGGAGTTCAAAGTTTGAAATCAATTCATCGAGGAGTTAAACAACACGGTGATCACACTCATCCCCCAAAAATTTGACTTTGGCTCCTTTGTTGACTTTCAACCCATTTCACTTTGCAACACCCTATACAAAATCATCCCCATTTTTTTGGCAAACAAATTTAAAGTGGTGCTTCCAAAGATCATTTCTCCATACCAAAATGGGTTTACTCCAAGGAGAGATATCACTGATAGTATCATTCTTTTCAATGAAGTAATTCACTCCATTGTTTCTCAAAGAACTGTAAGTATGCTCATAAAATTGGACATCTGCAAAGCATACGACATGGTTAGTTGGAGATTTTTGTTGCTTGTATTGGAAAGACTCGGCTTCAGTCATGCTTGGAGAGAATGCATATTCATATGCATCTCCACTACTTTTTTAATGCTCGTTAACTACTTACAATGCATTTTCTTCTCCTCTTCTAGAGGGGCGCAATAGGGAGACCCTCTCTCTCTATTCCTCTTTGTTTTGATGGTGGAGGCTTTGGGGGTTTGATTCATGCATGATATCAGGAAGCTAGTTGGTTTAGAAATACTGCTACTAGAGACACCCCAATTATCACACACATTTAGTTTCTTGACAATACCATGTTGTTCGAATTTGCCACACTAAGAGAGGCCAAGTACATCGAGGATACCTTAGACAAGTAATCTGCTTGCTCAAGTCAGAGGATCAATCTTCAAATAATCCAAAATCTCCTTCTTTAATACCAATAAGGTCTAGCAAAGAAGAATTTCAAACTACTTGGGCTTTTTGGTGGGCTTGATTCCATCTAAATATCTGGGTGCTCTGATCTTTGGTGGATCTACCAATTCTTCTATATGGTATGATTGCATTGAGGCTTCTAGGGCTAAGGTGTCTGTTTGGAAAGGGAAGTGGATTTCCCTTGCAGGTAGACTCGTCATGCTTTGTTTTGTTCTTAATGCTATCCCAATTTACACCATAGCTTATCTACAACTCATAAACAAAGTCGTTTCTCTCTTCAAAGGCATCTACAATTTTTTTTATGGAATGGTTCCAATGAAAAACAACGGATTCCACTAATTTGGTGGGAAGAGACTTGCAAGAATAAATTTGTCGAGAGGGGGGGGGGGGTCTCAAAAATATCAAAGCGCACAATAGAACCATGGGTGAAAAGTTAGTATGGAAAATGTACTCTAAACCTATGCTCTCATGGTGCCAATTCATGCAACATAAGTACCTTGAAAGTTTAAAACCAATATGTATTCTAACCATTGCCAACAACACACGAGGTGGCTCGATTGTGTGGAGATTCATGTGGGAATTTCAATCAATAATTAATAATCATCTTACACAGAGCATTAATAATGGATGTTTAGCAGATTTGTGGTCTAATTCTCTAGAAGGCATGTTGGTGCTTAACTCTATTCCCAAGTTGAGCGATATTCATGATATCCTCACCTCTCGACTGGGCTCTAAAGTACATAATTACATATCAAATAGGTTCATCGATGGAAGATCCTCCAAGGTGTGGCTAGACTTTTCCTACTTGGAGGTTAGTGAAGGATCCAAAGATTGATTTCTATTTGAATTAAAATCTCATAAGATCATATTTAATGATAAGGAGGATGGGATTTTATGGTGTGGCACTATGTCTAGAAAGTACACTGTCGAGTTTAGATATCACATACAAATGTGTGAGGCTTCTTGAACGGGTGGAGGGTAGACTTGTGTTGGGGTAGGTTTGTGCTCCCTAAGGTGTGTGCCTTCCTTTGGACAACTTTGCACAATAAGATTTTAACCAACGATTATTTATAGAGTTTAGGCTTTGTTGGGCCCAACTAGTGAGTCCTTTGTTTTTATAGTGAGAAATATTGTTCCCATATGTTGTTGGAGTGTCCATACACCTCTAATTGTTGGGATCTGCTACAATCTAAGATTTCTTAGAAAATTTCAAGATCAAACTCATTATTGTCTTTCATTGACGCCTAGCCTAAGCTTGATAAGAACAACCTTTGGGGAGGGAAATTTGGATGACTTGCCCTTCTTTGCTGACATGGCACTTATGGAAGGATTGTAACAAACACATATTTTGGGGGGGAAGAGCTCTATGTGGATGCATTGTGTTTCAAATTGGGTCAAAGCATTAAAAAAGTGCTTAATAATAAAGTCAAGAACAACACTCACCTCACATACTCATTGAGGGATGATGAAATTAACAAGGCATGGGCAAGGTTCTTGGTGCCTAAAATTTTTGGGGTTGGTGGCCTCACAAAGGAGAAAAGATCAAAAGCTCATTAGTTGGCCCCTCATAGTGACCGTTTGAAACTCAATTTTGACAGGGCTACCAAAGGAAACCCCGATTGGGTTGGTTATGGTTGTATCCTGAGAGATCATAAAGGTTCGATGGTTTGGGCTTTATCTAGTTCACTTGGTTTTGAAAAGAATAATTTTGCAAAATTATCATCATTGGTGAAGGGTGTGGAAGGTTGCATCAATTAGAACTTGTGTCACATTGACATCGAAGGGGATTATTTGTTGTGCGTGAATACCATTCATCAAAACAACATTTCCAATTGGAAACTTAGGAAACTCGTCAATGGGGTTGTTTATCTCTTAAAGAATTGGACTACACAATTACCCATGCGTATAGAGTGGCTAACGTAGTTGCTGATGCACTGGCCAACATTGGAGATTTCTCTTCCAAGACTAATGATTCATTAATTGATTGTTCACAACATGACTCATTATACAATATCATATGGAATGAAGCGGTGTCTACTCTTCGTGAATAAGATAGATTAGAATCTTATAATTTTGAGGCTCACCCTTTGGGGCCTTGCGATTTTTGTTTATTTGGATTTAATTCTATATGGGAGTGGATCCCTTGTCCACAACTTACCAAAAAATAAATTGGAAGGATGATTAGGACTAGAAGACCTAAAAAAATATGGCATCTCCTTGGCTGGCAAGTGGATCCTTAAAGCCTTAAATGGAAACCAACCTTGGAAGGTTATGGTATTGAATAATATCCACTCAGTTGTCCCCAAAAAAGCAAAGAGTTGGAAACAACTCCCCATAAATGACATTCTATTTTGGAGTTTTCTCCTAGTGACAACTAGATCAAATGTTTTCAAGAGTTTATGGAAAGCCTGAGAGATCATTAGAATTCAAATTAAGAATTGTGAGTTTGTGAATCAAAATTGGGGTATTATGTACTGTGATAGGTCAATCTAGTGGAACCTCTTTAAAAAGGACAAACCACTTGCTTTATTGAAAGGATGCTCAACCAAAACATGGAATTTAAAAGAAATTATACGCTTTAAAGATATAACATGTAATAATCAAATTAATTCATTGGTAGATCTAAGTATTGAATTCAAGCTTCCTCCATCATGTTGGAGAACTTTCTCTATTCTCAAGGAGGCCTATAAAAACATTCAGTTCCCTGGTTGCAATGTAAAAGATAATGAATTGATTGAAAATATCACTTGGGCATATGGTACTAAGATCCTAAATTTAAAACCTAAAATAATTTATAAAACCTTAATTTTCTCATAAGAATTTCCATTCTATCTCAATAAATATTGGGATTTAGATTTCTCAGATATACAGTGGTAAAAACCTTCAAGTTGTTGTGGTCTAATATACTATAACCTAAGATTGCTTGCTTTAAATGGTTACTTATGTTGCATAAACTTCCTTTTAAGTTATCCTCTTTGGTTTTGAGCATCTAATATGCATGTAAATAACCTGAAAGCATTAGACACGTCTTCTTTGAATGTTTGTTTGTAAAAGAGATCTGGAACATGTTTTTGGTTAATCTTGTGGGATGGGGGAACAAAGGCAAGGTAAATTGGTAAGAGATTCTATTTGGTTTTATAGAAGGTTGAAGTATGGCATATAATTTTTTTTAGCTTACTTTGTCTTCTAATTTCTTATGGGAAATCTAGAAGGCTAGAAATGAGGATATTTTTTAGGGTACTAGGAGGGTACTTACTGAATCTTTTAGAAGAATCACATTTCACAATATTTTTGTGTAGGCGACAAACAATATGGAGGACTCAAAGGACAAACTTGTGAAGTTGCTAAAGGAAGGAGTTGTGGATTTCAATATAATAGAGGTTAAAGATAGAAAGGTTTGGCCTCTCAATGAATCTAATACACCTTTCATGAAATTATATTTAGAATTTCAAAAGGAATACAACAAAATACCTAGTTGTGGCATAGGAAAAAGAGGTAAACTTCCACCACAAGGGCATATTAGATATATTTCCACCAAGAATAGGAGCAGTTGAGGGATGCAAAAAGGTTGTGATGGGCTCAATTAATGGATATTTTTCCTTTACTATTTTATGCATTTATCATTTCATCTACTAAGTTTCAAAGACATTACCAAGACCTTATATATATTTTATATGTCTTTCATACACTTTTAAGCAGTTTGAAGTATGTGAAAATAGAAACGTGTTATGTTGATATATGCCTTTATGAATGCATGAAATTCTATGGAATTTAGTATAATTTTATGTTTAAATTTATGATTGTTAATAATGTGGATACCTTAGGAATGAGACTAACATCTTGCAGCAAGAAAGATTGTTAACCTGTAACAACAAGTTTTCCAGCTTGCAGCATAAGAACTACGAATAGTTGAAGGAGAAAAGTTAAAAGGCCAAAGGCGCGACACTTTTAAAAGGAACAAAGGTGATAATTCATTGATCAACCATGAGTCACCACATCATACTCTTGCTCACTGAATAAGACCACCAAGAGGAGAAGGAATCTACTATCAGTGAGATTGATTTTTGACACAATTATTTTGAGGAACATGTCTTTGTTATAACAATTAACTGTTAGGCATAGAGTTTTGAATTGGTTTCTCTACTCTTGTTTCATAATTATTGTTTTTTGTTTCAAACTAATTCCTCTTCCTATCTTTGAGGAAGAGTGGATGAATACTTTGAGTTTATTTTCAGTCCTCAAAGAATAAAACTCCTCACAAACCCTATATAGTGGGATCTATTGTCGAAGAGTAAAGCTAGTTGTTGGTAGTTGTTCTAGTTGTTAGTTGATCAAGCTAATAAGTTAGTTTTTATTTGTTATTAGTTGCAACAATAGATACGTGTTATTGAATAAGAAATATTCGGTAGATTCTTGTTGGATTACATGTAAGAGTTTCATGTTTATATGTAATAAAGGGAATTAGTTGATATCATGATTTATTGAGTAAGTATTTAAAAAAATTTGTGGAAGAAAAAACTCAAGCAAGGTCCACTTGAGGTACTACTAATCCACTTTATTTATTGTTATTAGATTAATTGATGCATTGTTGAAATTAGTTAGTAGTTTCCAGTTATATGCATGTGTTGTAATTCATGAATGTCATTATGTAGTTTTGAACTAAATTCTATAGCTTCATGTTGATTTCATACTTTGGAGGAATTAGCTAAGAATTAGTTTTAACAATTGATAGTTACAACCTTAAGTGTTAGGTACCCGTAACATAAGGAGTAGGTTATATTTATTTCCCCTATTTTGTGAATTAACAATTTGTTTCACTTTCTAGCTTTTGCAATATTTTGTACATGTGTAATTGCCTATACTCCATTGATGTAGGATGTGTCTAGAGTCCATGAACACATATATTGTGCCAACACTATCTAAAGTTTACGAGTCCCTGGTTGATAATTGAATGCAGCCTCTTGTGAAAGATGAACTATTCAATTAGGAATTCATCCTCTAAGTTGTGTATAGACCCAGTAAACACCAAATTTATTAGACATTAGAGAGGCTCTGCATTTTTGTCATCATTGCCAAAGATGGTGCTAAGTTTAGGATTCTCCTATGTATTTTCAATTTCCTTCAAGCTTTCATAGTTTAGCAACTCTATTTTCAGCACTAAGGTAATTAGGTTTTAACCATCAACAACAACATGAGTTACTAACAATGTACAAGAACCATTGATCTAAAGAGTCACAACCATTGCATTTGGAGGGAACGAGACACTTTGGGAATATTTCTCCCCTCAACACATGAAGCATTAGAAGATACTAGTGAATAAAGTGAGTAGAACGGGGGAAACCCTAAAGAAGAATCATCCCTTACACTAATACCTACACCAACCACATAGGAGACTTCTAGTATACATATAGTCACCATGGGTGATGCAACAGTAGAAGATCCACCAAAGCATGTAATGTTTGAATTCCCTATAACCAACCAGGAAAGGGTTGTTGCTTTGAAGAACATACCTCCTTCAACACTACTTGTCTTCTATGGGCTACTCACAGAGGATCCAAACACCTTTCTTTTCGAGTTTGATGTACTATGTCAAAGCTATGGCTACACTGTAGATTCTCATAGACTCAAATTGTTTCCAACAACACTAAAAGATGATTCATGGGGTTGGGAAGAGATGTTGTTCCCAATTGAAATATAATAAAGACAAAATTCCTAGAGAAATACCAAGATTATTGTAGAGGCATAAATAGAAAGATGGATGGTATCTTCAAGATACCACAGAAAGAAGATGAATCATTGGAAGATTATGTTGAGCGGTTTTATTTATGCCTCAAGAAATCACATCAAAATGGAATTTTGATGAATCCTTGAAACTGGCATTCTTAAGGGGAGTTCATGAAGACTGTATGGATGCTCTCAATCTCATTGGATTAGGGTACATCTCAAACTTACCCTTTGAGGATATTTGTAAAGTGTGTAGAAAATATTCCAGGTCTTTCATCAAGAAGACAAAAGGATACATGACCTCCTCTCTCAAAAAAGCATCCAACGAAGTCTTAGGGTAGAGTTGAGCAATATTCTATCAAACATGGAGGAAATCATTAGCCACTTGGCTACCCAACTGGATACCCTCTTGAAAAGAAGAAAAATAGGTGAGATGTTATGGTGATCAATGTGGGGTATGATGGACCTATTCTTCCTTAATTCATTAGGAAATGAGATCCACACAATAAAATGATTATCAACCCTTAGGGGAATCAAGTCAAAGTGTGAATCTACAAATTTCCTTTTTGTGTCAGGGGACGGGGGTCTTGGTCAAACAACACTTTAGGGAGAAAAATTAAAAATAGTAAATCAACACCAAAATGAAATCTAACACTTGGAACAACTAGATTAAGATCAGTACTGATAGAACCATAAAACAAAATGTAGATAAGAGAGAGGTAGATCTGAATGTACCTTTCACCAAAAGTCAACTTCTAAAGCTGGTCTAGGACTCATTCACCTAGGGGAAAATGGGTCTTGATTTAGGGTTTATCTGCAACTTTCATAAGCCTCTACTATAGATTTGAATCTTCCAATTTTCCTAGGTTTCATGTTCGAAAAGCCAGAAATAAATTCTATAAGTGAGTTTTTGTGAGATGACAACTTTTACAACTTTGACAAGTTCTTTAATTTTGCTCTTCTAGAGATCTTCAAGATTTCTTCCACCTAAATTTGCAAACACAAATCAAGAGGGAAAAATATTTTGTTTTTGGTGAATAGGGGTTTCCCTTGGTCAAGCCACATTTTGGTAATTAAACCTTGAAATGAAATAAAATAGTATGAAAGGAATGATGAATGAACAACTCAATGTTACAACTCACCAAACCCTTGAACAAACCTTAGAATGTAAATTTGCAACTTGCATGAAATGGCTTCAATGGACGTGGATCTTGAACCTTGAATCTTGACTTTAAATAATACTTTGAATGCTTGAATGGATCACGAAACCTTTATCATCATATTAGCTCCAAAAACATGCATTATGGAAGAAGACTTTGACATGACAATTGGATCTTGATTGCTGCAATAAATATTTCAATAAATTTGCTCTTGAATGCATTGAATTGCTCTTGAAATTCTCTTGAACTCTAACTTGATCTCATGAAAATCTTCTAGGTGAAACATAGTGAAATGACTTTATATTTATAGATATGTATCCTTAATTTCCTGAAATTCAAATAACACAAGCCAACATCTGAATATAGATTTGAAAATGTTAAAATACCGCCAAAAGCATGATTTAAATTTATGTCCTAGGTCTAAGGGAGGACCCATTCACCCATGGTCGAATGGGTTCTAGGTCCCTAAACCTAGGACACACATTGCTCAATGTGTAGTGTTATATTAAGGCATTAATGAATGTTGGGTTTCCTCTTTGGAAAATGTAATAAAATAGGCTTGGTAAATGAGTTAAAGGGCCAATTAAGGTATATTAAGCTCAATTAATTAAAGGATCCCTAAATACGTGTGAAAGTGTAAAGGGGTACACTTTACAACACCAAAACAAGGCACAATTAAGTCCAAATTAATTAGGATGGCCCAAACAAGTGTGAAAATGTAAAAGGGATACATTTTTCTACACTACATTTATCCCCCACTTTAGTGAGAAGATGACCTTGCATCAAACTCACACTAAAGTAGACATTGAAAATATATTTAGGCAACAACGACAAGATTACTCAATCATACAACATCAAAGACTAGAAAGAAAAGTAAAAAAAAGGCAGATCAAGCCTCAACTGTCCAATGCAATGTGGAATACACCTCAAATTTTTGTCTAAAAGAAAAGGGAAGATCAAGCCTTAACTATCCAACGTGATGTGGAACACGTCTCGTATGTTTGTCCAAAAATGTTCACAAGCATAACACAATGTCCACTATGCAAAAAACAATGCATGCTCACTTTGGGCTAATGGAACCTCAGGCTGTCCACTAGGTGAGCTCTAAAAAAGTGGTTAAGTGAGAAAGTCATGCCAGGTCTACAGGCTCTCATCATACTAACCATACCAAATCTATATCTATAATAAATCTGATAAGGCACCACAAAATATTAAACTTTGAGCTTCATAAGGTTAACAAGCCATATCGTGCTAAACACTTATGAACGAAATACAAATAAACATGTTTAAATGGATTTTTCTTAGTTCACGTAAGGTATCCTCTTAGGGAACATCATGCCTAATGTCTCCAAGAGAGGACAAGTCAAGGATAAAAGATTCACAACTTAGGGAATGTGACGTGTAGCATCACCACTAAGAGGAAAGTCATATGCCAAGAAATATCATGCTCTCGAGGGACATCAAACCCAATGACACCACCAAGAAAAAGACACATCGCAAGAAGAAATAAAATCACACAATTAAACATAAGGAATGTCAAATTTTTCAAAAATAATAATGCCAATTATGTATGCCACAACTTTAAATAAATTGCTAACACCATTACTGTGAGCAATTTACTTTAAAGTAGGAAATAATCAATGCTAAACAATAAAGAGGACATGAGAGCTTATTCGACAAGCCCTATGCCAAGTCATATGTTTCCAAATGAAGCTACGTCATGAAAAAGGAGGGAGAGGGATTGCCCCCAAAATGAAATCCCAAAACACATAAGGGATCTATGGATTTAGGGTCAGTATATCTTTGCTACAATGTTATAGAGCTTGGAAACATCATCATTCCCCAAATACTCACAAAAATAGAAGAATGATACATAGAGAGTGAAAACAAAGAAAAATATTTTTGGGTCAACATGGAAGAGATCTAAATGTCTCAACACCTTGCGTCATCCCCAAAAGGAAAACAAAAAACAAATAGAGGAATACGCATGAAGAGATACATCAAACAAAACAATACAGGGGATCACATTATGCACATGCAATCACATAAAGAACATGTAAAAGAAAACAAAAACAAGACTAGTAAGGAACATGTGAGTCAACCTATATCAGGTTGTCCACATCCTAATCTTGATTAGTATATGTGGAAGGTGGATAACTAGCCAAAGGGACAACATAAAGTTCCAGACTAGGACAAGCACAAGTTCAAGATTCTTATTAGGAGGATCATCATTTAAGCTCATAGAAGATGAAAACAATGAACTCAACTCATTATTCACTTGTTCATCAATCTTTGCAATTTCATTATCATCATCCAAGTTAATCATAATAGGAGTTCTAATGACAATATCCATAGAAGTTTGTTCATATTGCGGTGAGGGTGAAAAGGCATCATGTATTGCTTGAGACAAGTTTGGATTTTAGTTTTTTATGTTGTTCTTTTCTTCTTTTTCTTGTAATGAATGAGAAATAGCATGACATCTATGCCCACGCTCTCTAGCATTTTGCTTTCTTTTCATTTGGTTATCAAGTTGTGACTGTGTAGGAGTGGGTTTATCAACCATAAGTTTATTTTCCTCCCTTGAGGGAGGAATGAAAGGAACCATGGGAGGTTGTTCAACCACTTTCTCTTTAGATTTGTAAACTTTTTGACTTTAGGAGGCACAAAGAGATTTATTTGATTATCTTGTGGTCTCTTATATGAAATAGGGGGAGGATTTATCGTAGGTTGGTCTTGGTTACTTAGAAGGGATTTTAATCCAATCATGGTCTGATCAAGGATAGGAGACTCAATCATGGGTTGAGGCATATTAGTAAGGGATAATTATGCTATGTGCTTTGCCTTAAACTTTTGGTAGGATTTGAAAAAGAAGTCTTCATGGGGTCTAATAGGTTAAATAGGCTCCAACCAAAAGAAATACAATGAGAAATTCCCATGGGAAGACACAAGATTAAAGCCACTATGATGTACAGTAAAGATTTCATTGCCAAATGGAAACTTTAAACATTTATGCACAATCGACGGGATGACATTCATGGAGAAAAGTCCTAGATAGCTTAACTTCACACGAAATTGGTTTGATGACGGGATGATGGTGAATGAGACATTTAATTCTTTCGGTCCAAATTTTAAAGGGAGATTTATGGAACCTATCGTAGGGCAATCAAAACCATTATGCGTTTTGATCCTTGCTTTCAATTTTTCATATGTATCTTAATAAATCTCATGCAAAAATAAGAATTCTTCAGTGATCACATTCTCTACACAGATAGGATCAATTAATATCCCATTAGTAGGCTATTCATTGATTATTCTAGCTATGTAAAGAGGACCATCAGGTGCATGTATAAGTATGTCTTGTTGTGAGAAAGCAATGCCAAGCGGCATTTTAGTCAGGCCCTTACGAGGTTTAGCTTCAATAAATGATCCAGGTGGATCTTGAAGGCCTCAAAAATCTAGCAGCTTCAAAATCTCCCAGAACTGGCATTAATGCATAGAGCACAGTGATACGATCCTGACGCAACTTGAAGCGTGTCAAAAGGAGTTCGTTTGCTCGATATGCTCGGTCAAAGTTCAACAAGGGCTGAGGATGCCAGATGGTTGACTAGAAAATTGACTATCCTCAAATCAGGTGAAAGCAGTCTCAGATCAAAGAGCTCGCCGACAGGATTCCGACGCAACTTGAATCGCGTCAAAAGGAGATCGTATGTGCGAGTTATGTTTGGTCAAAGGTTTGGTCAAACTGAGTACGAGAGCCATCAGGAAGGTGGAAAAATTGATCATCTTGGAATTCATCAAAGTTGGTGTCAAATTGAAGTGCTCATTGAGATGATTCCAGTGGCATTCGCTTCGTTGAAAATGGAGCTCGTATGACGGAGAAACGGCTAGTCAAAGTTTAGTTGACTTGATGGTACATGGGTGACGTCAGCTGTCAGTCCGTACCGTACGAAATTCAAATGGACGAATTCTGGCATGACATGTGGTGGTTGAGTCATCTGTATAGACCAATATGAATTCAACACGTGTCCTTTCCAATACATCAGTACACATAGTCAGCGATACGTGGCAGTCTCAGTCAGCATTCAATAAGCAGACAGCTCGACATTGACATCAAGTAAGTGTTTGACACGTGGATGAGTCGGCATCCGAGTCAGCAACAGTCAGTAGTCGAGTTAGGGACACGTTGGCAGGACCAACGAGTTATACTGTGACACGTGGCTTTGTTTTACATCTTCTTTTTTCGGCGAGCGGTTGCTGAGTTTGTTTTGTTTAACAAAAAGATCTCTATGAATTTGAACCCGTGACCCCATGGGAATTAGCTGGCCGGTATACCATTGCACCCGCATGCAACCGATTTCTAAGTATAGAGTGACGATTGTTTTTGATGTGTTATCCCGCGGATGTGAGATCAAAATGTTGTTGTCGGGGTCCGAACCGCCGACCCCCGGCCAACTAAAGTTAGTAGCCACCGTTGGGCTGTTGAACCGATTTATTATATATGTGGGCACTGTTTATTTTATCATGTTATTAAACCCGAAAGTTGTTTATTTTAGGATATGGTTAAAACCTAACCCCCTCTTCCTATGTAAAATGACAAAGGTTGTTAAAACCAACTTGAAACATAGCATACTGGAGGTTATGTTGTTTTTCTTGTAATTATGAAGGGTTTTGGCCTTTTTAGGCTAACTTCATGTATAAAAGGGAGGTATGTGAGAAGTGTTTCACATTCAAAATTCAGGGGATTCAGTATTCTGGGATTAAGGAGACTTGAGGAGTCTTGTGAGAATTTTTCTCTTGGGAGAATTGTGGAAATTCTCGTAAAGTGTGTTCTCATTTCTTAGCTCTTGGAGAGTTTTGTTGCTCTTAGTAAAGGGTTTATGGGAAAGTGAGAATTTTCTTGTAATGGGCTAAGTGGTCTCTAGGGAGAAGAGATAATCACTTAGTGAGTCCATTGAGAGATTTTGTATGACTTTTGAGTCTTGTGTAAAGGCTTGATGCCTATGTACTCTTGTGTGAGAGAGAGTTGCAGCTTTATTGTTTGAAAGCATTGTAAAGGTGACGAAGGAGTTAGGCACGAACATGTTGCTAGAAAAATCATGTCATTGCAGTGTGGAAGCAGGAAGAACCTGAAGTGCAAGAATCTTCCTGGGAAGCAGATTGTAACTCAGTGGAAGACCATGGTGATGTAAAAGAAGTTGCATCATAGTAATGGCATTGATCACGCTTATTTGCAGATCCAGAGACGTAGCCAAAAACTGGTGAACCCCGTTATCAAATCTCTTTGTCTCTCTTTTCTTGGTGCATGATTCTATCAACTTCTTTACTTTCCTATGTTTTATGTGGTTATTTTCTCAATTCACAAGCATCATCAGTTACGATCTTAATTTTAAATCTGTATCCTGATGAATCTAACAAGTTGTTAAGTGATTCATAGTAAGGAGTTTATAGATCAATAAATCCAACCAAACCATCCATAAGGTTGTTTGCATTGTCTTTCATCTTTTCATCATCCATGTCAACATTCATCACATCATTCTTTGTTTCACTAGCTTTGACAAAAGAAATTTTATGATTAGGCATAGGATTGGTAAATATTTGCAAGTTTTTATTAGGAGGGGCTCCAAACTTATTACCTTGATCATTAACATTGCCGATTTGAATATGATTAGAATCAATGAGGTCTTGCACAAGACTTTTAAGACACTTATAATGTTCCATATCATGTCCATTTTGTCGGTGAAAATGACAATAAGCATTTGGTCTATAGTTTGAAGGTAAAGTCTTAATACGATCAGGAGCTCTAACAGGAGGTAAGGAAATCAAATTCTTGTCTAAGAGCTACAATATAATATTATGAAGGGTATCAGGTAGGAGTGTAAACTATATTTTTATCCGCAAAGGCATATGGGTTTGTCATCTTTATAGTAGCCACTTGGGCATTAATATTTGATTGAGGGGGATTAAATTGTAGAAAGCACTTATTTTTTTTCTTGAAAGGTTGGTAGTTGGTTTGAGGTGTGGATTCAGAATTTTCAGTACAGTTAGAGGGATTTTTCACTTCACGACTACTAACCGAATTTTGATAATCACGAAGGATTGTACACAACTGTGTGAATGAAGGAAACCTCAAAATTTCAAGCTTAGCTTGGATTTTGTCTTGCAAATTGGAAATAAACATTCTTTGAAGGTTGACATTAGGAATCTTAATGTTTATTTGTGAATAAAGCATTTGGTATCGTGCTATGAAAGTAGTGACCTTTTCATCAACTTTTTGTTTACATGTCATCAAATCAACTAGGGTCATCTTAGGACCTACGTGAATTTGGAAGTGGTTATAAAAAGCATCAATAAGTTCATTGAATGAACTAGTTGAATTATTTAGTAGGGAGAAAAACCACTCTAAAGCAACATCTTTCAAGGATTAGGGGAATAGCTTAGCCAAGAGTTTATCTTCAAAAATGAAGTCACTACATAAGGTTGTGTAAGCATAAACATGGCTAATAGGATCTCCTTTCCCACCATATTTCTCAAACCTAGGAACCTTTATACCTTGTGGCATTTATGTTCTCAATATCTCCAAGGATAACATATTGGTTTTGATGTATTGTGAAGGTTGGCCATTGTTGTTCTGGCTTAATGTGGTGATTTTTTGTTGTAGGGATGAAACATTTTGCAAAAGTGAGTTAAGGATTAGATTGTTTTTGGTGTTATGATATGGAGGTGAATAAGGTGGAGTTGTATATGTATGTGGAGGACAAGTGAATTATAGATTTTTGAGGGGAGATGGTTGAGGAGATATGAGATTTGAATGCACAAATCTAGAAGGATTCCCAGTGGAAATACCTAAGGAAGTGTTGACATTGATAGTAGGTTGGATGGTTGTAGTAACATGAGTACTAGTGTAGGGAGGAATAGAGGTAAGGGTTGTGGAAGGAGGAATTGAATTTCCACCTTGGCTTTGAGTATACCCCAAAGCTTGAGCACAACTAGTCATGGTAGGGACATGCTTATCAACAATATGAGCTAGACTTCACAAAATCTCTATTCCATGTTCATTTTCAAGCATTTTCCTCACATTATCTAAAGCAGGAATGACATTACTAGCAATGTTTTCAAAAGTCACAAAGTTTTGTAATTTTTCTATTTCTTCATCTATCCTTCTTATGTTCTCTTGCGAGACATTAGCAACCATTCTTTCAACATCATGCATATTAGTTGTAGGTAGGGAAGTCATTGGAAATGAGGTATGAAGACTATGATCCATAGTGGGTTGATTAGTATCAAAACTATGAGTGAAAAAGTTGGAAAACCCAAGATCCACGGTGAATGGTGTATCATGGGATGACATGAGTCTCAAACTATGTCTCACAATAGTATTGATAATAAGACACCAATATGTGAAGCTCATACAAGTTTCACAAACTCGGTATACACCCAAAATGGAAAATAGGCTAGATGCAATCAAATATCCTAAGATGTAAAGTGCAATGCAAAAATGTAAAAGCAATTGTTAGATTTTAAACAAGATAATTTTCTAATTATGCTATGCAAAAACCTAAAAATGATGTCTTGTAAATGCAATTTTGAATTCACTGAATGCACTAAATTTATCAAATGAAGCTTAATATGATCAATTCCAATTAACAAAAATTCTATAAACTAAAATAGAAAACTGAAAATAGCATAGAAGAATACGGAAACAAATGCAAATTAAGCTTGAATGCAAATGCAAAATATGACTAAATGACAACTTAGCAGAGCTAATTTGAAGTGAAATTTTGATTCAATTTTTAAATGTAAATGAATGATGATCTGCAATGCTATGTAAATGATTTGCACAATGACTATTTTTTTTGTATTTTTTAGATTTTAAGAGATGTAAAAATGCAATCCTAAAACCCTAAATGAGATGAAAACTAATGTAATTTAAACAACCCTAAATGATATTCAATTCAATGCAATCCAATGCAAATCAATGCAAGATATAGATCTATGGTGAAAATAGACTCCAAAATTAGAAAATTACAATGCTCAAAAGGTCGGGTTCACCAAAATGAAAAGAAGAAAAATAGGTGGGATGTTATGGTGATCAATGTGGGGTGTGATGGACCTATTCTTCCTCAATTCATTAGGAAATGAGATCCACACAATAAAATGATTATCAACCCTAAGGTGAATAGTGTCAAAGTGTGAATCATTAGATTTCCTTTTTGTGTTAGGACGGGGAAACTAGTCAAACAACACTTTGGGGAGAAAAACTAAAAATAGTAAATCAACACCAAAATGCAATCTAACACTTGGAACAACTAGATTAAGATCAATACTAATAGAACCAGAAAATAAAATGCAGATTAGAGAGGCAGATTTGAATGTACTTTTCACCAAAAGTCAGTTTCTAAAGCTGATCCAGGACACATTCGCCAAGGGGTGAATGGGTCCTGAGTTAGGGTTTGTTTGCAACCATCGGGAGCCTCTGCTATAGATCTAAATCTTCCAATTTTCCCAGGTTTCGGGTTCAAAAAGCTAGAAATACATTTTGTAAGTGAGTTTCTATGAGATGACAACTTTTACAAGTTCTTCAAATTTTATCTTCAAGAGATCTTCAAGATTTCTTCCACCTAAATCTACAAACACAAATCAAGAGGGAAAATGTTTTGTTTTTGGTGAATAACAATAAAATGAAAGGAATGATGAATGAACAACTCAATGTTACAACTCACCAAACCCTTGAATAAACTTTGGAATGTAATTCTACAACTTGCATGAAATGGCTTCAATGGATGTAGATCTTGAACCTTAAATCTTGACTTGAGATAATGCTTTGAATGCTTGAATGGATCATGAAATCTACATCATCATATTAGCTCCAAAAACATGCATGATGCAAGAAGAATTTAACATGAAAATTGGATCTTGATTGATGCAATAAATCTTCTCTTGAATACCTTGAATTTCTCTTGAAATTCTCTTGAACTCTAACTTGATCTCATGAAAATCTTCTAGGTGAAACATAGTGAAATGACCTTATATTTATAGATATGTATCCTTAATTTCCTAAAATTCAAATAACACAAGCTGACATCTAAATATAGATTTGAAAATGTTAAAATACCACCAAAAACATAATTTAAATTTTGGTCCTAGGTCTAAGGGAGGACCCATTCACCCATGGGCGAATGGGTCTTAGGTCCCTAAACCTAGGACACACATTGCTCAATGTTTAGTGTTATGTTAAGGCATTAATGAATGTCGAGCTTCCTCTTTGGAAAATGTAATAAAATAGGCTTGGTAAATGAATTAAAGGGCCAATTAAGGCCAATTAAGCTCAATTAATTAAAGGATCCCTAAATAAGTGTGAAAGTGTAAATGGGTACACTTTACATTACCAAAATAAGGCACAATTAAGTCCAAATTAACTAGGAGGGCCCAAATAAATGTGAAATGTAAAAGGGATACAATTTTCTACACTACACCTCCATATCAAGAAAAAGTAAGAAGAAGCAGAGGCAACCCTCATAGAATATTGCCCACATTGCTGACAAAAAAAGATTAATTGCAAGTACAAGAAATTGGCCAATATTTCTAAAGATAAGCAAGGGAAGCTAGAATATCATGCTTTGGAAGATGAGGAAGGTCAAGCATTTTACATATCTCAACACAAACCATGGAAACCAATACAAGATATGCCTCAAGGTCCCTTGACCTACAATACATCATTTCCAGTTAATAATTGAAACATAGAAAAATAGGTTCACCATCAATAGGGTATCAATGATGAACCTAATTTGCATTGGGTGTATGTTTCATTCAATTATGAAGGTAAAAATGCTTAAATAACAATAAAAAACTAATCCTAACTGTTATAGCAATGAAAAGGGGAGTTTTGAGAGCTTGAAATGATGTGTACCTTGCTACAAGAAGGCTGATTTTAGGGCACAAAGGACTCATTCGCCTATTGTGGAGAATGGGTCCCTATTAAGGTTTTGGAAACTAACTTTTGGGTTTTATTCCTCTCAGTTTGCACTCCCAGATCCCAAGTTTTCACTACTCTAGGCCTCATTGAGGACTCATTCACCTTTAGTGGCCAATGGGTCCTTTTTGGGGTTTCAGAAAACTGACTTCTAGGTTTTGTACTTCAATATCTACACTCTCAGTTCCTAGGTTTTTAGCTCCCAAAAGTCTGGAATAAATTTTTTAGCCTTGTTTTTGTGTTCTTGCACTATGGATGACAACTTTGCAACTCTTCAACTTTGACAATTTTGCTCCAAATCTTGCTCTTCAACCTAAAACCTGCAATCACACATTCAAGAGGAGAAAAACTTGTTTGTTAGTGGATAGGGGTTTTCCTCAATCAAACCCCTTTTAGGTAATTAAACCAAATGATGAAATAAAGAAATTGAAGCATGGAAATGAAATAATGAAGTGTTGATACCTTGGAAGTTGTCTTGGACTATACATTTGCAAACTAACATGAAGTGGCCATGAAGAATGTAGATCTTGATCTTGTATAAGATGTAAAACAATGCTTGCAAGTAGATCTTCAATGCTTGCATTAAGCCCTTGACATGATGAAATGATATTTAATTTTTACAATAGACTCTTGATAATCTGCCTTAGAAGGCCTTTGAAATTCTCTTGTAGACTCTTGTGAACTCCAATTTTCTATAATGCATGAATGCTCAAAGTTGCTAGGTGAAAAAAATGTGAATTAACCCCTTATTTATACTAAATCTAGAGATTAACCTCAAAATTCAAATAATTCAAACCGACACCGCATCTAGAAATAAAAATTATTAAAATCCCACTAGAATTAAATTCAAAAGGGGGGTCCTACTTGAGAAAGACCCATTCACCACCTAGGGCGAATGGATCCTAGCTCAAGTTTTTAGGACCTTGCTCCGGGAGGGTGAAATAACATAAAAAATCCATGTCAAATATGCGAAGAAAAGGGGGTCCTATGTGGAGAGGACCCATTCACCACTAAAATCGAATGGGTCCTAGCACCACTTTCTAGGACCTTGATTTTGCCAAATTAAATTTTATGCCATATGATTATTGGGTGTCGGGATAGATCCTTCAGAAGGTGTCATAAATAAGGCTTAAATATGAATTAAAGGGGCTAATTAACTCTAATTAACCACAATTAATTAAGAAGACCCTAGATAAGTGTGAAAGTGTGTTACAACACTTTACAACACCTAAAATAAGGTACAAATTAGGTACATTTTATTAAAAAGGGTCCCAAGATTAATGTGAATGTGTACAACACATTAAAACATTAAACCTAGGAAAAAATTAGGTTAATTCAATGGCAGTTATTCCAAATTAAGGAAAAGGGATACTTTTTCAGTTACTACAATAATGTAAACTTCCCAAATTAGAACCCTCAAACTTGGACCAATGTAAAAAACTTACAATGGCCAATGCCCCAAGCCTCCAATTGGAATCAACAACAATAAAGCATGTGATGACCACAAGATTACCAAGGACCAAATTATAATTCCCAATGGCCACCCCAAAAAAACCAATGGGCACCATAGTGGTAAAGAGGTCAACAATGGTAAATCAAAATATAAATTACTAGCAACCACAACAGCAAGGCATAATGCCAAATCCAACAATAGTTGTACCAACACCACCAAGAGAACCTCAATTGCCAACACAACTTGCACCTAACCCAAATAATAAGCCTGTCCAATAGGATTATTCTAATGACACCATACAATACCCTACTTATGGGATTGAGGTGAGTGATGTCCAACTCAGATTATGGAAAATGATAGGTCACATCACATAAATGATTGATGAGGAACTCCCAACAAAACCAATGGAAAAACAATCCAGGGAACCTGAATCAAATCAGGTAACGCAACAAACATAAGTCTAGAACCCTCATTTCCTGATAGATTAATAATCCAAAAACATCACTCACAAGTTGAATATGATCTATTGGGACAAGTCAAAGATGTTTTCATTAAGATACCCCTCATTCAAGCAATCAAGGAAGTACCAATTTACACAAAACATTGAGAGATTTATGCCTCAAAAATCCTGGTAGGAAATGAAAGGACTCTCAGACTGTGCATGTTTTAGGATAACTTGTAGATATTATGTTAGGAAACATAGCTGTCCCCAAGCCCTATTACATGGATGTCAAAATCAATGACACTCTCAACAAGAATACCTTAATTGACCTTGGGGCGGCCATTAATGTAATGACCAAGGAAACCACAAAGTTATTACAACTAATGGAGCTCAAAACTACACCTACTATGTTACAGTTAGTTGATAGGTCTATAGTGAAACCTAAGGGAAACATAGAAGACTTGGTAGTAATGTTAGACTCAGGGGAATACTCTAGAGACTTTATGGTGCTGTAGCATAAAGCTAATCTTGTAGGATACCCCCTAAGCTTAGGGAGACCTTGGTTGGCTATTGTAGATGCCTTCATAGGTTGAAGGTCTGGTAACATGATCATTTCCAATGGAAATGTAACCAATAAACTATTCCTTTGTCCACCTACCTAGCCACATGTAGACTTGGAGAAAAGTGTTTGGCCTATCCTATATGAGGATGATCAATACTCATTACAAAAATTAATTACTATTGAAATAAGCGCTATGTTAGAAATCCAAGATGAAGATAAAATGCTTGCAAACATAACACATAATAATTATGGCAGGGCCTCGCAACAATATGACTGTTTAACATGCTTGCAAGACCCTCTACAAAACATAATCCCAACCAATATATCTAAGTCCATTTCTCAGATTTTCCATACTTTATTGCCACATAACTGTACTCTCAATATAGCAGGTCTTGACATAGCATATGTTAAAGCATCATCCTTGACTTTAGAGATTACATTGGTAAAGACATTAAATGTAAAAAGTCAACAAACTATTGCACAATAGTCTTCACTATTGAATATGCTACAAGTAGATGTAGTTGCATTTGCATGGGATTACCATGACATGAAGGGAATAGACCCAAACCTATTCATGCACATAATTTACATCAATGATGGCTATAAATCGGTTAGGCAACCTTAAAGGAGAATGAACCCAGCAGTTAGTGACATAGTCAAGACAAAATTACAAAAGTTGCCTCTATGCAGGATTCATCTATCCAATCTTTGATAGTTAGTGGGTGTCTCCACTAGTAATTGTACCTAAGAAGGGAGGGAAATTGAGAGTGTGTGTTGATTACCATGAATTGAATGCAACAACTAGAAAAGACCACTTTCCCCTTCCATTCATTGATGAATTACTAGATTCATTAGTAGGAAAGCAATACTTTTCCTTCTTGGATGGGTTCAATGGATACAACTAGATTAAGATAGCCCTAGAAGACCAAGATAAGACAATGTTTACATTCCCTTGGGGTACATATGCTTAATCTGCCTTGCTATTTTGGCTATTCAATACACTTGCCACCTTCCAAAGGGCAGTACTGAGCATATTCTCATATTTTTCTCATGATTCCATGGAAGTTTACATGGATGATTTTACAACTTATGGGAATAACCATGAAGAAACACTTGTTAATTTGGATAAGGTGCTACAAAGATGTCAAGATCACCATGTGTCCCTAAATCATGAGAAATGCTTCATGATGATGATTGAGGGAGTAGTATTGGGACACTTTGTGTCCAATAAGGGAATTCAAGTAGACCCAAATAAAATAGAAATAATATCAACACTGCCTATACCTTAGAAATGAAAGGATGTTAGCTTCTTTGGCCATACTAGCTACCACAAAATATTTATACGAGATTTTAATAAGATTGCAACATCACTGTTTGTTCTATTGTCTAAGGATGTAAAGTTTTATTAGACACCTACTTGTCAACATGCCTTTGAAGCTCTTAAGGCAACACTTACAAAGAAACCAGTATTAAAGGTCCAAATCATACATTTCCTTTTCATATCCATACTATGCTTCTGATTTTGAAATTGGGGTTGTATTAGTGTAGAAGGAAGGGAATCTAGAGTATGCCATATATTATATTAGTAAGAATCTTCAAAGGACAAAACTCAACTACACAGTGACTAAAAAGGAGATGATAGCAGTAGTCCATGCAATCGAAAAATTTGGACATTACATCACAAGGTATTTTGCATTCATCCACACATACCATACAACAATCAGGTACTTAATAAACAAACCACTAGTTGGGGGCAGACTTGTGAGATGGTTGTTGCTACTTCAGGAGTTTGATATTACCATAGTAGACAAACCGAGAAAAGCAAATGTGCTAGTAGAATTTCTCTCCAAATCACCAACAAAGTCAGAAGAGGATATTGTAGATGATTCATTTCCAAATGATCACTTATTTTCCCTATCTCTGCATACAACTTGGTATGCAGACATCACCAAATATCTAGTTGCAAGGAAAATACCACCACATCTCTCACCAAGGGAGAAAAGACATTTAATTCAAAGAAGTTTTTCTTATTCATAGGTAGCTATATATTTATTTTATACAAGGTCTGATAATATAACGAGAAGGTATATCAGAGAGGGTGAAGTCCATGATATTTGCAAGGCATGCAATGATGAGCCTTGTGGAGGAAATTTTGCAACAAAGAGGACAACTCTTAAAATTTTGAATACTGGTTATTATTGGCCAACACCTCATAAAGATGTAGTCAAATATACAAGGAGTTGTAATAGATGTCAATTCCTAATATTGTATACCATAGAGGTTTCCAAGAAGGAGTTTTCTAGAAGAAAACACAAAGTTATAATCACCTCATGATCAATAATGGTTATATATGGTTATCATGGATGATATAAACATTCTTGTTGTTAAATATTTATAAAACTAAGATATTGTCTTCTATGCAAAAAGGCTCACATCTTATGCATGTATCAATTATTTATCATTTAGCCATGATGAAAATGTAGTATTATACATGTATGAATATGTTGTGTATATGAATGTGCAAGGGGAACTAATGTTTCATAATAATAAATGACATTGTCTTCACCCTATGTATATTGGTGTGCATAATGGTATGAACTAGAATGAACATTAAATAAAGAACACATGTCATGACAATATTAACAAAAAGTACAATCAATAGTCAAGTCATGAAGAGCAGGAAAAAATTACACTATCATGTGACAAAATTTCCTTAATGATAGTGTAAGAATAGTGATAAAAATGTTCAAATGATAGTAGGTAGGTTTTTTTGTATACCATGGCCTCTCTAACATTTATGAAAATGTATCAAACAATAGTTCACAATCATAAACTCAAGGATGGTAGTCTTATACCCAAAGGTTTTTAATGAAAGTGAGATAATGGTAGTCATATTTGAAGGTGAGAAGACAATCATGAAAAAGGGAAGTCATAGAGACATGAAGACCAAACAACGTCTATGTTTAAATATACAAAGGATATGACAGTCTTAAATGGGAAGCACACACCAATGCAAAGATAGTAAAGTGAGTAGAGAATGGTCATAAGAAAGGTGATTAATTAATAATAGTAAAGAAACCTTTGAAATGCATTGAAGAAGCCTTATCCTACACCTCCTAGGAGTTAGTATAGTTGTGGGGAGTTAGAAATCACATGCCCTGTTATCATGCAAGTGATAGTCAAGGAAATTGGGATGAGATGGAGTAGTTTTGAACAAGTTATAAGAATTTAGGAGGTGGTTTGAATAATCTTCCACCTATCAAGGAGGGTGGGGACAACAATTACAAGCATATAGGTGGATCAAGGAGTAGATATAGGAGAAAATAGTTGAAGAAGTCATCTTTCATTCCCCCCATTGCATAGCTAGGACATTTTTGAGAGTTTCAAAGGAGTCAAAAAGGGAAGCCATTTAATAGTTTTAAGCATTCCCCTTTTTATATCCAATGATGGATTGAGAAATATGATGTTTAGGCTAGAGATTAGTCAATTCTTTCTTCTTTGAAAAAAAGCTAAGTATTATAACTCAGTGAGAAATAAGAGTGGATTGCAAAGTCTTTTCAAAGAAATAGAACATTTTCAAACTTTTATTGCAATTGTAAGCATAATTTATCAATAAAATAAAGTATTTTTGACCCTTTTTCAAATCTATATGTTGTGTGCATTCATGAATAATTGATGTAGTTCTATGATAATATATACTATCCTCAATTTTGTCTCATTCTCAAACACCTACATGTAGAAAAATACATACCTTATGCATGCTATAGGTTATATTATTGGTTCAAAAATCTATCAGTTGTGAAAACATTTCATTTTCCTTCTAAACTATAGAACACTTCCAACTTTCCTATGAAATATTGATGCATAAATATTCACAAAACGTAAATTGTGCAACAATTATCTTAGTTATTGAAAAATTATGTGTGTTAAACAACTATATAAGCCACAAAAAAATTGGTGTATCACCTCCTTTAGGTTGTAGAAATTCATTTTGGAATCATTTTATTTTCATTTTTCCTCAAGCAATAATAGTATAGGTTACTTTAGGTGAGACATCAAGTGAACAAAATCTCTCTAGATATTCATCCCGATCTATGGAAAACCCATAGATCTCAAGATGTTTCCATGCTATCAATTGAGGAGAGAGTCAACATTTCACTCTCTCTAAGGGTAAACTCGGTATTGGTAACAATATCCATTCCATCCATAACAAAAGATAACTCAAAGAAATCATCCAAATTATTTTTCCTTTCCTCATAAGACCCATAACAATTAACAATTGATAAATTTTGGTCCAAGTCTTTGAATTGGATTTTGTTCCAAAGAATTGATTCAATAACAAAAATAATAATAAAGAAACTAGTTTCTTACA
The DNA here is from genome assembly GCA_007258455.2 of Sequoia sempervirens. Classification (NCBI taxonomy): domain Eukaryota; kingdom Viridiplantae; phylum Streptophyta; class Pinopsida; order Cupressales; family Cupressaceae; genus Sequoia; species Sequoia sempervirens. The sequence continues at coordinate 354,587,309 of VDFB02058242.1, forward strand.
TCTTGTTAATAGATCCCTAGAGTTACCAATAACATCTAGAGACCTAACATCCCAATCCCGTAACAATCTTCCACACTCCCAAATTATCTTGTGATTCTTTCCCATATTTTATTGCATTAGGAGAACACAAGGCCTGAGAATCTCGACAAACCCACCTAATTAAAATATTTTAGAGGGACTTTTTAGACCTCAAATGTTAACAAACAACATAATTATTTGGGAACACCTTTAGTGGTTTTTGCACTCTAATGACCCTCATAAGATATTTATATTTCCCCTACTAAATTTATAAAACTAAATTATCTTGTGAATGCTTGACATGGGATTTTTTCCCACCCTCAAATTACTTGAAACTAAGATAGGATTCAAAGCTAAACCATGTAATCCAACTTTACCTTCTTTACCCAAATTTTCACTTCTAGATCTCAACCAATATCTACTTGAATTTGCTAGGATGTATTTTGATCCAGAACAGTCTAGGGGTGAAACTAAAAAATCCAAAATTTTGGATTTTTTTTGTATTTTCTAGGTTTTAGTAAATCATGTTTTTGGAGGTCTTCGGAATGGAATTCGGGGTTGAAACTTGTGTTAGTCCCTAAAAATTGGTTGCCGAAGGCACTATTTTTTAGGGACTGACTTAGTACTCTTAGAGACCTTTCCAACGATGTAAATGGTTTTGAATTCCAAGCATTGATCGAAAAGTTATGACCTCGCCAAGTTGGGTTAAATAAATTCCTAGTTTTTTTAAATTTTTTGTAATTTTGTTTGTATTTTCTCATAGCTAGCTATTTAATTCAAAATCCTAGGGTTGTGGTGACTTTTGGAATTCTCCAAATTGTATATACTCCAGCTATTTTGAATGAAAAGATTGAATTGGAATGCATACAACTCTTTTCACTAGTTTGCATTTTTATCCAAATTGAACACAATATCGCAGGTTTCTTTTATGCCAAATATTGTTAACTAAATCCCCACCTTGATTCAGATAATATTCAATGATTAATTTAGGACTCTAATGACTCTGTGCTCACTCTTTATTTCCAAGAGAGCTTTATAACATGAAATATGACAAAATATTCTTCACCTCTATAATATTAGAGATTCCAAGCTTCTAGGCATTTCCCCCTCTTTAGACCCCTTGATCAACTACAAACGAGTCTAAGAGAGGGGAAAGATTTAGAATCACTAGAATCCAAAGTAAAATCTACTATCCTAGAAAAAAATCTACGAGTAGATTCCCAACTAGATACCAATTTTTATGAATAATGTATTTTGGAAGGATTGACAATCTCCTTTATCTTCGTGTCTTATGGATAAAGAGTCTTCTCCACATCCTCCTCATCAAAATTTTACTTAAATAACTCTCCTACCAAAATGGTAAGATGACCTAATTTTAAATTTTTATCTTTATGAAGATTAAAATAGCATTCTATGCTATCCACTAAATTATTTGTGCTATTACCAAAATCCTTTACCTCCTTTCTATGCCATATTTTTTTTACAAATGGTTGTGTATAGTTTGTAACCAAATACCCATATAGGTTAGAACAGATACATTGAAAGGCACCTTACTATAATCTATAATTCTTTAATAGGTTTCATCCCCGACCATAATTTCCATCAACTTTTCCAAACCTTCATTATTATCAATCTCTTGTAAAACCTTCATGATGGTCTAGTATAAGATTGTCAAGAATGAAACATATAGTTCTAGGTTTTTGCTAACTACATCTTCGAGCACTCTCAACTATTTCTATAACCAAATTTCTAAAGGTAATATAGAAACTTTACCCAAATTAACATCTTCCTTGAAACCTTTAACTAGGGATCAAATAGACTAACCAAGGTTAAAAATCTAAAAAGATAGAATCCCAAAACTGATGATCTTACAAAATCCTGTTAATATTCTCCATGCTATGAAAGAAAAATCACATCCAACAAAAGGTAGAATATGGAAGGTAGGACCACAACTTAAATTGAATCCCAAAAACATTGTAACCAATAATTTAGGGAATGTTCACCTATCCCATGACCATGTAATTCCTTTATGAGAGCCTTCCTTGAGAATTCCATAACTGATTTGATTATGATATATTCTCCCAAAGTCATTTTAATTAGGAATAATTTTTCTTAATAACTTTCCTCACTCTATTCACCATAGGAGCCTTCAAAAAGTTTCCTAATCTACCTTTATTTACAACACTCAACAAGGCTTCTATGTCTCAATTCTTACAAATTAGGTCAAATCTCTACTAGAAATTAGAGAATGCCTTCAATAGTTCAAAACTAAATAATAAAAATAAGGAAAACCCATGTGAAGGAAATAAATATTACCTAAATCCATAATTATCTTGTTTTGAAGATAAAACTCAAGACTCAAAAGAAAGCCTATAAGGCCCTCTATGTTTTTATCTAGCCCAAAATATCAATCTAGTGCATGGAGAAACCAGACCTTAAGTATATATATTTATAACCATCCTTAGTCCTCCTCTAGATGTAATCACATTTGTACTAGTGAGAGGTGGGTTCTCCAAATCTAATTTTACACAATTATTATTTTTCTTTTTCTTTAAAAGCCACCTCGTTAAGATCCTATGACCTGCAAACTATATTAGGGATCTTTTAATTACAATCTTATATTACAAAAAAATGGCAATCATCTAAAGGATCCTTAGAGTAGTCTAGAATTTCTTGGTACCTATCCATTTAAACTACCAAGATATGTAAAATCCTAGCTCAATATTGTTCACCCTATCCATAAGGAGTGATTTACCTAGATAGGCTACTAATTAGACCTTAATGCCATTTACAATACCAATATGATATATGTTGATGTTATAGCTTCAGTCGTATTCTTCCAACTTGTTGATTATCCTTGATTGAATAAATTAAATAATAGCTCAAGCTATTTAATATATAAAGTCTTCTATTTATGAAGAGGTGCGCCTTATTTAAATGGCATGAGTTCCTATGTGTGCCAACCTTTTCCCTATTGGTTGCATCCAAATGAAAAGGCATCTTGATTATCATTGGAGGCCGACTTAAGACTTATGAAGAGGCACATATTTATGAGAGAGGCCGACCTCTTATTATTAGTTGTTTTGTTATCATTATTGCAACCGACTTTGGTTTTGAAGAATTGCGTCTCTTCTATCATTTGATATATATATGACTTCATTTTTTCACCATTTATCATCCATTCTATTCATTGTTCATCATTGGTCTAAGGTGCAAATTAAGAGAAAGAAGCATATCAGTTTGGTTCATCATAGAAGGCTGAGTTGATCATTCATAGTTTATTCATTCACAAGTGTGAGTTAGAAAGAAGAGCAGATTGTGAATTCTATAAGAGAGAAGATTGTTACTTATTGAAGGCTGAATCTCTAATCAGTAAACTACATCTATTTGCATCTATCTGTGATGCTTCTATTTGGCCCTCTTATCGACCTCTAGTAAAGGAGACATTTTGTGTTGACATTTAATATATAAGTGATATATTGTTGCTGGGTTTTTTATCCCTCAAGTGGAGGGTTTTCCCAAGGTATCTGCTGTGTTATTGTGTCTGATTTTGAATTAAATTTTTGTGCATTAAATCTGATCATAAAACTAACATGGTATCAGAGTGGGTTTGAGAAGATTGTGATCAGATTTACAACGATACTCTTTTCTCTTCGTCTTAATTCTTTGCCCATCTCTACATCAATCAAGATGGTGAACGGATTGAAGATTGAAGATAGACTTGAGGGAGCGTCAAACTACACTTCATGGAGGTTTAGAATCATGATCACATTGGAGGAGAATGATTTGGCAGAGTTTGTGGAGACCAAAGTTCCTGAACCTAAAGAGGAAGAAGAGAAGTTGCAATGGAAGAAGAAAGACATCAAGGCGAAGAAGTTGTTGGTTGATTCCATCAAGGATCACATTTTTCCAATTGTCTCCAAGTTGAAGACTGCAAGGGAGATGTTCAAGACATTGGAGGAACTGTACGAAATCAACAACACCAGGTGGGCACTTGCCTTGAAGCAACAACTTCATCATGTTAAGATGGCAGAAGGAGAATTTGTCATCACCTACTTCATGAAGATTTCCGAATTGAGAGATCAGATCTCTACCATTGGTCATATTGTTGATGACAAGGATTTGACCATGTTGGCTCTTAATGGTCTTCCTTCATCTTGGGAGTCTTACATTCAAGGAATCAACACGAGATCGAAACTTCCCAAGTTTGATCGTTTGAGGGTGGACTGTATTCAAGAAGAGTCTAGGTTGGCTGTGAGAGGTATTGGTCGAAGCTCTACAAATGAAGAAATTCATGTTCTTTTCGCTCAATCATCGAAGAAAAAAGGAAAAAGAGGAAAGAAAGAATACTTCAAGAAGAATAGAGATAAAGGGTCAGATGGTGCTCTCACATTCAAGAAGAAGTGGGACCTCTCCCAAGTCCAATGTTTTCATTGTGACAAGTTTGGTCACTATGCAAAGGATTTACCAACCAGGCCTAATCAACATGCTTCATTTGTGGATATGAATAATTTCTCTCCTCAGAAGGATTCTAGGGAATTTCTATTCTAAGTCATGGGCCTGTGTTCAAGCCGTGAAATTTGTGTGTTGTTCTGTGCTCAAGAGCAGTGTATCTTGCATCCATCAAAATATTTAAAGAGATAAGTATTCTTTGTTTGTTAAGTTATATCTTTTTTTTGGATCTTGTAATTAGTAAAGAGAGAGAGTGGTTTCTCTTGAATTGTGTTCACTAGCATAAGATCCTTTGAAGACTTCATTTATTGCTAGTATTTTCATGTTGGTTGTGAAGATTTTTGAGTGTGACTTTGAAATAAAAAGAGAATTGAAAGTTTGATGGTGATTGGTCACATTGATATCATTCTCTAATGCATGATTTGTGATAGAGCCTTAAACTCTTGGAGAGAGTTGGTTCTACATGCTAACTGCATAATGCATTCAAGAAATCTGTAGTTGTGCAAATTTTTTTTTGTTGTGCTGAGTTTGGCACTCTCGAGAGGAGTAAAAGATTGAAGAAAGATTTATATCAAAATTATATAAAGATAAGTTTCTTTAGCCCTTCATTATGATCTTTTGATATATTTCTCTTTAGGCTGATTTATTTATTCATGTTTTAATATTATTCATAAATTCTTATGTGTTCATGCTATAACCTGAGATAGTAAACCTTGTATGATTCTAGTCTTGATAATTCTTT
>VDFB02058242.1:354592620-354677760 GCA_007258455.2 Sequoia sempervirens
AGAGAGCATAGGAGAGGGTGGGAGAGAGTGGGAGAGAGTGGGTTTAGGTCTCTCTCTCACTCACTCACTCCCTCTATCTCTCTCCCCTCTACCCTTAACCCTCTCTCCCTTTATCTCTCTCCCACTCCCTCCCTCTCTCTCTCAACCATCTCCCTCCTACCCCCTCTCCCTCTCTTAGGTCTCTCTCTCTCAGTCACTCACTCTTTCTCTCTCCCTTCTACCCTTAATTGTAAACCTTAAACTCTTAACCCTTAAACCCTAAACCCTTAAATCCTCTACCCTCTACCCTTGGCCCTTCCCCCCTCTATATCTCTCCCACTCCCTTCCTCTCTCTCTCTCTCAAGTCTCTCTCTCTCTCTCTCTCAAGTATCTCTCTCTCTCATTCACTCCCTCTATCTCTCTCCCCTCTTCCCTTAACCCTCTACCCTATAAATCTTTAAAAAAACCAACTTTATTATAATGCGAGTGTGTTATGAATAAGTAGAGATATGACCATTTTAGTAAGAAATAACATGCTCACATTATAACACGAGAGCATTTTTTATTGCACTAAAAATGGTAAAAAAACACAATATACATGTGATGCCGGCCCACATTCTGCATATTCTCTTAGTTCTACACGTGCTCCAACAAAAAGTAGCTTTTTGGTGATTGAGTGAAGTGTGCATGCATGATTTTTAGATTCCACCACCTTTTTAATTATATTTCCATCAACTTTGCATGAAATAGCAGAGTTTTCACGTTGAAAGACATATAATATCAATTCAAGTTTGAATTACAGTGACAATTGATATACAATTGAAGTTTGGAGGGGAACAAGCTTTTGAAAAAATCAAATTTTTGAGGAGTTTGAGGAAAGAAGAAGCAAAGGCTACATAATTGGGTAGAACTCCATTTGAAACTTTCATTTTTTAGATATGTGAATTTTTTGTACATTTTATTTCATTCTATTATGGCTTGCTTTCATTTTTGTTGTTTTTCTTATTCCATGTTGATCAAATTGTTTGTTTTTCATGTTACAACCTTAGGTTGTCAATGGAAATTTTAAATTAGACAATTCTATACACCTTCCTATTACATTTTTAAACCACATCTCTTTGAGGCATTTTGTTAAATTTAACAATTGACTTTCTTTGTGTATGCTTCCAAAGCTTTCATTGAGGTATTTTGTCAAACAGTTATACAAACCGGTTGATTGCCTTGTCTATGCCAAATTTTCCATACATGTCTCTAAAAAACTGGAATATACTCCTAATGTAGTAGGGGGAGGCCTGCAACACACAAACACACAACTCCAATCTACAAACAAATTTACAATTTACAATTTCATCAGGACCTCTTCTTTCAACAAATTCACATTGTTCAGGTTGTAGCATATCAAAGTCACTCAATCGTGTACAATACCCCACACAACCTTCTCACTTCTCAGCAGAACCCCAAATCCAAAGATAGTCTTTACTTAGGTTTCAAAACAAAAGATTTTCTAGGTTTTAGAACCTTGCATGCTCAAATAGGTTTCCAATACAAAAACCCTCAATTTGCTCATAAATATCTAGGGTTTTCTATATTTCACAACTCCAAGGCCTTCCAAGCCTCACCAAAGCATAAATCAAGTTTTTCAAGCTCTACAAAAACAAAATAAACCTTCACTAGGCCTTTAGCCTCAGTAGATCTGAAAAACACCACTTTGGTTCCTCCTTTTCATGCCAAAAACTCACATCTCAACCTAAGATAACATCACCAGCCCTATAGACGCTTTACCACTATTAAAAGGAATGTGAAACTTGAAAACAATATATTACAGGCATTTCCACTTAATCACATGTCACCACACTACGAGGAAAGGCTCCATCTTTAAACTAAAGTAAAACTCATACCCTGTTGGTTTGTACAAGCTGATCATGAAGAATGGAGTTTTTCTTTCACCAAAACAACCAAAGGAGTCTCAAAATAGATTTAAGTACAAGTTAAGACCTACCACCATAGTGATTTATGAATTTCTAATCATGGGAGGCCTTTGCTGAGTTGTACACAAGAAAAAGAAACTGAAAACATAGAAAAAATACTTGAAACTCCACAATTTAGGCGTTGAGTAGAGCACCAAATCCTCAAAAGAAATTAATTGAACCCTTTATTCGGGCTTGTATTAGGTTTTTATAAATTTTCAAATCAAGATTCCCAACTTCATTCAATGCCCATAACCACCCTTGAACCACCAAACCTTCATTAAGCCTAAAAGTACTAGTATTAGAAATGGTTTGCTTAATAAGCTCCATTATGAAAATTTGTTGTTCTACAGAATGAGGACCATTTAGACACCTTTATTTTACCCATTACAAAGCCTCTCAACATATGCAACAATCACCAATGCTTGTTTTGTACCAAACTGCACAAATTATCAAGTTTTCTACGTTTTTAAGGGCCCAAATTAGCCCACTTTTACAAAGGGACCACCTTGAAAACTTGTCCAAATATATTGAAACCTTGGGGCAGCACTTTATATCTATCAAAACTTTAAATTATAGCATTAGATTGTAGAGATTAAATCATTTACCACCCAAACCATAAAACCCTCTCCCTAGGCTTAGAAACCCTATGTTTTATTGAAAGTAGCACTTGCCAAACACTCCAAAACTTGACAACTATTGAAACAAGCCTAATATACCCTTCTCATGCTCAATGTAACATAAAATAACGCTGCACAACTCAAAAACTCAATTTCAATCACCAAAAGCTCAATTTTGTTAAGGAAAACTCAACATTTCCTCATTTGGTTTGATGCCCAATCCAGGATCATCCTCCATTCAAGTTTATCATAGCCTTTTATAATGTTTCCATCTTAAAAAAAATTCAACTTTGAAAACTAACATTTGAAAGAGGTGATTGTTGGTCTCCCTCTTTAATAGACTTTTACAACCCTTCACTATTAGTTAATTTGACTTGACTTAGCACTTTTTGCATAGGTAAAATTATTTTTCATGTCGAAGAAATGAACTATTAAAAAGAAAAAACTAACAGATGATCAGCTCCAAGCCTTCAGAGATAAAGAAAAAAAATGGATGAGGGAATATTGTGAAAAGAAAAAATTGGGAACAATTGACAAAAATAAGCTAGTTGAAGAGGAACTTCAACTGTCAAAAAGAGAAAAGAATTTGGTAGCACAAAAGGCACGAATGCGAAAGAGTCGTGTTAGGGGAGATGCAGATACCGTAGTTGGAAACACACCCTCTACCGCAAGTGAATACGAAGGGACACCATTAAGCACAAGCGAATATGGAGGGACACCATCTACCACAAGTGAGTATGGTTGGACACCATCCACCACATCTGAAGTTGAGAGTACATCATCACTCGGATTTGACGAACAAGGTATGCCATTATCCCCACATGAACCTCAAGGTATGTATTTTATTCCACCCTAGGTCGAAGGTACGCAGTCTAGCCCACCTCAATTAAATATTGATGAAATTGTTAATGTTGAGATGTATGTACCTAAGAGAACACCACCTAGAATTTTGCATAGAAAGCCAAAGTTTTTTATTAATATTGATGAGGATATTTTGTAGCACATGGAAGGTAAGATTCCAGAATGCACTTGTAGAAGATATGCTGATAAAATTTGGAAAATTTTCTATGAAAGGCTAAATGAGACCGCAAGATATCAACTATTTGTTCAAATGATGTGGGGTTTAAAGTATAGAAATATCATGAAGATTATTGGGTTGAAAACATCAAATGCATCAAGTGAAAACACTATTGTGAAGAATCTAATGGATACTTATGAGAGTGTGGGTAAGAACTCACGCTCAAAGGATAGTAATGTCACCTGACGTGTCATTACATCAACTTTGGTAAGCTGTCAAACAAAGAGATCTCGTCTCATTAAAAAGACAAGTGAACAAATGGGAATTAGTAGAAAAACTTTATCAAAAGTCGTTCAAAGGTGGAAAAGAATTGAGGGCACCGATTCAAACGAATTATGGGAATTCTCAGAGAGACTGCCACATAAAGATAAAAAAATTTTGAAGCATTGAGAACACTAATTGAAGATTATTGGAAGAATAATACAAAGCCATCTTTGAATCAAAGGGATGTCCTAAGAAGGAGAATCGGTAGTCAGAAATGTGAGCTACATCCAAAGCATTTTTTGGATACGACTCAAAACTAATTTTTTGGTAAATTTCAAAATGCTTATCCTCAAATTAGTATTTCTTAAATATTTTTTGAAATGCTTAAACCTTTTTATGTCAAGATAAATCACACATGCACTACTTTTTGTTGTAGAATACATATTGAATTCGCTAACCATTATGGTGTTTATCGTTCTATATGTTTGGATTTTCACACTAACGATGTTTTGCAGGATTGTGGCATAGAAGCCCCACCAAAATATTAAAGATATTTCTTATCAAAAAAATTATGTCAAATAGAGGATGGCAAAATATTTTACAGGACAACATGCTTGGATGGTTCATACGAGCGTTGTGGTGGCTTGCAACGAATGCCAATATGTCAACATATGGAAAGAACAGATGAGGTGGGACATAAACTAGTAGATTTTAGGAAGTATAAAATAGTGGCATACGCTACAAAAGTTGGGTCTCAAGGAAAAAGGTGTGATTTGGTTATTGAGAATATTCTAGTGTATCAATTTATGTCCATGTTTCGTGAGAATCTAGTGTATGAGTATGCAAGGCATACCCATAGAGCCCGGTAGCTAGACACACAATTCAAGCTATGCAAGGACACCTTTCCAGTTGGCAGCATAGTATTAGTGGTTGAATTTGTAGAGAACTACACTCTACAGCCACAGTGTGAGGTACAGTCACAGTATTACAACTCCACACAGGTTTTGATATTTGTGCACATAGCATTCATTCATGCAATTGATAGTACAGAGGACCAAAGGAAGGTATTGAGAGAGTATCAATTTTATATTAGTGATGATCGCACACATTCTCCATAGTTTTTGCAAGGTTGCTTCCAGATGTTCTATAGTGATTTGGCTCGGAGAGGCATAGCATATGGTCGGCATATAATATGGTCGGATAACTGTGCAACATAGTTCAAGAACGTGCGCATGTTCTACTAGTTGTGTAGGATGCATCTCACTATAGGTGTTCAACATATGTGGAACTTTTGTGAGCTCGGGGATGGAAAGGGGGAGCATGTGTTGAAAGAGCATTAGCACAAGAAGAGTTAAATTATAAAGATAATGCAAAGTTGACAAATGCAAGTTCAATCATCGAGTGGTGTAATGCTTTGATGGGTCTAGGTAATGAAGGTACGTCTTTAGTTCATAGATTTTTTTGGTTGATGGATGATACTAACATTGAACCATATGAGGATTGTTATACACTAACATGATTGAGTGAGCTACACTCTTTCCTTAGCTCAAATGCAAGTTCATGGAGTATAGATACATGTAAGATGGAATGCTTTTGTTCTTCATGTACAATGCAAGCCTGAATAATTGTGAGTCAGGGGAGTGGGTTGACAAATGGTTGACAAGTTATCTTAGCCCACTTCATACATATCACCCTCTAACGGCATTGGAACTAACATAGATGGAATCATCAGTCAACTTTGACCACGTATCAGATCTAGTTCAACCAGGTAATATATCTACTTGCTTAGTTTTTGAAATTCCATATTGTTATCTTACTTTGTACTGTATTCATAAGGTTGACTCATTTCAAGTGATTTTTTGTACATATCAATGCAGGGCATGTTTATGCAATTATTGTAAATGAAGAAAATGAAGAGGGAACAAACTATTACTTGTGTCATTGTGTTGAGGCCAAAAATAAATTAGAAGCCCCAATTATAGATGGAGAAAACATTGAATAGCCTACAAGCTCAGTTGTTGTTACTGGAACGTGGATTAGAAGGTACCCACATAAGAGTGTTAAACATTGGTTGTTTGAGGACTTTGACATGCATCATAAGATTATTCATTACTCGAACCTTTTTTTGGCATCCAATGTTCGTTTGAGAAAATATGGGGGTAGACCTTTGAACAAGACCTTGTGGAAGGTTTGTGAGTCTGACCATGAGGCAATAATTGACACAATAAAAAGTAGAGTAGATCTGGATGGTTCATTGGATTAATTTGTAAGTATATGTACAATGGTTCTTATTAATTTATACTTGTATCCATGTTAATTTGTTTGATGCCAATGTTATCATCTTATTTTACTTTGCATATCTGTAAGCAACTCGGTAAACATTGATTGGTGTCCCCTTGTAGAAAATGCAGATTTATGAGTCGTCCAAGAGAATCTCAGGCATAAAAGCAATGCAACATCCCTATTTTGATGATCTTGACAAATCTCAATTATGATTTTCAGCCATTAAAAAAGTGTGTGCGAATCTTGGTGTGGTAGTTTCAAGTTATTCATTTGAATTTAACCTTATCATGAGCACCTATGATGTATACATTATAGGAGCATCTTGAATTTCAAGATATTGTAGATTCATGAGAGGTATTGTGTGCAATAGGTATCTTGGAACTTGTAGGGAAGATGTATGACCAGGAGTGACTAAGTTGAGAGACTGCCATGCCTATCTATAAGTGTCTTCCATCTATTTTCATTTCATTTCCATTTTGGATGAGTTGTTTCTTTTTATTCTTTTACTTTGCGTACATCTGTAACTAAACTAGTAAAAATTGATTGGTCTCTCCTTGCAAAAAATGTTGATTTTTGAGCCATCAAAGAGAATCTCAGCCAAAAAATAAATACAACATCCTTATTTTGATGATCTTGACAAATCTCAATTTTGATTTGAAGCCATTATAAAAGAGTGTGTGAAGCTTTGCAGGGGAATTCGAGTTACCCATTTGAAGTTAACCTCTAAATGAGAACCTATGATGTAGACATTATAAGAAAATCTTGAATGTATGAGTGACATTGTAAAATATCTATGAGAATAGAGTACCTAAGGCATTGTAATGATATTTTTACTTGTAATGACATTTATTGAAATATTGAAATTTGGTGCAAGGGCACCAAGGTTATTGAACAAATTTGGTTCATGGAATTATTTTAAGTTAGTAAATTGTGTTTTGAGTAAATTGTCAATTGAACAAGGTCATATTACACGGTCAATTGATTTATAATGTAATGAGTCATGTTAGTTACAAGATCAACAGTTAGGCATGATTGGAAAGATGTAGAATCATTTGTAAATGCTAGATTTAAAGCCTCTTGAAGGCTTAGACACAATGTAATTTTTGTGCAGGAGCACCTTGTCTCCTATATGCAAAATTTCACTTTTTGAAGGTTGATAGGTGGTCAATAGATTAGATTAAGGTATTTTGTGTTTATTTATGCTAAATAAGGTCAATCAAGACCATTTAAGGTGTATTAGGGTGATTTTTTGAGTCTTGGTGGTCAAATGTGCAAAAAAATGCATTCTTGCTACAAAATTGTCAATATTTGAATTTGTAGCCTTTTGAAGGAAAATCTTTGAATTTGGTTGTAAATGTGCAAGAATGAGGTCTAAGAGTTTGATATACCATTTAGAGAGCTTGGTTTTCATGGATTTCCTTTCAAATCTTCTGCTTTTATTGTTCCTAATGTAAACTATTTGATAGAGTTGGTGGAATTACCTTTCTTAGTAATCACTATTAGTTCAAGATTGAGATTGTTAACCTTGAGAGAGTATGACTTGGGAAAAAGGCATTTTATATGGCTATTATTTTGAGCGACTTCAACTGGGATTTACTCCACATTGACGCCATTCCTCAATATTCACTTGATGGCATGAAGGAATGGTTGAACTCCATGGATATAAAGTATTATGAAAGCGGAATGAACTTGAACTGGTGGCCAATTTATTGAAGATGGTGGTTGGGGATTTTTGAATATGGAAGCTAGTGATTTTGATTCTGATAACTCAAAAGAGTCAAAACAAGGATATATGAGTTCCCTCTAATGTAGAAGAGGAATTAGAATTAGATTTCATGTAGCCACCATCAAGAGTGTTACAAGCCAACAAGATGGAGGGAGTTCTTATATAAGGATAATTTTCAATGTTGCAAGTACTGACTTTAATACCAACTACAATGGCAACATTGAAATTCCCTAGAAGTATTTATGTTGAGGAAATTTCCTTTAGATGCAAGGATTCAAAGCACATCAACCATGTGGTACAAATGATTAAATCCCAGAGATGATCTGTAGCAATGAAAGAGTCTGAAAGGCAGAGAGAGCAACATTGGTGACTCAGGAGAAACTCTAGCTTTCAAAAACAAAGTAAATTAGGCTAGTAGAAATGTGGATCGGGCCAAAATTTGGTGGAAGAGGAAGAAATATGATTGGAACTCTGGAGGACCACCATACTATATTTCGGTATTCAACCATGAGAGTAGATGAGAGAGCTGATATCATGTATCAAAACATTAAGCATGCATTCTTCCAGCCAGCGAAGAAGGAGATGATTACTTTACTTCATTTGCATTTGCATAACCATATCAAGACATGGCAACCAAGAAGACCAAGGATGTAAATTTTTATGTGGAGGTAATGGATGTGGTCCAAACCTTAGGAGGGGAAAGAAGGTCAAGGTATGATTGGTGCAGGAGCACCATTCAGTAGGTTTTGTTTATCAAGGAAAATAAGGAGTAGAATATAGGATTTTGAGTTTTGCATTAAAATAAGGTCTACGAGACCATTATATTATATATTTATTCATATTTGAGCTTTATTATGTGTTTAGTAGGTTGGTTTTTTCAAAAAGTGCAAAATGTTTAAAAATTACAAAAAATGTGCACAATTTGCAAACTCAAACATTGTAAAATTGCAAAATTTGCATTATAGAGGGAATGTGAAGAGTCAAACTAGTTCAAAGGTCAATTAGGAAGGTGAATTAGTTTTTAATTGGTGGGATAGAGTTTTAAAACATGGAGAACTCGAATTGAAGGTTGGATTTTGTGATATGAAGAAGCAAAAACAATAAAAACTCAGAATTTTCTAGAATTTTTTGTATTTTCAGCTGTAGCAGTAGATTGTACGGCCTGTATTTCAATTATTTGATCCATATTTGTTGATATTTACATATTATATGGATTTACCTTTCTTTTTAATCCATTTAGAAGGTTTTCCATAACATTTTGTGTATTTTATCATCAATTTACTGAAATCAGCCTGAACTTGTACATTTGAAGGTTTTGAGTCAATAAAAATGGCTTTTTGATCCATTCCTCTTTCTGTAGCCTTTGTAACTTGATTAATTGGTCTACAATAACATTATTAAGGTGTAGTAATTATGTGTTAGTGTTGGGGAGGTCTGAAAGTAAGATGGGTGTGAAACCCATGTGTGTAAAAGTGAGTTTTCCTTAAAAAAAATGGTGGTTTTGAAGAGTCAAATTATGTTTTTGTGCAAGGAAGCATTATTTTATGATTGTTTGAGCTTTTTCAGGGTATCACAAACTTTTTTGAGTAATTTTTAGGTTGTGGTTAGCTTTGGAAGTATCATTTTCAATAAACCCCTAGGGTTTAGGCTACAATAGAGGGTTTTGTGGTTTACCCATTGTACGGTGGTATAACTAGATTTGATTGTGGATTTTCAAGTTTTGACACCTTATAATTTCTACCTCAAGAGTTGGTAAGGTCTCGATAATTTTAGAGTATAGACCCTTTGTAAAAGTGGCCTAATTGAGGCCTAAAAAGAGTGAAATTTCAAGTTTTGAAGGAGTTGTTACAAAGAAACTTATGGATTTTCGTTGATATGTTAAAAATATCAATAATGAGTCCTTGAATTGAGTTAGATTTTGAACTGGAAGTGTGTGGTTGAGAATTTGTTCTCGATTTAGTGGGTTTCCTATGCTACAAGGGAATAGTGTGATTTGGTTGAGAAAGAGTGAAATGGAGAACTTGATGATCTAATACCTAGTTGGTTGTTGAATTTGTGATTAGTTGTGTTGCAGGACCTCCCCCAATTATATCAATGATCTTGATGAAATTGAGGAAGAACAACAAGAGAGGGACAAGAAAAATGAAATCATTACAGAGTTTGAAGGATTTGTCAAGCGAGTAAGAGAGCTATGGGAGTAGCCTCATCTAAAAGATTTTGAACTAGAGTTTGATATACCATTTAGAGAGCTTTTTTTTCATGGAGTTCCTTTCAAATCCTCTACTAGTGATTTTGATTTTGATAATTCGGAAGAGTCGGATCAAGGATATGAACCCTCTAATGTAGAAGAGGAATGAGAATCACTCTTCATGTTGTAGGTACTGGCTTTAATACCAACTGTAGTGGCAACATTGAATTACCTAGCAATATTTATGTAAAGGAAATTTCCTTTAGATGCAAGGATTCAAATCACATCAACCATTTGGTATAGATGATTAAATCCAAGAGACGATATGTAGCAATGAAAGATTTTGAAAAGGAAAAGAGAGCTACATTGGTGACTCAGGAAAAATTTCAGCTTTCAAAAACAAAGCCAATTAGGCTAGCAGATGTGTGGATCAAGCCATCATTTGGTGGAAGAGGAATAAAGATGACTGGAACTCTGGAGGCCCACCATATTGGATTTCAATATTCAACTATGAGAGAAAAAGAGGGAGTTGATATGATGTATCAAAACATTAAGCACGTTTCAAGTGGTGTTTTGACAAAATGTGGGAAGGATTGTCCATGTAATGTATTATTCACCACATGTGCAAGGTCTGGTAAGTGTGTTTGGTGCTTTGTTTGGGTATGGCAGGTGTGGGAGATAGGAGTTTCATTAAAATCCCAAGTATTTTTCTTGAAATAGAGGGTTTGGTGTATTAGGGGTGTAGAGGTCTTGGACCTGGAAACAAATCATGGAATTGGAGGTTTTGACACATAACATACTGTTGCTTTAGGAGTTTGAGTGAAGATCTAGTGTTTAAAAGGTTGTCTCTTTGTAAATACGTCTAATTTAGTAGCCTTTATGCAAGGTGGTCTTTTGGATCTTAATGATGGTACAAAGAAACATGGTATGATATCTTGGAAATTTTTCTTAGGGTCTATGTTAAAGCTTGATTGATGTTTGGTTGGCCATTAAATGACCTTCTCTAAAAGATAAGCCCATTTGATGAGATTTGGAGACTATAAGTTACATAAGGGTTTGTTGAAAACCCATACTCAAAACTTCCCACAGCCAACAAAAGCCTAAAACACATTCAAAAAGGTCTGCACAAGCTTAAAATTTCAAGAGATATCGTTGCCCACTAATATTTCTTCAAACCCTAGCAGTAAACCACCATTTTCCACTAAAAAATACACCATTTGATATCTAGGGCATCACCTAAAAACCCTCTATTCACCTCCCTTGTGCACAAAACTATGCAAAAATGTTTTATAACCATAACTAAGACTTCCCATCGAGTTATAGAAGCATACAATGGGTGAAAGGCTTAATATGACATTTTAATGCACTCAAAACCCTTAAAATAGGGTATACAAACCAACCCTCAGTAATTGGCTTCTAAAATGCACAAAATCACTTGAAATCCAACTAAAGCAAAACTAAAATGGAGTTAAGTTTTCTTCCCACAAAATTCCATCAAAAACAAAGCACAATCACTCTGTATGGAATCGTACAGTTCAATGAAACATCAAATCCCAAAGTGGAGAAGGGTAGCAATCTTTGATGGGGTATTACTTGGATACCATGGTGCTCACGAAATCTTTTTCTGAATCTATGGGATCATGTTGGGGCCATCTACAATAACCTCTCTCAGTTTTTGTTCTCTCAGAGTTTTTTTCTCATGGTTTCAAGTTTTCAATTGATGGAAAAAGTGTCAAATGCAAGTAGTGAAAAATTGCAAAGTGGTGCAAATTTCGTTCTACAACTCGTGTGACCAAACAAACTATTCCAATGCATCCAAATAGGTATTTTTATGCTAGGAATGGTCCTCTTTTGTACCCAAACACGCGGAATCACTATGAGCTACGTTCGATCGAATCGATCCCTTAAGGGTCCAAAGGGAAAAATGGCTGCAAACTTCAACATTAGGTTACTCAGACATCGTGACACTTAGAAAATTATCATCTGATTATATGAGATCGTGTTGGGCCCCTCTAAAATAACCTCTCTTGGTTTTCATTATCTCAGAGTGGTTTTCCCATGATGTCCAGTTTTTAGTTGATGGAAAAAGTGTCAAATGCAAGCAGTGGAAAGTTGCAAAGTGGTGCAACTTTTGTTCTGCAACTCATGTGACCAAACAGACTATTCCAACACATACGAATAAGCATTTTTATGCTAGGAATGTTCCTCTTTCATACCCAAACATGTGGAATCGCTCTGATCTACATTCAACCAGATCGATCCCTTAAGGGTTCAAAGGGAAAAATGGCTCCAAATTTCAGCATGAGATTACTCAGACACCATGATGCTTAGAAACTTCTCATCTAATCTTATGAGATTGCGTTGGGCCCATCTACAATAACCTCTTTCAATTTTTATTATCTCGGAGTGGTTTTCCCGTGGTGTCCAATTTTCAGTTGATGGAAAAAGTGTCAAATAGAAGCAATGGAAAGTTGCAAGGTGGTGCAACTCTCATTTTGCAACTCGTGTGACCAAACAAACTGTTCCAACACATTTGAATAGGCATGTTTATCCTAGGAATGGTCCTCTTTTGCACCCAAACACATGGAATCTCTTCGAGCTACGTTCAACTGGATCGATCCCTTAAGGATCCAAAGGGCAAAATGGTTGCAAACTTCAACATGAGGTTACTCAGACATCACGATGCTTAGAAAATTTTTGTCTGATCCTATGGGATTTTGTTGGGAACCTCTATAATAACCTCTCAGTTTTTGTTATCTCGAAGTGGTTTTCCTGTGGTGCCCAATTTTCAGTTGATGGAAAAAGTGTCAAATGCAAGCAATGGAAAGTTGTAAAGTGGTGTAACTTTTGTTCTGCAACTCGTGTGACCAAACGGATTGTTTCAACACATCCGAATAGGCATTTTTATGCTAGGAATGCTCCTCTTTCACACCCAAACATGCGGAATTGCTCTAAACTATGTTCAACTAGATCGATCCCTTAAGGGTCCAAAGGGAAAAATGGCTGAAAAATTTAGCGTGAGGTTACTCGAACACTGTGATGCTTAGAAACCTCTCGTCTAATCCCATAAGATTGTGTTGGGCCCCTCTACAATAACCTCTCTCTATTTTTGTTATCTTGGAGTGGTTCTCCCGTGGTGTCCAGTTTTCAATTGATAGAAAAAATGTCAAATGGAAGCAGTGGAAAGTTGCAAAGTGGTGCAACTTTCACTTTGCAACTCGTGTGACCAAACAAACTATTCCAATGCATCTGAATATGAATTTTTATGCTAGGAATGGTCCTCTTTCTCACCCAAACATGCGGAATTGCTTTGAGCTACATTCAACCGAATCAATCCCTTAAGGGTTTGAGTGTAGTATGTTGAAATATGCCATTCCACCTATTGTTTAGGTTGTGTCTCAGTGATATGGGCTTGATGTAAGTAGGATAGGGAGTAGGAATAATAAAATAGCATTATTAAGGGAATTGTAAGATATTACTAATGCTGCCCATGTTGAAAATTCAAAATTGCTTAAAAGCAAGGCTAGAAGAGGTGAAAAGAAGAAATTGCTTGAAAATAAGTTAGAATAGGTTGGAAATAAGCTGAGATTGTGGAGTTTGATGTGTTCAAAAGGTCTTCAAGGACAAGGGAGGTAAAAATTATGTTATGGAATGACATGCCCTAGTTGGGAAAACAGGGGTTTTGAATGAAAAAGAGAGGTTTGAGGGAGTAAACGTAGGTAAAGTCAAGGGGCAACATAATTTGATGGTCAATTAAGTTTGTGCAGGAAAAATGAAGAGTGTTGGAATAGGTTTTGAGGTTTAGTTTCGGGGGTTTAGTTCATCGGTTTGGCCAGAAAATTTTGGAGGGGGGTTCAATTCATTTTGGGTTCGTTGGTACAAAAAATGACTAAAAACAAAATACATATCTATGCAACCTAGAAGCATGAATTAGGATAAGAATATCGCATATCATCATATAAACAACAAAACCACCATAAACTTGAATGTCATTTAAAACAAAAAAAAGTGTTTATAACATGCAAATTTTTTTGAATAAAATCACGCTGATTTTTGTGTGAAAAAAAACCATGAGACCATAGCTTGTTGCTTACTATTATGCTTTGATTGATTTTTTCCAAGCATCCATAGCTTGTTCAAAAGTACTTTTTTTTAGGCTTTTAGCCATATCAAGGTAGTGAATTGTTTGATAAAATGCTTTGGTAGACATATATGAAAAATGTGGTAGCATAGACAAGGCAGTGAACTGTTTGAAAAAATACCTCAAAGAAATGTGGTTTCATGGTGATGAAATGGAATGACGAATGCCATGACAAAAAAATTGCTATGGATTGTCATGGCATTCCATCACCATTGAGACCACATTTCTTTGAGGCTTTTTTTCAAACAGTTCGCTACCTTGTGTATGCCATTGCTTATTACTATGCTTTGATAGATTTTTTCCAAGCATCCATAGCTTGTTTGGAAGCACCTATTTTAGGCTTTTAGCCATAGCAATAAGGAAGTGAACTGTTTGATAAAATGCTTTGGTAAACATGTATGAAAAATGTGGTAGCATAGACAAGGCAGTGAATTGTTTGAAAAAATGCCTCAAAGAAATTTGGTCTCATGGTGATGGAATGCCATGACAATCCATAGAAATTTTCTTTTCATGGCATTCCATCACCATGAGACCACATTTCTTTGAGGCATTTTTTTCAAACAGTTCATTGCCTTGTCTATGCTATTGCTTACTATTATGCTATGATAGATTTTTTCCAAGCATCCATAGCTTGTTCGAAAGCACGTATTTTAGGCTTTTAGCCATAGCAGTAAGGAAATGAACTGTTTGATAAATTGCTTTGATAGACATGTATGAGAAATGTGTTAGCATAGACAAGGGAGTGAACTCTTTGAAAAAATGCCTCAAAGAAATGAGGTCTCATGGTGATAAAATTCCATGACAATCAAAAGCATTTTATTGTCATGGAATTTTATCACCATGAGACCTCATTTCTTTGAGGCATTTTTTCAAAGAGTTCACTACCTTGTTTATGATATTGCTTACTATTATGGTTTTGATATATTTTTTCCAAGCATCCATAGCTTGTTCGAAAGCACTTGTTTTAGGCTTTTAGCCATAGCAACAAGGAAATGAACTATTTGACAAAATGCTTTTGTAGACATGTATAAAAAATGTGGTAGTATAGACAAGGCAATGAACTGTTTGAAAAAATGCCTCAAAGAAATGTGGTCTCATAGAATGCCATGACAAGCAAATGCAATTGGTAGCTGCTCCTAGTTATTAGTTATGCAATGTGAAGTAATTGCATAACTGATTAGGTTGAATTTGTAAAAACTATATTGTAATTGAAATTTTGTCATCTATCAAAGCATCTAGTTATTAGTTATGCAATGTGAAGCAATGCTTTGAGTTTGAAAGATGTACAATGCAATGTAATCAATGATATGAATATAAACTACAAAAATCTATTTTACAATTTATTAGTTAAACTCTTTATTTTATTTGCTCTCTATATCTCTATGCTATGGAAATGCCTTTAATTTTTTAAAAAGGTTTTATCTCTTCTACTTTTCTTACCTTTTTTAAAATCTAATTTTTTTCAATTTTTTCTAGACTTTTTCCAGATTTTTTCAAAAAATCTTATACTTTTGGTTTGTCGATTTTTTCCCAAAAATATCTTTCTTGCTATGGTATAAAACATATTTTTTTGTAATATCAAGGATAATTTTTGAAACTTCCATGCATTGCTAATCTAAAAGGAAAAGTCTTTTGCCTAATTTGTATGCAGCCATGCTTTTGAAATTGTCAAAAAGAGCAAAACTTCCTAAATGATGCAAAGGCATGGCCAAGCAGTTCTAACTCTTCGCATGAGAGAAGAGAAATGTTGGAGAGTACATCAAGTAAATGAGAACAAAAGTGTAATGTGTTTTAGTTTGTACTATTCCTCTATTTCTCTATAGATGTGTAGTAAATTCTTAGTTCAATGATGAACAATTTTTGAAAAAAGAAAGTTGTGTCACAATTCGCTTTCAATCTAGCAAGCAAAAATGAAAGCTCAGCCTCTTGGAATTAAAATGATTTTTTCAAAAGAAATGAATAAGAATGAGGTAGTTAAGGTGTTTAAAGTGATTTAGACATCACTTTTAGGGTTCCCTTGGGTGTGGGTCAAAGTCAAACTCCATAAAATATTAAAAAAATGTTAAAAAAAGACATTTTTGTATGCCTAGGCAAGTGAGTTTTGTCTTGGTTTGCCTAGGTTCTATATGGGTTTTTCTCAGGTTCTCTTCGGTTCTACTTGGGCAAACTAGACCCAAAAATGAAGGACCCTGGTTGAACCCATAGGTGAACCAGACTAGGACCCACACCACATGAGCGAACCAGAACTAGAACCAAGGCTAAAATAGAAGAACCTAGTAACATAGATAATGTGTCAAGAAGTTGACTACTTCATCTACTCTGAATATTATGTTTTGCAAGCATTACATGAAGATTATGTATCCTTTGCTTAATTCAGTTGTTCCAATCAAAGGATTAAATATAAATTGGAATATAAATCTTTTTATCAATCATTTCATGGAATTCCAATTGAAAATGTGTTTTTTGCTTTTAGATACTTAGTTGTTTACTAACAATCAATTAATTTATTCAAGACAAATCATAAAGGACAACAATGATCAATTATAGGGCTAACCAATTAATAAGTATACACGTGAATAATTCAAGTATGTACATGTATAAGGGAAGCACAAGTAGTTACAAACATGTATGCCTTGAAGTATAGACACAAATACATGGTATACACAACTTAATACAAAGCATATGCACGAATACAAGGTATACACATGAAAATGCATAAGTCACAAAGTATACATTGGAACACATGTAATTCAAAAAGTATACACATAAGTTGTAAAGTATAGACTTGAATACACATAACTCATATCTATTGAACCATGAATTTATAATGCAAATATGGACACCATCAATAAAAAAGATTTGTATTAACCAAATAGCCATGTATGCATACATCAATATATGTTGATATAAGTATAAAATATAGTTACAAAATAGCCATATAGGCTTACGAGAATGACATATAGGCATACAATGTCAAATATATCCAATACAAAATATGTACAAAATTTCCACGTCTAGGCATACAACAAAGGGCTCTAGAATCAAAATTCATTTCTCTCCATGCTCTGGAAATAAATTCTTTCCTTTTTTTTGGCGATTCGATGGCGATAATTCTGTCACTCATTTCTGTTGTGCTCAAGGAGTGCTCCTACTACTCCTCCTAGAGTTTATCTCTTGATGAATTTTTAACTATTACAATAAGAAGTAAAGACATTAATATATATAAATTACATTATAAAAAATGATATATTTAACAAAATAATCACTTACGGCATCTCACGATCACTCACCACAACAGAAATATTTGCACGCCAATGTTGAGGCATGTTTAAGCCCTGTATAAACCATCCAAATAGGAATTAAACTACGAATCAATAATGGTTTGATTTTTCACTAGAACTAACATCAATAACAAAGAATGTAAATTGAAATTTAGTAATTTGCCTCATACCTCCCCTATTAGAGCCATCAAGGATTATATAGTGGATGAAACATCGATATCCATTGCCCTCATAACATTTGGAAGTGTTTCCACAACCAACATTTGAAAAATAAAACAACAAATTATTCAATCACAAAAAAATTACAATAGTGATCCACGTCATGACTTATAATGTATGAGATCTAATGAACAAAATTTTGAGTACAAGTATTAAACTATATGTTTATAATTATCATGCTTACTATTTTCCCTATCCATATCTTATTCGAAAGGACATGTTTTTAGGCTTTTACCCATAGCAGCAAGCCGTTGAATCATTTGATTAAATGCTTTCGTAGACATGTACAATAACTATGGTGGCATAGAGAAGGTAGTGAACTATTTGAAAAAATGTCTCAAAAGAAATAGGGTCTCATAGTGATGGCGTGCCATTACAAACAAATGCACGTCATGGCATTCCATCACCATAAGATCGCATTTCTTCTAGGAATTTTTTCAAAAATTTCATTTCCTTCTCTATGGTATTATTGCTTACTATTATGCTTTGATAGATATTTTTCCAAACATCCATATAGTTTGTTGGAAAGCACCTATTTTAGGCTTTTAGCCATAGCAACAACTACAAGGAAGTGAGTAGTTTGATAAAATGCTTTGGTGAAAATGTATGAAAAATGTGGTATCATAGGAAAGGTGGTGAGCAGTTTGAAGAAATGCCTTGAAGAAATGTGGTCTCATGTGGTGATGGAATGGAATTCCATCACCATGAGACCGCATTTCTTTGAGGCATTTTTTAAAACTACTAACTGGTGTAGGAGCACCTAGGTTACTAGTTGCCTCTCATGTCTAGATTGAATTCCCATTTGTAAATTCATGTAAAGGTCATATAAAGACCTACTTCATTGTATTTAAGGTCCTTAAGTGGTCACAAAAAAAAAAAGATTTCCAAATATTGCTAAATATGGGAAAAATTGTAAAAAGGAAAAGAAGCATGGAATATTAAAAGTCACAAGGCAGTTTAGGTAGTTTCACTCAATGAGGGAGATTCAAAAGACAATTATCTGATTGGGAATATATATAAAAGCATGTAAAAGGTGGGAAAAAGAACATATTTTGTTTTCTTTAGTCATTATCAATAAATAAAGTTCCTTGTTCCTGTTTTCGCTGTGTTTCATTCTTGAATTCAGTTCTTGCACGGTCTATATATTTGTTTGTTCACTTTATGCAAGGTGTTAACAATCATCTAGTGATGTTTTGAAGAGTTACCATCAAATTTAAAAGCCAAGGTTTTTGTGGTTTGTCAGATTAACCAGTCAAGGGTTTTGAGGGTCATTTAAGACTTGAATTCACCATCCCACCAATGTAGATTTAGGAGATTGGTGGGATGGAATGTATAGAATGTTTTAAGAAATTTGTGAGCGTACAAGAATGGGTAAATCAAGAAATCTCTAATTGGTTGTTGAATCATATAGGAAATACAAAGTTTCCTTCATGGAAAGCATGGTTTCAGGGTGGTGTTCAATGCAAAAGCATGCATGAAGGTGGGTGGTGAGTTTATAAAGCTTATTCAAGCTATTTCCATGGTTTTTGTGGTGGTGGAAGGAGTATTTAAGGTTTGTAAGTACCTTATGCAATAAACCCTCCTTTGTAGGGCTTGATTTGTGCATAGAATAGGGGTTTTTTGGAATAGTGATTTATGGAGCCTTTCTATCGCTAAAAATGTTTGATTCTTTAGTTTTGTGACATGATGAATGACTATTTTCAATCCTTTGATATTTTGGTGATAAACTATGAGAACTTTATTTGTAATTTAGGCCTAAATTAGCAGCCCTTTCCAATGAACAATTCAAGAATCTGGTAATTTCTTTATGACAACCTACTGAGAAATTTTGATATGTCATCATGTGTTAAAAAATTCTCTTGAATGTACATTGTGAATGTGGATATACAAAGTGAATGGAAAGGAATCACTTGATTAAGGGATATGTGACCTACAAGCAAAATGGTGGTAAGACTGTAAAAGTGTGTAATTTTGTAAATACAAATATTTAAATGTTTATTTTGGCATAGAACCATCAATGTGAAGATATCAAAGGTGTTTGAATGGTTTTGTGAAGGCCTTGAGGCCAAACATTATGATTTGATATGTTGTAGCAATATGTCCCTAGGTGGAAATGGTAATTTGACTGTAAGAACTGATGAATTTTGTTGGGTGAAAATTAGTAATTAGCTTTTCGATAGATTACACAACTTGGACTTCAGCCACAGCTATGTGAGATATGAATCTCTCCTCTCAGAAAGGGGAGGTTCCCTTCTTATTGCTAACAGAAGCGATAGTAAAACAAACAAGTAATTACAAAATGTACACAAAACTTGCGAAGTGGGGGGGGGTGTGTTACATTCATCCTTCTCTCTTTTTTCAGAGAAGATGTTTACAATGCTTCACTGTTGGAAGTTCACAATTCTTAACAACTTGAAATGAACAACTAGCAGTAATACCAATACCTCTATCTTGTCAAAGCAAAGCGTAGAGATACCAAAAGTGATTAACAATAAACAAATAAAGTAAAGGGAAAGCTCACAAAGGCACAAAGTCATTCCGTAGCTTTTTCAATGTTGGATCTATGAAGAGTGTACCGTTTGTCACATTAGAAGCACAAAGTCTTCTTAGACGCAGCCATTCCTCGAACAACATGAACAATTACAAGCGCAAAGTCTTGTAGATTATCCAACCAAAGTATCAAAGAGGACGAACGATTACAAGTACAAAGTCTTGTAGATCATTCAACAAAAGTATCCAAGAGCATGAACGATTACAGGCACAAAGTCTTGTAGATTATTCAACTGAAAGATAAACAAAAACACAAATGCAAATCTAAATAATAGATGCAACACAAATTTTACATAAATCACTTAGAGTCCTTCAGATTTCATCACCTAATTACCACCAATGAGATCAATTCATAAAAGTATCGAATCCAACGCAAAGTTTGGTTTGCAATCCTCTTCTTTATTGATCAAATTCCATTCACAAAGCATGAACGCAAAGTTTCACAAATTTGCTTCAAAAAGGGTAGCACTTCGTTGCAAAATACTAAAGGATACATTTACAATGGAAATCCCTCACATTATATAGAAAGAGGGATGAGCAAAATTAGGAAACTTTGAGGAAATTAAGGAAAGTTAGGTGAGCAATTTTAGGAGATCTCACCTAACTTTGACCAAAGTCAAAGTGTAATTTGTTTTCAAAATATTACATCTTCGAGCTTGGTGTAATTACAATTTACAAAAAGACATTTGAAATGTCAAGAAATATCTTTACAAGATGCATAAAGGGATGCACCGAAAATGTCTAACACTAGAGAATAGGAGGTTGCTTCATGTTTCTTTGCCTTGGGCGCGAAAGTCTTCATATTTCCTCCTAGTCTCCTGCACAAACTTCTCATCTAGACAAATAGTGTAATCCACAATGGTGTGAATTCTCATGATCGATCTCATGGCAGATGAGTGAACCTTCTTGCACTTGTCAAGATGCATTTTTAGGTTATCCAATGTGAGCCTTGTATCACAAATGATGTTCAGTGAAGCTTCTGAAAAGTCTGAACTGTCAATCAATTTCATGATGGCTTCTTTGTAGATCTGAGATATTTATGTGGCTAGCAGGAAGATATGATTTTCCTCAAGAAGTTGACTAGGCAACTCTTTGATACCTTTCTCAAGAATAACACGATGTCCTTCGACATCTTCCTGTACTTGATGGAGATCTTCCGTAAGAGATTGAATTACTTGAATTCGATGTTTCAAAGATTCTCTTACCTCAACGAACTTTTCTTTGTCAGGAATTACCCCAACCTCCACGAATTTACTAAGCTTTACCTGTTTCATCTCCGACCATGACAACAGGCATTTTTCCATGTCTCTGCGCTCCTGGGAAAGTACACTTTTTTCTTTATCAAGCTCTGTGGTGAGCTTGGCCAACAAGGTAGTTTTCTTGTTTGTAGCCATTATAATCTGAGATCTGTGTTCAATGATCTTCTCAACAAAATCATACAACACTCTGCCTTTGGAGGCAAACTTCTCAGCTTTCTTGACAGCTGGGTCTTCAATACTTACCACTGTCAGTGGTTGTACATTACTTAGAGAACCTGAAAGTCTCTTTACAACAGTGGCATAATGCTCTACCCTCTATTTGTACATATTGCGAGCTTGCTCTACTTTATCCAGCCTTCCAGCCAAGATATCCAAAGTGACTTGCACATCGGCTTTTGCACTTTCATTACTAACCTTGCTAAGCTGGACCTTTGTCACCATGTAGTCTTCCATATTGACATCACCTTCTTCATGTGGTGGTATGCCAATTTCTGCATACTTGTGGCCAGACTTATCAATGTTCAGCCTTGAGTATACCTTTTCCTTTTTCTTCCCTTTAGCTTTTGGAAGGACTATCTCTTCGAGGTCGAGCTCCTCCAGAGAAATCATTTGCTTTTTACGCTTCGACACTTGAGATATTAGCCAAGGGGGAAGGAAGGAAGTGTGAGCTTCTGGATTCACTGTCAATTCAGCTGTCATTGCTACTTCTGAAGTTATTGTCACGTCTAAAGTTACCATAGGTATCGTGACAACAGGAGAAGTGTATGTCATCATTGCTCCTGTAGTTGGCACATTGAGCTGATCACGCATTGACTCATTCATGAAACAATTGAATTCATTTTCAAAAGTGATATCATACATTGGCGAAGATAGGCTAGGAATGGACGATGGAGGGATCAACAATATATCAACCATGATATGGATGCTTGTCACTGAGGGAGTATCAAGCGAGGTTGATGCTACAGGGATAGTGGATATCTCAACTATAGGAATGCATGTGGTAGGAATAGGTGACGAGGGAATAGGAGGTGGAGGAGTTCTTGAATTTGGAGGGGTATGAGGAACATTGGAAGTCATAGGCGATGACGTTCTGGGAATTTCCTCAACTACATTCTCAGGAGGAAAAGTAGTTCTTTCTTGATCATGCCCGGGTTCCTGTTGATCACCCTCTTGTCTCTCCAATTCTAGTTCACCTTCAAAATCACCTTCAAATCCTTCTTCAAAATCTTCTTCAGACTCTTGCCCGCTTTTAGAAACGTCTTCTGCATCGGAGTCTGCTTCTGCTGAATCTTCATCTTCAGCAGATTGATCACTTGAAGTTTCTTCTTCATCGGAATCTACCTCCTCTAGAATAGACTTTTTACCCTTAGAGCGGGATGGATTAGATTCTGTGATTTTTGTATCTGGGATGAACTGGGTATCTTTCTTGCCAACAGTGAACTTAATCCTAGGACCTCTTCGTGAAGAAGTGGGAACAACCGCTGATTTATTTTTGTTGCGGAGTTCTTGCTGTTGGCGAGCTTCTGCTTCAGATTCTTCTCCTTCCGAGTCTGTTATGAAACTTTTCATTTCATAACCATGTTTATGTAACCATTCTGCAGTGTTGGCTAGGATTGGCCTCAACCTCTCTCTTATGCTGGTAACTTCTTTCTTAGACCATTGAATTGCAGGCAATGACCTTTTAGCAATTCCTTGTTCATCATAGACAGCATTCATGATATCACCTGGATCTATAAAGTCCTCTGGTAGGTCAGCAATATCAAGATCTCTGATCTGCTGAACAGTCAACCTGCAATAGTCCATTTTGTGAATGGATTCTTCATCTCTGCAATCAGCCCAGATGTCCTCAAAACGGTACTTGTGATGATGACCCTTTTGCAATCTTTTTCTGACATCTCGGTAATCAAAATCAAACCTATACCTGTAGGTCTTGATTGTCATGATTTGCATTTCAGCATAAATAGACTTAGCCTTTTGTGTAGTAGCGATAGTATATCGGCCAATGGTGAGTGGGAACTTGAATCCACGCTTGTGGTTGTTTCTTCGTTCTTTCTGCACTGACATCAACTGTCTGCAAGTTTCCATGAGAACCCACTTATCCGAAGGATAACGTGGTAGCATGTAGGGACAACCAGTGTAGCACCCTACTCTCAAGTAAGTAAATGTTGGGAATTGAAGAAATAGGCATCCAACTTTACTTACCACTTTATACGCCTCATCAGATACTCTCCTTCTTTCAAGAGCTGGATCAAAATTGAAAAGCAAAGGTGCAAAGAAAGCATCTGTGACCCACCTGAAGTGATGAAAACTTTCCTTCAACTCCAATTGATAGAAAAATCTATACACAGGTACCATCATCCGATTCCCTTTTGTAGATAGACCTGGGAATTGTCTCATTACAGCCGCTGCGTACACTAGGTAAGAAGTCATTTAGAACTTCAATGTAGAAGGAGCATTGACCAGTTGTTCATGTATTTCATCACTGATCTGTTTGCCCCAATCAATGTGCACCTTCTGTCTTCTTATGATCCTGATGTATTCATACATCCAATCATGAAAAGTGGATGATTCTGGCAAGCTTTTCACCCTGCTTAAAAATGTGATCATATCTTTGACGTCATCCTTGAAATCACTTCGCAGGAGTCCTTTCGGCCATCTGGAAACAGATGATCTAGGCTTCTTTAACCATTGAGTGTTTATTAAGTTTTTAGCCTTATTGGGATCAGCGTCAAAGACCTCTTGTGCTTTTGATATAGAAATATCAATGTATTTCTCCATATGAGGAACCTTAAAAACAATGTCAAAGAAATCAGGGTCGAGTCTTAGAATCTCGTGCCCAAAAGAATCAATCACACTTCTACTTTCTCTGATGTAGTGAGACGCCACCTGAAGAACAAACTCTGTATTATGTGCAACTGTAGGGAACATTTCCACCAAATGAAGGTTGTTGTGTACAATTGCTCTCATTGGATCAGGAAGAGGCTTCGTCTCTGTTTGCTTTGCAAAATTAACCAAGTCCTGATGACCAACCTCCGTGTCTTTTATCTCTTCCACCTTGGAGAACACTACGGTCGACAGATAGACACCTTGATATTTGTACTTCATTTTGCCTTTTGCTTTCGAAGAAGATGGAGGTTTACTAGCAGTCATCAGAAACAATTGGAACTTTGATCACTCTGACTTGAAGATCTTTGAAAAGAGACTGCAAGGTGTTGATCCATAACAAACATTAGTCG
Organism: Sequoia sempervirens; assembly: GCA_007258455.2. Classification (NCBI taxonomy): domain Eukaryota; kingdom Viridiplantae; phylum Streptophyta; class Pinopsida; order Cupressales; family Cupressaceae; genus Sequoia; species Sequoia sempervirens. The sequence continues at coordinate 354,617,352 of VDFB02058242.1, forward strand.
TTAGGAAACATGGGAATGCGCGAAATGAACAATGATGATGGGAAAGCATGGAGCGGATGACAAGGCACGCAAAATGATGTGTAAAATGGAAAGAACAAGGTTCAGGAGTGAAATGGACAGAAATGAAGCTTATCTGGAAAAAATTGGAAAAAGTGTAAGGGCACTAAAATTCAACGCCCTTACATTTTGGAGATTTCAGTTTTGATGCAAGGGCACTAAATTTTAGCACCCTTACACTTTTCAGAGTTAGAAAATATTTTGACATGTTCAACATGTCAGGGTGCTAAAATTCAGCGCTTCTGCATCTTTGGCATTTTTGGGTAAAACAAATGTAGGGGTGCATGAAAACGGCGCTCGGGGTTGGCAAAGTGTTATTTTCTTGTAACATAGAATGCTTTGAAGACAAAATTTGTTTTCCTTTGGATAGAGCTACAATTCGTTTCATCACCATTGTAAAAATGTTCAAGAGATTTCTCAAAGAATCCCTCTTTCAAAACAAGAGATTTCTCAAAGTGATTGTGTTAAGACCTGATTGCAAGGCGACAAAGAAGGAAGCCAACATAAAAAATGTTGGAGAGAAAAGCAAGAAGATTGTGTTGAAAACAAAACGCAAAAGTTCCTTTGCGCGAGGGTAAGAGGAGAAAGCCACGCAGAAATGCCATGAAAGGATTCAAGCAATGAATACGCAAGACCAAAACACGAATGGGGAAGAAGAAAACACGTGGGGAGAAAAACGTAGGATAAAACACATGTAAATCTAAAACATAAACAAAAAGAATGAAGAATAAAGAGAAAACAGAGATAACAACTTACCAAGATGAAACACAAAGATTGCTGGAGAGGGATGTCGAAAATCTCAAAAAACGTATTTGCAGTTTGAAGAAAACTCGCCCAGCATGAAGAGAGGAAGAACTAAGATCATAAACAATGAAAATGGTGAACTAAAACACTTTTAAGTGAAAGAGAAAATCGAAAACCTAACTCAAGTCGAGCAATAAATTTAGGCACGAAAAGTGGCACGATTGACGAAAAAACACGAAAATCATGAAGAAACGTGCTAGGGCCAAAAAAAAGTTTAAGTGTCAGGAAAAAGTGTAATAGTTCTAAAATTCAGCGCTATTACATTTTGGAAAAAGTTCACTTTCATGTAGGGGCGCTAAAATTTAGCGCCCCTACACTTTTCATGCTTAGCCAAATTTTGGCTTTAGAGCAGGAGCACACTTTTTCAGTGCCACTGCATTTTTCGCAATTTGCTAAGTACGAACAGTGAGACTTTGCGAAGGAGCTCGTTTCAAAGGTCTTCGCGAGGCGAACATAGGGGGATGCTCGAATTGACTATTTGAGGCTTTGAAATGCATTTCGAGGTAGCTTGAAAATCACTTCGTTATGTGTACTTGAACTTCACAAATCCTAGGAAACAGACAAGTTTCGTAGGGGGGGTTATCCGTGGAACGAGCGCTGCTAGATTTCGTGATAACAAATTTGATAAATCACTATTATGTGGATATGAACTAGGTTTGTTACAGTCAAAAACATGATGTGAGTAATGTCTTGGAAGTTAGATGAAATGATTGAGGTGTAAATGTTTGATTGTAGTATCTTGGTCTTGAAGAACTAGTTGGTAAAAGTGAAAATTTGGTGAGTTGTTTAAGGAATTGAAAGATTTAGAGCTCTTTATTAGGTTTTTTCTTTGAATTCAGATAAATTGATGATGACAAAGCTGTGTTAGGATCTAATGGATATAGGTTGTAACATGAAAGATTGGTTTTTGGTTATTTTTCCTAGGTAAAGCAAATTGAGTGGAAGGGTGCCTTGGTGAATGATGAAAGAGTGGATTGTTTAGTGACTCTAATTAGGTTTGTTGTGTAGATTAGTCATTTTTGTTGATAAATAAGATGTTTTAAGCTTGAGGATGATAAGAAGAAGTATTGAAATGATTTGGCTTGTTGTTAGCTTGTGGTTTGCAAATAAAACAATGTGTTTTTTGATGAAAAGAGAAAGAAATTTTAGTTGCTTATTGAATTTGATCTTCTCCTGATTCAATTGGGTCATATGTACCTTGATGATTGAGTGTTTTGATATGATGCTCTACATCACTAACTGCCTTGTCTATGCTATTTCTTACTATTATGGTTTCATATATTTTTTCCAAGCATCCATAGTTTGTCATACTGGTGCACCTTTGCAAGCACATGCCTCCACGTGAAGTAATTGCATCATGTTGCTTATGTTGAATTTCTAAACAACTAGATTGTACAGTTGAAATTTTGTCATCTATCAACATCTAGTTATTAGTTATGGAATTTGAAGTAATGCTTTGAGTTTGAATGATGTGTAATGCAATGTAACCAACAATATGATTATAAAATACACAAATCTATTAAGTAGAATTCATTAGTTAAGTTCTATTTATTCTATTACCTTCGTGTACGTTGGAGTAAGTCCACTAGCACTAGGAGGTGTTTTTTTGAAACCTCCAATATTAGCCTGGTCAACATCCAAAATCACATATTAAAATACCATTAGTAAAACAATGCTATTAACATGTAATAAATTTATAATTGTTTACTAGTTACATACCCCACTGATAGGTGTACTGCAGAAATAAGTAGGTGGAGGACTAGTGTATCCAGTCTCAACACTGTGACCCTACAATTTTATTACAATAATAAAACTAAATTAGTTAATCTTACATTTTATAATCAAAATTTAATAAATTAAATTCAATGAACATGTTGACTTTTACCTGAGTATCAATATCATATGCATGATGCAAAATTTTAGCCATCCTCTCCATCCCCGTAGATGCATACGAATCCTATGTAGCATCCTCCTGAGTGCCAGTGGGGTCATATGAACAAGTCACCTCGCAAGATTGACACACATTGGTTCAAAGGCCACCACCTGAAGACTCCCCTGGATGGAGCTGTACAATAGGGCTAGTATGATGGATGACACTTCAGGTCAAAGTGTTGATTGCCCACAATGTCTCTATATCAGCACTCTCCTTCGCAATGACAGGCATAAGAATGTGCTCACGAGGTGGCCTAGCGAGAGGTCGTCTCCCTTGCCGCATAGAATTCGACTGTGCACTGGGCCTATCCTAAACTGACCCCCCACCTCTCCCCTGGAACTCCCTCATATCAAAAAAATTTGGGATTTGGTTCAATACGAACTCACTATATAGTTTCCTAAGAAAATATTGGGGGACTTCACAATTTTGGCATGGTGGGTAATCAAAGACCAAGTACCACCTATCATAAAAATGGTTCCTAATCTATTGGTGGTGGCACCAATGAATAGGAAACCTCTTCACATTGAGTCCAAGATTTTGATGTGTTCTAGGGTCAATGAATAAAGAGCACAAATCACCTTTAGTAATTTTTAAATCTTTTACTTGTTTATATGATAGTTTATCTGCATAATATGCCCTAGCTACATGCCTCCTATCTTGCCATCTAGTTATTTGTTGGGTAATTGAATCTACACTTTTTAACATCTCTTTCAATGAATTTTCTAGGGTCATCCTTTATGTGGTTGAAGCATTTGGATCACTCAACCTACTGATAAAATCCTCAATTTTTTTTTTGTTCTCAATTTCACTCCTTAAATTTTGTTGAGTGCTAGGAGGTTGTTGAGTGATTGGTGGGGGAGGTTGATTTTGTTGAGGATTTTGTTGTTGAGGATTTTCCTGCTCTTCTTGTTGAGGATTTTTAGGAGTTGCAGGATCATTTGCATCTCCTAAAAATTAAAAAAAAAAAATCAAATCTAACCTAAAACAAACAAAATCAACTTGAAACTAAGAAATTCAAAACAAATAGCAAACAATACTTACCTCGTGCACCTCTTCTTCGTTGTGGCGCCATTTTTGCAAATAAAAAGCAACTATTGTTGATGAATTTTGTAGAATGTCTCCTCGTAGAGTGTGAGGGCAAAAATGAGGGTTTTTGGTTGCAGACAGAGCAGAAAAACAAGCAACAAAAAATGAATCACTTTCACTTTTTTTTTTGCTTTTAAAATGGCATAACGCGAACGCGTTATAACACACTCACGTTATGTGATTTTCAATTCTTTTTTGGAATTGGCCACAAAAGTGTAAGCCAACTTCATGCACCCTCCCTCCAATTAAATTTCCATAACTAAATTGTTGAATTCAACACATTCTTCTTCCTCTTCCAAGACCTAGAATGCCCTGTTATACTCAAAATAGTTGGTTTTCTCCTTCCAATCCAGTGAGCACAACTGAGAGATGATGTCGAATTGTTCTTCCTCTGGCCAATTCACATCAGGTTGGAGAACAAGAACAAGTTCATCTTCCCATTCCCTGACATCACCCAGAAGTACCATTTTGGAAAATTTTTGAAATCGAAAAACACTGCCACCTTCCCTTACATGCAGACTTGTTTAACTTCTTTGGTGGAAAGTGGTTATTTATTCACTAAGAAAAATGTGTCAAACTGTTTTGCCAACTTCCTTATTGAATATTTGTCTTTTCAGAGGATTTTTAAAGATTACGTTTAAACTTTATGTTGTCATCTCGAGAAATTGGAGGAGACATACCTTAAAGGCACCATAAACTTCATTAAATGCACTAACACTTTGGAAATAGTATATCTTGTTGAGTTCGCCCCGTCACTACGAGCTAGAACCCTATAACTATGGGTCAAAAGTTCTAGAGTTTCTAGAACTGTCGATATCCCGACATCACAGAACATCACTTTCAAAGGTTGTAAAAGGTAAGATAATTTTGAAACTTCAAAACTTAGCAACTTGGTTTGAGGATTTAACGAGATCACAATAGTTATAAAATTTGTCAAAGCCAAGACTTATTCAAGTTTACCATGAAAGGATGAGTTTTTAAACAACTTGTCTTGAAATAAAATTTTAGGGGGTAACATTGGTTCCAATTGGGGACTCTATTTTCGTATAAAATGCAAAAAAATCTAGAAAATTTAGGGGTAGACCAATCTAATTCCATTGGGTATGGAGTCAAAAGAAATAGAGGAAGACAGGGTGCCAAAACAAACCAAAAGAAAGGTGGAATAGGAAAGAAAACTAAACTAGAGGCACACCAAAAACACCTAGCATATGTACATGGTCATGAAGACCCTACCTCAAATAACTTCGAATTGATCATGCAAATATATTAACTGGCTGGGAGAAATAGATGCTTGTGCAGAATAATACCGGATGAATAAGTAGCATGCACCCAATCAACCACCAGTTGGTGACCATCATAACCAGAGCACCATGCAAAAATTCCTTGGATAAAATCATATGGTCAACAAGCCACCTTTCACCGCATATTTCTGCAATTGGATGACTCATATCAATATTGGCCATCATGCAATCATTAGTTCCTATGATATCATAATGTTTTTTATTTAGCAAGCAAGGAGAAATTACTCCTTGGAATGGACATCCCACATATAGACCATCAGACAAGAACTTCCCTCTAGAACAAATCAATTTTTTGGCAATATATGATTGAGAATTATCCTTGATTGGAAAAACTCCACTTTCTTTTGATATCTCATTTGTATACCAAGCCTCCTAACATTTCTTTTGAACATCGCCAAAAGTAAATATTTCCATTTCAACAGCAGATAAAGATGGAAGAGTAGTATTATTCTCATTAGCCTCATCATATCTTGCATTTTGAAAAAATGGTTCACTTTCTTTATCATGTGATGGATTTTCAGGTTCATGGTACAAGTAAAAAGCTTCAACTCTTCCATTTATACAAGACTCACTTTCTATGACATTTCCTCCATTTCTACCAATATTGGAAGGAAATTGCAAGAGCACAAAGTCTATTGACAATTTAAAGAAACGTTTGCAAACACAAAGATCTGTAAACACTTTCTTTATTTCTCCAATACCAAAATTATGAGCACGAAGGCTCAACATGCTCAACACCCTACACAACCAACTATACAAGAGGAAAACCCAAGGCTTCCCTTACTTCCCCTCTTTTGGGAATAGCCAAAAGATGCCTCAACAATTAACTTGGAGGCCAATATATACATGCACACCAAAATTGTTACATTACTAAAAGTAATGGTCTTGAAAATGATCGACGACAACCGTTTTTAGGAAATATGTTATTATTATTTGTCGTGAAAGATTCCATGCATGTCACTTAAACCGTTGGTGGTGCTGAAACTCTATATAGCTCCAATTGCATTTCCATAACTAAATTGTTGAATTCAACACGTTCTTCTTCCTCTTCCAAAACCTAGATTTCCCTGTTATACTCGACATAGTTGGTTTTCTCCTTCTATGATAGTGAGTGCAGCTGAGAGATGATGTCAAATTATTCTTCCTCTAGCCAATTCACATCAGGTTGGAGAATAGGAACAAGTTCATCTTCCCATTCCCTGACATCACCTAGAAGTACCATTTTGGGAAAATTCTGAAATCAAAGAACACTGCCACCTTCCCTTACATGTAGACTTATTTAACTTCAACAGGAGAAAGTGGTCATTTATTCTCTAAAAAAAGTGTCAAACCGTTTCACCAACTTCCTTATTAAAGAGCTATATTTTTAGACGATTTTTAAAGATTACGCTTAAACTTTTTGTTGTTGTCTCGAGAAATTGGAGACATTCCTTAAAGGTGTCGTACATTTCATTAAATGCACTAACACTTTGGAAATAGTATATCCCGTTGAGGTCGCCCCATCACTACGAGCTAGAACCCTGTAACTATGGGTCAGGATTTTTGGAGTTTCTAGAATTGTCGATATCCTGACATCACAGAACATCACTTTCAGAGGTTGTAAAAGGTCAGATAATTTTGAAACTTCAAAACTTAGTGACTTGGTTCGGGGATTTATTGAGACCGCGATAGTTATAACATTTTTCAAAGCTGTGACTTATACAAGTTTACCATGAAAGGATGAATTTTAAAACAACTTGTCTTGAAATAAAATTTCAGGGGTAACAAAGTGCAACTTTCCCTTTTGTTTTGGCGCCAAAAGTATCGTCATTTGATTTCTAACCTAGGAAGAAATTTTAATGAAATTCACTATTTAGAGGGGCAACTTTGTGAGGCCATAATTTTGATTTGGGTGTCCAATTTTCTATCATTGCATATAGTTGGAAAGTTGTCGAAGAGATCTACAACTTGCAATTCCATCGTAGGTTGGTTCGTCTACTTTTTGAGCCATTTTGGGGTCTCCAAAGTTTTATATATGAATTTGAAGCTGCATTGGAGAAATTTCTTGAGATGAAAAATTTAATTTCTCCCAAATAGTGTAGGGTATTGAGGTGATTTTTTTGCAACTGGAAATGTTTTTCAATTTTGCTTCTTGGGGTAAATTTTTAGGTCCATACGAGCCCATTTAGGTGGAATTACTAAAAATAGTAGTGCCTGTTTTTCACTTTTATGACTCCTGATTGTCTTACACCCATTAAGTACCATCATGGGACTCAAAAAAACTAAAGAAAATAAAGAAAACAATTTTTTTTGGATGATGCAAGATTTCCCCTACACCACTAGATGCTCTTGCATTAGAGGTTTATATTTATCTCTTTCTTTTTGGATTTTGGGGGGTTTTTCTTTTTATACAATTTTGGGAATTTGTTGGTAGGAGTTTTCTTATGTAAATTATTTTTGGTATAGTTTGGATCTCCTCTATAAATTTATTCCTTAGGAAGCTTGAGAGGTTGGTTTTAGTATCTTTATGTTTTGTTTTGTATGAAACTGTTAAATGTTGAAAAAATTGTAGGTATTTGTTTGAAGCAATTATTGTACTTATTTGTGTTGTTTCAATTGTGATGATTTCTAATGGGGATTTCTCTCTCTGTTCTTGAGAGCTTCCCAAGTGTTGGGTTGAGATAGGATGAACCTCCCATGGGGAAAATCTGCAATCTTTGAGAAGGTGGATTTTGGGCGTGAGTACCCATCTTATTATTGGAGTATGGAGTTTGGGTATGAGTACCCATTTTATAAAGGAAGTATGTGTTGGCAACATGAGCATGATGATGTATGGTGTTGTCATTTATTTCAACCCATTGTAGAAGTGATGGCTCATCAATATGTATATGCTCCAAAGTAGACCAAGTGTTTTTTGTGAAATTGGCTAAGTCTCAAACTGAGATAGTGATGTAGCAAAGAAACAGTTTTATGGTTTGCATTTATTTGCACTACAATATCATGTCATGTGGTTTTGAGGTGATAATGGTATGTATTGAAGGATTCAATTTCCAAAGTTTCATGGTTTTATTTCATCCCCAGTAGAAGATATTGATGACAGAGTATTGGACTAAGAAGAGACATAGTTACAATTGTAGAATTCATGTTGGAATGCTTTGCATTCCACCATGGATGATCATTATTTTGTGTGGATTTCAAGAATCTCTTGAATATTTCAGATGTGTATGCACTCTGAGTGTCAAGTGGTTTGGTGGTTTGCATGTCAAATTTTGGGATGAACAATTGTTTCATTCAGTTATCACTTCACCAATTTTGTTGTGTGGTGTCGACCTAAGGGTTTTGGGGTCATGCAAGGCTAAATTGTGTATGGAGTATATTCATAGGAGTATCTATAGGTCATGCCAACTTATCTTGGTGAAAAACATACTTTGGTTACTTCTGCAAGGTATGTATGATAGAGTTTTGAGTCAACAAGTTATGAGGTCACATGTTTCATCTAATTTGGTTGACCTAATTGATGATATGATTTTTTGTGGAATATATACATATATATATATAGAATGTTAATTAATTGATGGTATGATGACATGTGTAGTGAAGTGTGAAATATGATAGTGGTGATCTTGTGACAATGAGGAATGAAGTGTGTAAAGTTAGTTTTTTGAGCCTGATTAGAACTGTATCTTCAACATAGAGCAGATGCATTATAAGCAATTCAAACTCTAATAGTGATCCATAATTTTGTATATGTTTTGTAATTTTGGAAGTGATCTTCCTTGGGCAGTGATCCCTCCTATTTTCTAAATAGTGAGTCCTTTGGGCAATGAGTCTAATCTATTGGAATCGGTTATGATATATTGTGAGCTAATCCTCACCATGGTTTTTCCCTTTTAAGGGTTTTCCATGTAAATTTTGTGTTCTTGTGTTGATTTTTGTGGTGCATGCTTCAATTGTTTCTTTTAATTTTTTCAAGTTTAATAATATTCTTTGTAATGCACTTTTAACTTAATGAATTTTAGAGAATACTAATTCACCCCCCTCTCAGTATTTCAAGTGTTCAACAATTGGTATCAGAGAAAAGGCTCCTTCAATTTTCTTAATAGTTGAGGTAGATATTGGAAGTTAAACACATGGAAACTAGGAGGTATCATATCCCTTTGGAAGAAATTATTATGGATGGGTTTACTAAAGAAGACTGTGAAGTTGATATGGAAGGAGAACTCAAATCTGCTCTTGATAACCTGGATAAAGCAGCATGTTGAAAGAAACTCTTAAGGAAGAAAATGAGTGTATCAAGAAGTTGAGGAACCAATTCAATAAAGTTAAAGAGTGACTCAAAGAAAAATGAGAAACTTAAACAATCAAATGAGACAATCACTTATTTGAAACTGCAAGTTGAAGAAGGAAAAAGAGTTGAAGACTACTTGAATGCCAAATTGAAAGACAATTCTACAAAATGCTCAAAGCTTGAAGAAGAGATTGTGTCTCTGAGGAAGGATCTATAGAAAGCAAAGATTCAAGAGGAAAAATTAAATAATATCTCCACTTTTCTTGATGATATGCTTGCTAGTCAAAACACTTCTAAAGACAAAGAAGGATTAGGGTTTGAAAAACAAAGAAACCTTAAAGGAGAATTAGACTCCAAACAATGTTGAAAAGGGGGATAATGAACAAAGGAAGACTAGATATAAGAAAAGAAATATCAAACATATTTGAAACTAGAAGAAATATTTCAAGATACCTCCTATTAGACAACCATTTTCACAAAGGTACTCATCCTATAAAGGTCTTTGTTATTCTTGCAATAAATTTGGACATAGAACTATAAAATATAGAAGTTGGATGAATAAGATTTTTCAATCATTTTTTGGTCAATGCTATGCATGCCATAGATTTGGTCATAAGGCTAGTGAATGTATAAGACAGATGATGAATGGTTACAATAATGGTATGATGCCTCAATCATTCCTTGGTTATTGTTACTCATGCAATGGGTTTAGAGATAAGGCTTCTGAATGCAAATCTAAAATGGAAAAAGTAATTTTTTTCTACAATAAAGTGTCATATGCTATAAATGTAATAAATCAGGACATAAAGCTAAGTTTTATAGAGTAAGGAGTGTGATATTCCTAGTTCCACAAAAGAAGATCAATCTAGTTGAGGTAAAGAAGGAGATGAATAAGATCTAGAAGAAAAAGGAAGAGAATGATGTGAAGAATGAATCTATATTGAATTCTAATGTAGATGTTTCCTCTGAAAACTAGATAGAAAGCATTGGCTCAGGGGGAACTTTGACAAAAAACCTTCTAAACCCCTACCAAAGATGAGATACTAATGTCTTCAAAATACTGATGCATTTATAGGTTGGTTTGCTTAATCCATTGGTGAAATATTTGGTGAGAAATCTCTTGATGCAAAGATTTGTGGAGTGTTTAGGAGTTATTATGCTGATATAGTGAAGGCTTGACGGTATTTGACCTAACTTTTCATTGATGCATTTAATGCACACTTTAGCTCATAGATAAAGTATTTACATTTAATGTTGCACATTCTAATATACATTTGTGTTTAGGCATTTGAAGAGGAGAGTAGAGAAAATAAGATCTGAAGAGTTGAATGAGACCCTATCAGAAAATTTCCATGAGATATTTACAATTTCTTGCAAACCTTATTTGAGAGAATTTCATAATTTTTACTCCTTAGGTTATTGATGTGCTTGAGAGGCCGAGGCCTAAATTTAAGAAGCATTCATACAAATCAATGAAAATGGATAAAGAAGGGGCATTCTCTAGTGTTTCTTCAAATATGTTACACACAAAAGATGTGTGAATTTACATTCATATAAAGATGGATGAATATGATCACTTGAAACTAGTAGAGTTTAGGGAAAAAGTGCTAACTGGAGATGACTTCAAGTTGAAACTAGAGTATGCTAACTTGATGAAGAAAAAGCTAGATGTGTGGATAGAATTTCCTAATTTTTTCTATGAAGATGAGTGGGTGAAGTATGTTCTAAGCATAATACATGATAAATTCATGTGGTTGGACATATCATATATGATAACCAAATAGGTCATTAGGGTTGTTACTGGTTTGAGCTCCACAAGACCTTTGCTGAAATTGAAGGCGATAAAGAATGAAGTGGTGATGAAGCTTACCAAAGCCAAGTTTGACAAGCATGCCCTAATAGTGGATGGCATTGAAGATCTGATGGTCAAATATGCTACAATGATGATTGGTTACAAGATATTCTACACCAAAAGAGATAATTTTGTCATTGCCACCGTGATTTACATGACATATTAAATTGGTGAAAGAAGGCAAAGAATTTGACCTTTGTGAGCTCCTACAATTGTAGTTGTTGGAAAATTTACATTGAATTCAAAGGATTCAAAATACCCTTTTTGTATGGTACTCTTATCCTTTTCTTAATGTTTTACTTTCTTAATGAATTGCTCAAAGTGAAGTGTAGTATGGCAAGATAATGTTTTTGTAGCTATTCAAATTAGAGAGCATTTGAGGATATTTTCTGGTAAAGAGTCTTGTGATTCAATGTTGTGGGGATTCTTTAAACCTTTTCAATCTCGGATGCAAGAGAGAGAAAGGATTTCAAGTAAAGTTGTGGATAAGTATAAGAATGAAATAACATTTATGGTTAGCAAAGGTTACTGCTACATGGAAGTATTTGAACCCAAAACTATTTGGGTTCTAGAGTTGTCTTATGAGGTAGCTTAGTCTGAGTGCATTGGTCTTGCAAATATTGTATTGAGAAAACCTAGAGATACAATAGTTGAAATGTTTGGTACTTATGAAGAGAAATCAAGTAAAGAGAACCTGGAAAAGAAAAATAATGATAATGAAGAAAATGTTGAAAAGATGAAACCTGAGTTGGAAAGGGATTTTAGTACCCCAATGGACCCTACAGAGAAATCCAAAGGTACATATGCTCCTTCGTAGACTCCACAAAGATCAAGATGTTTAGGTAGGATCTCAGCCTCCACACCTATTGTTACAAATCCCTCTAGAAAAAAATCAACAGTTGGTTCTAAGAAGATAGAAACATTGGCCTTCCTGAGCAACAAAAGGCTCTAAAGAGAAGAAAGAAAGAAAAAAAAACAAGAGTTAGGTATATAAATTCAAAAGAAGATGAAGAGGAAGAGGAAGAACATCAATTTGTCTAGAAAAGGAAATCAAAGGTCTCTCAAGAAGATATTGGTATAGAAAATTGAAATAAGAAAGAGGATACCCCTCTAGTTCGTGAGCATAGTCCCATGAAGTTTGAAGCACTATTCAGTGCTATAACAAATTTTGCAATTTTGAAGGATACAACTAAAATGTATCCAAATACCAATGATACAGATAAGACAAAAATTGAAGAGTTCATTGTCAAATACATGGTGACATTTAATGTTGTCCTAGGTGAGATAGAGGATCAGGTTTTAGATGTCTAAAAGGAGTATTGAGTGCAAGAAGACAAGAGGCTATTACAAAAGATACAAAGATGAATTTTTTTTCCTTGGACAAGATTGGTTCCTCATTATCTAGAGGAAAGAGCTAAGTTGTCTCAATTGTATGCCCAAGAATTCATGAAAAATAAAAGAGTAAACACTCTTATGGGAAAAGACGAGGATGATATAGAAAAGCTAAGGAGAGAAACATTGCAAACAGTTGAAAATATTCATAAAGAATTGGGAGCCTCTTTAGGTGATGAAGATCAATTGCAACAAGACACATCCCTCCCAAAAAGTAATGAGCCAGTTAATGAGCAACATGAGCAAGAAGATATGTTTACTGACAACACCCCTCTGGATGTGGAGATAACTACTAAGCATAACGAAGAAGATGAACCAGGAGTCCTAAAGAAGACTAAAGCTCAAAGGGAACAAACTATGCCTCCTCTGAAAGTTGAGAAGATTGAAGAAGAGTGTTCAAGTAGTGGAGAGAAGGAGAAGAATGATACACAAGTAGAAGAAAGCACTAAAATAGGTTGTGAATCCTCTAGACCCTTTGACGATTCATTCAAATATCTTCTAGATATGCAATTGCAGTTCCAACCAATGATGTCTACACAATTGCTACAAATTCCTATGCAACAAGGTCAAGTTGATATGGATACAATCTCTCCTCTCCATAAGTTTTAGCTTGGTGATATTTCCCATGCCTCCACAAGAAAGGTGATACTTCAAACTCTTAGAAGAGCACTCATTATTGATGAAGTTTTCAAGGTGTTGCAAGAAGGCCTTCCTAGAGTATCAATTGATAATTATTTATTAGGTGTACAATAATTGAAGTTGTTGTTAGATTCTTTTAAGGAGTACTTTACTAGTCTAGAAGAGAAGATTGAAAGGAAAGTAGCAAAGAATTTGAATGATAAGAGGCTAGTTGATGCCTTAGATAAGTGTTCTACTACTCAACCAAGTTGCAAGGAAAATTGAAGGATGTTCAAAAGTGTTTGGAGGAAGCCAAACTATAGTTTTATTGTTTTAAATGGCCAATGTGTACAAAGAGCATAAAGGATTATATGGACTCAATTGAGTCTCAAATTGCTCAGGCCTCTAATGTGTATGATCTAGTGAATGATGTGGATGGAGTAACTAGAGTTGTCATTAAAAATATACACGATCAATTCTTTTTTATTGTAGAGACAAAAAGAGAAAATCATAATGCAATACAGTTAGCTTTGAGGTATGGTAAGTGTAAGGCTTACATCTTTAACTAGAGTTTTGGCGAATGCAGAGAAGGTTTTGCAAAAGACAATAGTTCCTAGCTCTCCAAAAGAAGGAGAAGACCTTTATGTTTAGTTTGAAATATAGAGCTACATGCTTGCCTTCACCAAGAAGGATTGGGAGGCACACCTTGCAAAATTAAAGGCATCATATCATGGTATATTACCCTCATCCAGTTAAGGTGCACATTTTTTGTATAGTTAATTGTTTATCTCAATGTATATTTGTAGAGTTAGTAGATGGTGTTGTAGTACAATTTTTTATTTTTGGTGATGGATAACATAGATAGGGGAGCTATTCTCATGTACATATATCAGTAAGGGGATGTAATGCAAATTTACTACCCTCTACCCTTGATGTCAAAGGGGGAGTGAAGCAAAGAAGTGTGTTTCCATCAATGAAAAAGGAGATTGTTGGAAACATGAACATGATGATGTATGGTGTTATCATTGATGTCAACCCATTGTAGAAGTGATGGTTCATTAATATGTATATGGTATGGAGCAAACCAAGTGTTTTTGGGAAATTGGGTAAGTCCCAGACTGATATAGTGATGTAGTAGAGGAATAATTTTGTGGTCCACATTGCAATATCCTATTATTTGGTTTTGAGGTGATAATGGTATGTATTGAAGGATTCAATATCTAAAGTTTCAATATTTAATATCTTCCACAACAAGAGATATTGATGATAGACTATCAGACTAAGTAGAGACATAGTTACAATTCCAGAGTTCATGTTGGAATGCTTTACATTCCACCATGGGTGATCATTATATTGTGTATATTTTAGGAAGTTCTTGAAGATGTCAGATGTGTGTGCACTTCAAGTTTCAATTGGTTTGGTGGTCCACATGTCAAGTTTTGGGATGAACAGTTAGTCCATTCTGTTGTTGCTTCACCAGTTTTGTTGTACAATGCCTACCTAAGGGTTTTGGGGTTTTGTGGGACTAAATTATGTATGGAGAAGATTAATAGGAGTATCTATAGGCTATGTTGGCCTATCTTAGTGACTAACATGCTTCAATTACTTCCGCAAGGTATGTATGATGGAGTTTTTAGCCAACATGTTATGAGGTCAGACATTTCATTTAATTAGGTTGACCTAATTGATGATATGATTGTTTGCAGAATATATACATATATAGAAGGTTAATTCATTGATGTTATGATGAGGTGTGTAGTGAAGTTTGAAATGTGATAGTGGTGATCTTGTGACAGTGAGGAATGAAGTGTGTAAATTTAGTTTTCTAAGCCTAAATAGAACTGTATCTTCAACATATAGAAGATGCATAATTGTAAGTAGTTCAAATTCTAGCAGTGATCCATCCCTTTCTATATCTTTTGTACTTTTGGAAGAAGTGATCTTCCTTGGGTAGTGAGCCCCCTATTTTCTAGATAGTGAGTCCTTCGGGTAGTGAGCCTCTTGTAATCATTTATGATATATTGTGAGCTAATTTTCGTTGTATTTTTTCCCTTTCAAAGGTTTTCCATGTAAATATGGTGTTCTTGTGTTGATTGTTGTGGTGCATGCTTCAATTGTTTCTTTCCATTTCTGAAAGTTTAATAAGATGCTTTGTAATGCACTTTTAAGTTAATGAATTTCAAGGAATATTGATTAACCCCCCTCTTAGTATTTCAGGTGTTCAACAGTATGGTGTATGGGATGTGGAGTTTGTATGCAATGTGAAATATGATAAGTGGTGAGAGGTTTGATGTTTTTTATGGTCTAGAATATTTTCCCCATTGGGTAGATATGTCACCTAGTCCCCCCTTATGAATCTTGTGTAGATTCAATGTGAGTGTTGATCCTGAGGTTGGGTGTTATTTGTACATGTTTGTATTTTCAATGTTGTTGCATGAATTGTGATTGAATGTGACTTGGTTCCTATGATGGCCTCCAAGCTCAGGGGTGAATGGTTTCCCATCAAAGGTTGGGTGGTGGGCACCCCATTGACCTTAGAAGGAAATTTTGTATCATGTGTAGGTTTATAGGTTTGATTTGGGAGGATCTTTGTTCCTTCATGAATAATATCAGTTTTTCCATTTTTAATGTAAATTTCCTTGTTGGGTAGATTGTAAAAATCATGTATGACTATTGTACAAGTTTTGTATTTACTATTGTAATGTGCATGGGAAAAATATTCTAGATATATAAATGTAAAAGAAAAATATATTTCATTATTTCAGCACAATTAAATTGTGTGTGTATCTATATGTTGTTTTAAATTTTAGTAATACATTTCATTATTTCAACACAATTAAATTGTGTGTGTATATATATGTTGTTTTAAATTTTAGAAATAAAATAGAACATTATTTAATACTCTTTAATTTATGAAATTCAACCTTCAATAACCAAATACATTTATACTAGATTATATTTATTTATAGGTTGTTGTGAATAATAGATGTCTGTTAATTCTCAGTTTACAAAAATAAATGAATTGAGTTTCCTATTTTAAAAAATATATATACATGTTCAATTGTTGTGAATAATATGCACTCAATGATCTCAACATTTTTCCTTCCTTCTCAATAAACATACTTAAAGAAAATGGTCAAATAAATACTTTCCTTATGATATTGTTTAATATGATATATGAAGTTTTTACATTTCAATAAAGATTTCAAACTTTCTATTCTTGTTTTGAAAAAGAAAAACTCTTTGTAAATATCTCCCATCCAACTCTGTATGCAACTACCATTTACCTATAGATCAAAAGAAAAATAGAAAAAAAAATGTTAAAAGAATTTATTTGTTTAAATTTGGATTTTACTATTTTAAAAATAAATATAAAGATCTATTGAAACATAAAATTGAAAGTTACAACTGTTAAAAAAATAAACATGATTGAAAATATCATATTGAAATTTTAAATAGACATTAGTGAAGATATAGATTGAAAGCTTTTAAAAAATAAATAAATAAAAGAATATTTAAAAAAATATTGAAGTTTATTGAGGGGCATGTTGCCCTCAAGGGGTTGTGACCTCCTCAAGGCATAGCCCTGTGGATGGTTGTGGCCACCATAGGGGCACCCCCATGCCACCATAGGGGTTCCCCCATAAAGGGGTGTGGCCTTGTGGTGGGGACATCCCACCATAGCCGCTACCTCAGCCAAGAAAGGGTGTGGGGGGAGTCGCAAAGCATGTGCTCTCCCTACATTAACATTTTAAAATATTCTCAATCCACCATTGAAATAATTGTTTCGTACCCTTAACCTACAACAAGATGAACAAATTAAAAGAATGCTAGGGTTTTTGGGCGCTCAACATAAAATGACTATGGATTTGTAAACTTATTAAATCAAACTTATAATCTGCCTAGTTTATAATTTCTTTGGATATGAAAATCAAACTAAATCAAATTTATAATCTACCCTCAATATGGTATATTATATTATTAGTATAGTTGAATTTAATTAAAAATATATCTAATAGTAAATATAATAATATAATTATTGTCTGGTTAAATAATAATATTTATAATAGTTATTATATTAGTAATGTCTATATGGGATAAGAAATAATTATTGTGACTCAAATAGATATTAACCATTGTACAATTGAGTTGTAAAAATATTTATAAGATTATAGAAAGTATATAATAAAGTATTTGACAAGGGATTTTTTTTTTTTTAGACTACACGAATCGGGTAGCACGACCCCCTATAAACGTACCATGCGGGTGGGGGAGACTAGACCTCGTGACCAACCTCTTGCAATAGGAAAGATTTAGCCAACCGAGCTAGGACCCCAACCCCATTTGACAAAGGAATTATTAATATTTATATTATTTATTATATTAATGTTAATATTAAAAGTAATATTAATATCAATTATATTTTCTATGGTTAATAGTACTTAATATGGAATTAGTGTGATAGTGCTCAAACCACCATTATTATTGGTAAACAAAAATGTGGTAATAAACTGTTAGGTAATTAAGGATAAATTTATAAATGAGATTAAGGTTTCATATTATATCCAATTTGATTCTCAAACCAGATATTATTACCTCATCCTATATTTAATTAATATTTAGCATTGTTAGAAACTCTTAGACTTAAGATGAATCTTGATTATTAGCCTTGTGGATTAGAGTATCAACCACATCATTTATTTACCCTTAAGTAACTTAGGCTAGAACCAACTCATTCCTAAATGAAGGATGCACACAATGGATTCCATGCACTTGAACATGTATTTTCCCCACACCGCCTCTCAGGTGACATGTTAGTTACAATGTTGCTCGTCCAACATGGTTTGATGTGTATAGTTAGTTGTAATGCATAGTTAATAGAGAATGATGTTTATATGTGTTTAATTTCAAAAAAATAATTAACTTGTGTTCTTTCCCTATGTGTTAAAATAATGGACGTGACAGATTATAGCTAAGTTTTATTGTATTCAAAGGATAAAGTTTTAACTACTTCATTAAAATATTGTATATTTTTAAATTGAGTCGTCTCACAAACTAAAAATACCAACATTTGATATGTTATATCTTATGTTACTAAAGTAAATATGGTAAATGTTGAAAACTCAACCAACCCAATTTAATATTTAATTTTGTACCTTAAAAAATGGGGGAATATTACCCTATTCATGTCTTACCCACAACTAATTTGTTTAAACATCACACAAGATTGTTATGTTTACATTTAAGTTTAAACTCAATAACATATTTTCTAGATAAACATAATTCATAATTAAACTTAGTTAAATTAAGTTGCTAAATAACCTAAGTTTTAACTTTATTTAAATAATTTTATACAATCTCCCTAGATAAAATGATTATTCATTTCTCTTTTGTTAACCTAGATTAAATTTCTTTTAAATTTAATTCAAAGTGTCATTTATGTTTGTCAAATAATAAAATACCATAATTAATTTACTACAAATATTCTTCTCATAATAAAATAATAAATTAAAAACCCTTTTACTATGCAACCCTAGGAAATTAGTAACTATGAGATCAATCAGTTAGACCCACTAATTCAATTTAATCAACAATATTAGTATTAAAAAAAATTCCTACTTGATTTATTTTTATATATTAATTTGTTATTTCTCTTTAGCTAGGACTTTAATTTATACCATCAAGAAGCCCTTTATCTTCGTTGATGAGGATCAAATCACATGCATTTGATTCAAGCCCATTCCTCACCCTTGGATGTAAGGCAACTCGTAAAATAGCTCTAAATTCTTAAGGGGCTTCTCAAAAGAGTTTCGCTTGTTTTTTTTGACCATCTTTCTTATAGGACAAAGGAAGTTTTGTGAAAGCATGAAGGATGGATTTTACCCTTTGTTTTTAAAGATGAAGTAAAATCAACAATCCCTCTATTTCAAGTGGTAAATATACATATAATTACATATATTCATTTATATTTGCAATACTATTATTAAGAATTTATTCATGTTTATCTTTTATTGATAACCATATTTCAAATAATAGAAAAAACATAATTGAATATATCAATTGTAGGAATATATATATATGCATGCATATTCCTATAGAGTTGGCAGCAACCTATGGGAGGTTGTGACCTATTATAGGGATCATGGCTCTCACAAGAGTCAAATCCCTTGCTAGCAAAGAGGTGATGTCCCCCATCCCTAGCCATAGTGGTTGGGGTTTGGGGAGGGGCTGAGCCCCCTCCCATATATTTTTTTTAATTTTTAATTTTTAATTTTATAAATTATATTTAAATAGTATATATATATATATATATATATATATATTATTTTTACATATATTCTTAAAATATGTTTATATATGAATATACATACATACATACATACATACATACATACATACATATATATATCCATTAATTAACTTCAATATATTCTAGTATAGTTGTTTTGTAAAATATGTATTTAAACAACTCAAATGTAGATTTGTATACATATTTCTATATATAAATATTTATGTAATGTATTTATATATGTATTTATATATGTATATATATGTATGTGTATATATATATAATTTTAAATAAGAGTAGTAATAAGGCTACTGAGCTTCAACACAAATTGATTATTTGCATAAAACAACATAAATTTTTCTACATGGTCTATTAGGAACTCTAACAGTGATATGCCAATAGGAGGATAAAATATCTCCACCCATCCAATATGGCATCACCAAGCCTTATTCAAGACTCTAGCCATCCCTTGAACAAAGAGAATAATCAAATCCTAACATTCACAAGATATAACAACTCATATCAACTATGAAACAAGGATAACACATACCCATAATGCCTACATAACATTTCAATATTCTCAATAGTCCCATACACACATATTTAAAAAACACAACCTAATAAATAGTGTGAAACTATAATTCCATAGACTATTTTCACAATCCTTCCCAACATTAAAGTCCCACACAAACAAATATATTCACAAACCGTGAAACTATGATTCTCTAATTATTCTCAACATAAAAATTCCACACAAATAAGTATATTGACAAACATCATTATATTGGTGTAATAGAGATAGGAGTACTTATTTCAATACATGAATTATAGGGATGAGGCATCCCTCCTTCTCCATACCATAATACACTTGATTACCAACTTTCTTGCAATTCCTTTTATCTTCATTTCTTCACTAAACCTTAATACTTCTCTTTCAACTTCCAAAACCAGAATAAAATTAAGAAAACAAGAATTATAATGTGAATTCAATCCAAAAGCAATCCTTTTCCATTTACACAAAGGGGATAAATAAAAAATTAATTTTCAAATCTTTTAATGAGACTTGTCACCTTCACATTCAATCTCCTTGGCCATCTCTATCTATTTGGTGAGTCATGGAAGTTGGGGGATTCTTCCTTTCAATGAGTTTATGTGTATCCATGTAATGTCTCTATTTTAGCCATATGCTCTTTGGTGACTGATAGCCTATTTTCGGAAGCCCATAGGTTCATCAGAGGTAAAATTAGGGTTTCTTATTTTATAGGAGTTCTAAAGCATTTTTGAAGGTTTGCATGTAAGAGTTTCTAATGCATGTTTGCTGGAGTTTTTTGGGTTTTTGGAGAGCTTCAGAATGGTGTGACATGCATCTCCATTAGACAACCTTTTTCTAGAACTTTCTATTTTTAGCCTGTATGTTGGAGTTTTGAGATTTGCACTTCAGATTCTTTCTAGGTTTTCAGAGAGCTTTGCAGTGATATGGCATGCAAAGGCATTGGGCAACTTTTCAGAATTTACTATATTTAGTAAAGTTCTATTTCTGGCAGTGCCATCTTGGGCAGTAGCATCATCAGTCAGTTTAATTTCCATTTTGGGAAGTGCAATTTGGAGCATAATTGGCTTTCAGTATTTTAAGGATCATTTTGGTAAAATGATTTATTCTAAGTCATATTAATGTTTTATTTTCCATATTGGCCCCCTTGGCCTAGTATTAATGACTTAATGTTGTTTTAAAGATGACTCTAAGGGTGGATGCCTCATTATGAGGTATTTTAATATTTCTAAAGTTAAATTATTTCCCTTGAGACTAGGATGCCTAGGATGGAAGAATAAAGGTGTTTTAAAATTAAAATATTTCAAAGGTTGTTTTGGGCGTCCCTTTTGGAGGGAAAAGAAGGAATTTGTAAAGTCAACTCAAGTTCTATTTAAGAAGGCTCTTGCTCTAGCTTTTGGTATCATTGTTTATCTTATCGAAATATTGTTGGATTGAATTTATAACCCGACTAAGGGGGACCTTAGCGTCTAAACCAATCTTTGGGCTTAAAACTATGGTTCCCTAGATGGTCAATTGGGAGTGTGCTTCATTCAAAAGTGCATATTGAGTATCAAAGTTGAAGATAATTGGTGATTTTATCAATTTATGTTTGTTGGTTCATCCATGGCTAAAGAAGATTTTTGTTCATAACTCATTATGTGATTTTATTTTAGTTATGGGTATTTGCCTCATTGATTTCCATGCTTTAGGCGACCCTTATTGCCAATTATCATATTTTTTAGTGAAGTCTTCATTTTATTAGAAGAGGTCGCCCTCTTTCTAGGGTCTACCATCTCCTTGAGGTTGATTGGGATTCGAGCTTTAACTGTGGTGGATGCTTTGCATTGTTTAATTCATGTAACTTGGTCGCCTATCATTGGGATTGTTGAGTATAGCAATTTCATTGAAGTTTGTGTCGTGTGGAAGGAAAAATAAGCATTTTGGTGATTGTGTGGGTTGTTGGTCTATATTTTTAGTTAGATGGATTTCATATTAGATTATCAACAATTCAAATTTTGGTATGTATTTATTTGTATGTATGGATTTTGTATCTTTCATAATCTGAATTAACTAGTCATAATCTATTTAAGAAGGCTCTTGCTCCAACTTTTGTTATCATTGTTTATCTTATCAAAATGTTGTTGGGTTGAATTCAAAACCTGGCTAAGGGGGAGCTTAGCATCTAAACCAATTGTCAGGCCTAAAACTATGGTTCCCTAGATGGTCAATTGGGAGTGTGCTTCATTCAGAAGTGCATATTAAGCATCAAGATTGAAGATTTTGGTAATAATTTCCAATTTTGTATTTGTCAGTTTGGTTATGGTTGTAACTTATTTTCATTTACAACTCTTGGTGTGATTTTTGTTACATTCTAAGTGTTGGGTCCTTGTAATCTCTTGCCCTAGCCGCCTCCAATTGCAAGTTTACAAATTTTATAAATAAGTGGTTGATTTTATAAGCTAGGTCAACCTCCTCTAGAGGTCACCCTACCTTGTGGCAAGTTGGAGCTTGTATCTTTAAGTTAGGTGCTGCTAGGTGTGGTTTATCAATTGCATTTTGGTTGCCTTGTTTAAACGAAGTTGTGGTATAAGTTTGGAGTGCTTTGTTGGATATTATAGTGATTGAAATAAGCATTTTGATGATTGCTCAGTTGTTGGTATGCATTATAGTTGTTGGCATTTTATATTAGACATAGTTCTTTCCATGCTATGAAATATTTCTTAAGAATATATCCTGCTAGTATCATGTGCAATCCATTTGGGGGAGATTGGAGCCTTTTGGGTGAAGATATGAATAATTTAATAATGGTTAGTTGTTGGTAATGCTCTTTTAATTTGTTATTTTTCATATCAGCTTATCAATAGTTCAGATTTTGGTATGTATTTCTATGGTTGTGAAGATTAGAAGTCAGAGAAATCATCTTTCATCATTTTGAAATGATTTTATAGCAATAACACTTTGTAATTAGCAAATAATTTGTATTGTAAGGTTGAAAACAATAGTACTATTTTAGTAATTTATATTTCTGCATTTACTTTGTGTTTAATTCAAACATTGTAACTCATGGATGGTTTATCACCAGTGTGGAGGAATGACTTTGTATCTCTCATATCTCACCGACTGATTAAGTGGTGAATCCCCACTGTTGAGTGGATGCCTGTTGAAAAGCAAATGAATCATTTTTCATTGTAATATCTTCCCCCCCATTGAATAAGTGGTAGTATGGAATCTTCATGGTCAGATCACTGCCTACTCTCATTTCTTGCTTGTAATTCATCTTAGTTTGGGTGCTAACGATCCCTTCCCATATGCTATCACCATGCCTTCAATAAGATCTTGGTGAACATTATTGGCAAAGGTTACTTTCAAGTTGGTTATCTTTTGGGCCTAATGCTAATCATTGATGGTGTGCTAGTTTTTTATGCTAAAAAATCCAAGAAAAAACTAAGGGGCATATTTCAATCCACCCTAATGGGTGAGTCATGGAAGTTGGGGGATTCTTCCTTTCAATGAGCTTTTGTGTATCCACCCTAATGGGCGAGTCATGAAAGTCATCCAAATCCAACCAATCCTAAACAACTTGAGAGGATGGAATGGGATTATGACACCTCACCCATTCATTCTCTCAATCCTCAAATTTTTTCACAAACATTAAAGGGCAATGAAAATAGGTCAAAACTTAATTTCATTATGATCAATTTTATAATTATTTGATAATTCACATAATTATCACCCTACTTAGTTCATTATAGTAATTTGAATCCATTCTCAAGAAGAATGAAATCACAAAAGTTGGATTTAACCTCTACTTAGTTTATCTAATTTATTTTCAAACAATTTTATCAATATAAAATGATACATTCAAAAATATATTAAGCACATATAACTTACCACATAAACTTACCTGAAGTTTACATTTAGTTCAGTTAGTGTTACCTTCAATTGCACTATCGCATGATTGACTATCATTCCTCTCAAACTACTTGAAAACTCTCAAATATCCTAGTCTCATTCATAGGTAGTATCCTCATCAAGAGACATAAAACACATTAATAAATTTAATAAACAAAATTTAGATACAACACCAATCATCATCTCTTGTTCAAATAGATTCACTCATTAAAATATGTTTCTTGTAAATACTTTTAATCACCAAACATCACCTCTAATCCTTAACTACACTAAATAATTTATCAATCTCAAATTTGATAATGTAAAATAAACCACATCAAATCTTCAAGCTAAATTTAGAGAGTTAGAAGCCCTCTAAGATATACTCATTTAAATTTAACTTCATTAAAGTATAAGGCATGTAATGAGGTACAAGAGCTAGAGATCTCCCACATAGGAAATTACTAAATAAATACACAAACTTCTTGGTAATATCATATACACATTTCCATCATGATTTTTAAATAGAGAAATATAAAAAATAACCCACAAGATTGATTAATGTGTTCATTAATACAACACACCAAAACAAGGTTGCACCATTCATCAATTCATTTAGCTAGCAAGCATTATTAAACAAACCAAGGAGTTGTGATATTCACACCAAAGGTTGGTCCCTACACATATAACATGGTGTGCCATATGACTCAAACCAATTTTTTCTCTCTAAGATAACTTTGTCCAAATTAAATAAATTTTATATAAAAATAAAGATTCTTGAGCCTTTTGGATGTAATGACAAGGCTCATCAGGCCTCAAAATGCGCCATAAATGAGAAACATGTTAGATTTAATATAAAAACTCTTATCTTCAAACTTTTGCAAATTTGGCCTATGATTTTGAATTAGGATGAAATGAAAGGAAAATATAACTTTATCAACTTTAAACTCAATTTTGAGCTTAAGTTTTGTCCAAGAATATTTGGTAATGCATCAACAACTAAGAATTTTAGAAAAGAAGCCCCTCAAATTTGATATTTTTGACACTTTTTTTGTTCTTTAAATCATTTGAAGATGTAAGAGAAGAGCATACTAATGTGTTTAAAAAATAACAAATATACACTCCCATATTTTCTAAAATTTAATCCACAACTCACAAATAGATTCTAATACCATGTAATATATGATTGTGAAGCCATCTAAGAATGTAAATGATCAAAAGGAAAACATTACTATAAAACAAACAAATAAATAAATTATATTCTATTCAGCATGAATGCAAAGTATTTAAGCATGAATGCAAAGTATTTATGAATGCAAAGTACAATGAAAGAAATATGAAAGTGGGTATATAGGATATATAATCCAAGAGACTAAAAACACAATCAATGTCAGATAAAGTGAAATTAATTAAGTAAACTTATTTAAGTGTGAAAAAAACCTAAGTGGAGAATTAACTAGAAAAGAGTAGTTAGGAAATATACTTCATTCACTCTAATAGGGGTTATAAGAGTTCAATGATCACAGTGTATGGATCACTTGGATCACTCCTTAGAGCTAAGCTCTATACTAGGAGACACCATTATGATGTCTAATATAAACTATGATCTAATATAAGTAATTGCAATTACGTGCCCTCTGTCAAATTCGTGGCATTTTTGAACGTGCAGGTCTGAGCAAAAATGCCTCGAGTGTGATGGTTCAAAAGATGGTGTTGGATCTGAGCAAAGGGAGGAGTCCTCAGCGAATGGAACCGCCTCAGCAACGTCCAACGCTGGCATGGTGGTGCGGTCAACCTCTCCTTTCGCGGGTGCTACAGGTGAGTCCAAGTTGACCGATCCTTCTAACGTATCTTGCATTTATGATGTAGTTGCGTGTTGCAGCTTCCAAACTTCTTCCAGCTGCTCTCACGTGCCCCCCTCACCTTCTCATCCCTCGAGCCCCGAGTCTCTAGCTTGTACCCTCCCCCTCTTGCGCCCCACACCTCTTCTATCTGGCCTTCCATTGGCGAAGCGGCTGTTCATTCTAGCTGTTCTGGCGCTGCCTCACTAAACCTTGGCGCGTCACCTCTTACTCCTGCCCGTCCGAACCCCATTCCCCTTACCACGTGCCCTCTGTTACCTCCCCGCCTCTTAGCGTGTCCCTGCCTTCTATC
Source organism: Sequoia sempervirens (assembly GCA_007258455.2). Lineage (NCBI taxonomy): Eukaryota > Viridiplantae > Streptophyta > Pinopsida > Cupressales > Cupressaceae > Sequoia > Sequoia sempervirens. The sequence continues at coordinate 354,643,528 of VDFB02058242.1, forward strand.
ACACCCCACGGTCCACCCCACCCCACCGTTGCTCCCTCCAACTTCGTTGATGATTGTGATTCCAAACTTGTCATCGACCCCTTAGCTCTCAAATTCCTTAAACAAGGCTTAGGCTTTGCCTCTGCCCCTCGCACCATCCCAAAAATTGATTTCCTTATTGAAATTGAAAATGCTATCCAATCTTTTTCCAATTGAGATCGCGGATGAGATTAGGCAAGATTGTGCTGTCTCATTAAGACATGCCGAACCCCCCTAAACGCAATGTCCCAAAAGATGAGTTTTTAGCTTTCCATAAACTTACAAAGAAAGAATGAAGATATTGTCATTCTCAAAGCTGACAAAGGTAATGTTGTAGTCATTCTCCACAAGCATGATTATGTCACCAAAATGCTAGATCACCTATCTAATAGTGGCAGTTATAGACCCTTATCTTTCAATCCTATCTCCAAGATCACGAAAAAAGTTAAGTTATAGACCCTTATCTTTCAATCCTATCTCCAAGATCATGAAAAAAGTTAAGTTGGCCATCTCCATTTCACCTTTTGATGAATCCACCAAGAAGCGTCTCCTCCCGCACAAGGAGATAATCTCTCGCATTTATGGTGCCCCCAAAATTCACAAACCTAGCATACATCTTAGGCCAATTGTTGACACATCTCATTTCCCCCACCTACAAATTGGCCGCTTACCTTGCCAAGTTGATCTCGCCTCTTATTGGAAACTCTGGCTCTTTCATTAAGGACTTCAACTATTTCATCAATTTCATTCATGATAAAAAGGTTGAAGATAATGGGATACTCATAAGTTTTGATGTAGTATCTTTATTCACCAAAGTCCCTTTGAGCGACTCGATTGAGTTGGTCAAGTGCAAAACTAGCAATGAAATTGCTTCTCTTGTTGATCTTTGCCTCCATTCCACGTTCTTTACTTTCCAAAATATAGTGTATGAACAAACATATGGAGTTGCCATGGGTTCCCCTTTATCCCTGTCATTTGCCAACCTCTACATGGAATATTTTGAGGACTTAGCCCTTAATTCCTTCCCCCTTAAGCCTCGTTGGTGGAAACGATACGCAGATGACACCAAAGTTTGTTGGCCTCATGGTTGCGATCAACTTGATAATTTTCACCCTCACTTAAATAGCTTGGTTGATTGCATCCAAATTACCAAAGAGACTAAATCCAATAATCAACTTCCTTTTCTTGACATCCTCATCATGAAAAAAGAGGATGGCTCCTTGGCTCATTGTGTGTTTAGGAAATCCACCCATACTGACCGCTACTTTCATGCTTCCTCCCATCACCATCCCACCCATAAAAGCGAGTGTCCTTAACACCCTTTCAATTTGAGCCTATCGCATATGTGATAAGGACCACATTGAGCAAGAGCTTTCCCACTTCTACCAAGTCTTCAAGCTTAATGGCTAACACAATAAACATATCCTTTAAGCCTTCAACTTAGCCAAAACCCGAGCCAATCCCATACCCAAACCTATTATACATGAGTCCTCTCTATTTGCCACCCTCCCTTATGTTGAAGGCCTTGCCAACAAAATTTCAAAAATCCTCGGTAAAAAAGGTATTTCTTGTGCCTTGAAGCCTATCTCCATCACCAGAAAACTCATCCCATTGGCTAAAGACCCCTTGCCTTGGCTTCTTCAACCTGGAGTTTACAAAATTGATTGCTCCTGTGGCCTCTCATATGTTGGTGAAACTGGTTAATCTATTAGCACTAGAATCAAGGAACATAGTGCTCACATCATACATGACTAGATCTCCAAGTTTGCTCTAGTTGAGCACTCCCACAACATCAAGCACCGCATTTTCCTTGAGAACACCCAAGTGATGGTCAGAGAAGAAAATTACTTCAAAAGAAAACTCTAAGAGACCATCACTATCAAACACCATGCCACCAATCTCAATCGAGATGAAGGTTGGCACATAAGCCCAACTTGGCAACCCCTTCTCAACTCTCTTCATCATGACCCTCTCTAAAGTCTTCTCTCTCCCCTTCTCTCCTCCCCCACTCCTTTGTTCTATTTCTCTCCTCCTCTCTCCCTCTTCCTTTTTTAGGAATCTTTTTTCTCTCACCCCCTCCCTCTCCCCTCTAGTTGTCTTCCTTGTCTAGAGGTTTCCCCATCTTTTCGCCCTTCTCTTGTCCTTCTTCTCTCGTCCCTCCTGCAATCCCCCTTTCCATGTCTCCAATTCTACCCCTACTTCCCTCAATGTGCTTCCCTTTCCCCCTCCTTTTTCTCACCTGACTCCTTCGCTCTCTTGTTCCTTAGCTTTGTGTTTCCTCCTTTCCTTTTATTTTCCTCCATGCATTTTGTTCTTGTTAACTTTCTATTTTTTAAGCACTCATTTTTGTAGGCATGCTTGTTTTTTTGCTTATTTTTTGGTTTTTTGTATATATGTGTATTTGTATGTATGTTTTTTGCTTTTGTTTGTACGCTTAATTGGGTATATGTACATGTATATGTATAAGTTTATACATATGTAGACATGTATATATATACTCGTCTCTTTTTTCTATTTATTTTCATTTTTATCCTTTTGTTTCCTTTACTATTTTCTTTGTTTAGTTGTATTTTTGTATGTATGTTTTTGCTTTTATTCTTTTGTTTTTATGTTTGCTTAAGCATAAGTATAAGCATATTTTTTCTTATATTTTCATTTGTTTCCTTTTTTACTATTTATTGTATATTTTTATGTTATTTACTTTATACTTTTATATATTTTTAATTTTGTTATTTGTAATTATTTAATTGATTTTTTTCTTTCTTTCTTTTTTATCTTTTAAGCTAATATTATTCTCTCTCTATTTTATTTCAATTTTTCTTTGTGTTTCTATATTTTTTTTATTGATGTCATAATTTATCCAGAAACTCATTCTATTTGGTTAAATATTGATGAATTATAATGTCACTACCCATGAGAATTTAGTCATAAATCATTTCTCATATTTGATCTATTTGACACATACAATTCATATTTGTTATTTATGTTGCATTTGAGGATGTATACTGACATTATGAGGGTTTGAATTTGCTACTTAAGAGTGTAAATTTGATTTATAAGGGTTTGCAATATTGCGTTGTTGCTAATCAACTAGGGTTTGACATCTACATTGGTCATTTGATTATTGTTTCAACTTGTACATGTTTGATAAATTATCCATTTCCAACCATTTGTCATAACATATCTACATCAAATTTCTAACACCTTTATTTATTTATTTAATTTCTTAAATATTTATTAAAATATATTTTACTAATAAATCTAAAGTAAAATCTAAATACTTGTATTATTTACTATAGATTTATCTAAAAGGGATTTCATTCTCCCTTTCAACTATTAAGTCATTAACCAAGTTAAAACCTCTTCGACTAAGAGCTACGAACTAAAGGCTATCCATTCCATCAAATTCGTCTGAGACACTATCTCAACGTCATCCTTTATGATGTCAAGTCCTTAAACAAAAAGAAAATCTTAAATAATTAGATAAAATTACATTCCACATAAACAAAATTTAATACTTCTATTAAATAAAAACAAATCAAAAGCTTATAATCTACAATCCAACAGCTAACCTCTACATTGGCACTCATTTTAAATTGTGAAAATAAATATAATTACAATAAGTTATTGTGGAATTTAAGCTTCAAATATTAAAATAAAATTCGAGCAGCAAAAGTTCTGTGCACGAATGGGGTCTTGCATTAAATACATTTTTCTCTACCCATTTTATTATTTCAAATTACGCATACTGCTTTTCCCACTCGTTTTGGTGAGTAATACACAGCAGAGGAAGCAGCTGCTCCGGATCATTTCTCTAATGATTTGCCCACTTTTCAGGTTTCATTGCTAGCAATGAAATTCAATCTTTCACAGACTTATGACAAAGGAAAACATAATTACTGCCAAGTTATGTATAATGCTCTCTCGGATCTGAATACTATTATTGGTATTCACAAAACTCATACATCTTGAACAGAGATAACATACCAATATAGAAGTCAGTTAAAGAATGTCTTCCTCCGAGGCAGCTGTAAATCCCAAAGGAGATGAAGCGTGCGAGATCGAGGACGAGGAGGAAAAAGAGGTGGAACAATTGGAAGCAGAGGTTAATGAGCTGGCTGAGAAGGTGATTGAACTCAGAAGGACAATGAAGTTGGTGTTCAGAGATAAGCTGGAGTCCTTATTGCTGGCAATGAGACCTACACTTCCAGAAGATAAACCCTCTTCTTCGGGGAAGTTACCCTGCATCGTTCTTTCTTGATTTCTATGTAGGGCTGCCATTTTTTTAAAAGAGATTTAGTAAATTTCCCTTTTGGGTACACTTCGGCTTAGTTGAGAGAGTCAATGAGCAACTATTTTTTCTAATGATTGGGTAACTTGATGTTTATGGGTAGTCTTTGGTTTACTTATCAGGTCTTGGTCCGGCCTTACTCATTGGGTACACACCCCATATGAAACCTCTGCTTTGAAAGCACGTTTTATTTTAGTGGTTGAGCTCATACTGGTGAATTACCCATCATATTGAATTAAGTATTTTACTCAATTACAAACATTTTATCATGTCTCAGGGGTTTGAACTTGAGCCTCTGCTTCGAAGGGCCATTTGCTTTTACCACTTGAGGTTACTCCATTAGACCAAATCAAGCTCATCTCGGACTTGCTTCTGGTCACATCTATCTGGGTACGCCACACCTGGCCCCGACCTTGTTGTGTGTGTTATTTTCCCCCTTTGACATGCATTATCATGTCTCGAGGGTTTAAAATTTTAAACTTGAGGCTCGGCTCTGGGAAACCATTAGCTTTTACTACTCGAGTTCATCGCATTCAATCTTTCATTATAGTGCTTCATTGTTAGGATTATCATTTTATTCAGATATCTGAGAAGCTTTGTGGAGCCCTATTTAATTCCAGGGACCTTGTATATATATTCTAATATTAAACATATAGAAACTCTTACAGACTTTGAAGGTTCCTTTTGATCCTTGGTAAGGTGAATTTCTTTCTCTTGCACTCAATCTTCCTCTGGTTATGATTGTCAAACAATTTGCCTAGACATTTAATGTTATGCAGCTTATGCTTTAAAGTAGTTGTTCCTCCTCACAGACTAACTTCCTCCATTTATAAAATTTGATTTTTGTAGCCTTCTCATCTCTTCTGGCTTCCTTCCAAAATTTCTTAATCAGTTATCTGGCCTAAGTGTAATTTATTTCTTGATGAAGCAGGATGCTACAACTTGCATCCTCTACAGCTGAATACAACATTTGCACAGGTTGGTGGGCTATCGAGAAATAACTGCTATCTGGGCATTAATTGATGAAGCAGGTATTTCCAGATAGTTCACCTTCATTGTTGCACTATGATTAATTGACCCTAAAGCCGAATATTTGTATGATTGAAAGTTGGTTCCACACATGATTATTATTATCTACAATGATTTATTCCAATGCACCTTTGAACTTGATTCATTTGAACACAGACCTGGGCACAGTTTGGGAATGTTCCATTAATCTATCTAATCAATGGAGTTAAATTTTCTTAAGGAGTTTCGTATGAAGATCAGAGATTATTCTTCCCAAAAATAGAAGTTAGGATTTGGAATGTTAACTGTATTGAGGTAGAAGATGGAACAAATGGTGGTGGGATTGAAATAAAGAATTGGAAGACAATGCATTTAGCTAAGCTTCTTCCGATTCACCCTTCAAAGTTTCCAGACAATGCAAATACTGGACATAATTTTTTGTTTTGTATTAGATGTAAGTCTTATTTTTGCCAAATTTAATCAGACTGTATTATATTTAAATATATATATATTTTCTTCTCATTGATCAATATGCACATTTGCCCTAATTTTGATATTATAAGTTCTGAAACAAATGACTGAGTTTATCCATGTTCTTTACCTAACTGTTCTTGCCTTTAATTTTTTTCGAACTACATAAAGGTTCTTCCCTCTGAATGGGTAGGTAAATATACCTTTGACATCTGTTTTTGGTTATGTTTCTAAAGAACTCAAGTTTTATTGTTGAAATGTCAGTAGAGGGATCAAAAGCTAAGCAAGGGACAGAAACAACGCTGGCAACAGCTAGAGAGGAACAAGAAGTGGACCAAGAGACTGCAGCACAGATAGCAATGCTTAAGAGTAAGATTGCTGCTAATGTTGCTGCAATGCCTGCCACTACAGAAAGGATGAAATTATGCATAGAGAAGATAGATAGACTTGATCAGTACAAGGTCAACATTGATTACGTTTTCACCAAAAAGCTGGATTCAGATAGATGATTGCCTTTTTTCAGTGTTTGCAATTCTTTGTATTTATTAAGATAGTTTTTGGCATCAACTAAACACGAAATTTGCATTTTACCATTCATCTTTCTTCTTCTGTTCGTTACTCATGTATAATAGATCTCGTACATTGTATTTATAAGTTATACAAGTGGACTTGAGACACTTGACTTTTCCAATTAATTTGACTCACAAAAGAAGTAGTTGAATTGTTCCTGGGTATGTATTTTAAATTTTTATACAATTTCTCTCTTGTTCTGAAATGTGATTTTCTTGATAGATAATACTGTAGCATTTCTTGCAAATATGGCTAGTATAAGACAGTTACCTATTGCATGGTCGGTAAACCATATTTATTCTTACATATAAGATGAGCAGCGGATTTGTTCTCCATTACATTATACTCATAGGACATGGTTGAAAGCTCCAGGAATACCATCTCAACATTCACACTTGAAACTTTTGCTTGAATTGTAGGGAAACATCACATTTAGAACATTCGGTCATTTATAATGAGGCACTGTATCACTGTATCAGGTCTTATCTCAGATGGGGATGGGTTTTCAGATGATGATAACATGGTTTGGGCCTATAAAGATATGTACTTGTGGAAAAAAGACCTAAAATATAAATGTTGTAGGTGTACTACATGACTTACCATTTGTATCATACTTTCAAGTTTCAAATATTAATAATTCAAATCCCAAATTGTATGGTCTCTCTTTCTTCTTTTTCTAGATTTTACTCCATATTTTTTACATCAAGATTGATACTCCATATTCGTTGATAAAGAGAGTGCATATCAGACGAAGATTTAGATGTCCATGTCTTGTAATCCTCATTTCTGTCAAATAGCTGATCTAAATTGAGCTGCAATTCGGGGGACAATACACTAGTTGGGTAACATTATATAACTAACGGATGAACCAAACTCAAATGAAAACAAATTGACAATTCCTTTGGAGAAATATCAACATAAAAAGTCCAATAAAGAAAACAAGAAAATCTGGAATCTGCCCCCTTTGCTACATATAATTAGTTCAAAATGATGACATCGTCCTGTATGGAGATGTATTTTATTTTAATATTTCAATTCATATAATAATACCAAATATTCTTAATCTAAATGTCTATAGTTGACACTTAACCATTCATTTCAACAAATTTCTCCATTACAGGGAGAAATTGAGGATTCTATGGAAAATTATTTAAGATATTTATTATGACATTTATTTAAAGGAAGGAAGAGCTAGAATATTTTAGAAAATCTCTGAGATTACAAACGCTAAACTCTAAGAGATCAAAATTTATTCATAGAACTGGAGTGGTTCTAATAGCAACCGAGGGCAAGATTCTAATAGCAGATAGGCATTAACACAGGATTGAAGTGACAATTCTGCAACTTATTGTTAGTCTAAAAAAATATTACTCAAGGGTTTTGTTTCACAAAATAAAAAATTTATGGATGCCCTGATTGTTTGAAATAAGATGAAACCAGAATTACAAATGATATTGCAAACAAAATGTCTGCGCAAACTACCCATGCAGGGACTTAAAGGCATCAAGAGAACACATCCAATACTAAATGCTAATTAAACCATAGTACGATGACTATAACCAAATACAACAAGACAATACTGCTTCAACAGCTGTAACAGGCGTAGCAATAGAAAGCAAGGAACAAAAAACATAATAAAGTTATAAACTAGTCACCAACATGAAATACTATGATTCAGACTGAGGCTACAAATCAGCTCCACCTCCTCACCTTAACTCTAGTAACCCCCACCGTGAAATACCAGCACCACCAAGAACTGTCGGCCACCTTTTGTAAGCCCTGTTTGGGATGCCATTACCAGAAACTAGTATCACCTTGACTTGTTGCAGCACCGACATTGCAGACTTTGCCAACACATTAAAGAGAATGCCTTTGATTAATTCAGCATGCCTCACTGAGCAAGATGAGTGATCATTTTCTAAACCTGAAAGAGTATAGCCACTTACCACCTCCAGACCTCCTTTATGATGAGACACAACCAAGTGTTACACTTGTTACCATCCTTAAATCTTGACAAAATCCATTGGAAAACCCATGCCATAGCTAAGGACCAGAATTTCTTCCCACAGCTTTAACCGCAAAGTCCTCCCAACCACCCCAAACCTGCTCTAAGCCCTACATCTCACCACCTACATTCTCCATTTCTTCATCTTCATTGTGAACCAGTAGCTCTGCAATACGGTATTTCACCTCATCATTGATAATCTTTGCGCCCGATTCAGCTTTGAAGTGCTCTAATATAGAATCATGGGACCAGAATATTCCTGTGCCTGCAATGACCTCTTACCCCAGAATATATTTACCAATCTTAACATGGGAGCCCGGAGCATTCAAATAGCTAAACCTTTTCTTCCAGCAGTGGTCCAAGACCTCCCCTTCGCAAGAGAGATCATGAGATAAACTACACCATGGCCTGTCATTAATAAGACTAAAAGCAGCCGAACAACCCTGGCCAAGGCTGACCAAGACCGTGAGTAGAGAAAACTAAATCTCCATGCCACTATATAGACCCCACGGGAAGCAACCATCTTGCAAACTTCTAAACACGCTTCAAACAACACCCATTATTCTCATGGTGACAAGCTATACCTTTGAAGTACTCGAACCAGACATGTGTGGCAAATCACACTAGTTAGTTGGCATCTACAGGATTTATAATAAAACACTTCCCATTCCCAAATTACTTTTCAAGCATTACCATACACACATGATGGTTGATCCAGTTCGATAAGATTTGCGAGCTCCTCCTATTCTGAAATAACACTGCTTTCTAAAGATGTTAAATTAGAAAGATCTATATCATGGTTGGCTAACATATCTGTAACTTTATTTTGCTCACTGTAACAATGTTGGATCCCCACAAATTCGAACTTTTTAATCAAGATAAGTATTTCTAGAACAGAAAAAAGTTGCCAGTTTTGGACAAAATTCTTTTTTCAAAGCATTTATTACAATCTGAGAATCCCTTGCTTGCTAGGAGCACCTCCCAGTCCACAACATTGTTTGTATTGATACCAAGATACTTTGTTCTGCCCATAAAAAAAGTGCCAGACACATCTCTAATCACATATCTAGCAGCTGCAACCCTGGTTACGTTGAGGGGCACCATCAAAGTTAGGCTTGATGCCCTTAACTAAGGCTTTCCGTCTTTCTTCTTTGCAAATATTCCTATGAACTATAACCCTTGAAGAGATGGATTGGAGTTCATATACCAATAATTTGCTATCTGTATCTCAAAATTAAGACATCTTCGAAGCCTGCTAGTGTAACCCACAGTCAATATGTTCATGGATGATACTTTTCAATCTGTGCCCAACATTTATCCAAAGGAAGAGATTCCTTTCTAAATACATATTGTTTTGTTCCAGCAAAAGACCGCATGAAACACTTAACAAGTATGTACTCCATAGATCTCCAATGTGGGGGGTGCCCTTAGGACAACTGCATATATGTTGTTTAACTGTTCACAGAAGAACCCAAACCATCTACAACTTGGAAATAAGCTTGGACCATCTACCGGCCGAGTACTCACATTGCAGCAGCAGATGATCCACCGCTTCACGTGCTTTGTGACATAACAAACATTGGGAATGTCCATGTATCATTCTTTTTATCAGACTATCATATTTTAAATATCTTATTTCTTGCAGCAAGCCATGCAAAAGTATTACATTTTTGAAGAGCTGAAGAACTCCAAATGGTCTCCATTGGTCAATCAATCGCCTGAGGCAGCTGACATGCTTTGATAAACTTCTATTACGATTTTACCTTCCAAATCCCCTCATTATTCCCCACCTAGCATAAAGAGTCGTCTCTAGAAAGCATTGGAATCCTAATGGCAGTTAGGAACTCCTTTAACCAGGAAACTTAGAAAAGTCTCACCAAGTCCTCGTAATACCATTCAGACTTTTCCGCCTAGTAATCCTTTACCTTATGGCCTGAAGTTTGCATCAATATAAACTCTACAATATTCAGATTCTACCAGAGGAGTGTAGCCAGGAGTCCAAACAGAATGTGGTCCTTGCTCCCTTGCCAATGTTCCAAGACAACTTGCTGCAATTATGTTCTCTAGATTCAGCCAAAAATTTCTAGATTGTTGAACCTGCAAATAAAAAGTACCCACATCACCTATATATTTTGATCTCAGAAGGTTACACCAAAATAGAGAGGGGTCCAGTATAAACTTCCAAGTTCCAAGTAAGCTTCACCTCCAGGGCCATATTTTGCAAGAGAATATCTTTTAAACCTGCACCTCCTTGAGTATTAAAGTTGCAAACAGAATCCCATTTAATGAGGGGAAACTTATGCGCTTCCCCCAAGCCTTGCCATAAGAACTTCTAACATAGTTATCTCAAAAACGCATGGAGTTCAGTCCAAAGCTTAGCAACATGCATTATCACCTTCGCTGTAATAGGCTGAAGAAAATTTTCTATTCCTTATCTTGTTTCTTAAAACCACTAAGAATAAGCATAGAAGATAACTCCAATAATAATCCCATTGGTTCTTGTTCGGCTGTGCTTGCTGGAACTTTCAATGCCAACAGTTGCTTTGAATTCTGCAACAAGGCAAGGGAAAAGACTTTCTGAAGTGACACATTCACAGCAATACAAAATGAATCCATAATGATTGTCTCTTCAATTATAATTGGAAAATTATTAATCTCTATAGCGAATGTCCTGAGATTAAAAACTAGATAATAACATTCTTTTAAGGCCTACATACTATCTTCCCAGGAATAACCTTAATTGCTGACACTAAAGGTCCACGTGTCTCTGAAGACGGTATGGCAGAAGTTCCCTTCACAGCCCACAAAAGATGCACATCAAGGATATTTTTAGTCACACCGACATTATAAATCTTTGTAATTAGTATATTTGAGTCTCCAGCGGCCTGCTTGATGTTGAAATCTTTGAACTTTCGAGTTCCCTGCATAATGAAGTGTTGCAACGGTGAAAGATATGTAAAGGATTGAAACTTTGAAATCTCAGTCAGATAACTCCAATATTTGCCCAACGCTCAAAAATCACAACTGCAATTGCAAGGCCTTCAGAAAATAGAACATCGTCAATTAGTAAACAATGATTCAACATCAGTAAATACCGTTTCTTGAGTTATTTTCTTAATATTGTTAATTTTTAAAATATTTTAATGATTCTCCATTTTTAAGTCTTTAAAATTAATTGATGTGAATTGGTTTCAATATAATAAAGAAAATTATAATCTGGAAAAGGGGAAAGCATTTGTGGGAGGAATTTTCCCAAAGCATTATCTGAAGAGCAAAAGAGCATACAGGGAGGTATATGAATCAGTAAAGAAAGGGTTGAGAGACGACGATTCATGGCTGTTATACAAGACATTGAATCTGCACTCTCAAGAACTTGGTCTTCAAATGGTGGACAAGTTTAAAGAATTTTTTTTTGGAGTTTCCTTTCTTCTGTCTCATCACATACGGCGCGGGCAAAGAGCAATGGAAATGGCGAGGGACATTCTAGGTTTGCAAAATGAAGCAATGTTGAATGAAGGCCAAGCTGACAATGGTATCTATCTCAATGCAAGCAGGGAGGGCGCATCAGCAAATGGTGGGGTAATGGAGGAATGAGGGCAAAATATTCCTCATATATCTATAATATGGAATATTATGTTATAGTTTGAAATCATGTTCTTTTGTCTGTGTTTGGGATAATAGTCTGCATCGCGCCACATGGAAGCTAATTCAGAGGCACATTTTTTAATGCAAATTTTGGATAATATTCTGCCAGTACTATAAATCTGACATCTATGTATAATCTGCATATTTTAATATTAATATAAATATATAGGCCCTTGTCTTTTACGGAGAAAAATAATAATAAAGAAAATTAAAAAAAATTGGTTCTTTATTTTTTATTGATTTAAACATATATTTCTTTTATTATAAAAAAGATTGGCTTCAATATAATTTAAAAAATTGCAAATGAATTGAGTTTAAGTAATATCAAGGGAGTTTGTATTGGAATGAGTCATTATAATGTTTAAACATGAAAAGCATTTAGTTTCTAAAAATAAAGATTGTCATAGTAGAAAATGTCATATATTTGTGTTTTTCAAGATACAAATATTGAGAAATAAAAATGAAATAAATGAAAAAAAAAAAGAAATCTTGTTCATTCTGATCAAAGTCTTTTCAAGTGACCACATCAATTTTTGAATTCTTTTCCGAAATTGCATAGATTGTTAATGGAGAAACTAAAGCATTCCTGTTTAGCAACATGCATGACATATGTCTTGAGTAGTAGTTGTTGCTACTGATTCAAGTATTACACTAATAATTTTAGTGTGTCAAGTTTTTCATGTGAACATTGCAAAAATTTAGATTTAATATTGTTAGTAATAAATATGAAAATATTTGTAGTAACTATAAATGGAAGGATGATATCACAATCAATGTTGTAGTTTTTGGAGTTGGATTAAGGAAGAAACTCTTGGATTACTTGAACCAACAAATCTAAATTTATATAGGAATTCTTATCAATATGATATTCAATTTTGTTAGTGAATTATTTTGTTGGTAGTGGGGTAAAAATCTTTATGATGTTGTAGTACTAGAGTCTTCAGAGCAATATTGTTGGTGTCAGAAGAAGATTGAACAATAGAATTGGAGGGTCGAGACATGGATATGAACATGGAATGATCTATTCATTAGTAGTTGTGCTTTGACAACTTATTAGAGGATTTTTTGGGATTCAATTACAAATGAAGGAAACATTTCAAGTTTGGGATTCTTGTAGAGGGATTTTAATGGCAATGTTGGTGTTGTTAATGTTAGGATATATAGGAAAAAATATTTACTTACAAATTGCTTGAAGCACCTATAAGCAATTGATGGGTCTCCTCCATTATTTACATTGAAAATTGCATGGAATTGTTCATGACCATGCCACCAAAGTTGCACATTTCAGCATCTAACACAGAATGTTTCATGGTTGAATTCATGCTTGTATAAATAGAGAAAACATCTTGCAACATCTTAGTAGGGTTAATATAATATACTCGTTATTTGGAGCAAGATGCCAAATAAGGGAGGGGAATAATAGATTGGTGATGTAGGAGCATCTGAGTGCACATGTGATCTTCATTTGAATGCCGATTGAAAGATATTATAAAAAGAAAAACGAAATTTGAATACAATAAATTTCAACGATGGTTTTGCTCTCATACACTCAACCAATTGTCGAAGATGGTGTGAAGGTTCAAAGTTTTTAAGTTTACAGAATTGCCAAATTACTGATGAAGAAGTTGACAGAGTAAAATAATGGAAAAGGAACAAATGGTTGAAGAAAGAGAAAGTTCGTCAAACTCCAAGTTCATCGAAACTCAAATTCATCAAAATATAAATGTGAAGAAGGTCGATATACAAGATAGTTCATGTATGGATGATTTTGCCGATAGGAGACATTAAAGGAAATGCAAAAGTTTATCATAATGTTCATTGATCGAAATCCAATAATAAAAATTTCAATAGCTCTGGACAATGTGAAATTGTTAAGACATGTCATTAGAAGCTCGAACCATATTCCTTGTAAGATGATTTAGTTGTGACAGTTCTATAACTTTATACCGTTCAACTTCATGTAATAGTATTATAAAAGGAAAATTGTGCTATTTCTTTTCGGAGGGGAAGGGGCGGAGGGATTGGAAGACAAGGGAGGCGGGGTGTTAGGGGAGAAGAATAATACATTGAAACAAGAACTAGACTAATAATTTATAAATTATATTTATGAGAATTTGATATTGTGATAGGAATAAAGAAATTTGAAATTGTTTGTTGTTATTGTGATTGTGGATATTGTTGTTCCATAAATTTGTGTTGTTGGCTGTTAAAATTGACCACTTGATAAGGCCCTTAGTTTTAGATTGCATTAAGTGGTATCAAAGCTAGGTTTGTTTTGTTGTGTCAAGAGAAGGAAATCTTAAATAATCTTTGCCATGGGTGAGTGAGAGGATAACAAGACTTGCAATTGGAAAGGATTTTTGTAGACATGACACGAAGAGGAGTACTATGGGTTGGAGACATGGCAATTGTTGAAATGTTGAGATGAATCATAGCAAGGTTAGATGGTATGGAAGCGATGCAACATAGAGGAGTACACATAGAAGATGTGAGGATGAAGTAGAAGTAGAAGACAAAGAAGAAGATGCGAGTGAACGAGTGAAGGAGCAACCGAACTAGAAAAGAGATTTTTGCAAGCAATGTCCAAGATAAGTAGTAAACCCATAATTGATCCTCCTAATTATAATGGTAGTTTGAATCCAAAATAACCCATTAACTAGATACTAGAGGTGGATAAGTATTTTGATTTTGAATCAACTGAAGATCCTAAATAGGTGAAGTTTTCTTGTACCAAATTGAAGGGCATGCATCCTTGTGGTGGAATCATGTACAAAAAAAAGGCAATGGAAGGGAAAGGAAAATAAAAAATCATACGAGAGAATGGTGACTAAGTTGAAAGATCTTTTTTTACCAGCTGATTATTAGATAAATTTGTTTAAGTTGCAAAACTTAAAACAAAAGGAGAAAAATTTGTAAGAGTACACAAGAGTTTTATTGGTTGAATATATGAGTTGGACATGTAGATGATGACATTGAAAAGGTCTCCAGGTATGCTAATGGTTTGCATTATTCAATTCAAGATGAAATAAGAATGGTTAGGATAACTAGTTTAGAAGAAGCATACCAAGATGTTTTGAAGGTATAAGAGAAGATTTCTAGAAGACAAAATAACTCTCAAGGTAGAGGAAGATCTTTGTGTGGAAGAGGACAATCCAATAGTCATCATGGTTTTCTAAATAAATAAGGGGAATCCAACACATCATGAACAAGTTTCTAAGAAATCAAAGGAAGAGGAGATTACTCCAAAGGAAGAGGTGACTATTCTCAAGGTCATGGAAATTATGGAAGAGGAAGAGGATTTAGTGACACATGTTTTCAATGTGGAGAAATTGGGCATAAGACATTTGAATGTCCTCAAATACAATAGAGTAGTGGGAAAGGATGGAGAATCTTTGATGCTGAGATTTTTTTTTCTAAATTTAGAGAAGAAAAAATTTAAGTCGACTATACAAAGAGGAAATTTGTTTAACTAGATGCAGAGCAGGTGGAAAGTGCTACAAATTGATAGTGGATGTGGTAATACAAAAAATATTGTGTTTGAAGAGATGGTGAATAAATTGAAATTGAAGAAATTGAAACATCTCAATCCCTACAAGGTATCTTGGATGTAAAAAGAACACCAATTGGTGGTACGGGAATAATGCTCAGCAAGCTTTCAAATTAGTAGTTATATGGATGAAATTTTGTGTGGTATGATGCCAATGGATGTATGCCATATTTTTTGGGCAGGCCTTGACAATTTGATAGACAAGCTATGCATGATGGAAGGAGAAATACATATAAAATAAAGAAAGACCAAAAAAATTATTTTAAATCCTTTGAAAAATAAAGAAGTAGAGAGTAGTTCCAGAATTTGTTTGGTCATTGGATTTTTTTTTTTTGGAAAGATGTAAAGAAAGAAAAGGTTTTCTATGCTTTTATTCCCACACTTGCAACAATAATGATAGTATAGTAAAATGAGTTACCTATACAAATTCAAGAAGTTTTAGAGGATTATTCAAAAAAATTGATGAAAGATTTGCTAGATGGACTATCACCCATGAAAAGTATAATTCATTACATGGACTTGATACATGATGCAAGCTTTGCAAACAAAGCACTATGTAGAATGATTCTTATGGAGAATGAGGAGATAAATAGGCAAGTGAAAGAGTTTTTGGGTAAGGATTTGATTAGAGAAAGTCTCAGTCCATATGTTGTTCTAGCAATATTGATACCCATGAAGGATGGAGTGGCATGTGTATAGATTCGAGGGCCATAAAAAAAATAACAATAAAATATAGAATTTGATTGACATGGATGAATGGGGTGGGTGCAAAAAGATGGGGGACCTAAAGGTGGCCACTCCACCTTTTGGTCCCAAAAAAAAGAAAATGTAAGTGTGTTATAATGTGCCTGCATTATGTTTTGCATTGAAAATTTTTTCGTCTTTCTTTTTTTCTTTCTCTTTCTCTTTTTCCTTCTCTTTCAGTGAAACTATATACATGAAATAAAAATATAAGTTTGTTGAAAGAATGAAGAAGGAACACTTTGATGTGTTGTCATTGATGCCAACAATGTTTGTTGACAGTCTTGGCCGATCCAGAAAATAGTTTTAGTGTCATCTTGATCCAGTAATTTGGTCCAGATTCTCTCATGGTATATGTTCAAATTATGCCATTACAATATGTTGTTTGGGACTGCTAAATACATCTATATTCAAGATTTCAACAATTTTGGTCAATCTTCCTAAAACTTACATATGACAGAAGTTCAACAAACTATATTTTGACTTATATAGTACAAGATGATAAGTGTTATTTGGTCTACATTCATTTGGTGTTTGATTTTAGACTCTACAATTTTGTGAGATGTTTCACATGTGTCAACACTACATATATTCTAGATGGCGCAAACTTATACGATTACATGGATGATCAATTTTAGTTGGATTGAATTATTTTGTGATTAATTCTAATCCCTGGTTGACCTAATGCTTGAAGTTATCCTATGAAGATTAATATGTATTCTAGATGTTAAGGGATCTATTTTAGATCCTTGTTGACCTTAATTCAAGTTTTGCACGTTTTCTTTGAGCACAAAAAAGTTTGTTTCCATGTATGAAGCTAAAAAAGTGTTTTTGAATTGAAATTGGGCTACATCTAATTAGGACGACCTAATTGATGTATGCGGATGTAATAGGGTATATATGTGGACGAGTCTTGAGTAGCATAAAAAGGGAGAGAGGGTGAAAGTGAAGAAGTGCATGTGCAAAATCTGATGTTGTGCGAACTTGCAAATTTATGTGTGAAATTAGAATAAGGGTTGAATTTCTATGTATGTTGAGTGAGTGATAAGCAGAGAAAATCTTTGCATTTATAGCTTCATTGGAATTGAATCCAACACAAGGAAGGTGCATCCTACATCAGTCCACACTTTGGCTACCACTCTTGTTTGGTACTTATTTCAAGCTATGAGCCTTTTAAGGATAGTGAGTCCTGATAGTGAGCCCTGTAATATATTATAAATGGTTATAATATATTGTGAGTTAATCCTCATTGTTGTTTTTCCCTTCTTGGGTTTTCCATGTAATTTAAATACCAGTGTTCATGTGTTATGTGGTGTTGTGATTTCCTTCATGTACTCATTTATAGTTGTAGTTAAATATGTTTTGATAATTGGTTGGATTGTAACTAAATGTTTTAATAGAATACTAATTCACCCCCCCTCTTAGTATTTTGGGTGTTCATCAATTGGTATCATAGTTTAGTTCCTTTTGAAAAGTCTAGCAACTTGAGAAAGATCTTGGAGGTTGAACACATCATTGATAAAAAGTATCCTATTCTGCTAGAACAAATTTTTGCAATTGAATATGAAGAAGATGATTGCATGTTTGACAAAGAACTTAAAGCTTCTCTTAAATATCTTGACAAAGTTGAAAGTGAGAACAAAAATTGGAAAGAAAGCCTAGGAGAAGCTAATGATTGGATTTAAAAGTTGTGAGAACAAATCAAGAAGTTCATAAAAAGTCATAGAGAAGTTAATGAATAGTTGAAGAAGGAAAATGAAGGCATCACTAGAATGAAAGTGCAAGTGGAAGAAAAGAAGAGAATTGAGGATTGTCTGAATGCTAAAATACAAATTAAGGTTGATGAATGCACAAATCTTGAACATGAAGTGGTAACCCTAAGATCTGATCTGGAGAATGCAAGAGCTCATGAGGAAAAATTCAAAAAAATTACTACAATGCTCAATGAATTAATTGCAATTCAGAAACCTTCTAAGGATAAATGTGGTTTGGGACTTAAAGAAAGAAAAATTTCAAAGACAAATCAAACACCTAACAAAGGTGACAATCAAAAGAAGACTCAAGGAAAAGGCAGACAGTTCAAGATTCAAAGAAGCAATATTGGAAAACCTCCTATCAGAGAACCAAATGCTCAAAGGTACCTATCTTTCAATGGTATTTATTTTTCATGTAATAAATTTGGACATAAGTCAGTAGAATGTAGAAGTAGAATGAATGGAATGTTGGATCCTTTTCTAGGCAATGTTTTGCATGCAAGAAATTTGGACATAGAGGTACTGAGTGTAGAAGTCAGATGATGAATAGATTCAATACTGGTAGAATGTTTCAACGCTTTAATGGCTATTGTTATACATGTAAAGTTTTTGGACATAAGGCTAACCTGTGTAGATCAAGAATGAATAGAAGTCATTTTGGTCAAAAAACTATTGTGTGCTACAATTGCAACAAGCCTGGACACATTTCAAGATTATGTAGAACTAGAAATGGAAGGTAGACTAATCTAAAACAGTGGAATAATTCAGTGAAGAAAGTTGATCCTATTGAAGTTAAGAAGGAAACGGAGAAGATTTTGAAGAAAAAAAAGAAGCCTGAGAATAAGGATGAATCAAATGCATTTGTACCTACATCTGGTGTAGATAATTCTTTTGAAAACTAAGCCCATGCTAAGACTTAGGGGGAGTAATAATAGGAAAATATAACAACCCCTTGAAATAATGAGGTGTCAAGAAATGACACGAAGATATATGGTGTAGTTTGGCATGCTTAAGCTTTTGGAAAAGATTTCAGTAGAAAATATGTTGATTAGAAGTTTTGTAGAGACTTT
Organism: Sequoia sempervirens; assembly: GCA_007258455.2. Taxonomy (NCBI): domain Eukaryota; kingdom Viridiplantae; phylum Streptophyta; class Pinopsida; order Cupressales; family Cupressaceae; genus Sequoia; species Sequoia sempervirens. Next base: position 354,662,648 of record VDFB02058242.1, read on the forward strand.
TAGGGTTTATAGTGTTTAATAGAGTGCTTGCCAGATTTTGGGAGTTTGAAGCATTAAATGTGAAATTAGGGTAGATGAATAATATATAAAGTGAAATCTCTAGTCATTTTTAATTCACTTTTGCACATTTGAAAGAAAGCAAAGTGATTTGAGAAGCGATTGAAGGCGATTTGAAGTGAATTAGTTCAAACCCTAGTTCCTGTTGAGCATGAAAAAGGTATTTAATACTATCTATTCTTTCTGGGTTTATATTAGAAGTGATTTAGAAGAATTTGAAGATAAAATTGTGGATTGTAATGAATACACTAACTGTAGTTGAGATTATTGAAAGACCTAGACCAAAGTTTAAGAGGTTTTCATATAAATTTTTTCAGAATGACCCCGATGGTGTATTTTTGAAGATCCCAATTAAGGATTTTCCCACAAAAGACACAAGAATCTACATACATTGTAAATTGGAAGAGTATGATCATTAAATTCTTAAGAATCAATGGTTTAATGAGTTAACTAGAGATGAATTTTTGGTGAAACTAGACATTTGGAATTAGTTTCCTAACTTTAGCAGTAATTTGGATGCAAAGTATGTGAGGATAGCCTTGAGCAGAATGCATGAAAAATTCATGTGGAATGGAATGTCTAGCTTGATTTCAAAGGATGCAATTAAGGTTGTGACTAGACTATGTGATATTGGACTCGTACTAGTATTGAAATCTATGAAGAATGAGGTGGTTATGCAGCTGACTAGTGCCACATTTGATAGGAGGGCACTAACTACTAAACCATTTACATTAATCCTATAGTGAAGTATGCATCTATTATGATTGGTATCAAAATCTATTTCCAAAATTGAGAGAACTCAATATCTGCAATTGAAATATATGTTGCTCATGACATGATAGTAAATGGGAAGGATTATGATTTGTGTGAGTTGCTTCAACAACTTTTGGAGAACTTGCATCAAACCAAAACAAAGAAATATGATTTCAAGTAAAAAACACTAATTGAACTTTCTTTCTTTTCTACTTTATGAAACAACAATAGACCAGTAGCACATTAAATTTTTGACTATTTACACAACATTGGAGATTACAATGTACAAGTTGATACATTAACTACTTTTTTCTCTATATTCCAAAGGAACATTTATGAGAGAGAAAGAATCCCTAAGAGCTTAGTGGAGAAGTATGCAAATGACATAACCTTTCTTGTCTCCACTGATGAATGTATAATAAAGGTGGTAGAACCCACAACAATATGGATTGAACCTTTGGGATATGAAATTGATGAGAAAGAAGCTAAGAGATACATTGAGATTTTGTTGAAAAGTCCTAAGGACTCCTTGGCTAGACACAATACATATGAGGAGAAATCTACTGAAGTATACTTGGAGACCTCAGTACCTACTATAAAAAAGGGTGAACAAACAAGTTTAAAAAATCTTTAGAATGCATGGCTTCTTGAAAGAAGATGTTGACAAATTGAGGGAAGTTGCAGTAGAGAGGAAAGATAAGGTAGTTGAGATAGTTGGTGAGTCCTCCAGACCATATAGATTAGGAAGATCACCTTCCACCCCTACCACTGCAATGCCAAATCCTACTACCACAAATGCTATTAAAAGGAAGAAGGTGGAGCCCAATGCTCCAGATGTAGTTGATGTACTTGCACCCTCCAAAACCAACACCTAGACCTCAAAGAGAAAGAATGTACCTCAGGTAACACCTCCTGATACCTCTAGAAGGAAGAAATAAAAATCATCTAGAGATTGAAACTTAAGTGATGTTGTGGAAGAAGAAATTAAACTCGGTTTAGAGGAAGAACAATTGAAAAGAAAAATAAAAAATAGTATCTGTACCAATGGTGAAGGTGCCTCATAAGAGGCTAGTACCGAAACAAAAAGGGATAGATTCAATATTGTGGATTCGTGTGAAGAAGAGGAGATGGAAAAGGAGAAAGAATCTTTTAGAATTCATACACACAAGAAAAAGAAAATAGATGAAGGTACATCAAAAGTTGAGAAGAAGAAGCACGAGACTCCTCCAGTAAGAGCTTGTCCACCTATAAAGTTGGAATCCTTGGTTAGCAACATGTTAGAACATGATGGATTATTAGAAGCCACTACCAAAGTATATGATGAAGTTGATTTGGAAGCTCAGAAAAATATTATATATGCTATTGTTTAGTATATGATCATTATGGATGAAAATATGGATAACATGAAGGAGAAGGTAACTAATGTTGTATGGAAAGCTTTGGTGAAAAGAAGACATAAGGATGTCAAAGAAAAAAACAAGATTAAAATTGATGCCTTGAAAAAGATTGGATCCTCTTTGTTTGAGGATGGTAAGGACACTCTACTAGAAGCATACACACAAAAATTCAAGGTGAAGCAAAGAGTTACCATTCTTATGACCAAAGAGAAGACAACACAAAAAAGTTGAAACAAGAAATTTTGACACAGTAAAAGACATGACACTGCAATATGGGATGATTGCTGGTTCTTCATCCAATACATCTCAAGTCAAGGAGCCCATAAAAGGTAAAGTTGCTTATGAAGAAAATATTCCTTCCATATCTAGTTTACCTATTTTTTCAAGTAGTAGTAGAAGAGGTAAATGTTTATTTTGCAGAAGAAGCTCCAAATTTGGATGTTTTAGAGAATATGGTTGATGATACTCCGAAGACATCTGCTCCCTTGGAAGACACTGAGAACACAACTAGAGAAAATAATGAAGATCAAAATAGGGATGATGTTAATGATAGTGTTGAAGATCAACATGACAAAAAGAATGAGGATATCCAAAATGAAGGTGAAGAAAACAAAAATAGAGAAGAAGAAAAAGACAAAGACAAAAATAAAAATGATAAGGATGATGAAAATAAAAAGGAGGATGAAAAGAAAGACAAGAAAAAGGAAAACACCTCTGGAAAAGAAGAAGAGAAAGAAGAGAACAAAGAAGAATCTACAGTTGAAAGAAATGAAGAAGAATCCTAGAATACCACAAAGGCAACAAAGTTACTTGGAGAATCCTCCAGAAACTCTCTCAAGGGTCAATTGAAAAGATCAATAAGGATTCAACTAGTCATTCCTCCCCAATTGGTTTAGCTCTTATCACAACAAGGCTATGCAGATTTGAGTAAGATTGCACATGTTCAAAGAATGGAGATTGGAGATACTTTTACCACCTCTAGGAGAAAGGAAATTATAGAAACTCATCAAAAGGGGACTAAGCTAATCAATGATGCCATCAAATTTTTACAAGATACGACCCCCAATACCACTATTGATGATTCTTTAACAACTATTGAGAATTTGAAATTTTTGGTTGATTAATTCATGGAATATACTTCTAGCCTAAAGGAGCAGGATGTAAAATAAGCTGAGTCAAGGATTGCAAAGAAAAGGTTGCTTGAAATTCAGGACAAATGTGTAATTGCACATGGCAAGGTCATGAAATGCTTGGAAGAAGTGAAGGAATGTGAAGATGAGGCTCAAACACTGTTCTTGTATTGCATAAGATGGCCATATGCTACTTAAGGCATTAAGGATCTAATGGACTCAATAGAGTCATAGTTAACCAATGCCTCTGAAACTTATGATCTTACAAAAGATATAAATTATGCCTCTTGGACTACAATTTCATACTTGCAAAACAAGTTTTTCACCTTGCAAAGACAGAAGAGGATGTTATAAGGTGATTTGGTCAGCTTGGAGACCTGGTAAAGTGCAAGCATATATCTATAGCAAGTGCTCTTGCTGAAGTTGAAAAGCTTGACGGGATAAATCCTAATCTGACTACTCCAAAAGAGAGAGAGGAAAGCTTGGTGGAGTTGGAATCAATGCATAAGGCACTTGTTATAGCTAAGAAGAGTTGGGATGGAGGGAAATCTGCTTGGGAAGCTATTCTCTACAAACTTGAAGGTGATTCCTCCTTTGGGTGAACACATTTTTCCTTCTATATCTTTATTTTTTAGTTGCTTTTAGTTTTTCTTTTCTGTACATATGATTAGATGTAATTATGAGGATAGCTCCCTAAGGAGGGCCAGTCATTTTGTTTTAGTTGTCTTTCTATTCATCTGTCTCATTGGAACACCCTTTGTCCTTGATGTCAAAGGGGGAGAAGTTTGGAGAAGTATTTTGAGAAGTTTTGGGAGAAGTTCATATGTTTTGATGCTTGGAGAAGTTTAAATTTTTGTTTGTGGGAGAAGGTTTTCAAGACAAGATTTGAAGTTAAGATTTTGAAGATTTGAAGTTGAATTGTCAAAATTCATTTTTGGCACATGTTTCCATCAATGACAAAGGGGGATATTGTTGAAATCTGAATGAAGAAGGACAACTTTGATGTGTTGTCATTGATGCCAACAATGTTTGTTGACAGTCTTGGTTGATCCAGAAAATAATTTTTGTGTCATCTTGATCCGATAATTTGGTCTAGATTCACTCATGGTATATGTTTGACTTATGCGGTTATAGTATGTTGTTTGGGACTAGGGTGAAGCCACAATAGTGGTTTACAATTTGATGAAGGAAAACTAATAAAAAATGACCCCATGGAAAAAAAAAAAGTTTTAGGGGTTCAAATGAACCTACAAGTTTGACCAAACCCAAAAGGGGTTCAACTGAACTAGGGTTTGAGTGAACCCCCTAATTACTGGGCCCACATTTCTCACTCAAAATAACAAAAGGAAATGCATATTGATGGGAAAGGTCATTGATGTCACAACTTGCCTCATTTAATCAATTATATATTGAACTGGGTGTGTCTCAAACCTATATGTGATAAGGATGGTTGTCACAAATTTTTAGGAGGTTTTACACTATAAACAAGGACTTCAGGTATCGATTTGGCTCCTTTAGGAACTCTTCAGGAGTTGAACTACAATGACTAATTCCAAAGGATTAATTCTATGTTATTTCCTAAACTAAAGTTTCATTGACTTAGTTCTGACTTCATTGGACTTGGTTAGGACTAATTCATGGAGAAGACTAACATCTACTTTAATTCTTAATTTAAAATATGAAACCCAAATTAATTCTAATGTGCTTTTAAAAGAAATCTATCTTAAGATTTGCTGGAAATTAAATGCTATTTTAAGAACATAAATGAATTATAAATAAATGATAATTAATCTAGAAAACATAAATGACAATTGATCTAGAAATCATAAACACTAATTTCTATGAATTTTTTTTTCAACAAACTTCAATTCCATCTTTTCATAAGTTTCCATCAAATTGCTTCTAATTAAACTCAACAAATAAGTACCAAACTTAATTATTTTGAACAACATCTAAATTTGATTAATCTAATAAACCTTATAATGATTCTAACAACTTATTCTAACCATGATAAACTAAAAAATGATTCAAACATAAGTAACTATCTAGATTTATCATTCAAAATCTGAAAAATGATTTTAACAACTTATCATTCTAGAATTAACATCTAACACTTCAAATTTAATATTAATAAACAGAAATAACATAACTCAGTAAAATACCAACACAATATTGATCCCAAAGGTTGAGCGGGCCTTGCTCTTCCTCAAGTAAGATCTCTTAACACATAGCTTTGAGTTAACTCCTTGCTTTCATTCAAATTGATCAAAATTGAACACAAAACAAAATATTGCCATCAATTACAAAATTTTGATTGAAAATTATCTAACTCCTATCTAAAAATGAAACATGGATATTTATAAACATATCCTTATTGAATTTACAACATGGAAATTAACTACCAAGATTCAAGGTGCCTAACTAAAGATTAAAACAAAGCTAAAGAATAACTGAAATAGAACTAAAGAAAGACATAGAGAAATATGCCAGATTGGCGCTGGAAGTAGAAGTTCCATAACTGACTACAAAGAAGCCAATTTGGACTTGAGTGATTCATCATCCAGCTGGGCCCATCAATGGCATGATAATTTCCCTTGATTAAATAGAGAGTTTAACCACATCATCAATCTTTAAAATACCCTGTTCAAAACCCTTAAGAAAAGGATAGCAATTTATGGTAGTAAAAGATCAACACAGTATAATTATCTCATTAATATCACCATAAAGTAACACATTTAACATAAACCATTACTTCAAATATATCCACTAATTTAGCTAAATGTAAAGCAAAGTAAGTAAATATGTTAATCTATAATCTACTGCCAGTAATGTTAATTAACAAAAATAACAAGTCTTTTAACATGAAATGATTCAAATAAAAGTATTTTGAGCCTCTCATCATTTTCTTCCCCACTTGTTTTGGACCATGTCCTCATGGTTCCTCATCAAGTTTTATGGTGGTCTCCTTTTCCTTGTTTAGTGCCTCCATCCAAATGCAACAGTCAAACACTCCTTCCCTGTATTGGTGTGACAATTTTCAATTGAGTGCAAAGCGATGGTTTTTCCTCAGCTTTTCAAACCATGGTCTTAACACTCCTTGAGGTATATTGGTTGATTATTTGAGCTTTGGGGCTAACATAATGATAATTGACATTCTAAATCTCATGCCGATCCAAAATTCTCTTTGTTGTTCAATCAAAGTAATCACATGTTTGATTCTTATCAAACTCCACCTGATATTGTTCGGACTTATTGGTTCTCTTCTTTTGACTGAATTAGGAATGAGTTGATACCTTTCCTCACAAGATTGTATTTCCAATGGTGGAATTGTTCCCTCAATATTCTGGAATGCATAAATACTACTGAGCAAGTTTGAGACATAAAGAGGATTATTGTGATTGAGCCTTACCACTGATCTTACTACTTTGATATATTTCTCTACATGAGGCATTTTGGGCCTCATTGGCAAGCCATACCTTCTCTATGCTTCCTTATATTTTTCCATTCTACTTGACCATTCTATTTGATTTTTCATTAAGGAAACAAATGATTTGATTTGTAGCTCACCAACATAAACATTTAACATAGAGTCATCACTATCTCCCATTAAAAATCCATGCTAGAAAAACTCACACATTTGATTTTGAATATCAGGGTGGCTATGAAAGTAATCCTATGGTAAATATTTATCACTGTGATAATCCAGACTTCTTCCTAAGATTAATTGATTAAGCATCCATTCAAGAAACCTTTCTCTAAGAAACAAAGCATACACCCCTGCTGGTATTCTCATGGAAAGTATCACACAACTTATTTTTGTTGTTTTCTCTAGTCTTCTTTCAATCTCATTTTTTTCTTCCTCTAACTTCTGCAATTGCTTTTTCAATTGTTTATTTTCCTCTTAAATTTTAAAGCTACCATGGAGAGATATCTAGGCTAGGTTGAAGGAGGAAAATTTGATGGAATGGAAGGGATATTAGAGGGAATGGAAGGTAGGACAAGATAGTGTGGTGGGGCTGTGGAAGTGGAGGCTTCTTGTGAATAAAACTACATAGATTGTTGTTTTAATTATTCTTCCTTTTGCTGCAATTCTTCTTTTAATTTTGAAATTTCTTCAACATTTGCTAATGCTTGTACACTAGCTTGTTGTACGACATCCTCAATTTTATTCAATTTCTCTCTATATCTTGCTTCATTTTTTTCAATTTTCCTTTCCATTTCCTAAGTTTTGCTAAAGGATTGTTGCAATTCTTCTTCTTTTCTTCTCAAATTTTCTTCAAGGAATTGCATGTTTTTCCTTTATTGCTTTAATTCAGCTTCTAATCGGGACATTTTGATAGCCCTCAACAATTCCTCAGTTTCTAACTCTTCTTCATTCAACTTTTCATGGGATTCTTCTTCTTCAATCAATGGTTCTTTTCCTTTTCTTTGCTCAAAAGTTGGAGAAGGTGTAGGGGATCTCACAGTTTCCTCCTCTTCAAATTCCTTTGATACTTCTTGCTCTTTAGATTGTTCCTGAGACTCTTCAATAGAGTCATGGATTTCAACAACAAAGGTTCTTTTAGAAGTTGACACTGGGTCTTCAGGAGGGCTTTGAGGCTGCTCAGGAGAATGTACTGGTGTATGGGTTTCTTCATAGCCTACAACAGTTTCTATAGGGATTTTTAGAATAGGGTTCTAAATTATAGTTGTCTCTTTAGGGGTGGACACAACGATTTTAACATGGCTAGGGCTTTCCTCATGTACTTCTTTCCTCCTCTTTTTTGAACTAGTATGGGTTACCCTAGATGTTTCTTGTAATTTTCTTTTTCCCCTCTTCTTGGAAGATTCTCCTTTCTCAATTCTTAACTTTTTAGCTGTGGGTCCCCTTGTGGGTTTCCCCTTTTTCTTTTCTATAGGTGCAGACAAAAATTCTAACCAGCCCTGCTTCCCAATTTCTTTCTTAAGAAATGGTGCTTAATTATCAAATGAATTAATCCCTAGTATTTTATAGAAGATTCCCCCCTAGAATTTACCCTCAAAATCATGGAAGCAATTTGTTGGAACAAAAATGCTGGCAGATTTATCCTAGAAGAAGGTTTTATCTGTCCATACCTCAAATGTATTAACAACCACATTCTCGGACCCAATATCGTGCCATACTATCCTTCGTAGGTTAAAAATTTCATTAGCCACATCGTAAGGATTTTCCATGGCTCTTCCAAACTGCTACGAGCTATTCTACACTTGTCGCCTTTATGCATTTGAATTTTTGGCCTTCTTTCTGGCTCTTGGTGAAATGCAGCCACCAATTTCTCAAATTTTACCCATCCCTTGTTAACCTGCTTTCCCTCAGCTGGAATTCTAGAGATTTCACTTATTATCTCTGGAGTGACCTCAATGATTTCTCCCCTCACCCTAGTGACATTGACATGGAAATTTCTCACAAATTCTTTAATCATTTCTGGCTGAAAACCTTCATATTGCATTACAAAATCCAACCATCCAACTTTTGCTAACAATCTCTTGGATTTAGAATCAAGAGTGAAATTCTCTAGCTCAACATTCCTTTTGTTCCCCATCTCTGTCTATCAACAATGGCAAATTTCAACAATGGCGGACTTTACTAGTGGACTTAACTGGCAGACTGAATTACTTAAAAAAATGTGGAATGATTTTCCTTGTTTTTGGAGTAGCCATTTTGAAAATGACATGATGTTCCATTAATTTTCTATATTAATTTCCTTTACTACTCTGGATGATTCACACACCACAAAATGAAGTTTTCAATTTAATTCGCAAGGTTGGTGGCATCTTTTACACATGTCAACATGTACTTGGGAAGATTTTTGAAAAGACAGGTGAATCATAACAAGATCCGTTATTACTACTGACATCATCCAATGTCACATCATACCTTATATCCACCATCCCACTACTTTTTGAAATGATTAAAAGGAATTTATTACCATTATTAACAACAATATGGCAGAGATGTCTAGATTTATAAATATTTACCTATTTTACATTAGTCTAACTACTTTAGAAACTAATATTCGAAAATAATATTCACATTAAATGCGCACCTCAATTTATTGCAAGCCTTTGAGTTCTTTAGGAGTCATCAAGCCAAATAGATTCTTCAATATTCATGGTCTTCAAGAGCATTTCAGGGGTACTTGAGGAGCTCTTAAGAGTCTTGGAAATTCAAGAGTTTTTAGGAGCTATCAAGCCAAATAGAGTTTTTCAGAGTCATCAAACTTCAGGATCTTTAGGGGTCTTTAGGAGCTTTTTCAGAGCTCTTTAAGGACCTTCAAGAACTATCAGGAGTCAACTTAGATAGACCACCATTTTCTGGTTTTCAGTCATCTATTTTTTTAATTTTTTTTTCAAAAGCAAACTGCCATTTATTGGTTTTCAATTTACTTCCTTTTTTAGCAAGGTAAACCACCATTTATTGGTTTTCAATCTACCTTGTTTATTCATGCCTTCTTCAAAGGTTCAAATATTTTCTCTCATGGAAGACATGTCTTCCATAAGAAAATGTTCAATTCTGTGTTGCACTTCATCCAAAAATTCCTCCTTTGTTGCTGAATTACGATAAATTTTTAGTCGATGACAATTAACTAGCATGACTCTCTTTTCTCCATCAATTAGAACCAACTGGACAACTCCATTTTCAAATACATGTTTTATCTCATAGGGTCCTAACCATTTGGTATGGAACTTCCCCTTAAACTCTTCAAATCTAGAGTAAAATAACAATGCTCATTCCTTTATTTGCTTCTAAATCACCTCAGTATGTTGAAGTGCCTCCATTCTCATTTCATCAAGTTTGTTGAGTTGCAAAATTCTACTCTTCTCAAATTCAAGTAAATCAATTCCAATTTCTATTGTTGTTTTCAATGTTTGTAGTTCAAATTCTATTGGCATGACTGGTTTTTTTTCCATACAAAAGTTCATATGGGGAAAACCTAGTTATTTTTTTCCACATGGTGTTATAGGCCCATACTGCTTCATCTAGCCTATCTACCTAGTCTGTTTTCCTTAAAGAAACTATTTTTGTTAGAATATTCTCTAACTCTCTATTTGTGACCTCCACTTGTCCATTCGCCTGAGGGTGATATGGCAATGATTTTTTGTGAGTTATTTGGTATCTCTGCAAAAATGCTTCCATCATTGCTGATACAAACTATGGTCCTTGGTTTGAAACAATCTCTCTGGGTGCACCAAATCTTTGGAGAATTCACTTGTACAAAAAATATGCAACTTTATCTTCTTTTACTACTAGTAATGCTTTCACCTCAGCCCATTTTGTTGCATAATCGGTACAAACAAGGATATATCATTTCCCTTTTGATGGTGTATCTACTGGTCCAACAAAATCAATTCCCCATTTTTCAAATAGTTCTAGAGCTATTTGTGACTGAAGCAACATCTCCATGGTTGGCGTGGGTCTTCCCATCCATTGACACTTATCACAGTGTTTGAAAAAGAATGAAACATCCTTTGTCATTGATGGAAAAAAGTAGCTAGCTCCTAAGATCTTGTGAACTATTCTCACAACTGAATAGTGTCCTCTTTCAAGCTCATGATGATAGGTGTGTACTACATCATATACATCTAACTCAGTTACACATCTGCATAAAACGTGGTCAGGGCACAATTTAAATAAAAGACTATTAATCCACTAAAATCTGGAACTTTCATGAATTAACCTTTTTTTCTTGTTTTATGACTGAATTGACTTGGGCACTTCCCTGTTACAAGGTAATTTTCCAAATCAGCAAACCATGGTGGATGAATTGATATAGAAAATAAATGTTCATCAAGAAATGTATCATCCATTGGTTCTTGATTATCTTGCAAAACAATTATGGAAAGAAATTCAACAATAACATTGTCTTTTCCAGGCTTATCAATGATAGTTACATCAAATTATTCTAATAATAGTAACCATCTAATAATGCGTCCACCTACTACAACCTTATTCATCAAATATCTAATTGCAGCATGGTTTGTATGTAGGTAAACTTTGTAACCTGTAATATAATGCATAAATTTTTTTATTGCATATACTACAACTAAAAATTCCTTTTCTATTGTTGTGTAGTTTCTTTTAGCATGATTTAAGTTTTTGCTAACATAATAGATTGCATGTATGACATCATTTCCATTTTTTTGTCCTAATACTACTCCAATAGCCAAATTAGATGCATCTGCATGAATGTGAAAAGGTTCTCCCCAAACTGGTCCTTTGATAATGGGAGAAGTTGTTAGAGCTATTTTAATTGTCTCAAAATATTTTTGACAATGCTCAGTCCATACTAACTCCTCCTCTTTCTTGAGTAGTGTAAACAGTGGTGTTGCAATTTTACTAAATCCTTCTATAAATCTTCTGTAATTCCCAACATGCCCAAGAAAAGTTCATACACCAGTTTGGTTCTTAGGGATCTCAATGCTTTGTATGATCTCAAATTTCTTGGGATCAACCTTTATCCCCTCTTTTGAGATGTGATGTCCAAGAATAATTCCCTCTGTTATCATAATGAAACTTTTTTCATGATTGAGTGATAATCTATGATCTTTACAATGTTGTAAAACCTTTTCTAATTTTTGTAATGCTTCATGAAATGTTTTAGTATAGACTATAAAGTCATCCATATAAATTTCTACATAGGAAGTGGTGAAATCTACAAATATTGCAAGTACTGCTCTTTGGAATATGGCTGGCACATTACATAGTCCAAATGGTAAGACTATATATGTGCACGTGCCCCAAGGATAGGTAAAGGTAGTTTTTTCTTGATGTTCAGGGCCTACTTGGATCTGGTTATATCTACTGAAGCCATCAAGAAATGAGAAGTAGTTGTTTCCTGCTAGATTATCTAGTACTTGGTCTATGAATGACAATAGGAAATGGCCTTTCTTTGTGGCTTTATTCAATTCTCGATAGTCTATGCACACATGCCATTTACAATTCTTTTTGGGCACTATAACCAGTGGAGAGACCCACTAACTATCAAAGATTGGGTATATGAATCCTACATTAAGTAGCTTCTCTATTTCTTTTTTAACAATGTCACAAAGAACAAGATTGATACACCTTTGTCCTTATCTTATTGGTCTTACATCCTCTATGTAAATGTGATGACTAAAGATTGAAGGATGAATTCCTCTCATATTAGTATACTCCCAAGAAAATGCTTCAGTGTGTTTTTCTAGAGTTTCTTTCAATTCCTTTTCTTGCTATGGGGATAAAGATGAGTTAATATTGAGAGGTTTATCTCTAGCTACTGTAATCTCTTTGGTGTCTTTTGTGGAATCAAAGGATTTCTCTACAAGTGTGTTTATAGGACAAGAGTGTTGTTCATGTAATGTTGTTTGAAAAACTTCTTTCTCAATTTCTGACATGAATTCTTGATCCTCACATTCTTGAACATGTTCAACTATGGTTACCATGGATAGCTCCACAACACCGTTACCCTCTAATTCTAAATCTTCATCCACCCAAAGTTGAGTATCTATTTGAATTGACAGTTGTGTTGGTGGATAGATTGAAAATTCTTTTTGTTTTTGACCATTTGATATGATCATACTTCCTGATCTACAATCAATTAAGGTGATAGTAGTAGCCAACCATGGGCTACCTAGGATGATTAGATATCCAAAATATTTCTTCTTGGCTTTAAGAACCAAAAATTCAATTGGGTAGTCCCATGTTTCAATGGTGACCATAATCTCTTCTATAATACCTTCTAGCTTTGCAGTAGATTGGTTAGCGAACTATAGAACAATTGTTGTTGGTTGGATTGTTGTCATCCCTAGCATTGCAACTATATCAGATGTAATAACATTTATGGAAGCTCCTAAATCAATTAGGACATCGTTAACCTCTATGCTGTTTATACTCAAGGTAATCACAGGACTTCCAAGATCATTATACTTATGAGGAAGTAATCATCCTGATAGTACATCAGTCAATTTTTTCCCTACCTATATTTTGGGAGGTAGCTTCTTCTTTCTCCCTGGGGTTTTCATTTAGAGGGATTTGACTAACTGGTTTATCTCTAGTATGTCCTTAGTTGCTTGCAACAATGGTATTTCAATGTTTATTTTCTTCAACTCACAAAAAAGTTGAGAATCAACAACATTCATGTAACCAGGTTGAGAGTTTTTAGGAGTGAATTTTTCTTCCTTTAATCTCTCAGGGTAAGGTGCCTATTTGGTGTTTTGGTCCTCCTCTAATTTTTGTGTTTCCTCTGAATTATCAATTTCTTCCCCACCATCTTGAGCTTTTTCTACTAGTTTAGATTGAACAGTTCAATTTCTTAGTTGAATATCATTTTCATCAATTACGTTCAAATTAGTGGGGTTCACATCATTATGGGTATTTCTTGGATTAACAACCATTTGAGCTGGTAATTGAGACTGATTCACTGGGGTTGTTTGTCCCCATGGATGTTTTTTCCCTTGGTTTTTCCATGGTTGGAACTGCATATGATTTTGTTGCCATGATGGTTGATTTGGTTGCTACTATAGTTGCTGATTAGCCTGCCATTGTGGTTGGTTCCATTGAGGATTCATCCATTTAGGCTATCCCCAATATGTAGGCAGTGGTTGTGGTTGATATGGAGGGGTCCATTGGTTTTTGTTTTTCCAAGGGTTTTGATTCCAATTTGATGTAGAACCATATGGTCTTTGGTTTGAATTGTATCCTGTGTTTTGAGGTCTTTTTCCAACACAGTTAAGTTCCTCTTCAATCACTAGTGGTTTCTTCAGGTTACTCTTTATTCTAGCAAAAATATTACATGAACTTGTTGAGTGTGGTTTCTCACAAATCTCATAGATATCTACTTGATTAAATGGAAATTCTCTTAAAAAGTGTTTTCCCCTACACTTGGAGCAATAAATAGACAATGGTTTAGTGGTCTTCTTATCTTCTTGTATGTTGAGATGAAGAAGTAAATCAGTTTTCATGTTTGCTAATTCCTCCATTACTTCTGACACATCAATGGTATGAGCTTTGCTTCTTCTAAAGTTTCTAGTCCCTACCCTAGTTCTAGAGTAGTTTCTACATATCTCAACAATGCCATCCAAGGAAAGCTTGTTAATGTCTCCCTTTCCCATAATATTCAAGGACTCTCTTGATTCATCATCAATTCCCCTAAGGAATATCATTTTTCTAATTTCACATCCAATTCATTAGTACACCTCTGATGCACAAACTGGAACCTATTAGCATAGTCTTCTAAACTTTCTTCCTCCATTTTCCTTATTCGAAACAATTCCTCCTTCCTATCCCTTGCTCTACAGTAGTCTTGATATTTATCCAAAAATTCAGTCTCCATATATTGCTAGGTTGCAATTGTTCTTGCGCCTAATCCCATGAACCATCGTAAAGCTGGTTCTTTCAATGTAGAAGGAAATAATTTCAACTTTTGATTATCATTTGTATAATCATAGGTCTAGCATAATACTTTGAACTCAAGAAGGAATTGATCAAGATCCTCAAATGTTTTTCCTCTAAAGGTAGGCGAAACCAATGGTGAGATATTCTTCATAAGATGTTCACCAATTTGTCTTTCAATATTGATAGGATAAGAGAATGTCCTATTTTCTGGTGGACGTACTAGTTGTTCACCCATTTCTTCTTCCTGAAATGGATCTCTATTGCCTCCTTTATTATCTATATATTGCTCTAGATTATCTTCTTGATTTTTGATCTAGTATTGTTGAATGTCTTCCTGATCAAAATCAAGATTCCTTCAAAAATTAATGTTCCATGGAAGAAACC